>JAYESA010000002.1:177782776-178506083 GCA_036927795.1 Iris macrosiphon | reverse complement strand
GTACATAATATGCAGAAGCGATGTGCTCCGGTTTGAATAGAGCCGGGTGATAGGCCAATAGCCTACACTGTTGGCCATGTGAATTGAATGATCTTCAACTAGGACCAATTTGTATCGGTGCAATTGGCTGAAAGTATTGTTTCTCAGTCTGCTAGAGGAAAATTTAGCAAAATAAGTATGTCATTGGGTTTCATTTTATTGTAAACTTTTACAACCAATTTGGTTGTAAGCTTGGCTTTATCCTGTAAAAAATAGGGGTGCAACTCGGGCGGGCTAAATCCGAGCCCGATTGGATAAACTCGTTAATGGATTAGGTTAGGGTTGAAGATAGTCAGGTTCGGGTTAAAATATTTGAACTCGATCAAAAATTGGGTTGGTGTTCATGTGTCGGGTTACCCAAAAAAATTTGATATCCGAAATCCGACATATACATATATATATATATATATATATATATATATATATATATATATATATATATATATATAGGCGGATCAAAAGTTCCGTCTCCGGAGTTCCGCCAAAGTCCTGATCTGCTTCCGGAGCCCCGTCAAAGTCCCGTCTTCCGTGCACCATCGGATCGAGCGGGACCCTCGTGGGGCCCGCGCGATGTCCCACGTTCCAACGGCCAAGGGGAGCTGGGCTTTGGCAGGGTTCCGGAAACGAGACTCCCGATCCGCTCCCATATATATATATGAATATTAAACCAAAGCTTATTGTACCATTTATTGTACCAAGCAATCTAAATCATATATATTTTTTAAAATGTGTGGTTATAAAGTATGCTGACGTGGCAGCAACTTTATAGAATGATTTATGATCACACATTCAAAAAATTTGTGGTTGAGATTGCTTGGTACAATATATATATATATATATATAATATATATATATATATATATATATATATATATATATATATATATATATATATATATATTTCTTAAATAAAAAGTTTAAACGTTAAATTTCTCTAACCAAACTCATCAATTCTTTATCCTAAATTTTATTTTAATTGTATTTTGTAATGATTGAGACTTCATTGTTATTTGATTATATGTTTAATATTACTTATGTTTAAAATTATTTCAAATATCATATGAGAACCCGATAAACTTGATGGACCCAACCCGACCCGATCCTCCGGGCTTGGTCTTGGGCTATATATGTTGAATCCGAGGTCGGACCGGGGCTTGGACTCGGACTAGGCTTATGATTCATCGGGTTGAACTCGGATTGAGTTCAAGTCCGATCTAACCCGTCTGAGTTGCACCCCTAGAAAAAATAATCAAAGTACATACCTAATAAAAATAGAAGGGATGTTTTACCAAATGGCCCTATTATAATAAATGTATAAGTTAGAATATACTTCATTTTTTTAAAACAAGCAAATGCTTTCGGTTCTTTGTACGGAACAGTAAACAATTTAAGATATATTCTTACTATTTTAACCGAAATCTTTACTGTTTTACACAGAATGGAGGTACTTGCTAGTTTTTAAAAAAAAATTAGAGGTATATACTAGTTTCTGTATTTAGAATGGAAGTATTTGCTAAAATATTTTAGAGCAGAAATAGATGAGACTTTGAATATACTGTGCTATGCACATTTCGGTTCGTTGCTTTAATATATAATAAACTATTAAGTTCATCTGAAATGTGTGAAGCCGTTTTTGTTTTTTTGGAAAGCTTTGTTGGAGATAACAAGGGAGTATCATCAGTAAGAAAGATTGGATATATATATATATATATATATATATATATATATATATATATATATATATATTACCGTAACAAATGTGCTTATGAATAATTGTTCCAGTTATATATATATTATATATATATATATATATATATATAAAAACGAAATATGAGTCATGCACATGTGGACCAATAGAAATTGATTTCTATATCCCATGTGCAATAGTACACTTCATTTCTATTGGTCCACATGTGTGTTGGCTCATGTAGAAATATGAGTTTATGATTTATATCATTTTTTTCCATATATATATATATATATATATATATATATATATATATATATATATATATATATGAATTTTTTTTGACAAGAAGGAATGTGAACAGGATGGCGCACCAAGTTTAATATTTCTAACACTCGCTCATCTATTTTCTTTGTTCCTCCTATGTCCATTTACCAGCTCTTAGCTGAGGAATCTCATGTACCGTTTAACACTGTTGCTTTAACTTGATTTACCTATTTGGACTTCAATATATATATATATATATATATATATATATATATATAGAGAGAGAGAGAGAGAGAGAATTCAGCCTTAATAAGCGAAACCAAAGACGAGAGTCTCCCCTCCAGGGGATAAGTGATTCTTCACCCTTGAAGATACGAACAACCGATGAATAGTCGCCCTCAAGAACGAATTTCTCCGCCTTGAGATTGTCAGCCAATCGGATACCCAGTTGTACCTCTTGTAACTCAGCTCGCATGTTGTTATCGGGACAAAAGTGATGTTCAGAAAGTCCATATCGAAGCAGCAATGAATTGGCCCATGGAGTCTCTAACAACTGCTGCCGCAACAATACTCGTGGGAGAAGTGCCACCATATATGTTAATCTTGATAGTATCATCTTCAGAAGGAGACCATGGTGAGGAAGAACCAATGGTCTTACGTATGGAGTTAATGGGAGATGCATCAAGCGTGCATCCGGATAGAGGGGTCTGGTATGCTGTTAATGCAGTCTTAACAATAGCTTGAGGCCTAGGAGTTTCCTTACTAAAAATGGTGGCACATCTCCCTTTCCAAAGAGCCCAGAGGATGAGAGCTCCCAAGGAGACCACTTCTGAGAAGTTATCATCAAGCAGCCATGTTTCCAGCAATTTGATAACATCAGGGTGGTAATTGGATCTAAAAGTCTGCGTTATTAAATTAATACCTCGAAGTAGCCGCGCCCAGAGTTGATGGGGATTCTCGAGGAATCTCCAGACCAGTTTTCCCACAAGAGATTGGTTAACCCATTGTGATTTCCTAAAACCCAGGCCTCCTTCCTGTTTAGGTTGTGTGAATTTGGACCAAGAAATGAAGTAAATTTTCCTCTTCTCGTTGTTATCTCCCCACCAGAAACTCCTGTGCAATTGGTCGAGCTTGCCAGCAACAGTCCCAGGCAGGAAGTGGGAGGACATATGGTAGGTCGGCATAGAGCCCAAGGTAGATTTTATAAGGACGGACTTGCCCGCATGGGAAAGCAGCTTCGACTTCCAGCCACGAAGCCGGTCATTGCATCTAGATATGAGAAATTGGTAGGTGTTAATCCTCGACTTGGGTTTGAGGATCAGATTTCCCAGGTATTTGTCACCCAACTCCATTGTAGATAAACTGAGGATCTCGATGAGCTTGATTTTGTCTGCGGGTTGGACATACCGGCTGAAGTGGATGCTACACTTTTCATAATTGATCTTTTCACCCGACCAGAGGCAAAACTTATCTAGAATCTCTTTAGCAAGATGCAGAGAGGGTTTCGTAGCATGCCCAAAAATTAGCAATTCGTCAGCAAATAAGATGTGGGAGACAAAGGAAGTATAGCGGTTAATATGTATCCCGCGAAATAGGTCGTCTTTGTAGAAGCATAAAAAATCATGCAGGCCGCATAAAGGTCATGCTCCCTCAACAAGCCGCAGAGAAGTCAAGTGCGGCCTGAACAATCAAGCCGCAAAGAAACCACATGCGGCCTGAACAATCAAGCCAAAGAGAAGCCACATGCGGCCTGAACAGTCAAGCCGCAGAAGAGCCACATGCAGCCTGAACAGTCAAGCCGCAGAAGATCCACTTGCGGCCTGATCAACCAAGTCGCAGAAAAATCTCATAGTATACTATATGAGGCCTGAACGACCATAGAGCAGGGAGGCCGCATAAAACACCCCTAGCACAGATTCCGATGTATGTCAGAAGCTCAGACACATCACTCATCACTCTGAGATGCTTCGAGACTCGTGATGACGACGACTCAGGAAAAGACAACAAGTTATATCAGTACATTAATTACTTCGACAAACGTTCCATGCCACGTGTTCCCTCGTATGCGGCTATGCCCCATGCAGCCACAATGTCATGCGGCCTCGCCAACATGCGGCCAAAGTGTCAATCAACCAAGGCCAGACGAGAGTTTGTATATGGCCTCGCCAACATGCGACCAGAGCGTCAAGACGACCAAAGTCCAAATGAGAGCTCGTATGCGACCACGACAATATGCGGCCAAGTTGCTATGCAGCCTCCAACTTACAAGTTTTTCCTATTACAACTGCAGAGATCCTCGCACAGTTGGTGCTGACTACGTGCCCAGCTGACCAAGTCACGCACACAACGGGTTGAAAACAATCCCGAGATCTCTTCAACAGCATATCTCAATCAAGACCACGTGACAATCTGCCCATGGCATGGGGATACAGTTGCAACCGTATTCTGTTGAAGGAGCCTTATGCGGCCACCAAATGTCATGCCCCGATCTCCCGCAGGAATCGGTCGTCCCCGCTAGGCGCGAATTACCACGCCATCGCTCCCGCGGGATGATCGTTTACATTGGGACGTGATGTTGTGCGAGCCTGGGGTTGCGTCCGTACAAGGCAACATCGTTAAAGTTGTGGCTATCATTCTTTTGATCGAAACGGAGGGAAAATATTGCAAACAATAATCCATCTGAATAAACGGACACAATCGAGGCACGAGGTTCTCTGAATACAATGACATCGTTCCATACATTATGTTCCTCTCTACGAAAGTATCTCAAAACAATTGATACGGCTCAAGGCATCGAAACCAGATTTCTGGGTCCCGGGAATGAGGCACGCCTATCGCTTCCTTGGACGATCCAGTACCTGCGAACAAGCAAACTGTTTGTGGATCAGCACTTTGGAGAAAGTATTGGTGAGTCTAAAAATAATGAACAGAAGCTTCACCCCCTGAAACCCACACTAAGTAATCATGTTATAAAATATTACATTACTTGTGATCTTTCTAGTTTTACCTATGTTCGTTACATGCAGTACAAAAATGGAGTCATATTACTTATTTTTGGAAACATCTTTGAAATCAGAGTTCATATTCGATATATAAGCAAGCAGGAAAGACAAGCAGTTCATATACGATAAGCAGATTCATTTACTATAACTCTTGTGCGCAGCGTGTCTCGTGAGTCATTTTTATTTCTATAAAGGCTTTAGCATATGCATCTAGTGGACTATCATCTTAGCATCTCTCTCTTAGCATCTTTATCATTCTCTTATTAGCAATATCTTATCGTGTAAACGAGATCGAAGCATATACGAAAACAAGACTTCTCTATGCAAGCATTTAATACAGAAGAGCATGTTCGATAGCATGCATATCACTTATTCAGTGATTCTTACCCTTTTTTCGAGCGGTTATCCCTGCAGCAGACATACAAGTTAGAAACATTTGCATATACATATACATATACATATACATATACATATACATATACATGAATAAGGCTCTCTTTCCCTGTCCATCTCTGCATTAAGCAGTTAGGTATGTAAGAAGGCTATTAGGTATGCAAGAAGGCTAGCCTAGCATGCGCCCTAACTATATGATGGTCTATGAGTCTCCTTCCTCACGATTAGAAGCGGTGTTATCACGGCCCAGCACTGCATTATGTATAATCGCTCATAATACATAGCTGCTTTGACACGTGAACCAGCTATCTAATAGACATGAATATCCCCTGATCGCAAGGACTTCTTTGCCTCAGGTATTCCTCTGATCCCCTCGGGCGAACGGTCCTCAGTGCCCCATAAAACAGTTCGTGGGATGATCATTGTGCACAAATTGTCTAAGACCAATGCATGAATGCAACTCTATCAGATAAACTCTATATGGATGCAACAGTTCTATAATAAGCATATATTCAATCTCTTCTCTCTCTGTCTCTTATCTTTGTGCGGTCAGGCCACCATTTCAATCTCTTATGCAGACTGGCTGCCACATTCTCTGAATCATTCAAGCATTTCGATAACTTCTATAAAAATATATAATAATCTCTATTTAGGCAAGCAAGCATGGAAACAGTTATCTATCTCTTTAACTAAGCATACAGTTCTACTCTTTCTTTAGCATATACGAAGAAAACATATGAACTTCTTTTACTCTTGTTTATTAGTATGGCAGCGGTTCGTTCGATAGCGGTGTCAGTGTAGCTAAGCATGCACATTTCTATCTTTTCTTAGCAAGGCAATGGTTCTATCTCTTTTAAACAAGCATATAAGTTCTCTAGTTAGGCAAGCAGGTTCGTTTCAATGACAAGCTATGTGAGTTCTCTTATTAAGCATGCAGAGTCAAGTTCTATCATTCTTCTTATGAAACTATCTTCTTAGAACAAGCACTCAAAAACTCATATTCATTATTAAGGTGTGCAAGAATCAGAGAATGAAGTTCTGCCCACTCACCTAGATCAATCGTCTTGTGTTTCGATCGAAAACTCTCCGAGAAGGCTTCCGCTAGAGCCAGCAAAGCGATATCTCTTGTACATAGTGCCTACGGGGAGCGGGGCACTACATACTTACCCACCAACAAAAAGTTTCGTCCTCGAAACTCCAAGGAGAATCTTTCGATTTCTCAAGCATAGATAGTCCTCATCCCTCACCATCCTCAATCGAAAACTCTAGCAATCTATAACAAGCACGAAAGCACAACTCTCAAGCGACAAATCAAATCCAGAAAACTTGTGTGCACATCTTTGAGAATATCAATGTACAAGGAATCGTCATCTAAGAACAGCATCGAAATGGGCGTAAGGCCAGAGGATCGAGTTGCTCTGATACCATTATGTCACGCCCCGATCTTCCGCAGGATCGGCCATCTCCGCTAGGCGCGAATCATCGTACCAGTGCTCCCGCGGGATGATCGTTTCCATCGGGACGTGATGCCGTGTGAGCCTGGGGTTGCGCACGTACAAGACAACATCGTTAGAGTTGTGGCTATCATTCTTTCGATCGAGTAAGCAGCAGAGGGATAGTATTACAAACAATAATCCATCTGAATCAACGGGCACGATCGTGGCACGAGATTCTCTGAATACAATGTCATCGTTCCATACATTATGTCCCTTTATACGAAAGCATCTCAAAATAATCGATACGTCTCAAGGCATAGAAACCAGATTTTCGGATCTCGGGGATGAGGCACGCATATCGCTTCCTTGGACGATCCAGCACCTGCGAACAAGCAAACTGTTAGTGGATCAGCACTTTGGAGAAAGTACTGGTGAGTCTAAAAACAACGAACATAAGCTTCACCCCCTGAAACCCACACTAAGTAATCATATTATAAAATATTATATTACTAGTGATCTTTCTAGTTTTACCTATGTTTGTTATATGTAGTACAAGAACGGAGTCATATTACTTCTTTTTGGAAACATCTTTGAAATTATAGTTCATATTCGATATATAAGCAAGCAGGCAAGACAAGTAGTTCATATACGATAAGCAGATTCATTTACTATAACTTTTGTGCGCATCGTGTCTCGTGAGTCATATTCATTTCTATAAATACTCTAGCATATGCATCTAGTGAACTATCATCTTAATATCTCTATCATTCTCTTATTAGCAATATCTTATCGTGTGAACGAGATCGAAGCATATACGAAAACAAGACTTCTCTATGCAAGCATTTAATACAGAAGAGCATGTTAGATAGCATGCATATCACTTATTCAGTGATTCTTATCCTTTTTACCGAGCGGTTATCCCTATAACAGACATACGAGTTAGAAACATTTGCATATACATATACATGAATAAGGCTCTATTTTCCTATCCGTCTCTGCATCAAACAGTTAGGTATGCAAGAAGACTAGCCTAGCATGCGTCCTAACTATATGATGGTCCATGAGTCTCCTTCCTCAAGATTAGAAGCGGTGTTATCACGGCCCAGCACTTCACTATGTATACTCGCTCATAATATATAGCTGTTTTGACACGGGAACCAGCTATCTAATAGACATGAATACCCCTTGATCGCGAGGACTTCTTTGCCTCAGTTATTCCTCTGATCCCCCCCCAGGGCGAACGGTCCCCAGCGCCCCATAAAACCGTTCGTGGGATGATCCTTGCGCACAAGTTGTCTAAGACCAATGCATGAATGCAGCTCTATCAGATAAACTCTATATGGATGCAACAGTTTTATAACAAACATATATTCAAACTCTTCTCTCTCTGTCTCTTGTCTTTGTGCGATCAGGCCGCCATTTCCATCTCTTATGCAGACTGGCTGCCACATTCTCTAATACCGTTCAAGCATTTCGATAACTTATATAGAAACATATAATAATCTCTATTTAAGCAAGCAAGCATGGAAATCATTCTCTATCTCTTTAACTAAGCATGCAATTTTACTCTTTCTTTAGCATATACGAAGGAAACATATGAACTATTTTTACTCTTGTTTATTAGCATGGCAGCGGTTCGTTCGATAGCGGTGTCCGTGTAGCTAAGCATGCACATTTCTATCTTTTCTTAGTAAGGCAATGGTTCTCTCTCTTTTAAACAAGCATACAAGTTCTCTAGTTAGGCAAGCAGGTTCATTTCAATGACAAGCTATATGAGTTCTCTTATTAAGCATGCAGAGTCAGGTTCTATCATTCTTCTTATGAAACTATCTTCTTAGAAAAAAGCATTCAAAAACTCATATTCATTATTAAGGCGTGCAAGAATCAGAGAATAAAGTTCTGCCTACTCACCTAGATCAATCGTCTTGTATTTTGATCAGAAACTCTCCGAGAAGGCTTCTGCTAGAGCCAGCAAAGCGATATCTCTTGTACATAGTACCTACGCGAAATGGGACACTACACCAAACATAGGTATATGCGGCACCTATGGCCCATCAGCACGATGGCTATAAATAAGAGCAACTTGAACATTCTAAGGGCTGACTTTTTTTTCTCTGCTTCAGAGAGAGAGAGAGAGCATACCACACCCGGTCAATACAGAGAGAGAGAGAGAGAGAGAGAGAGTAAACCGAGAAGAACGAAGAGAGAACGTAAGCTTCTTCACCCTGTATCGGATCGTCAACGGAGTACAGGAGATGCTATAGCACTCCTTGTCCATCGTCACACCCCAGATCAAAAAATATCATACTTAGATTGTTTGTCCTGGACCTCTTTGTACTTTCTTTCGTTTGTTAATTAAATTAAGCTCTTTTAGAACTTTTTGAATTTAATGGCGAACAAAATGGTGACTCTCCTGGGACCTCTTTCTCCTCTGATGAGAAAATTGTGGCACAATCCGACGCAGCCAAGCTCGGGCCCACTCAAAGGATGCTGGTGGTCCGCTTAGACCAGCAGGCCTTCGTGGACATGCTCTCCGGGGACAGCGCGAGTCCTTCTCCGAGGCAAACAAAGCCCAAGAATACCCGTAGGACATGGGTAAAAAAGGCCATCGCGCCTCACCCAACTGCGGAGCAGGCGCTCCTCGTCTCTCTCTCTGATGCAGGGACCGCACATCATTCGTCCACTACTTATGCGGCTGCCTCTTCCAACCAGAAGGGTGCTCACCACTTAAAGACCCGCAGGACATAGGTAGAAAAGGCCACCGTGCCTCACCCAACTTCGGAGCTTGCGCTTCTCGCTTCTCTCCCTTTTGTTGAAGGCGCTCGCCAGGCGTCCCCTCAGGCTGTCCATGCGGTATCCTGACATGATGCAGAAAATGCTCAGCACCCAAACTCTGGCAGAAAAAAACACTACGATGCCAGATGTTCAGGCGCTGATGCAAGCTCTATACGGCTAAGGAGGAGGCTACATAAGACTAACTATACGGTATCAGTTGACGATCGCATGCAGATGACCGCATGCAACTCAGGCAGCAA
Organism: Iris macrosiphon; assembly: GCA_036927795.1. Lineage (NCBI taxonomy): Eukaryota > Viridiplantae > Streptophyta > Magnoliopsida > Asparagales > Iridaceae > Iris > Iris macrosiphon. The sequence goes on along the minus strand of JAYESA010000002.1, from coordinate 178,496,224 downwards.
CTGAGCCTCTATTTTTGACCGAATCTCATGCAGCGCTGACCCTATGCGCCATCTTGATAATGGTTAAAACCCAAACTTGAACTCTTCATACTATGCGTCGTCGGGTGCCAAGTCAAAGAAGTCTGGGGCAATGCGAGCTCGTCATGCTTAAGCAATTGTCCATTCGGCTGACCGCCGGAGGCCTCCGCTAACTGTTATGCGGGCCCCTGATGGAAAGATGTATAAGACCGACTAATACGTCCAGCCCTCCGTGGCAAATGGACAGGGTCCATCTCAAAAGTCTTCCACTGACGATATGGGAAAGGTTCTTGTACAAACCCCAAATCAGGGAGCAAAAACAACCCCCACACACCTGTGTGCTCGGTCTACCCGTACTCACAAAAAGGGTACAAAGGTGAGTCAGCCCTCGCCTGACTTGCGCAATGTGATCAATCACAAGCGCAAGGCGAGGGAGGCAGCTATGGCATGTGAAGTATCCTCCCCAGGATATTACTGTGCCAAAATTATCATCAACTGCTGCTGCAACAAAGTGACAGTACCTACAAGCAAGCAGTCGGCATTCCAACGACTGCACCAGAAGGCACCTATCCAGCAACAATTCAAAGATCAGGGGCAAACACCAGAGGAGGAGCTGCCTTTTGCCTCATATTACTTAGCTCGGAAGGTCCCTTCCACCACAGAAGGAAGGAAGTCCCGCACCTCTAGTCCTTCACTCTCAACCAGCGCATTGAGAAGGCGATTAGTAGGAGGACCAGCAGCGGGACCTACGGAAGGAGTTTTTCAGGGCACCCGCTCGAAAAAGAAATTACCAGCTGCTGGGGGTTGTTCTTTCTCAGAACCCCTGGGGGTTACACAACCTGGGGGTAGTAATCCCCAGGATCTATACGATAATCCGGCGTTCCGAGGAGATGATGATTTTCAAGGAACGGATGTTGAAATCCCTGGGGGTAGCCACCCTCGGAAAGAAGATGCCGCCTCCTACGCTGGGGGTAGTACTCCCTCTGAGTCCGAACATGGTGCGACACTGCCAACCTTCCCTGATGACTGTTCGTTGCAAGAGTCCGAAGCGAAAAGTGCTACGTCTATTGTCCCGTCCATCTCTCATAATGTAAGAACGACATACATAGCGGGGGACGAGCATGAAGGACCTAGTGATCGGCAGTGCCTCGAGGTCATGATGCAGACCATGAGCGAATTAATGCAAGCCCTGACCCAGGCAATGCTGGAGATTAAAGAGAACATGGCTTCCCAACCAGCAAGGGCCTTTGGACAAGCAGGCTTGGGTCCTGGGACTAACGTAGACTCCGATGCAACCGCTCTGTCCATATTCCAAAATTACCCTCTATCTGGTTCATCTTCCCCTTCTGCGAAGACGAAGCCAAAGAAGCAATGAGAAAAATTCGGGAACTCTGGGCTCGGCTAGATTCTATAAACAGCAAGATTCACTGCACGAGCTCGGGATACGACAATCGTACCCCCGCGAGTGGAATAATATTTCGTACCTGCCAAAGTACAAGCCCTTCAACCTGAACCCATTCGACGTGAAGTCTTTTTTTCGTTAATACATGAGCTATTTCGAGACTAAAATAGGGCACCTACCTAGTAGTGACGCACTCCTCACGAAGCTATTTGTGGGGGCATTATCCGGGGTCGCAATCGACTGGTTTTGCATCCTACAAGACAACTGTATCTCATCGTTTGACAACTTTAGGAGTCTTTTTCTTAAGAGATTCTATGACGGAGGAAGCAACTTGACAAAGCCTCAAATGGTGACATCTCGATACTCGCCTGGTAACTGTTGTTGTAAGAAAACTCTACCAGGTGGAGATGATCCTCCCAAGAACCTCCGAAGCCTAGAACACAAGTGTTTAGCATATCCCTGAGAGTCTGAATAGTCCTCTCCGACAGTCCGTCCGTCTGGGGGTGATACGCGGTACTGAACTTGAGCTGGGTGCCCAAGCTAGCCTGCAAACTCCTCCAAAAGTGGGACGTGAAGCGACTATCCCGATCTGAGACTATGCTCACAGGGACCCCGTACAATCTGACAATCTATCGCACATATATTTTTGCTAGCTTCTCCGTAGACGTACCCACTTTAAATGGAAAAAAGTGGACCGATTTGGTCAACCAGTCTACGATGACCCAAATCGCGTCTTTTTCTCCTTGAGATCGAGGAAGCCCCGAAACAAAATCCATGGTAATATGCTCCTACTTTCACTCGAGAATGGGTAAGGGCTGAAGTAACCCGCCTGGCCTCTGCCTCTTCGCTTTCACCTGCTGGCACACTATGCATCTGGATATGAAATGCGCCACCTCCCATTTTATGCCATACCACCATACATGTTTCCTCATATCCCTATACATCTTGTTGGCACCAGGATGCATAGAGTACTGATAGCGATGTGCCTCCTACAGAACCTTCTCGCGCAACTCTTCACTCGGTACACACAACCTCGTACCGTGTCGCAAGGAACCGTCCTCAGCAATGGTGAAGTCATCCAATAATCCGGCCTGAACCTGTGCTCTGATGCTCTTCAGAGTTACGTCATCATACTGTGTGGTCCTAATCTTGTCGATCAACTCTGACTGTATCTGTAATCCCCACATCTGTATGTCTATACCAGGAACTACTATATCAATACCCAGGCTCTCCAAATCGGCCAATAAGTGCTTGTCTGATGTCAAGTACATAGCCACCGGATACCTGCTCAAGGCATCGGCGACCACGTTGGCCTTCCCTGGGTGATACTATAGCGATATATCAAAGTCCTTCATCAACTCCAACCACCGTCGCTATCTCATATTCAGCTCTTTCTTTGTGAACACATATTTCAAGCTTTTGTGGTCTGTGAAGATCTCCACACGCTCTCCGTACAGATAATGTTTCCACAGCTTTAGAGCAAAAATGACCGCTGCCAACTCCAAATTGTGGGTCAGATAGTACTTTTCATGAGGACATAACTGTCAGGATGCATAGGCAATCACCTTCTTATTTTGCTATAAAATGCAACCCAAACCCTTTTCCGAAGAATCACTATAAATAGTGAATCCACCTGTCCCCGATGCCAACGTCAATAATGGAGTTGCCGTCAATTTCTTCTTCAGCTCATCAAAAGTGGCCTGACACTCCTTTGACCATACAAACTCTATGTCCTTCTTCATCAGCCTAGTTATCGGCTCTATAATTCTGGAGAAGTCCTGTACAAACCTCCTGTAGTACCCTGCCGGTCCCAGAAATCTCTTGAACTCTGCCACCGAACTTGGAGTAGCCTATGACTCCACTACCACGATCTTCCTAGGGTCAACTGAGATCCCATCTCATATCACCACATGTCCAAGGAATTCGACCTTGTCTAGAAAGAACTCGCACTTCAAAAGCTTTTCATAAAGCTCCTCCTTCCTGAGAGTCTCTAAAACTATCCTCAGGTGCTCCTCGTGCTCCTCTGGCATCTTCGAATACACAATGATATCATCGATGAATACCACCACAAACTTATCAAGGTACTGGTGGGACACCTTATTCATCAGGTTCATAAACATCGCTGGAGCATTGGTCAACCCAAATGGTATCACCATAAACTCGAACTGACCATACCGAATTCGAAAAGTTATCTTCGGAATATCTTCTCTCTTCATCTTCACCTGGTGGTAGCCCAACCTCAAGTCTATCCTCAAAAATACCTTCGCTTCGTTCAACTGATCGAAGAGATCATCTATCCTCGACAGCGGGTGGTATATGTTCTTGATAGTGAGCTTGTTCAGAGTCCTGTAGTCGATACACATGCGTACCGACCCATCCTTCTTCGATACAAATAATACCGGAGCACCCCACGTTGAAGAACTGGATCTGATGAAGTCCTTGTCCTGCAACTCGTCTACCTGCTTCTTCAACTCTACCAGCTCGCCGTTGTTAACTCTATAGACATGTTATGATATCGGCTCTGCACCTGGTACCAAGTCTATAGAGAACTCAACGCCTCTGTCTCGCGGCAAGCCCGACAACTCCTCTGGAAAGACATCTAGGAACTATGTAATCAAAGGATGTGGAAACTATTTCTCTTCCACCAGGGCTCCACAGATGACTCCCTCGCTCTGCTCGGTTCTTCTCTGGCAATCTTGAACTTTGGTTCTCCCAGCGGTCGAAACAAAACTCTTCCTCCACGATAATCTATACTAGCATGGTACCTACTCAACCAATCCATCCCGAGTACAATATCATAACTCGGAAGTGGCATTACGAGTAAGCACGCACTCAATTTTTGGCCTCCCAAAGTAACTATGCGATACTTGTAAACATCACTGACCTGTATAATGCCACCCCCAGTCTTGATCTTGTAAGTCCTACTCAAAAGTCAGCCTCTAAATGATGCTTAAGAGCAAAAGACACCAATACAAATCTATGGGAAGCACCGAAATCAAATAAAGCTAATGCTGGAATGGAATCTAAAAAAACTGAACCTGCGATGACTTCTCCAACCGAATCTATCTCCTCAATTATCATGGAAAAAGCTCGCCCCTATGGTGCTCCCCTTTGCTACTGATGCTGTACGAAACGCTGTTGTTGGGTCTGGAGTGGAGGTCCCCGCTGCTGTGTTGCAGGTGCGGCTGGTGCTCTAACTAGTGCTCTAAATGGTGCTCTCTGAGAAGAAGCTCCACCCTGACCTGGACGAGCTGGTGCCAAATGACAGTCTATCAGTTGGTGCCCCGCTGCTCCACAGAATAAACACACTCCTAATCTCTTCCTACAGACATCTTATCTGTGTCCTGGTTTCTTGCAGAAGGGACAAATAAGAGTTTGCTGCTGATGCCTCTGAGGCTGCTGATGAGCCTGCTGGAACTGCTGACGATGAGGCTGAAACTTCCGTTGCTGCTGGAACTGGGGCTGCTTGGCTGGACCCGCACTGCTGCTGCCACTGAATATCTTTCGGTCCCTCTTGGGCCTCAAACTCAAGTCCCTCTAGACCTTGTGGGCCTCTTTAAGTATCGTCTCGTAGGTCTCATGACTCGAAGAGATAAGGGCCTTTACGTCCCAGTTCAGGCCGTCCCTGAACCGGCTCGCCCTGTCCTCCCGATCTCGTTGCATGTTAGCCGCATACCGGCTGAACCTGCCAAACTCCGTGGCATACTCCTCAACAGACAGGTTCCCCTGCTGAAGGTTCTCGAACTGTCGCCCCAGATCAAGTCTCCATGTAGGCGGGAAGAACTTTTTCTTGAATAAGTCCTTGAAGTCGTCCCACGTCACTCCTGGGGTAGCTATTTGTGGTTCATTCTGGAACCAAGTACTGGCAATATCTAACATCTACAATCTGACCACCTCTATCTTCAGATCCTCTGTTAGGCGGGATAAACGTATGATGCGCTCCATGTTCTCCAACCAGTCATCGGCATATATAATGTCCTCCGTCCTCTTGAAAATACGGGAATCCAACTTCTTGAAGTCCTGTATATTACCCGGCTTGGGCTGAGCAACCTGTGGTTGTGGTTGTGTCGTCCTCTCTACTGCTGCGATAGCCACCTGGTGGGCATTCTCAATCCCCTGGCGTAGTACATCTGCATGCCTCTGCTGTGCTGCCATCATCTCCTAGAATACGGCGAACAATTGTGTCGCATCCGCTGGTATAGGTGGTGTTGTTGGAAGATCCTCTGCTGGTGCCGCCCTCTGAGCTGGTGGAGGATAGGGAGGATGACCCTCCGCAGTGGTCGGAATGACCTTCGAAACAGGTGGAGGAGGAGGACCCCCAAAAATTGTCGAGGCCCCCACCTGAACTGGCGAGGCAATCCTCTGAACAGGTGGTTGCGGGACAGCAGCAGTCGCTGTCTGAACGGGAGGTTGAGAAGTCGCCGACCTCTCTGAAGCTTCTTCCGAGCACTGGGACCTGGTCTTAGGTGGCATCCTGAAGACAGATCAAAACAAGGAAGTCAATAAGGCACTAGATACGATATTATCAAAGAAGGATAGTAATATTCAAGGAAAGCAAATATTTAGAATGGATGAGAATTAGTAAAATTTAATGGATTAAAAATTTCCTAGTTGTGATTGAGTATTCTCTTATCATATATCCTATAGCAGGCTCGTAATAGTACTTTAAGTCCGAGTACCACTACGATATCGCACTAGTTGCGACTCGACCTGCATGGGCCACTACTAAAAATGTGTCACGACTCACACCTGAAAATTGGCTATGAGTCGTGGGTACGTCCAGCCTATGCCGCAGCATCGGCGATAGAACGCTGTACAGGTCCACAATACTATATAACAAACTCCCGCAAGATATATATACGCAACCTGTCAATGGTAACTCAACTCCAAAAGGAGGATAAGATGAATATATAGCATCAATACTCAATCAAACAAACTAGAGATAGATAATGGCACGATGTGAAAAAAAGAAGGGAATAACAAGTCATCATAATATCCAAGTCTAGAGTTTAGCAAATAACACAAAGGGTCTCAATATAAACAATATGCCAAGGTCTAAGCTGGAAACATATCCAGTACAAATAAAAGATACTAGCTACTGGTCTGCTATAGCTAGGTGCGTCTCCTTGACAGCTAGAATCAGATCTTCCTGGACTAAGGGATCTACCTCAGCTGGCTCTCCGTCCTGCAGGCCATAGTAGGTAGGACACTAGTCCTCTAAACAGTCGTCTGAAAAAAATATCCAATCAGAAAAGGAGCAAAGTATAAACTCTGAAAGCAGTTTCATATACATGGTAGAGAATATATAACAGCAATAGAAATGAATACAAGATGCACAGGTAACTAAGAAGTGGAAATATAACTGGAAGAGTAAATACAAGCAACATGGTGTGAACTTGCAATAAAAGAACTATAAATAAGAGAACTGGTGATACTAACCAGTGTCTTAGAGTATAAGTTTATTATGTGATCGGTTTAGGTTGTACACGAATATTCTACGGTAATTTAATTACACGTGTAGGGTGTAATTGATATGCACATGAATACATTAAAGGTTTGATCACATAATCAACTCATACTCTCCCGCCCCGACTAATATTCATGGATCAAATTACGACACATTACGCACACGAATATAATATGAGCACATGGAGCACACGATATGTACGAACACAAGGAATACCCGAAGCACACGATAAAGTACATGTGTAAGAAGTATTCGATGCACGCGTCAAATAAATAACATCTTCTGACTCGATCCATATAATACCAGTCTGTGTAACATGGTTTCAGAATTAAGTAAACATATCTAGAACATACGATATATACAATATCAAGTACTAAAAACTAACATAGAATGTACTCGCCTGAGGTCCTGAGCAAAAGAGGTGGAACAATATTCGAACTGGTGTCACACAAACCTATATATGAATTTATATGTTATTTGGTGTAATGAGAGAGAAATAAGTTTAAATAAATAAAATTGGTGATTTCTAGGTCAAACTAGTCAAACTGGTCAATTATGGGTCAAATTGGTCAAGTCTTGGGTACTTGACCATTGTTAGCTATTAACTAGTTAATACAAGTCAAAACTAGATATACTAGTTAACTAATACTAATATTTAAAATATTAGGATACTATCATACCCTTGGTATCCATATACACCAACTTAATATATATATATATATATATATATATATATATATATATATATATATATATATACTACTTTATATATATATACTACTTTATATATATATGTATATATATCTAGTATTTTAGTATATCCGTACAACATACTTGTTACCTTGGTTACCATCAATACCATAGTAATACTCTAACTTACCCCTTGCTTTTGATTATAACCACTTAACTTTGTATTAACTTCTAACACTAACACTTAGCTTAACATGTATCGTATCTTAACTGATACCCCAAGACAACACCCCAACCTACTACTACCACTGCTGCTATTTGGCTGCTCCTGCTAGCTTATGCAAGCCTATGCTTGCTGCCACAACAAGTTGTTGCTTGCTCTTGCTCTAAATCACCAAGACAGACCCCCTACACAACCTGGCTGCTAAAGCTTCTAGTTTAATGCAAGCTTTGGTTGCTTGCAACTAAATGCTAAGTGTTGTCCCCAAATAACCCGACCCTTTCAGATATTACCCGACCCACCATGTGTGATCCTCTGCAGTGTATCACACTTCTGTCCCTTATTAAATCTGCTGCTACCAATCTCTGAAACCAATCAGAACTCCCCCCCCCCTCATACCTTTAACTAACTGATGATGCTAACACTTAAACCCAGGTATTCACAACCTGATTTTCCCTCAATACACACTGATGCTTCAAGTATCAGCACCTTAGTCTTCCCAAAACCTGATACATGTACCGCCTTTATTCCTCACAGTTATCAGTCTATCACTCGAGACTGGCACAACTGTTGTTGTCACTTAAATCAACAACTATCCCTCACGACTGATACACAGTCATTACTCCAAATACCCACTTCACACAAACTAAAACACACACACTTACACAATACACATGTTCCAGTCACTCACACACCCGCTAGCAGTCCAATACATAAGTATATACATATACATGATAACACATATAGAATATATATACATATATATATACATATAAACACCTAAGAATATGAATACCTATTTCTCATAGGTATACCAAGCTATAATCAAGTGTAAATCTGAGAACAAGGACAAGAATGACCATATTGTCATTTCAACAAACATTTTAAGTGCAATACCAAGATACATATGATACACCCTCCAAAAGCCTATTCCATGTGATACCACTACCCAATATGTATCACACACATTCTAATATATCAAATATAATATAAAATAATAAAGAATGATCCACTAGGCATTCCATCAAATACTTGGTGTGCCACCTCGGAGTTTTTTTCAAATGGACATAAAACTCCATGTAGCTTCCACCAATGGCCTCCTATGGACCTAGTTCTTTTTCTATGGGTAGCTCTAAGTCAATGAAGGATTCCTATGGGTTTATTACACCATTCTAGTATGAAAATGACAAGGGGAATAAGGTTTTACCTATTGGGAGATAGATTCCCAATGTGGTTCCTTCCAATGAGCACAAGGATGAGAAATGGACACCAACTCCTAGCAATGCTCCTCTTCTTCTAGCCTCTTGCAATCCTCAAGCTTCTAGCTCTCCATGGGGATGAAAATGAGAGGGATTGTGGTTGATTTTGAAGGAATTTGGTGGAGAGAAATAAATTTTTTTTGGGTAAGAACAAATGAAGGAGAAATAAATGAAGTGGTGAATATTCATGAGGCTCCCCTCCCTCTAAATAGGGCCAGCCACCTTAGGGGTAGGGTTGGTTTGGTTTTGAAATGTCTAAATTGCCATCTCAAGTTGTCATGAATGTTTTAACTAATAAGGGGTTTTTAAGTAAGAATATTCTAATATTAATAATGGGATACGATAATCATTCTCTCTATTTTAACTAGTCAACCAAGACTAAATAAATGGGTCACACTCTTGGTCATGACTAGCCTAGTTGGGTTCAAGTCTAGTTGGGTTCATTAGCAACTAGTCTAACTAAGGGGTCAATCAAACACCATCCTCTATATTAAATATTTATATATATATACAACCACACCAAATTATTATAAAATAAAATATATCAATAATAAATAATACAAAATAACTAAAATATCCTTATCTTGAAAAGTGATGGTTACATGTTGCGGAATCAGTCTATCCCTTTGGTTCGCGTGGCATGGAGACATCACTCGCTAGGAGAATCCACTTGGGAGCTCGAGGATGACATGCTAAACCACTTTTCGTATCTATTCAAAGATAAGGTATGATTTACTTTGTTCTTTTCTACCGCATTGTATTCTTTTCCTTCATCATGCGTTAGTTTTAATTTTAAGGACAAAATTTCTTTAAGTAGGATAGAATATAACCATCCTAGATTTTCTAATTAATAATTTAAATATAAATACTATGTTTTGTACGCTGACAGTACACTTTGTAGTTCAATAGTAGATAAATAAAAATATGAGGTATTAAATTAGGTGTTAAAAAATTAAAATACACAAAATGATAGCTTTTATAATAATAATAATAATAATAATAATAATAATAATAATAATAATAATAATAAAATAAAATAAAGTAAAATAAAATAAAATAAAATAAAATAAAATAATAATTGTCTATAGGAATAATAGTAGTACTAATAATAATATTGATAAATAAAATAAGAAAAGAAAAAAAAACTTGTTAACAGTGCTACCATCCCCAACCCGGCCTTCCCAGTAGAAATCCGACCGCATAACCCCTTTCCCCTCGATCTCTCTCTCTATATATACTTACACAATCGAAAACCCTAACCCTACCCTCAAACTTCTTTCCCGCGACTTCCTCCTCTCCCCGTGCCGCTGCCCGCCTGATCGCCACGCCTGACCACCGCCGCACAGCCTGAAACTGCCGCCAGAACGTAATGCGTGTGTGTAGAAGCATAAAAATCTCCCATGCGCTCCAGTTTGCATTCAATAAATAAGCAAGGTACGCATAACTGCGGTGGACGGATAACAGCGGTGGACGGATAACAGCGGCGGACATATGACACCTTCGGATACATGACATCCCGAGATGCATACCGTCCTTTGACGCATCGTCCCTACAGTCATATCAGAGCATTTATGATTCTGAAAAAACAGACAGTCATTCTGACCGCCTGAATCCTGCACCGCTGATTAGAATCCATGCTGACAGTTTCGTCATAATTACTTTTGGCAGTATACAGCTGTTCAAATGCCACAAATGCAGAAAACGACAAAAGATTCATGCTTCTCTGGCCCAATGCATCCCAGACTCCATGTGTTCCATGCGTCTCTGGCCCAATGTATTCCAAACTCCATGCGGCCCATGCGGCTTCGACTCCATGTAGTTCCCATATGTGGCCTGAACAACCACAGAGCAGGGCAATCGCATAAAACCCCCTGACACAGATTTAGATGTCTGTCAGAAGCTCTGACACCTCACTCATCACCCTGAGATACTTTAGAATTCGTGCAGACCACAGCTCAGAAAAAGATAATAAGTCACATCAGTGCATTAATTTTCTCTACAAACGGGCCATGCCACGTGTCCTACGTGTAATGCTACGCTCCGCGTCGGCATTATATATCAACATGAGTGGGCAGAACTTTATTCTCTGATTCTTGCACACCTTAATAATAAATCTGAGTTTTTGCTTGCTTTTTTTATAAGAGAATGATAGAACCTGCCTTGCATGTTAATAAACGAACTCACCTAGCTTGTCTTTGAAACGAACATATCTGCTTAACTAAGAGACCCTAAAATGCCTGTCTAAAAGTATGTGTTTGCATGAATATGTTCCACTATCACCTATGCTCCGAGAGAACCATATCGTGTGCCTGAATATGTAAAAGATAAGGCGGCTTGCCCCGCAACAGTAAAATATCGTCTGATGGTTCGTCTCGTCTGCATACTAGAGTTTATTTGATAGTGTTTCATGCATTCGCATCGGTCGGACAATGGCTATTGGTGGAGAGCTGAACTGTATGTGTCACGGCTGCTACAAAAATAGTGGAAAGCAACCATGAGTCACAGCTGCCATTAGCATCAGATAAATGAGTCATTGGTATGCTTGACCAACAGCTGCCGATCCTGAGTTACTCGGGGACTGCACTGCGTATAGCTAGTTCATCGTGTTGGCTTGGATAGAGGACTGCCCCTAAGATGTGCATTTGTGTCTAGCTGTGCATTTGTCCCTAGAGTCTTTAAGTATAACTCACGAGACACGCTGCGCACACCCTAAAATAGAACATCGGCTTATCTTGCTTATATCGCATATGAAACTCTGTTTTCTAAAGATGTTTCCAAAATAATATAATATGACTCCGTTCTATATTGCATGTAATGAACCTAGGTAAAACTAGAAAGATCACTAGTAATGTAATACTTTATAACATGATTACTTAGTATTGGTTTTAGTGAATGCTTGCTTCTGTTCAGTTGTTTTATCTCACTAGTACTTATAAAGTGCTGACCCACCAACAGTTTACTTGCTAGCAGGTACTGGATCGTCCGAGGGAGCGATAGGCGTGCCTCCATCCCAAGACCCAGAATCCTTGTTTCGATTGCCCCGAGTTGCTATCATATAAATGGGCATAATGTATGGAATGATGTCTTTGCTAAGAGAAACCAAGTCCCTCTGCTACTTACTCGATTAATGCGATGATAGCCAAACAAACTTAAACGATATGGCCTTGTGCGGGCGCAACCCCAGGCTCGCACGGCATCACGTCTCGGTATCAAACGGGACATTCCTCGCACCCGTGGGATAAGCGCCAAGGCGCGGTAATACGCGTCCGGTGCCGAGGCACTGTGATTCGCGCACGGGTCCGCGGCGGGGCGGGGCGGTGGTCCTGGCGTCCCTCGGGGCCGGGGCATGACATAATGGTATCAAAACAGAATCGATTCTTTGCCTAATCCGTTGCTATGACTCTGAGATATGCTCGATATGGTATTGCAATAGAGCGTTCCAAACAATAAGTCCATAGATATCCTCAAAGTACAAATGTTTTCTCGATTTGATTTGCTTGATTGTTTCGATTGATTACGGTGAGGGATGAGGACTATCGCTGCTCGGAATATCGAGAAGTTTATCCTTGAAGTTTCGAGGACGAAACTTTTTGTTGATGGGTAAGTATGTAATGCCCCGCTCCGCGTTGGCATTATGTATCAAGGTGAGTGGGCAGAACTTTATTCTCTGATTCTTGCACGCCTTAATAATAAATCTGAGTTTTTGCTTGCTCATTTTCATAAGAGAATGATAGAACCTGCCTTGCATGTTAATAAACGAACTCACCTACCTTGTCTTTGAAACGAACATGTCTGCTTAACTAGGAGACCCTGAAATGCATGTCTAAATGTATGTATTTGCATGAATATGTTCCACTATCGCCTATGCTCCGAGAGAACCATATCGTGTGCCTGAATGTGTAAAAGATAAAGCGGCCTGCCCCACAATAGTGAAATATCGTCTAATGGTTCGTCTCATCTGCATACTAGAGTTTATTTGATAGTATTTCATACATTCGCATCGGTCGGACAATGGCTATTGGTGGAGAGCTGAACTGCATGTGTCATGGCTGCTACAGAGATAGTGGAAAACAACCATGAGTCACAGTTGCCATTAGCATCAGATAAATGAGTCATTGGTATGCTGGAACAATAGTTGTCGATCCTGAGTTACTCGGGGACTGCACTACATATAGCTAGTTCATCGTGTTGGCTTGGATAGAGGACTGCTCCTAAGAATGCATTTGTGTCTAGTTGTGCATTTGTCCTAAGAGTCTTTGAGTATAACTCACGAGACACGCTACGCAAACCCTGAAATAGAACATCGGCTTGTCTTGCTTATATCACATATGAAACTCTGTTTTCTAAAGATATTTCCAAAACAATGTAATATGACTCTGTTTTATGCTGCATGTAACGAACCTAGGTAAAACTAGAACGATCACTAGTAATGTAATATTTTATAACATGATTACTTTGTATTGGTTTTAGTGAATGCTTACTTCTGTTCAGTTGTTTTATCTCACCAGTACTTATAAAAGTGCTGACCCACCAACAGTTTACTTGCTTGCAGGTACTGGATCGTCCGAGGGAGCGATAGGCGTGCCTCCATCCCCAAGACCCAGAATCCTGGTTTCAATTGTCCCGAGTTGCTATCGTATAAAGGGGCATAATGTATGGAACGATGCCTTTGCTAAGAGAAACCCAAGTCCCTCGATTTGTCCCAAATACTCAGTTGGCTAAATGTATTGCATATGCAACAATGTTCTTCCGCTGCTTACTTGATTGAAGTGATGATAGCCAAACAAACTTAAACGATATGGCCTTGTGCGAGCGCAACCCCAGGCTCGTACGACATCACATTCCGGTATCAAACGGGCCATTCCTCGCACCCGCGGGATAAGCACCAGGGCGCGGTGATACGCGTCCGGTGCGCCGAGGCACCGTGATTCACGCCCGGGTCCGCGGCGGGGCAGGGCGGTGGTCCGGGCGGCCCTCGTGGCCGGGGCGTGATACTACGTATGCGGCTTCAAGACCCATGCGGCATCGACATTATGCTGCCAGAGCGTCCCCCTGACCAAGGCCAAACAAGAGTACGCATGCGACTTCAAGACCCATGCGGCCTCGTCCTCATACGGCCAGAGGGTCATTCCGACCAAGGCCAAACGAGAGCTTCTATGCGACTACAACAATATGCGGATCTCGACTCACAAGATTTTTTGTTACAACCGAAGATAATTTCTCGTACAGTTAGTATTGACCAAGTGTCCAATTGACCTAGTTATGCACACAACAACCCCGAGATCTCTTCAAACAGAAAATTATAACCAAACCCACGTGGCAGCTTGCCCGTACTATGCGGCTATCGTTACGGTCGCATTCTTATGAAGGAGCCTTATGCTACCACCAAACAGAGGAATATGCGACACCCATAGCCAATCAACATGATGGCTTTAAATAGGAGCAACTGGAACATTCTAAAGGTCGGCTTTTTCTGCTTTAAAGAGAGACCGAACCAAAAGGTTGGCTGACTATCTGCGGATTCACACTAAAACCAAGGAGAGAAGCGTCTACGTCCGGATCGTCCATGGATTAAAGAGAGTTGCTACACTCCTAACCCTCCATCGTCACCCCCAGATCAAAATAAAATTGTAATTAGATTGTCTCTTAGGACTCTTCTCTGTACTCTCTAGTTTGTTAATCAAATCAAGTTCTCTTAGTTCTTTCTTTTGATTTAAATAGCAAACACGATGGCGTCTCTGCTGGGGACCGAATTCTCCTCTATTGAGAAATTGGTGACGCAATACGATATGGCCAAGCTTGGATCAACGCAAAAGTTGCTGGTAGTTCGCTTCGACCAGCAAGCGTTCAAAAAAATGCTCTCTGAAGGAAGTGTGAATCCTTTGCCAAGGCAAGCCAAGCCCAAGAAGACCCGCAGAACGTAGGTACCAAAGGCCAATGTGCCTCACCCAACAGTGGAGGAGGCAATCTCCGCCTCTCAATCTGTTGTTGAGGAAGTTCACGTCTATGCGACATCTTTGACTGGCGCAGGAACTGCTCATCACTCAGAATCTGGCAAAAGAAAATACTACGGTGCCAGACGTTCTGGGGCTTGGGAAGGTCCTATGCGTCCAAGAAGGAGGCTGCATAATACTGTCCATGCGTCATCTATTCACAGGCCGCATAAGATTATACATGCGGCATTAACTCACAGCCGCAGGTAGACAGCCACATGCGGCTCTGACAACAACAGAACCTCTGTTTTTGACCGTATCTCATGCGGCAAAAATCCTATGTGACCACTGAGAATGATAAAAATCCAAATCTTGACTCTTTATACTACGCGCCTGCGGTGGCTAAGCTGAAGAAGTTCAGGGCAGTGTGAACCCGTCAAGCTCAAGCAACTGCTCATACGATCGACCGCCATCAGGAATCACTAACTATTATGTGAGCCTCTGATGAAAAGTTGTACAGGACTGACCCATGCGTCTAGCCCACAGGGACTAATGGACTAGGGTCAGTCTCAAAAGTCTTCCACCGGTACCTCGGGGAAAGTTCATGTACGAACCCCAGGCCAGGGAGCAAACAAAATACCTGCGCATTCGTGTGCCCGGGATACCCAACTAATAAGGAGGATGCAAAGATCAAACACCATTCGCATGATTTGCGTGACGTGATCACTCATAAGCGCAAATCAAGAAAAATAACTACGACGTGCGATGTTCCCTCTCCAAGACATAACTGCTCTAACATCATTATCAACTGTTGCTGCAATAAAGCAGCAGTACTCACAGACAAGCAGTCATCCTTTCAGTGACTGCACCGGAAAGCACCTACCTGGCAGCAACCCGGAGATCAGGTGCAAGTAATAGAGGAGAAGGAGTTGCCCTTCGCCTCATGATACTCAACTGGAAAGCTTTCCATCGCCAAGGGAAGAAAAAAGTCAAATACCTCCAGTCCGGCGCTCTCTACCACTGCGTCGCGAAGGCAACTACCCGGAGGACTGAAAATGGCACATACGAAAGGATTCTTACATGGCACACGCTCAAGAAAGAAGTCGTCAGCCCCTGGGGGTAGTTCTTCCTTAGAACCCTTGGGGTGGCCCAAGTTGGGGGTAGTGTTCCCCTGGACATACGCAACAACCAGCATTCCGTAAAGATAGTGAATCTCAAGGGACAGATGCCGAGTTCTCTGGGGGTAATCACCCTCATCAAGAAAATGCACCTTCCAAAGATGGGGGTAAGATTTTCTCCCAGTCTGAAGAAGATGTAGCACTTTCATCTTTCCCTGAAGACTGTAACTCCCAAGGAACAAATAATGACAGGCCGGAGGGAAGTCATCCTCGAATAGTCAGAGCATCATTTGAAGCTGGGGGTAGCATCTCTTTTGATTCTGAAGACGATGCAACGATGCCCGTCTTTCCTGAGGATAGTGCGACTCAGGAACCGAATACGGAAGGGCTCAGCGATCGCCAATGACTCGATGCTTTTGAGGAAATGATGAACATCATGAGTGCCACAATGCAGACTCTGGCCCAGTCAATTCTGGAGATCAAGGCGAACATGGTCTTGCCACCCTCAGGGCCCGCAGTAACTCCATAAATCAGGGGCAATCTCCTGGTGATCCATACTAACCCGTCATATGGCGACGACAGTGATCCCCAAGAACCAAATAATGACATATCTGGGGGTAGTCTCCCTCGATAAGACAGAGGAGCGTCCAAAGCTGGGGATAGAATCTCCTCCGAGTCCAAAAATGATACAAAATTACCGGTCTTCCTTGAGGACTGTACGACCCAGGTATCGGAAGCCCCAAAGACAAAGAGGACTTTCTCCTTCAATGACGACGACATCATTGAAATCTTTAACATACTGATGAAGGAAAACAAACTTCGACTACCCAATATCAGATGCCCTGAAGAGACTGACAAGGTCGGTGACACAAAATATTGCCTCTTACATCGGTACATTCATCATCCAACCAGAGACTGCTCTATGTTGAAAAGATATATCCAGCAATTGATCGATGCCAATGAGCTCACCCTCGACTTTGAGGATAGGACAGTCATTGTGAACATAGTGTCCCTCCAATTAGGCGACTTTCCAGTTACGGAAGACCAGGCAACTAGGGATATCGTCAACCTCCTGTCGACCCGCAACAGAGTAGCAGGCTTGGTATCTCTTATAACCCCAAAAGGTGAGGTCATTGCTCAAAAACAGGCACAACAAATAGCGCCTTCAACGACCATGTCAAAGGAAAAGCAATGCAGGCCAGGCCGTAGGATCTTTGCCTTAGAAAGCACCAATTGTAGACTTTGGATGCTCAGTGTAACTCAACAAGTCTCCTTGTGCACAAAAGCTAAGTCTCGCATGACTCATCAGCAATGGCGCATGATAGGCAATGTTCCATTGTACACATCCGAGCAAGTCTTCAGTACTTCTCATCGTAACAAATCCTTATGGGCAACATGCAGTGTTCCCCTGCGTGATATACAAAAATGCATAGCAAGCGGTGGTCCTCAACGTGGTAGACAATCGTGCGCACACGGCAGTGATCCTACGCGCATAACTCAGCCAACTCGATCATGTATACGTGGCAGTGTTCATGTGCACAAAGCTCCTTATTCGACGTAGGCTAAGTCATCAATACTATTCAACGCAACAAATGATGAGCTAACCCAGTTCCATCATTACAGCCAATAATGACTCCATCTCATGTCGAAGATGGTCTAAACTTTGGCAAAGGACGGCGTACTCCTTTACAATTCGACAATTTTTACAACAGCACTCGTAGAGGGCTAGGATATAGAGATGCTTGTACACGCCATGACTCACAAGATGGCCGATAAATCCCAACCTAAAGGGGAGAGCCCGTTCATTGTGGAAACCATATTTCCCAACGGCGCATACCGACTAGAAAAACCTAGCGGCAACTTGCTCATGGTGCCTATCAAACGGTAAGTTCCAAATAAAAAGTACTACGTCTAAACTAGACTGGTACTCCCCTCATCCCCGGCATGACAATCCAGATATAAAAATCAATACAACCCAGATGTAAAAATCAACTCTTGGTTCTTCATCCCCAACAAGTGCCCATGTGCAACATTCTTCCACTCTTAATAAATTCTCGTAAAATCCATCATATGTATCCTGGATACACAACGGATGATGAGTCCCCAAAGTCTTTCCACCGGAGCGGTCCTCAGGTCCACTCGCCCAATCCCGCAATGGGCACTCAAAAATTAATCTTTTTAGACGCTAGCCATGTCCATATCACCTCTGAGCTATCATCCCATCAATCTCCCTAGCGGAGCAATCCTCTGGTCTATCTTCATGTTCGGATAGACCACACCTAGCAAATCACTCCTTAGCGAGTTTTTCGGATATCGGTTCATGTCCATATTACCTCTGAACTGATGTCCTAATATTTCTTTCCAACTGAGTTTGCCATGTCCAAGTGACCTCTGAGCAAACCTTCCGGGTTTTGGCTATCGATCATCACGTCCATATTACCTCTGATATCGGTTGTCATCCCCACTTATCACCCATACTCACCAAGTTACACCAGCAATGTTAAGTCCATAAAAACTGTCATATCCATATCACCTCTGACATGACTTATCTTGAACTTTTTACTTGCACTCTCGTGCAAAAGAAGTAATAGGTCTACCAAAAAAACCCCGTGGGATGCCCACAATGAAAACGAATAGTTCAAATCCATATTACCTCTAAACTACTTTCCTTTTTCCCAGTAGAGAAAAAGTCAGTTCTTATTACCTTTGAACTATGTCTCTCCACTATCCCCACATAATCATATATTACCATGTCCACATTACCTCTGAGTAAGATATTTCTAGAACTTTTTCATGTCCATATCACCTCTGGGTAAAGTTTTGCTCTTCGACTTTTCAGCTATCACGTTCACATAACCCCTGATAGTGCTAGTCGTTTCAGCTTATTATTCGTACTTAAGATACGTCATAGGTAATAAGTCCACAACCCAAGAGTTTTTCATGTCCATATTTCCTCTTAGCAAACTTCCTGGACTTGACCATCGATCGTCACGTCCATATTACCTCTGATATCGATTGTCTTCCAACTTATCACCCATATCCAATCTGGAGTATGCCAGCGGTGATAAGTCCACAAAAACTGCGACATCCATATTACCTCTTGCAGGACTTGTCTTAAACCTATTACTTGCATTAACGTGCGCAAAAAGTAGTAGGTCCACAAAACCTATCACGTCCATATTACCTTTGATATGGTTTATTTTTGAATCTATTACTCGCATCCCGAGTGCACAAAAGGGTAATAGGTCCACCAAAATCCCCCAGCGGGATATCCTTACTATCTACAAAACCTATCACGTCTGTATTACCTCTGATAGTGTTTGTTTCGAATATATTACTCGCACCCCCAAGTGCACAAAAGGGTAATAGTTCCACCAAAATCCCCAAGAAAAATATCCAGATCAGGAGGCCACGGATCAAGACTACTCCTGATAAACTCTTCGGCGAGGAGAGTCGCAACCTTCGACATCCTTCACAGGAAAAAGAGAAAACAAAGCAAAGAGATAAAAGTTCTCTCTCTCTCCCCCCTGACTACCTATTTATAGGCTCCAAAACCGTATGAAAGGATCGAGACAATGAACCGAGCGGTTAATGAGATGAACCTGACACCTCGATCCGTGTGATTCTCTTTAATCTCCTCGAAAATCGACGCTCAGGCTCCGTGTTATCAGACGGTTCAGAATCCTAATATATAGGCTCAAAGATAGAATCAAATCTTACTATTTAATACAGATTTGACAACATGGCAGAGCTCTCCATACGACAATTACTACATGCGTGAACCTGATAAAAACAGACAGTGAATGTTTGTTGAATTCATGCTTCATATTCAAAGTATTCCAGACTTAGCCAAGTCTAAAAAAATTGAAGGGGGTCTTGTAGAAGCATAAAAATCCCTCCATGCGCTCCAGTTTGCAGTCAACAAATAAGCAAGGTACGCATAACTGCGGTGGACACATAACAACGGCGGACGCATGACACCCTCGGATACATGATATCCTGAGATGCATACCGCCCTTTGACACATCATCCTTACAGTCATATCAGAGCATTTTTTACTCTGACAAAATTGACAGTCATTCTGACCGCCTCGAATCCTGTACCGCTGATTGGAATCCGTGCTAACAGTTTGGTCATATTTACTTTTGGCAGTATACAGCTGTTCAAATGCCACGAATACAGAAAACGATAAAAGATCCATGCGTCTCTGGCCCAATGCATTCCAGAATTCATGCATCTCATACGTCTCTGGCCCGATGCCTCCCAGACTTTATGTGTTCTATACGTCTCTGGCCCAATGCGTTCCAGACTCCATACGTCCCATGCATCTCTGGCATCATGCGTCTTCGACTCCATGCAGTTCCCATATGCGGCCTGAACGACCACAGAGCAGGACGGTCACATAAATCCCCCTAACACATATTTTAATTTTTGTCAGAAGCTCTGATGCCTCACCCATCACCCTGAGATGCTTCAGAATCCATGCAGATGACGACTCAGGAAAAGATAATAAGTCACATCAGTACATTAATTGTCGCGACAGACGGGCCATGCCGCGTATCCTACTTATGCGGCTTCAAGACCCATGCAGCCTCGATATCATGCAGCAAGAGCGTCCACTTGACCAAGGCCAAACAATATTACACATGCGGCTTCAAGACCCATGCGACCTCGTCCTCATACGGCCAGAGGGTCATTCCGACCAAGGCCAAATGAGTGCTTCTATGCGACTACAACAGTATACGGCTCTTAACTCACAAAATTTTCTGTTACAACCGAAGACGATTTCTCGTACAGTTAGTGTTGACCAAGTTTTTAATTGATCGAGTTATGCACACAACAGCCCTGAGATCTCTTCAAACAGAAAATCTTAACCAAACCCACGTGGCAGCTTGCCTGCACCATGCAGCTACCGTTACGGTCGTATTCTGCTGAAGGAGCCTTATGCGGCCACCAAACAGAGGCATATGCGGCACCCATAGCCGATTGACACAATAGCTATAAATAGGAGCAACTAGAACGTTCTAAAGGTCAGCTTTTTCTGCTTCAGAGAGAGACCGAACCAAAATGTCAGTTTTTTCTGCTTCAGAGATAGACCAAACCAAAAGGTTGGTTGGCTATCTGCGAATTCATACTAAAACCAAGTAGAGAAGATTCTACGTCCGGATCGTCCACGGAGTAAAGAGAGTTGCTACACTCCTAACCCTCCATCGTCACCCCCCCCAAGATTAAAACAAATTTGTACTTAGATTATCTCTTAGGACTCTTCTCTGTACTCTCTAGTTTGTTAATCAAATCAAGTTCTCTTAGTTCTTCCTTTTGATTTAAATGGCAAACAATGTGACCAACAGGGCAGACCCGAGCCGAGGTACCCCTTTTCATCACTCGATTTCTCCCCATATTTTTGATCATTTTTTTACCTGTTAAATCCTGTAAACAAACAACATAACGTAGTATGTGAATATATAATTCTTGAGAGGAAACTCTATTGTAATCGATATGAAAAATCCAACCAAAATCTCGAAAAAAATACTATTTCATATGAATCATAGGTTGACAGGAAATTGTTCCAAACACCCCTATTGGAAGGCAATTTTCTCCAATCGAATGAATC
This sequence comes from Iris macrosiphon, assembly GCA_036927795.1. Taxonomy (NCBI): domain Eukaryota; kingdom Viridiplantae; phylum Streptophyta; class Magnoliopsida; order Asparagales; family Iridaceae; genus Iris; species Iris macrosiphon. Next base: position 178,474,503 of record JAYESA010000002.1, on the reverse strand, counting down.
AAAACCTGATTTTCTTTTTCCTATCTAAAGACAACATATACAGGATTATTTGTCTTTAATTACTTTATTTTATTTTGCATTAAAATCTAGTTTAAAATCAGTTCCAAAATTACGGAAAACTGATTTCAAGAACTTGAAAAATTTTGATACAGAGTGCGTTCCGACAAACTGGACCACCACGTCACGTACCAGTTGCATCGAAAGGAGCGTATGGTATATCCTGACGTGAGAGCTTTCGTGAAAGTTGATTTGGATGTGTGTGCACGTCAAAATTAACCCGTATAAGTAAAAAGTTTCCCGTGTCAACGTTTTAATTTTTTTTCATTAGTTGGTGCACGCTAATCGGAATACAATAAAACCTATGCCATTGGATCTTGGTATCATGCTGGTCTTGTGACCCAAGTTTCATGTAACACCCCGTTCCGCTCAAGCAGACTGCCGTCTCAAACGGTAATAGTGCAACTGTCCCGACTCGCTTTGCCTTAACGAGAATGCAAAGGATATCCAGACTTGTCCCTACAGGAATTCAGTTTAGGCTTTCAGAGGCTCGCTTGACGTATCGCTCTACCGAGGCGAATCATCGCTAAGGTGGGTGGCTACGGTGAACTTGTCTTTGCTTAGCCAGTACCCATAAAATCTGAAATATTCATGCTAGTCGCTAGGTGATTCACCCCCTGCATGCTAATAAGAATCCAACGCACCTAGCTAAGGGAATAATCCCAACATGTATTGCTTATGCTAGAACATGGAAATTGAAATACTGCTTGTATGCAGACCCTCGCATGCTAAGTCCCTAACGGTTTCATCTCTCGGCTTACCTTCGGGTCCGAGCAAACGTGTTTACTTATGTTCCTTAGAAACGCATGCTTGTCTGCTAACGAATGTCTAACGTTATTATATTATGCAAATGTTAAGCTCAATCCTGAATGCATGAATGGAACGTAGATGCAATATAAATAAATCATGTAATACTGCTTGTCTTGTATTCACGTAGCCTCCGGGCGATAATCACGTAGCCTCCGGGCGATAAATCACGTAGCCTACGGGCGCATGTAGCCTACGGGCGATATTCACGTAGCCTGCGGGCGGATCACGTAGCCTTTGGGCGAATGAATGTTATTGTTCGATCACGGACAACTTGTGCACAAGGTACAGTTCCTGCGGGCGGCTGCTGGGGCACTGGCACCGTTCTGGCTCCGGACGGAACTCACGTTTAGTCTCACGTACTTGGACAAGGTGGTATGCGGCACCTCACATACTTGCACATAGCAAATCATCTTCGTCACAGACTAGTCCATTATGGCTATCAAGCCAGTGATCATCTTGTATATTTAAACCTGTTGCATACTAACTTGTGTCTTCGTGGCAGGGAAGAAAATGGTAAGTTGTGCAGGTGATTCAGATAGACAGGTAAAAGACACCAAACGGTGTCAAGTATATATTTCAAGTAAATCATTGTATGCAATACACCTGATACTCCTGTAAATCGTATACTTGAAACGTGATCTTGCCCACAACATCGTGTTTGCATATGCTATGCCTCTTTAATGTTATACTTGCCCGTGCTCAGATTTTTAATGTTTGCCTTGGACAGGGAAGGTAAAATGGTAAGTCTCGCCGTGTTTCCTCTAACATCGCACGGCGCACTGCCCGACACGTTAGGCTATTCAATACTTGCATGAAACTGATCCTAAGGCAACTAGAAAGACAACTTAATAGTTGTGCACGGAACCTGTATTACGTGTTTGGATTTGTCGAGCGGGCGAGTAGCTTCCCCACCAGTGCATTCAATGTACTGATAATCCACCAGTTTGTATGCAGGGTGCGGAAGAACCTCGTTCGGTGCAGATGCCTCCTTCGTACGTGCTAAGGCCAGGAGTTCCCTCTGAAGCCTTGCAACGGTGCGTCGGGAACATAAGCACATATACAAGGCATAATGTTGGAACATAGCATGAACTCGCCTGAACATCGCCTCTACAATCATTTCACAGTTGTAGCCACTTTGCACGCTCTTACTGTTTCAGAGAGAGAGGCTTGAGCGACTTATAATCTCGGCTATACGCCGCCTGTAACACTTGTTCATATCAATAAAAGAGCTTGCTTTACTTCAACTTGTGTTTCAATGCTTCCGCTATATTTGTCGACTCAGTGAACCTGTTACCGATCGCCTATGCGTTCATGACTCCGCTGCACTCAGACAATCTGTGCGACTCTGTGGCTTAGAACTCTTACCGCCAGCCAATGAATCACGGCCTTGCACGGGCGCGGTTCACGCTCGTGCGGCATCACGCCCGGATGGGTCAAGCGATCGTTCCGCGGGAGCGCTGGCGAGGGTGATTCCCGTCTAGCGGCAACGGCCGATTGCCTGCGGGAGATCGGGGCGTGGCATTTCACGCGATTCTGAGATAGTTGACCGAGCCGCCTATTCACGGGCCCCATGGTTTGACTTGAAGGGCAAATTTGTGATCGGCTCGCCAGAATCTAAAATTAGACATACCGTTGAGTTCGTATCATCGTTTAGAATGTGTTTGACCTATAATTTATCTTATTTAGAGATTGTTACACCTGACACATATTTTGGTGCAAAGTAGCCCACATGTGGACCCTACTTTGGCCCAAAATTATCGTTTTTCCCCTGTGTCCAAATTGGACGAAAGGGTTGACTTATCTTATTATCTCGCTGACTCTGGACACGTTGGTGATGTTTATTTCAGCATCTGGAGACGTTCATTCGGAGGCAGTGGTTTCTGATCTCTTTTGTGCTTGACGTCTGGATGCCTATGTACCTTGCCACAGTACTGTTTAGTTACATTTATTTGCTGCATTTTTTTGTTTATTTCCATTTATTTTGCTATATAAAACTGCGCGTCCAAGAAAGACTTGGGTGCAACGACTATTGCATCGTCTTTTGTCTCTTATTTATATTATGTATGTTGACCTAGTTTTGTGAGACCACCCCATGAGTTGTGGCATCATTATGTTTCATTGGTCGTGACACATTTGTTACATGAGTGTGAGTCTCATGTAGGACACAGACTTGCGTGATAGACTGGCCCCCTTTACGAAAAGATTTTGCTACGGATAAGGAATAACTGCTAAATAAAAATATTATGTTTATCAGACTTAGCAGTTACTAGAGGTGTTTGCGTATTATGGAGTGACATGTTAGTAGTATTGGGTGGAGAGAACAATGAGTAAGTGTATGTGACTCCTTTACACTTTTTTTTGGGCCCGTAAGCTCCGTCGGAGACGCGAGGCCTTATGACTCCTATTATTTACTGTAGGCCTATGACGATCGAAAGACGTTATGCCAGTGGTCCCTGGATCTCTGAGAGAACTATGTCCATCCCATTATTTTATCCAGATAGTCCATATGCGAAAAAGTTGTTCTTAAACTGCATATCACATAGACTGGCTAGGCGACCACGTTGGATATTTACTTTCAGTACTTTATTGGCATACTTTTATGTATCTTTTTACGTTCCTCTGAGGACCTGGTCCCTTTTCAGGTATAGACGATCAGGAATATCCGTGGGAGTATGGACCGGGACCTGACTCATCATTCTCTATTGAGGAGGTCTTACCCTCTAAGTACTCATGATTACTTCATAGCTGATGGTTTGTTAGTTGTTATTCTCTTTATTTGACATTTATTTTATATTGGGGTTCTATTCTCCTCTATCATTTTAATTTTAATTTAGTCGTTTGGTAGTGGATTTGTCTTCATCCAACTATTATTTAATTTGATACCTCGTACTTTAGACTTTCAGTTATTTATTTTTGTATTCCTTTACTTGTGTCTGTGGATGAGATATAGATGCATGAGACTATGTTGACAATATATGTACCACTTGTAAATTATTTATTCATATACAGCGTACGTTTGTGTTATGATTTTTCTAACATATTCGAGTGTCATACATACGACTGGCATGCTACGTATTCCTAGTCCTACGTATTTTGGGATTGGGGCGTGACAACTGAGGAGAAACGATAATGAAATTTAGTTGGGATATTTTGACTTTGGATCTCCAATAAGTTAAAAAAATTGTATTTAGATCTCCATAATATACATATTTAATATTTGAGCCTTGGACACCCAATAACTGTCATATTTCAGCTTATTCGAGACCCAAATACAAATACTAATTTTGTGTCCAAGGTCCAAATACTAATTTTATGTATTATGGAAACTCAAATACAAATTTTTTAACTTATTGGAGACCCAAAGTCTAAATATACTTTCTTTTTTTTACTGATGTTTGTCCTGTCAACAATACCAAAAAAAATAAAAACAACAAACGATCAAATTATGAACGAGACGCGTATTGCCAAACATTGTTGTCACGTCCCGATTCCTGCAAAGGGCCGATCGTCCTCGCATGGAGCCTTGTGGATCCGATCGTCCTCGCACAGACGTGATGCCGTATAAATCTAAGTTGCGCTTGCACAAGGCCAAAGCTTTGAACAAGGACAAGTAAGCTATACAAGACAGAAGCAGCGGTACAATATACTAAAAGAATAAATAACACAATGGCATACGAAAATAAGCTCTTTATTGATATTTAAGATGTGTTACAAGCGACGCTTGACCGAGACTACAATTCGCTCAAGCTTTTTCTCTCGATTACATTGACATCGTTCCATACATTATATCCCTTTATACAAAAGTATCTCAAAATATCTCGATACAGCTCAAGGTATCGATTCCAGATTTTTGGCTCCTGAGGATGAGAATATGCTATCGCTTCTACGGACGATCCAGCACCTACGAATAAGACAATTGGTGGGGGGTAAGCACTTTAGGAAAAGTACTGGTGAGTATAAAAGCAACGAACAGAAGCAACACTCTCTAAAACCAACACTAAGTAAGCATGTGGCAAAATATTACATTACTAGTGATCTTGCTACTTTTTACCTAGGTTTATTTCATACAGCACAAGATTAGAGTCAGATTACTTCTTTCGAAAATATATCTTTGAAAACAGTTTGCATATTCAATACATTCAAGCATACAGTAGGGACAATATTCTATCGTGTAGTGTGCATCATGTATCGTGAGCCAATTTTATTAACTCTAAGGAACATAAGCTATCTCTAGTAGACTATTCATCTCAGAGCAAGAGGGCAACAATATATTCAAGTTAAACATGCAAGTCTAGGAGCAACAAAAGATACCAAGCAAAATTATATAATGAGAACATTACTTATTCAGTGATTCTTACCCTCGGCCGGACGGTTATTCCTGTAACAGACATACAAGTTAGAAACAATTTGCATAATCATAAGGGTTCTATTTTTTGTTCGTCCCTGCATCAAACAGTTAGGTATGCAACAAGGCTAACCTAGCATACGCCTTAACTATATGATGGCCCCCGAGTGTTGGATCCCCGGGATTAGCAGTTGGGACATACAAGCCCATCTCACTAAAGACAGATTTGGCTAATAGTTGCTGAGACACATGGTTGCTTTGTACTAAAATACGCTTAAAATAGCAGCCGTGACTCTTGGTTCAGCACTACACTAAAAGCCACACCCTCTCGTAAAGTAAGGACATCATGCCTCAGGGTGTTCCAGATCTCTCCCAGGCCGAACGATCCCCAGTGCCCCAGGAACCGCTCGAGAGATAAACCTTGTGCACAAATTGTCAGACCGATGCATGAATGCACTTCTATCAGATAAAAACTACATGATGCAAGCAGACAATGAACAAGCAATTCTTCTATACTATCTCTTCTATCGATCAGATCGTATTAATGTACGGCGTATCTAACCATCGATGTACGGGGTACGTAACCATCGATGTACGGGGTTCGTAGCCATCAATACTCTAGAAGAGTTTAATTAAAATTATATGCTTCAAGCAATCTAGTCCTTTTAACAAGTAACAAGAAAGAACAGTTCTATAAATCTAGCGTGCAATTTCTATCTCTTTCAGTACGATAAGGAACATGAAAGCAATCTTCATTTAAGCAAGCATGGCAGCAGCTATTCTATCTCTTTTATAACTAAGTATGCAAATACTACTCTTACTTAGCATACTATGAATAGACAAGTTTGAGAAATTTATTACTCTTCTTATTAGCATAGCAATGGTTCATTCGATAGTTGTGTCAGTGTGACCTAGCGTGCAATATTCTATTCTTTTACTTAGCATGGCAAGGGTTCGTTCGATAATGGTGATCGTGTAACTTAGCATGCAATATTTCTATCTTGGCTTAGCTTGGCAATGGTTCTATCTCTTTTAGACAAGCATACAAGTTCTCTAGTTAAGCATGCAGTTTCTCGTTTTATCATTCTCATGCGAACATTCTCTACTTAGCAACAAGCATTATAAAAACTTAGATTCATTATTAAGGCATAAAAGAATCAGAGAATGAAGTTATGCCCACTCACCCAAATCAATCGTCTTGTGTTTCAATTGGGGAACTCTTCGAGAAGGCTCCCACTCGATCCACCCAAGCAATATCTCTTGTACATAGTGCCAACGCGAATCAGGATACTACATACTATACCACTATATCACGCCCCGATCTTTTGCGGTCCCGTCATTACTGCTGGGCGTGAGATCACCACGATAGCACTCCCGCGGGACGATCGTTCCCTTCGGGACGTGATACCGTACGAGCCTAGAGTTGCGCTTGCACAAGGTAACAACGTTAGTCGTCTTGGTTATCATCTAACTGATCGAGTTTGCAACGGAGGAACAGTATTACGAACAACAATCCATCTGAGTATACGAGGCAATGCTCAAGGCACGAGGTTCTCTGAATACATCGTTCTATATATTATGTCCCTCTATACAAAAGAAGCTCAAAACACAACTCAATACAGCTCAAGGCATCGACTCCTGATCTTCGGCTCCTGAGGATGAGGCTCGGCTATCGCTTCTTCGGACGATCCAGTACCTGCGAACAAGCAAACTGGTGGGGGGTCAGTACTTTAAGGAAATCACTGGTGAGTATAAAATCAACGAACAGAAGCAACACTCCCTGAAACTAACACTAAGTAAGCATGTGATAAAAATATTACATTACTAGTGATCTTGCTACTTTTATCTAGGTTCATTTCATGCAGTACAGGATAAGAGTCAGATTACACTTTTTGAAAACATATTTGGAAAAATAGATTTCATAATCAAATGAATGCAAACAGGCAAGACAAGCAGTTCATGCACGATATGTAGGTTCATTTATTATCTCTTGTGATGAGCGTGTCTCGTGAGCCATATTCATTCTCTAAAGACTCCGGCATGCATCTAGTGGACTATTCTTCTTATTATGTGAATGAGATAGAAGCATATATGTAAACAGAGACTTCTCTATGAAAGTGGCTTATACAAGTGAACACGTTCGATAACATGTATATCACTTATTCAATGATTCTTACCCTTCGCCGAAAGGTTATTCCTGCCGCAGACATACAAGTAATTAGCAATATTTTACATAAACACATATGTTCTATTCCTTGTCTGTCTCTGCATCAAACAATTAGGTATGCAAGAAGGCTATCCTAGCATGCGACCTAACTACCTGATTTGTAGCTCTACCAGATAAAATTCTATGATGCACAATCTCCTGAACATGCCTACTTCTCTAACTCTTCTCTTCCTAATAGAAGCACCGCCTCTTTTCTAATGGCCACACCTTCAGGACGCACTATTAGTCCCACCCCTTCATTAGCCTCCATCCACCATTCTAATAGCCACACCCCCAAGATCCCGAATGACCGATCCTCAGGGCGCACTATTAGTCTTCCATCTTTTCATTTAGCCTCCATCCACCATTCTAATAGCCACGCCCCCCAAGATCCCAAAGGACCGATTCTCAGGATGCACTATTAGTCTCCCATCTTCTCGATAACAAGCTTAACATATTATGATAATACAAGCTTTTCATTCAATCTATCTTTACACAATAAAAGAAACATGTAACTGGTATTTTATTTAACAAGCATAACGATAGTTCTTCTTTTATCTGTGCGGACAAGCCGCCATCTCTTCTTTATGCAGACAGACCGCCATCTCTTATTTCAGTTCAAGCATTTCAAATAGTTCTATCTTTTTAAAGCGATAAAAAAACAATCAAGCAATCTATATTAAATAGACATGGCCCCGTTCTTCTATCTCTTTAACTAAGCATGCATTTCTACTCTATCTTTAGCATACGATGGATTCACAAGTTCAAGCAAATCTTTTATTTTTCTTATTAGCATGGCAGTAGTTTGTTCGATAGTTGTGTCAGTGTAACTTAGCATGCAATATTCTATTCTTTTACTTAGCATGGCAATGGTTCTATCTCTTTTAGACAAGTATATGAGTTATCTAGTTAAGCAGGCAGGTTCTCATTCTATCATTCTTATGTGAACATTATCCACTTAGCAAACAAGCATTATAAAAACTCAGATTTATTATTAAGGCGCGTAAGAATCAAAGAATGAAGATTTGTCCACTCACCTAGATCAATCGTCTTGTGTTTCGATCAGAGAACTCTTTGAGAAGACTTCCGCTCAAGCCAGCAGAGTGGTATCTCTTGTACATAGTGCCAACGCGGAGCGGGGCACTACATACTTATCCATCGAGAAAAAGTTTTGTACTCAAATGTCACGCCCCAGTCCCAAAATATCGAGGGACTGGACACGTGGCAATGGCCAGTAGCACGTACCGATGGACAACCCAATTTAATGGATCCATCAGGGTATGCTTAAGCTGTAGTCTAACAATAAATAGAACCAATGATACAGGTCACAGACTATTCTAATCTCATCCACAACAGATAATTACAGATTAAATGCCAGAAATAATGCAATAGAATAAATAAGCAAATCTCAATAAGTGTCTCGGTGAACAATCCGAGAACAAGTCTGATACATCAAAGCAAGTAGACAGGAAATAAAGGAACTGGAAATAGAAACAGAAATAACCGACTATATACAGCCAATGCTCAGGAGAAGTCCTCTGGTACGATCTCGTCCTCAGGTTCTGGTACAGCTCCTGGAAGTTCTCCGGTACGGTGTATCTCTGGATGGATCTCTTCGGCTATACCTGGGAACATAATCCGGATCCAGGTCCTCAAGGGGACATAGCAAGGTACAAGAAAGCTCATGCCAAAATAAATGTAGTACAACAATAAATAAACAATAGGGTAAACTATGTAACCAGCTAAGTGATATGCAAGATAAGAGCAGCACTAGAACTCAGGCTGAAACTACTACAAGCTCTGTGTCGGGGAGCCGGTAGCAGTGATATCATGTGGTTGTCTAGCTAGTAGTGAGACTAAGACGCCGGCATAATATATAAAAATTAACCCGTAGTCTGTGTGACTCTTCCCACCCAATGTAATCACGCATATCATGACCATAACGTCTCATGTCCATGTCAAACGGGATCATAGCTAATGCAACAAGTCATATAGTATCTATTAATATAATATCTCTGTCAAGTCCTGTATCCTATACAGAATCACCATGAATGTCTCAGGAAGACTCTGTCTCATGAATAGTGTCAGGTGTCCTGGGTTATGATGTACTTGATAAGACCAGTACGAGAAATATCGGGTCTTGGTATCTATGTCTAGATGACGTTACACAACTCCGCGTACGGGATTGGCACCCGACTATGAATCGGACGCTAAGTAAAGTCACTCGGTCCTGGGTTGAACAGTTAAACAAATTTATATATAAAATCTACAAGAAACTCAAGTAAAATACTATAACAGGAATCACTGCGAGTTGACAAGCTCTACTTGCCCACTGATACAAAATTAAGCCAAGGAAATAAGTAGCAAGCTGCAGGGTTTGGCAAGGTACACTTGCCTGTGGTTCCGGTTCCAATTGCGGCTCTGACTTCAGCTGGAATTGCAGGCGGTACTCTGATTGCTGAAATAAACATCACCATCAGATCCAGAAAATATCAGTCAGCTAGAAATGCCTGTCCTTGAGTCCAGTTTGGAGACAAGGGCATAAATGGCAATTTTGGATCAAAACGGGGTCCACATGTGGGCCCGCTTTACACCAAAAAACGTGTCAGGGTCAAAGGTCTCCAAATTCGCCAAACTTAGTGTCAACAGGTCAGGAACGATGATACGAACCCAATGGAACTTCCAGAATTGGATTCCGATGAGCCGATCACAAAATCGCCCGTCAAGTGGAGCCTGTGGGGCCCACGACACGCGATTATGTCAACATTCTCAGAATCGAACCAAACTTGGGTCACAGGACCAGCGTATTGCTACGAGTCCGATGGCGTAAGTTTTGTTTCGATCCGACATGTGTACACAAAGTTACAGCAAAATTCAGAAAGGACGGATACGGGGCGGTGTCCGCGGATAAGCGTTGATTCCGGTGTGCACGCACACCCGAATCGACTTCTGCGAAATCCTATACGTCTGTATCAATGACGCGCACGTATCTGTGAAGACCGCACGCGACCAAGTCGTCCCGTTTGGTGGGGCGCGCTCAGTTCCGGGGTGAAACAGGGCGTTATTTTTCCTGTTTTTGGATCACGGTTCGCGATCGCCACAGGACGCGATGTCAGGAGCGGGTTGCACGGGCACCGAAGGGGTCATGCAGGCTACGCAACGCAATTGACGGAATCGAAAACGGATAAACGAGCAGGGAGATACGCGTACCTGAACAGGGTCCGAAAAACCCAAAAATCTCGTGTCCGACACGTGTCCGACACACGCACGTGTCTAGGGTTTATGGCTATGGGGATGCGGCCGAAGCCGAGGCGGGGGAGGCCGGCCGGAGGGGGCTGGGGGCAGCGCTGCACGACGGGGAGGCCGGACGGCGGCGCGCGGCGTGCTGGGGCAGCGCAGGCGGCCGGCGCTGAGCGGCAGAGGCGGGCCGGAGTTGGGGGCTCGGGGTGCTGGCTGCGGGGAAGAAGGAGAAGGGGGGTGGCACGTCAGCGGAGCTAGGGCGACGCTGGCGAGGGCTCGGCGAGGGGAGCGGTGGCGGCGTCTCGGCGAGGCGGAGTGGAGGCTAGGCGGTGAGGGGTGTGGCCGGAGAGGAAGGATTGGGGGAATTTTATAGGGTTGCGACGGGGTCGGGGAGGCCGAGGGAGGCGGCGCCGAAGGCGGAGACGTGGGGTGCGGGGCCGGGCTAGGCGCGGCGTGGCGCTGGAAGCGGGCGGCGCGGCCGGAGGCGCGGGGAGCGGTGGCAGAAGCGGTCGCAGGCGGGATCGTGGGGAAGAAGCGGGTCTGCGGGTTTCGGGCGGGTCGGGTTCGGTCGGGCGGACCCGACCCGACCCGCTAGGCGGGTTGGTCCGGTCGGGTTTAGCTGAACCGGGTTCAGGCCGGTTCAGTACGGTTTGAACCCGGTTCAGTCCGGTTTATTTTATTTAATTATAAAAATTAGTTTTCGGGCTTTTAAAAATATTTTCGGGGTCCAATAAATTCCCAGAAAATTACCCTAAGTCCAATATTTCATTTTACACCATAAAATATTATTTTCATAATATTTTAATATATTTTAAAATTATTTAATTTTATTTAATGTCAAAAACACCTTGTTTTTAATTTACAAAAATTCCCGGAAAAATCCCAGAAAATTTCGAAAAATCCAGTTTTAAAATCTTGAAAAATCAGGGGGTTTACATCAAAACTCAAGGAGAAACTTTCGATATCCAGAACAGTGATTGTCCTCATCCCTCACCATCCTCAATCGAAAACACTAGCAATCAAGAACTCAATAAAACTCTAGCTATCAGAAATCACAAATCATATCTCCCAAGCAATAAAATAATCCAGAAAACTTTTGTGCGCATCTTTGAGAATATTTATGGACTTATTGTATGGAACGCTCAACTCAGTAATAATATCAATGGGCAAGGAATCATCATCTATGAACTGCAGCGAAAAGGTCGTAAGGACAGAGTATCGATATCTGTTGTACATAGTACCAACGCAAAGCGGGGCTCTGATACCATTATGTCACACCCCGATTCCCGCAAGGGGCCAATCGTCCTCGCATGGCGCCTTGCAGAACAGATCATCCTCGCATGGACGTGATGCCGTGCAAGCCTAAGTTGCGCTTGCACAAGGCCAAAGATTTGAACAATGGCAAGTAAGCTATTCAAGACGGAAGCATCGGCACAATATAGCAGAAAAGTAAATAACACAATGGCATATGAAAATAAGCTCTTTATTGATATTCAAGATGTGTTACAAGCGGCACTTAGCCGAGATTACAATTCGCTCAAGCTTTCTCTCTCGATTACAATGACATCGTTCCATACATTACATATCTTTATATAAAAGTATCTCAAAATATCTCGATACGGCTCAAGGCATCGACTCCAGATTTTTGGTTCCTGAGGATGAGGATATGTTATCGCTTCTACGGACGATCTAGCACCTGCGAACAAGTAAACTGGTGGGGGTCAACACTTTGGAAAAGTACTGGTGAGTCTCTATCGGTGCATAGGAAAGGGGCCGTCATCGATCACGCTTATCTGGCCTAAGAGCAAACTAAAGGGAAGAATAGTTCAGTTCTTCATGTTTCCCACTTCTACATCAACCATCTCCACTATCCTATTCGCTTCTTCATGGTCCATCCATACTAGTGAGTTAGTTCTGTCGGGGTCTATCTATCCATCTATCTTCTACTTTAGAACCAATCCATCCTACCTCAATCGTTACCTATCCTCCATCTCTATGGCCAGGCGGTTTGGGAGGAGTCCTAAGAGATCATGATTTCGCTGTCTATTCAAGCTCCTTTGACTCCAGCCCCAGAAGCTATTCTTTCACCAGCACATGTACCTACGAGACTAATATTGCTCAAATTTCTCGTTGCCATTCTGATTCCTACTTCGAGGGGTGAAGAAATGGCAAAAAAATGAGCTAAAGCCAAGCGAACAAGGTAATGTCAATTAAACAACTCGAGTGAAAAAGTCAGGCGAGATATATCGAAGTGAGGCAAACGCCAGTGAGGACCCGGTAGGGAGTCTTGAGTCAAAAAGCCAATAACCAAGAAAAAAGAAGCTCGTATAAAAGCAATGAATAGAAGCAACACTCTCTAAAACTAACACTAAGTAAGCATGTGACAAAATATTATATTACTAGTGATCTTGCTACTTTTTACCTAGGTTCATTTCATGCAGCACAAGATTAAGTCAAATTACTTCTTTTAAAAACATATCTTTGAAAATAGTTTGCATATTCAATACATTCAAGCATACAGTAGGGACAATGTTCTATCGTGTAGTGTGTATCATGTATCGTGAGACAATTTTATTAATTCTAAGGAACATAAGCTATCTCTAGTGGACTATTCATCTCAGAGCAAGAGGGCAACATCATATTCAAGTTAAACATGCAAGTCTAGGAGCAATACAAGATAGCAAGCAAATTCTATAATGAGAACATCACTTATTCAGTGATACTTACCCTCGGCCGGATGGTTATTCCTGCAACAGACATACAAGTTAGCAACAATTTACATAATCATAAGGGTTCTATTTCCTGTTCGTCCCTGTATCAAACAGTTAGGTATGCAAGAAGGCTAACCTAGCATACGCCCTAACTATATGATGGCCCCTGAGTGTTGGATCCACGGGATTAGCAGTTGGGACGTACAAGGCCATCTCACTAATGACAGATTTGGCTAATAGTTTCTGAGACACATGGTTGCTCTGCACTAAAATATGCTCAAAATAGCAGCCGTGACTCATGGTTCAGCACTACACTAAAAGCCACACCCTCTCATAAAGTAAGGATGTCATGCCTCAAGATGTTCCAGGCCGAACGATCCCCAGTGCCCCAGGAACTGCTCGAGAGATAAACCTTGTGCACAAGTTGTCAGACCAATGCATGAATACACTTCTATCAGATAAAAACTACATGATGCAAGCAGATAATGAACAAGCAATTCTTTTATACTATATATTCTATTAATCAGATCGTATTGATGTACGGTGTACGTACCATCGATGTGCGAAACACGTAACCATCGATGTATGGGGTTCGTAGCCATCAAACTCTAGACGAGTTCAATTATAATTATATGCTTCAAGCAATCTAGTTCTTTTAACAAGTAACAAGCAAGAACAGTTCTATAAATGTAGCATGCAATTTCTCTCTCTTTCGGTACGATAAGGAACAGGCAAGCAATCTTCATTTAAGCAAGCATTGCAGCAGTTATTTTATCTCTTTTATAACGAAGCATGCAAATAGTACTCTTACTTAGCGTACTATGAATAGACAAGTTCGAGAAATCTTTTACTCTTCTTATTAGCATAGTAATGGTTCGTTCGATAGCTGTGTCAGTGTGACCTAGCATGCAACATTCTATTCTTTTACTTAGCATGGCAAGGGTTCGTTCGATAGCGGTGACCGTGTAACTTAGCATGCAACATTTCTATCTTGACTTAGCATGGCAAATTTTCTATCTCTTTTAGACAAGCATACAAGTTCTCTAGTCAAGCATGCAGGTTCTCGTTTTATCATTCTCATGCAAACATTCTCTACTTAGCAACAAGCATTATAAAAACTCAGATTCATTATTATGGCGCGCAAGAATCAGAGAATGAAGTTCTGTCCACTCATCCAGATCAATAGTCATGTATTTCGATCAAAAAATTCTTCGCGAAGGCTTCCGCTCAAGCCAGCCAAGCAATATCTCTTGTACATAGTGCCAATGCGAAGCAGGGCACTATAATCACAACAACAACAAAAATCTGTATGAGACATTTATTGCTTTCTATGTAAAATTTGTCATCTAAAATGGGAAACAAGATTTAGGCTTTAACTAGCCTCCTTTTTATTTCACAACAATTATATCCACTAAGTCACCTCTAATAGTTTTTTTTTCTTTATTTTACTTTATCACTTCCTTGGAGCATATCTAATCCTCTTGTAATGTGTTACGATTTTTACGTGGCAAAAGATACAAGATAATATCTTTTTTATGTGACAAGACTATATTTATAAAAAATAATGAAGTAGAAAAGTATTTTGCAATGCAAAAGTATTGAGATATCCAATAGACAGAGGAGACGGAAAGGAGAGACCAGAGGTTGCCAGAGAGGAAAATGGGCTCGGGGAAGTCGGGAGGAGATGGGGGCGGCGGCGGGGGTGGAGACGACGACGATGGTAGCGATTGGAGAGGAGCTCGCAGCCCTTAAAGAGGAGTACCTTAGGGAGCAATGGTGGGGTGGTGAATTTTCCATGAGCTAAGGGCATGTTTGGTTCGGTAAATTGAACAGAAGTGGATAATCGTGAAGTCGGTACTTTGTAAGCATTGCGTATGCAACATCATATGTACGCATATTTTTTACCTTCTTTTATTTTGAAGAAGTTGAGGTTAAAAGTAGCAATTCATAAATCCATTGTTTAAAATTTGGAAGTGACAAATTTATTATTTTATTAATTATTTTCAAAATTATAATTAGTTCTTAATAATAATAATAATCATCATAATAATCATAATCTTTTGTTTGGATGTCTTCTATAATTTTTTATTCATAATTGATGATATGGAGGTGAAGATATTGTCAAGTGTCAAGTATATTTTTAAAATATTTTTCTAAAAATCTTTAATACAACTTCTCATCTTCTTGCTTTTTCTAAATATTTTTTATTCATAATTGATGACATAGAGGTGAAGACTTTGCCAAGTGTATTGTGTATTGTCTAGACCTAGACAACCAACTTGACAATATCTTCTATAATTTTTTCTACCTAAGTTTCACAATTTACTACTTGAAAGTTACATTGGAGGAAGAAAAAAAAATTAATAATTTTTTTCTAAAGTCACAACAGGGTTGGAGATTCTTTTACTGTTTGGTAAATCGTAAGTGTGGAAATATTTGGATTTGGACTTTCAAAGATGAAAGAATGATTAGGAACCAATGCATATTTTTGTCCTCCTAGTAGGGGACAAAAATATTTGGCTAGAATAAGAAAGTAAGAAGTGAGAAGTGAAAAAATATATAATAATAATAAAATTATAATAATTATTTTAATTAATTAATATTAATAAAAATGTTTGGTTAATTAGTTAATTATTCTAATTATATAATCAAATATCTAATTTAAAATTGATACTTCGATTAATTAATAACTAATTAACTAATATTAAATATAGTTAATAAACTATCTATTCTACTATATAATGCCAAAACTAGGCTTCACCGTGAAAAATTTTCGTTCCAAAAATACCCTTCAACATATTTAGTAATTAAAAAGATTAATTAAAATTAATAGGAGGTATCTAGGTAAATACAAGAGTTGTCATTCGGTATTCCTAATTACAACAACTCTTAAATGCATTATCTAAAAATGAGGCATTGAAAAATGGACTTTGTTGTATTATTTATTTATTGAAAAATGAACAAATTTTGAATACAAATGTCTTTTAATCTTTCTAACAATAAATACGTGCAACGCACGTGCATATATGCTAGTTTATAGTTAATAGTAAACGTATGGGAAGATAGCCTTTAATTTCCCAAAAAAAAAAAATTCTCTTCTTTTCCGATTATCCTTCCGTCCCATCTGCCATCCCGTCTACCCCGTTCAAGCGACTTTTATGTCTGCTCTCTTCTTCCCAGGTCTTCTCCTCTTACTTCTCCACTGATCAACAATGAGACTTCGCCGTCGGAGGCCAACGACCTAGAAATCGGTCCCTCTCAATGATCATTTTTTAACTTCCAATCCACTTTCTATTAGAGCAAGAAAGTGGAGATTTTTTTTTTTTTTTTTTGAGAGAAACATTAACTGAAGGGCTCAGAATTTTCATTTTTTCTCTTACAAATACAACCAAACCAAACCAAACATCTGAATTTAAAGATCCATCTTTCACTATCTTTAAAAAATAACCTCGTAACAGGCTCTCTTAGAGCATCCTTAGTAGATGGTGCTCAAAATTGCATCTTGAGGCCAAGATTTAAAAAAAAAAAAACTATAGAATGGATTGGGTTGTATAAGAATAGTAGAAAATAATAAAGTCACATTTGGTCCCAAAAATTGTGTAATTAAAATTTAATATAAAAAAATAATCTAAAATCTAAAATCTAAAAATTAAAAGTCTAAATTGAAACTTACTATTATACAAAATAAATTTATATATTATGAATCTAAAAAATTTCAGACCAACCTATTCTACCGAATTAGTCCCTACATTCTGAAACTAAAATCTAAAATTTGGGATGGACGTTCCTGATGATGCTGTTTGAGCTGCCAAACAACCTTAAAACTACAATTGGTTTCCTATTATTTATTTCACTAAAGATAATTACATAAACACCCCTAGAGGGACAGTAGGCCAAGATTTGATTGGACAACTCCACCGGACATGATCACCAAACCAGGATTAATTTTTTTTTTTTCGTAGCAATTGAACTTCTAACATTTTCATTGTTACGTTAAGACTTGTCTTTATTTATTGAGTTTTGTTAACATATATCCTAAAAATACATGTTAAGAATAATAAATACCTAATTTTTTGCTTTAAAATTTATTATCTACATCCAATAAACAATAAATTATTGAAAAGTTTATTTTAAAATTTCTTTTATTGAATCTCGTTGACACTTTTCAAAGCAAATAATTACTCTTTTTAATGTTTATTAGATATTGTTGACACTTTTTAAAGCAAAAAAGTTAATCTTTTTAATATTTATTAGGTGTATATGACAATTTTTAAAATAAAATATTATGTATTAATTATTCTTAATATGTGTTATGTTAACAAAATTCTTATTTATTTATTTATTTATTTATGTGCAGTGAATTTGGATTTCTATGTACGAGGATTTTGAAGTTTTTAGTCGATTGGAGATTAAAAGGATCCAGCTTATAAATTTTACAAAGGATCAAATAAACAAATAGAAAATTTTCCTAAGGATTGCCTTTGTAGTTATGAATTCTATTCATACATCTAATTGCTTCTTCTTTTTCTTTATATATTTTCAAGACAATATTGGCATCAATAGAACATGCGATCTCTTGACATTTGGTGGACATCCACGATATTGCCTAGAAACGAAAATAGCAAGGTTGAAGATGCAAGTCCGTTTACACCTTCTTATCATTCGCTACAATTGGAAGCCATAAGAACCTAATAAGTCTATAGTATTTTCTAACATCAGATTTCTCAGAGGTCTACCAATAAAAGTTCATAAACTGTCTTCAACTATATAAATGTTTGGAGTAAAGATTCATGTACTACATAACATTTTGATAAGTATTACATACTTCTTCTTTTTTATGTGATACACTATTGCCTAAAAATATCATTATCTATGATTAAAAAAGTCATTTACTTGTCCACTAACTCAAACTAAAACCGTCATAATCGTCTCTCCTCTTTTCTATCTGCCATGTTCTTCTTCCTTCTTTTAATGGAAACTATCAAGCTCTTTCATTGCACATGCAACGGGTGTATCCCAACACTAGTATTAGTTTAGGATAGTAAAAAAGCGTAAATATGGTATAAAAAAAAAGAAGACAAAATCCTAACAAGAATAAAAATTGACACAAAAAACGTTTGATATGCCAGTTTACCCCCAAAATGCTGCCAACTTCCATGGAGTTCAGTAACATACAGGATACACAAAATGATATCACCAGTCTTCTTGGAGTCCTCTTCAAGACTTTCTTAGTAAAACCTAAATTCATGTTTCTTTATACCATCAGTCAATCTCGCTATAACCTTATCCCCCTTCCCTCCCTCACCCTCTTATTCAATAACCTTACAGATTACCCAAAAATATTTAGCCCCACAAAAATAAAGTTAAATTCCCCCAAATGGATGATATCAGAAGAAGGGAGACCTCTTTGGTGTCCCTTTCCTCCTGTGATTGACCTTCCTCGTCTTAGGGGCCACCCCCGAGTCGTTTGCCACGTCGTCGTCCAACGAATTGGACTGCAGGATTAATGAAATGTGAGAGGAGCTCGACTCGCCCTCCTTAGGGGTGAGGTCCTCTAGATCTTGGGTCACAGTGGAGATGAAC
Organism: Iris macrosiphon; assembly: GCA_036927795.1. Lineage (NCBI taxonomy): Eukaryota > Viridiplantae > Streptophyta > Magnoliopsida > Asparagales > Iridaceae > Iris > Iris macrosiphon. The sequence goes on along the minus strand of JAYESA010000002.1, from coordinate 178,455,551 downwards.
GGTTCGGAGTCGTGGGAGGTGGAGATCGTAGCCTTGAGAGGCTCTTCCGATATCTGCAGCAGAATATTCAGTGTATAAGCACAATTATAGATAACCCAGAAAGCAAGGACGTACAATCTGGAATATCAAGGTCTTGCTCCAGAGAAAGTCTCGAGATTCTACAAAATATACCATGACACACCAAATCTAACTGTTGCCTATGTTATGTTGCGTGTTCATGTCATGCCATATGCAATATTCTAGTCATCTATGTTGCACAGTAACTCGGATACAAAATTAGTCGTCTATGTTGCACAGATACATACAAGCACATGTTTGCATCATTTTGGCATGTCTCTGCAACATACAAGTCCCCCATACAACATAGGCTAGGAGCAAACAACAATAAAGCCATTTATCCTTGATTTTTGGGTGGTTGAGTATTTGACTAGTAACTCTTTCCATTCAATTCTCTCTAAGAAAATGGAATGAACAAAAATGACAAAGTGATCATCACCTTGCAAGCAATGGAGCAGAATAGATTGTTGGGGTCAGAGATTGATCGGCCACATACTTTGCATAGACCAGAGCCAAAATTAGCCTTCACCGGCCTGGGCTGTTTCCGAGAATTCAGAAGCACAACCTTTGCGCTATTAACAGTAAATGACTGCAAATAAAAGATTAAAAGACATTAGCTATAGCTATTTCTATTTAGACCAGGAATATATTTTTGTGTGTATGTGATCGTCTTCTAAGAAAAATATTGTTTAGGTGACTGCAACTCTTGATCGATTGACCACTATCAGTGTGACTTATTAGGATAATTCAGAATAAAATTCACTACCTTCTTAGCATGTCATGACAATTAAAATTAGCATAAAGCAGTCAAAGAGCTGTTTCAAATTTCGTTGTACTGATGCAATACTGCTTTTAAGTGAGTCATACTACTTTATTTACTGTTTAAAAGTAGTAACGTTTCTAATTATTCAGTGGGCCAATCTCACCGCGTGACAGTGAAGTTATTTTTAAGTATAATTTAATTAACTTCATCAGCAAGATTGCGTCACTCATCGTATAAGGAGCAACTAAATGTTTTTTCCCCAAGTAAACTCCCTCTTGAGGAAGCATATAATACCCAATATCGAGTGAAAAATAGTGCAGAATCTGTCTTTTTCAATATAATCTTCACGCTATAAAAAAAATAAAAAAAAATCGAAGTCGTCTCAAGTTCAAAGTTCACTTCCTTTTCTAGTTCAGCTACTACTATGGTAAATTTGTTCAGAATTAGCACATTCTTTAATCCAGTGGGCCGGCCTCACCATGTGGTACTGGTGGAGCATTGCTCTCCTCCAATAAGAGAGCAACACTACAAGAGTGATGTGTCATGTTGTTATTAGAGGAGAGAAAGTCGTCACCTCTGCCACGTGGTGAGACCGACCAACTGAATAATTTCTTCTTGACTAGAAGAGACTAGCAATACTGGAAAAGTGATCAAATTTGGCAGGGAGATGGATAAACAGAAAGTATAAGAAGTGTACATAGTTCAGAATGTTCTCCTAAATTATTGCAATTAAAATAGGCCATGTCATTTCTTTAATAGTTTAAATTTCTAAATGTCTTCCTGATTAATTGCAATTAAACTCAGGCCAAATCTTTTGTTTAAGGAGGTATTCCACTTAAATTAGGAATATAACTTAGGAATTCCTATAAGTAAATAATTAATAACAGGGAGATTATTCAATAAATGGACAAATGATGACTGTGAGTGATGGGTAACAAGGAGATCACAACAATTATATAAAGATCACGATTGATTGCAATACAAGATTACAACAACTGAAGCAGTGGAGATTAATCAACTGCTTTTGTAATTACAAATAAGTTCATGGCAAAATAAAAAAAAAAACAAAATTAGAAAGAAAAAGGAAACAAGAAATTTATAAAAGAAAAAGATTTGACAGTTATCTTACTAAGAAAATTACGAATAAATTTACCAATTTAATTTCAAATATAAGAAGTAAACAAAGGTAGAAACATAAATGTTAATCAAAGAATCCAAAATTTTAGGCAAACCTTTAGGAACAATTAACTTCACCAAAATAAAAGGCCATTTGACAAATAAAACTTAGAATACTTAGTGAACTAAAAATTAAAAAAACAACTAAAACAACTTCTCTGTTTTAGGCTAAAAGTTGTAATAGCAAATTTGCAAGTTTAAAATATATTAGAACAAAAATAAAAATATAAACTTAGAAATTTAATTTACTTTAAATTAAAGGTAATTGGTTATTCAAATTCACTGAAGTTATCAATACAAGCAAATTGACCAAGACAGAAATGCCATTTTGTATTCAAATTTGAATTTTGAAAGTGAAAAATAAAATTCTTATTGATTTGAACCAAATATTGACAAAGCCAACAGAAGAAGAATTTAGGAGAAATTAAAGGGTACCACTAGAAAATGACATTTTGAGCAGAAAAAGTTTAAAATACTCAGGAAAAAATGATTGCTTATAATTTAGAAAATTAAAAAATATATAAGATTTAAGCTAGAATTAAACTTGATAAATTGAATAAGTTGTAAATTTAATAACTTTTGACAAAAAAACCCTTCTTATATCGAATAATTAACTTTTTTTACGAAAAATTTCAAAGTGAAAAAAAGGATATTAGAAAATTTATCAAAAAAAAAAAAATCACAGATTTAATTTCAAAAATGACAAACTTTACGAAGAAAATTTGCGAGACAACTCAATTCAACGATTAAATACCTGTATTTTCGACAAATCCATGAGCTTTTGCATATCGTGGATGCGAACCACGTCCTGGTAAACGTATCTTCGAATCTGAAGTAATCTGTGACCTCTGTGATCCGACGAAGACGAAGAAGAAGAAGAATAACAGTGCGAACACATGCTGTGAGAGCAATCGATACAGTATATATTGATCTCGCTTTTCCTAAGTTCTCTATGTTCTTCGCATACTCCAAAAAATTTCCTCTTTAGCAGCAATTCGAGCCAGCCGCACTTCTTCTTGTTCTGCTTCTTCATCTCTTCGATTTTGTTCTTGTAATGGAAAGCGTAGCCGACCTGACAAATATTAATACTCAAATTAGTACACAAAGTAGGTTAATTGATGGAAAATTTTGTAAGCAAGCAATTACTCGATATAAATCGTTGAAATTAAGTAATTAATCAGATAGAAAGTGCTAAATTTTAAGTAATTGATATATATAAACGATAGAAAGGAGCGATAAGTCAATAAAAATGATAGGAATTTGGACGAAAATCACAATTATTGGAGAAAGATGAATAAATTGGACAATATATCAAAGAAATTGTTTGGAATTAGGCAATTAATTGATAGGTAGAAAAATATTGGAAAATTAAGCAAATTACGGGTATAAAATGTTGAAAGAAGCAATTTAATCTAAACAAATAATTGGAACCGGAAATAAAAATACCATTATTTTGGAATTGCGGCGGAGGAGGATGAAGAGAGAAGAATGATGGTAGAGCGTTTCCAGAATTATAAAGATTTTTAACGAAGAGGAAGCGGGAAGGAGAGTCGATCCCGACCGTACATCTGTACGTGCTTTGACGGAAAACCCGGACCGTCGGATTGTAAAACCCTAGCCGCACGTGTCGTGTCACGTAATTCTGTACACGGGACCAACGTTCCATTGGTGGGGCGAATCCTGGGTGAAAAAAGAAACCGGTGGAGTTAGCATTTAGCTTTTCCGCCAATCAAACCGGAATTTGCGCAGAGCATCTCCATTCCTATTGTCTTTTGTGTTGTCATTTCGATATGACATAAGACAAGATTATATTCACACAGACAATAACATACAAAATTATTCTACAATATTTTTATTTTAGAAGAATTTTTGAAATATGAAGTTGCGATTCTGACCATTATTTTTTCCAAACTCGTTGGAGATGCTCTAAGCGTTACTATATGGTGAAGGATTAGGACGCGAACGAGCAGGAGGAAAATCAAGAGAAACCTTGTTTTCAGTAATAGAATGGCAGCGTGGCGAGTTTTTCGGGGTATTGGCAGTGGTTTACTCCTCCACCGAACAAGCGACCTGATCCTTTTACTAAATGGGAGACCCGAGTTTTGAGCCATTTGCTGAGCTGTCAAAGTTTGCTGTAAATGGAAGTTCATTCATTCATTAATTAATAATATGGTTGACATTGTTTATATGTATATATTATATTTTTCAGAACCCAGATAATAAATTGTGAAAAAAAAAATCATTATAAATTATCTTAACAATCATATTGAACCCCGTATGAGAGAGTACAATGATAACACTAGTAGCCATTGGAGAAGAAGAGTGGAAGTAGGTTCGGATTTCAATTCGAATAATAATTAAATTTGATGGGCCTTATTGCAAAAACCCATGGCCAAGGACGATGGCTAATGACTAGCATTACCTCAAAAAAGTCATATTAAATACCTCTTAAACTATTGTCATTAATATTCTTCAGCTAATCAACTTTAGGTGTCAATTTGGTCAACCCTAGTCGTATCGTACTATTTGTTTGTTCTCATTAATTTTGCAACTTTAGGTGTCAAAAGGGGTTTAACCTTGTTCATACTATTTATTTCTTCTCGTTGATCTTGCAACTTCAGGTGTCAAAAGGGGCTTAACCTTGTTCATACAATTTATTTGTTTTTGTTGATATGGCAACGTTAGGTGTCAAAAAGAGTTGAAGCATGGTCATACTATTTATTTGTTCTCGTTAATATTTCTCTTTGGGAGTTAGTTTGAACGTAAAGTGAGATGACCAGAAGTTAAAGAGAACATAGTTAGAGCACTAACCTGAGGGCTGTTTGGATGTACGAAAGTGTCACAGAGTGTGAAAGTAAGAAAATTGAGTTGCATATGCATTAATTTTAAGTTTTAAAAATTTGTTGGTTCGTTAAATTGAAAAATATGAAAGTGAAAAAAAGAAGAATTTTGTTGTTTGGACGGTTGTTGAAAGGGAAGAAAAAAAAAATTCCGTTGTTTGGACGATTGTTGAAAATAAAAAAAAATAAAAAAAAAAAAAATTTCGTTGTTTGGAACATAGTTGAAAGTGAAGAAAAAAAGATAATTCACTTGTTTGGATGGTTGTTGAAAGTGGATGTTGATTTGGAATGTGATAAATCTTGGTATACTCCCCCCCCCCCCCCCCCCCCCCCCCCTCCCCCCCAATCACCACCACCTCAGGGTGTTAATGGGTCGGGTCGGGCCGAGGACCGGTTTGACTGGATTTGACCGAGTTCGGAACGGTCCGTGTTGAAACTCAGACGTGGACCGGTCCGGCCCGTAGACGCTAAAGGCCGACCCAACCAGGACCCACGGCCCGGTGGCTAGCGGTCCGGGTCGACCGGGCTGGTTCCGAGTCCCCATTTTTTATTTTTAAAAAAAAGTGTTTTTAATTACTTTATATATATATATATATATATATATATATATATATATATATATATATAAGTTAAAATATTTTATGTTATTAAATATATATATAAGTTATTAACTGTAAGTTAATAAATCTAAATAATTAGTTATTTATTTTGAATTAGTTAATAAGATTAAATGTAGACAACCTTAACTAAAAATTTCTTCATATAAAAGTATATATAAATTATACTAACAAAAGTATATATAAATAATAATAAAAATTACTAACAAATAATTTATAAATTTTTATTTATTATATATATAATATAATATAACTAATATTATATAATATATATATTAAAAAAATTAAACGGGCCGGCCCGACCGTGAACCGGCCCGGACCGCACCATTGATCAACCGGGCCGGGCCGGACTTGTGGGCCGATTTCTCCGACCCAGTCCGGATCCACGGAGAGGGTGGACCGGTTCGGGCCGGTCCGTTGATCGGGAAGGACTCGGACCAGGTTTTGAACCGCCCAACCCATCTTGCACCTTGACCACCACCACCACACACGCGCATTTTTGTTTTACACTATTATTTGTCATTTAAAGCTCAAATATAATTAGTGAATTACAATTAAATTTACAGGAAAAAATATGTACTTTCACCCAAGTTGACATGTAATTAGTAAATGAAATTTTCCTAAAATGTCAACTAATTTTTCATAAATGAAAAAAAAAATTGTCACCTTCATACAACCCATAGACTAATATGGATAATTTATAGGTAAAATGAAGGCAGCATCATATGAAATTTTTCCATATTTTACGTGAACTATTTCGAAAATATTTAAGTACCAAAAGTTAATCGCACAAATAGCTCAAGATATTACACTAAAAAATAAGTGCCAGTTTTCATATTGTTCAAGTAAATAGAGTATAATGGCCACAACCAAGAAGTTTACATTCATTTCGAGCAGTCAGTGAGTGAACACTACATTCAAAAAGTTTACAGTGGAGAAAGAAATTACAAGGAAAAATACTCCTTCAGGTACTCATATAGGTAGTGATCAGTAGTGCAGCTCTGATACTACTTCAGCACTCAAGAAGTTTACAGTGTAGCTCTGATACTGAGCGAGCAGTGTAGCTCTGATACTGAGCAATGACCGAGTCTAATAATCCTTCAGGTACATGCAGACTGATGCTTGTGTCAAGTAATCATATTAGTTCAAGTCAATAAAGTAGTAAGCTTACATATGTATCGGCCTAACCATACCTCCATAACCAAGCCAAGAAAATAAAGGATAAGTGAGTATCAAAAAATGAAGATTCATGGCAATTTCATTCATATCCAGTCACTCATACTAAGGGTCGGTGAGTAACACAAAATGATGATTCATTTATAAATGAAGACTCAGAAAATCATGCATCATTTTGGGCTCAGAGTAAATATTAAACTGCGAAGGTTCATGATGACTCATTCATTTCCAGCAGTCAGTGAGTATCACAAAATCAGACCCAAATTGGGACCAAAAATTCCTTATGACATAACAAAACAAAAAATAGAGAGGCACCGACATGTAGACTTAGGAAGCAGCAACAACAACATTCTTATTGCAGAGGCAGTAGTAGAGGGTGCAAAGGGACTGATGCTTATGTTGCTGCCAAGTTTACATGATCAGCAAAAATACATGCATGTGGCTGCCAAGTTCACCTCCAAATCAAACCAATCCTGACAATATAGGATGTGAAGGTACATTCTTATGTCAAAGAGTTATATATATATATATATATATATATATATATATATATATATATATATATAATGTAGTAAAATATTGTTGGTGTTTTCCACTTAGCTTTGGGAGTTTTAGTCTCACATTGGAAAACCACCAAAGTATATATCTCAATTTATAGCTATGCTTAGTATTGGTATATGCACATGATGTTGGTAATATATATATATATATATATATATATATATATATATATATATATATATATATATATATATTGTAAACCTCCTGAATTTTTCAAAAATTTTATAACCGAATTTTCCGGAATTTTCTGGGATTTTTCGAAAATTTTTGCTAATTAAAATCAAGATATTTTTGGCATTAAATAAAATTAAATAATTTTAAAATATATTAAAATATTATAAAAATAATATTTTTGGGTGTAAAATGAAAAACTGGACTTAAAGTAATTTTCTGGGAATTTATTGGGCCCCGGACCTATTTTTAATCACCTCAAAATTATTTTTATTTTTATTTATTTTAAAATCCAACCCAAACCCAAGCCTAAGTCCAAGCCCAACCCAAACCAACCCAGCCCGTTTTGCTAACGGGTCGGGTCGGATCCGTCCGACCTAACCCGACCCGCACCCGAACCCGCTACCCTTCTCCCCCACGACCCGCACCCCAGCGCCCCGCTCGGCCACGCGTCGCGCCGCTCGCGCTTCCCCGGCCGCCCCGCCCGCTCCTCTCGATCCCTCCCTCGCGCCGCCCGCGCCTCCCGGCGCTGCCCGCTTCCTCCGCCGCCCCACCCGCGGCCACGCGCCCCCGCACCCCTCGGCCCATCTCCGCCTCCGCCGCCGCCTAGCCCGGCCTACCCCCTCGCTCCTCCGCCTATTTAATATTCCCCCTTCCTCCTTCCTCCGGCCATCCCTAACCCGCTGCGCGCCGCCCCGACTCCGGCCGCCACCCGCCGTGCCCCGCCTCACCAGCGCCGCCGTGCCGCCAGCGCCCCCAGCCCCCTCTCCTTCCTCCTCCTTCCTCCCCCTTCTACCCCGCCCGCAGCGGCCCAACACCCGACCCCGAGCCCGGCCTCCCGTGCCCAGCGCCGCAGAACCTCCGGCCGGCTCCGCCCGTCCCCCGCCCGCCTCCGGTGTAAACCCCCAGATTTTGCAAGAATTTTAAATTGGGATTTTTCACAATTTTCTGGAATTTTCTGGAAATTTTCTGTAATTAAAATCAGGGTTCTTAATTATTGAATGATTTTTAATTGATAATAAATAATATTAAAATATTATAGAAATAATATTTTTGGGTGTAAAATGGAAAACTGGACTTAGGGTAATTTTTCTGGAATTTATTGGACCCCGGATCTTTTTTTAATCTCCTAAAAACTATTTAATTAATTAATTATTTATTTAATTAATTAATTTATTATTATTATTATTTCTATAAATTCGGCCCAGCCCATTGGGCTCAAACTCAGCCCGTAGCCCACCTAGCTCGGCCCGGCCCATTGGCCATCCGGGTTGGGTTCGGGTCGGTCAGACCCGAACCGCTCTGCACCCGAACCCGCTAGCACCCCCCAGCCCCCCCCCCCCCCCGCGCGACCCGCTCCGGCTCCCGCGTCCTCTGCCGACCACCCCGCGCCGCCCGCGTCCCCCGTCCCCGCGCTGGCCGCCGCCTCCCTCGGCCCCACGCCACCACCTCCTTCCCCTATTAAAACCCTCCGGTCACCCTCTCCGGCCCCTTCCACCACGCACCACCACCTCGCCGCCACGCCCACCGCCACCGCTGCCCGCCGTCGCCGTCGCCTCCACCGCCCCTCCTTTTCTCCTCCTCCTCCGCCGGCCTCCGGCCCGTCGACAGCAGCCGCGGCCGGCCACAGCAGCAGCAGCGGGCAGCCGCAGAGCCGCCTCTGGCCGCCCCCGCGTCCTCTCCGCCTCCGCCCGGACCACCCCCGGCGCGCCGCCACCTCGCCGAGCTGCCCCCGGCCTCCCAGCCGCCGTCTCCGCCGTCCCCGCCGCCGAAACCCTAACCCTAACCCTAAATTCCCAATTCGTCGTGTCGTGTCGGACACGACACGGATACGAAAAGTCCCTGTTTTTTGAGCCCTGTTCAGGTACTCATATCTTTCTCCTCGCTGCCCCATTTTCAATTCCGTAAATTGTGTTGTGAAGCCTGTATGACCCTCTCGGTGCCCGGACAAACCGCTCGGGGCATCGCGTCCTGTGGTGATCGCACACCGCGATCCAAAAGCAGGAAAAATCAGACCATGTTTCACCCCGGAACAGAGTACGTCCCGCCAAACGGGACGACTTGGTCGCGTGCGGTCTTCACAGATATGTGCGCACCGTCGATACGGACGTGTGAGATTTTACGGAAGCTGATTCGGGTGTGCGTGCACACCGGAATCAACGCGTATCCGCGGACATCGTCCCGTATCCGACTTTTCTGCAATTCGCCCTAACTTCTTGTACACTCGTCGGATCGAGACGAAACTTGCGCCATCAGACTCGTAGCGATACGCTGGTCCTGTGGGTCAAGTTTGGTTCGATTCTGAGAACGTTGACGAAATCGCGTGTCGTGGGCCCCATAGGCCCCGCTCGACGGGCGATTTTGTGATCGGCTCATCGGAATTCAATTCTGAAAGTTCCGTTGGGTTTGTATCAGCGTTCCTGACCTGTTGACACTAAGTTTGGTGAATTTGGAGACCGTTGACCCGGACACGTTTTTCGGTGCAAAGCGGGTCCACCGGCGGACCCCGTTTTGACCCGAAACTGTCGTTTTTGCCCTTGTCTCCAAATTGGACCCAAGGATAGGCGTTTCTAGCTATTTGATATCTTCTGAGCATAATGGTAATATTTATTTCAGCATCTGGACTCATTTCTAGAATCTTTCCCGAGACACAAAACTGTAATTGGATCCAAACAACAGGCAAGTACCTGCACTTCAAGTTTAATCTTTATATTGTGATAATTAATTTCCTGCTCTACTAGTACCCTTGATGATTACACGTAGTATTAGAATACTGGATTTTATGTCTTGAATACTGGAGTTCATGTCTTATTTTTCATGTCGGGTGGGAGAATACTAGAAGGCATGTAGTTTACCCTTCCCCCTACCGTGTTTAAAAGCTGTTGGTACGCGACTGTACCCTCAGCCAGATCTCAATTATTCATGTTTAATAGCCGTCTAGGACGGCCGGATTAGCCTTATAAACCCCTACATGCCAACTATGTATTCTAAAACAAACACAAGTTCACGCAGATAGCTTCTTGTCTTGTTATAGTTCTTGCTGACTGTTGTAGTTCATTTCCTGTCTCATTTATTTTTGCTTTCTCATATTCCTGTTTATAGCATTAACTCTGAGATATTGTTGTTTCTTTTATACATATTCTCAATATGATACCCAATCTAATTGTCATAAATATTTAGTTTAATCTTGTTGTGCATTATGTACTTTGCTCCTTTTCTGACTGGATCCGTTGTTTTAGGCGATGATGAGGACCTTGCCCCTACCTATTATGGCCACTATGAGTTAGAAGGTGACCCATATAAGGAGCCAGTTCCCACCCAGGGGGATACTTCTGCAGAGTAGTTAGCAGTAGCTACTTATTTATTTCTTTTCAGCATATACTCGGGTTTGTCCCCGATTTATCTTCTGGCTTTGTATTAACTATGGATCTGTTGTCACAATTTGTTTTATAAAAGTTAGCATTCCTATTTTCTATTATTTTCTTTGTCTATTTATTGTGGATGAGATAGATTTAAAATTACTTGTGAGTAAGACCTAGACAGCGTACTACCGCCGACACTGCGGCGTAGGCTGGACGTGCCCACGTACTCGTGCCCGAATTTCCGGGTGCGGGTCGTGACATGTTTTTGTGGTGGCCCATACAGGTCAATGACTAAATTGTTCGGTTTCAACTTAGGGACCGAACATGCCTGCAATAAGATTGAGGATTTTAGAAAAAGCTCATCCACTTAGTTGAATCGTTCTTGATATCCATATCGGCTTCGAATTATTTTATTGACTTGCATCCTGCCATGATTCCTGTGTGCCTTTATTGTTTATTTTTGGATGTAGAGTAAAGGATCTACCAACAAGCGACAAGGTTCCTACAAGATCACCACGAGATGCTCTACCAGCATGACCGTGGAGAACGCGCAGACTCTTGGAGTAGCTAATTCGCGTAATTGATTTTTTGCTGTCGTTTCTAGTATTGTTTAGCTCGTGCCTGTTGGTTCGTGACCTCAGCCCCAACCTAGTAATTTTGAACTTGCTAATAACCTGGTATGCTTTTATATTTAATAACTGTAGAGATTGTAGAGTCTTCTGTTATTTTGCTTATTGTGTGAACTTCAATAATTTGTACCTCCTTTCATCATCATCTAGCGCACTAAATTTTGATGTACTTGACTTATACTGCTATTTTATAGCTTAGTTTTGCAAGCTTATCATTTTATCAAGCTTGTTCATGACATATGTATTAGGGGGTCGACACACTAATACAATTGTCTATTCAGAATCAATGTATTACGGTCTGATCAACCTTAGTGCATTTTGATTCGCCCTTCGTACTACTTTACGTGGATTGAGATATAGTTGACTAGTATACTTGCCCCCTAGATATTTCCGAGCATATCGTATCGATTACATAACTGTATTAATACGAGCATGTGAATAGGAATTACCGAGATAGGATTCAATCCACAATCGCTTGACAATTCCCACCTGAATACTTTAAAATGCCTTGACCCCGATATTTCTTTTCTATCACCCCACCCTTGAACTCTTTATTATTGATCTTCGTCTTCCCTTATTTCGGAAAGACGAAATCTCGTGCCTGGTATAAGTTAGTACATAGATAGTACTAGATATTTCCCATAGGCCGATCACATATTTGAGGATTATTCTTTCGAAATTAAGGATATATCATATGTGATATGATCGGCATTGAAATTCCGAGGATTGAATGACATGAGTAAACACATTAAGGAGTATTTTCTTAAGGTATATAGCCTTTTGTGATGGATGGGTAAATCCTAAGTTGGGTAGCAGTGCCGTCAACTCGAGATAAATTTCTTTGTGACCGAGTAAGATTAGATTGAGAGAGGTTCAAGCCATCCTAATTTTGAAAATTTAGAGGAGTGATTTAGATGATTAGTGAATTGATATCGAGGACCCAATAGTTATACCTTAGGTACATGATTTAAATTTTGAGTAATGAAGGAAAAATCATCAAACTTGAATCTAGAGGATATATAATTCAGACTTGAACTTTGGTGGACTACATTTAATTTTTGATGATTGGAATTAAGAATTAAAATTGATGGTTGGACTACCTAGTTGGAATATTGAGAATGTAAATGGAATTTAAAAGCTGAAGCATACAATGTGAATACTAGTGGACTAGAATTACTTCCAGAAGAAATTATGATAATTAGAATCGTGAGGTAAAGTCATAAGCATGTGCAAATCTTGAAGATGTTATATGGGCTTAATCTAAAATTTACCTGTGGGTAATTGGAGGAAGTAAGAAGTAATAACCATAGGTTAAAATTTTGATTGGAACAAGTAGTCATCTTAACCATGAAATGATTGCAGTGGATATGATAGGGATTTTAATTATCGCAAGGAGATTGCGATTGACTTGCTTTGTGTACATGAAGGGTTGACAGATTATGGCTTAATTTTAAATTTCGAGGACGAAATTTTTATAAGTTAGGTAGATTGTAAACCCCCAGATTTTGCAAGAATTTTAAATTGTGATTTTTTATAATTTTCTGGAATTTTCTGAAAATTTTCTGTAATTAAAATTAGGGTTCTTAATTATTGAATAATTTTTAATTGATAATAAATAATATTAAAATATTATGGAAATAATATTTTTGGATGTAAAATGGAAAACTGGACTTAGGGTAATTTTTCTGGAATTTATTGGACCCCGGATCTTTTTTTAATCTCCTAAAAACTATTTAATTAATTATTTATTTAATTAATTGATTTATTATTATTATTATTATTTCTATAAATCCGGCCCAGCCCATTGGGCTCAAACTCAGCCCGCAGCCCACCTAGCTCGGCCCGGCCCATTGGCCATCCGGGTCGGGTTCGGGTCGGTCAGACCCGAACCGCTCTGCACCCGAACCCGCTAGCACCCCCCAGCCGCCCCGCGCGACCCGCTCCGGCTTCCGCGTCCTCCGCCGACCACCCCGCGCCGCCCGCATCCCCCGGCGCTGCCGCGGCCACGTGCCCCCGTCCCCGCGCTGGCCGCCGCCTCCCTCGGCCCCACGCCACCACCTCCTTCCCCTATTAAACCCCTCCGGTCACCCTCTCCGGCCCCTTCCACCACGCACCACCACCTCGCCGCCACGCCCACCGCCACCGCTGCCCGCCGTCGCCGTCACCTCCACCGCCCCTCCTTTTCTCCTCCTTCTCCGCCGGCCTCCGGCCCGTCGACAGCAGCCGCGGCCGGCCACAGCAGCAGCAGCGGGCAGTCGCAGAGCCGCCTCTGGCCGCCCCCGCGTCCTCTCCGCCTCCGCCCGGACCACCCCCGGCGTGCCGCCACCTCGCCGAGCTGCCCCCGGCCGCCCAGCCGCCGTCTCCGCCGTCCCCGCCGCCGAAACCCTAACCCTAACCCTAAATTCCCAATTCGTCGTGTCGTGTCGGACACGACACGGACACGAAAAGTCCCTGTTTCTCGAGCCATGTTCAGGTACTCATATCTTTCTCCTCGCTGCCCCGTTTTCAATTCCGTAAATTACGTTGTGAAGCCTGTATGACCCTCTCGGTGCCCGGATAAACCGCTCGGGGCATCGCGCCCTGTGGTGATCGCACACCGTGATCCAAAAGCAAGAAAAACCAGACCCTGTTTCACCCCGGAACTGAGTACGCCCCGCCAAACGGGACGACTTGGTCGCGTGCGGTCTTCACAGATACATGCGCACCGTCGATACGGACGTGTGAGATTTCGCGGAAGCTGATTCGGGTGTGCGTGCACACCGGAATCAACGCGTATCCGCGGACATCGCCCCGTATCCGACTTTTCTGTAATTTGCCCTAACTTCTTGTACACTCGTCGGATCGAGACAAAACTTGCGCCATCGGACTCGTAGCGATACGCTGGTCCTGTGGGTCAAGTTTGGTTCGATTCTGAGAACATTGACGAAATCGCGTGTTGTGGGCCCCACAGGTCCCGCTCGACGGACGATTTTGTGATCGGCTTATCGGAATTCAATTCTGAAAGTTCCGTTGGGTTCGTATCAGCGTTCCTGACCTGTTGACACTAAGTTTGGTCAATTTGGAGACCGTTGACCTGGAAACGTTTTTCGGTGCAAAGCGGGTCCACCGGCGGACCCCGTTTTGACCCAAAACTGCCGTTTTTGCCCTTGTCTCCAAATTGGACCCAAGGACAGGCATTTTTAGCTATTTGATATCTTTTGAGCATGATGGTAATATTTATTTCAGCATCTGGACTCATTTCTGGAATTTTCCCCGAGACACAAAACTGTAATTGGATCCAAACAACAGGCAAGTACCTGCACTTCAAGTTTAATCTTTATATTATGATAATTAATTTCCTGCTCTACTAGTACCCTTGATGATTATACGTAGTATTAGAATACTGGATTTTATGTCTTGAATACTGGAGTTCATGTCTTATTTTTCATGTCGGGTGGGAGAATACTAGAAGGCATGTAGTTTACCCTTTCCCCTACCGTGTTTAATAGCTGTTGGTGCGCGACTGTACCCTCAGCCGGATCTCGATTATTCATATTTAATAGCCGTCTAGGATGGCCGAATTAGCCTTATAAACCCCTACATGCCAACTATGTATTCTAAAACAAACACAAGTTCACGCAGATAGCTTCTTGTCTTGTTATAGTTCTTGCTGACTGTTGTAGTTCATTTCCTGTCTTATTTATTTCTGCTTTCTCATATTCCTGTTTATAGCATTAACTATGAGATATTGTTGTTTCTTTTATACATATTCTCAATATGATACTCAATCTAATTGTCATAAATATTTAGTTTAATCTTGTTGTACATTGTGTACTTTGCTCCTTTCCTGACTGGATCCGTTGTTTTAGGCGATGATGAGGACCTTGCCCCTACCTATTATGGCCACTATGAGTTAGCAGGTGACTCATATGAGGAGCCAGTTCCCACCCAGGGGGATACTTCTGCAGAGTAGTTAGCAGTAGCTACTTATTTATTTCTTTTCAGCATATACTCGGGTTTGTCCCCGATTTATCTTCTGGCTTTGTATTAACTATGGATCTGTTGTCACAATTTGTTTTATAAAAGTTAGCATTCCTATTTCCTGTTATTTTCCTTGTCTATTTATTGTGGATGAGATAGATTTAAAATTACTTGTGAGTAAGACCTAGACAGCGTACTACCGCCGATACTGCGGCGTAGGCTGGACGTGCCCACGTACTCGTGCCCGAATTTCCGGGTGCGGGTCGTGACATCCGGCCTCAGCGCCTCAGCTCCGGTAGCACACCCAAAACCCTAACCCTAGACACGTGTCGAACACGTGTCGGACACGGAGATTTGGCTTTTCGAGCCCCGTTCAGGTACCTGTATCTTTCTCCTCGTAGCTCTGTTTTCTATTCTGTCAGTTGCGTTGCGAACCGCGATCCAAAAACAGGAAAAACAACGCCCTGATTTATCCCGGAACTGGGCACGCCCCGCCAAACGGGACAACTTGATCGCGTGCGGTCTTCACAGATACGTGCGCGTCGTTGATACGGACGTGTGGGATTTTGCAGAAGTCGATTCGGGTGTGCGTGCACACCGGAATCAACGCGTATCCGCGGACACCGTCCTATATCCGCCCTTTCTGGAATGCATCCTAACTTTGTGTACACACGTCGGATCGAAACGAAACTTGCGCCATCGGACTCGTAGCAATACGCTGGTCCTGTGACCCAAGTTTGGTTCGATTCTGAGAACGTTGACAAAATTGCGTGTCGTGGGCCCCACAGGCTCCACTTGACGGGCGATTTTGTGACCGGCTCATCGGAATCCAATTCTAGAAGTTCCGTTGGGTTCGTATCATTGTTCCTGACCTGTTGACACTAGGTTTGGCAAATTTGGTGATCTTTGTCCCTGACATATTTTTCGGTGCAAAGCGGGCCCACATGTGGACCCCGTTTTGACCCGAAATTGCCATTTTTGTCCTTGTCTCCAAATTGGACTCAAGGACAGGCATTTCTAGCTGATTGATATTTTCTGAATCTAACGGTGATGTTTATTTCAGCAACCGGAGTACTGTCTGCAAATCCCGCTGAAGTCAGAGCCACAGTTGGAGCCGAAACACTAGGCAAGTGTACCTTGCCAAACCCTGCAGCTTGCTACTTATTTTTCTTGACTTATTTATACATCATTGGGCAAGTGTACCTTGCCAACATTGTAGTTCTTGTTATATAATTCCTTGATTTATTTATATCTTGTACATGCTTAACCTAGGGCCGTGTGACTTGCTTAGCGTCCGATCAATAGTCGTTGCCAACCCCGTACGCGGAGTTGGGCAACGTCATCTAAAGATGGACATTTGTGACCCTTTATATTTTTGTACTTGCATTATCAAGTACATTATACCCAGGACACCTGACACTATTCATGTGACGGAATCTTCCTGAGACATTCATGGTGATTCCGTATAGGATACATATTCATGACATTACAGTTTACTTGCTTAGAACCTATTCTGACTTATTGCATTAGTTGATCTTGCGTGACTTGTACCTGAGATATTATGGAACTGTGACGTGAGATTACATGGGGTGGAGAGAGTATTACCATATCAAGGCTGATTATAATATAAATAATGTTATCTGGAGGTGTCTTAGTCTCTGATACAGAGTTTTGGCACAAGTTCTGGCCCTTCGAGAAAATACTGCTATGGGTTTCTCCGACACTGATCCTGTAGTAGTCTCAGCCTGAGTATGACTAAAACTCTCACTTGCATATCACTTAGCTGGTTATATAATTTACCCTATTGTTTCATTTATTGCTGCACTGCATTTATTTTGGCTTGTATTATCTGTACCTTGTTATGTCCCCTGAGGACCTGTAATGGACTATGTCCCCAGGTTTAGCAGACGAGATCTACCCCGAGGTGTACGGAACAGGAGCACTTCTCGGAGCAGAACCAGGAACCGAGGACGAGATCGTGCCCGAAGACTTCTCCTGAGTATTGGCTTTACATACTCAGTTATTTCTATTTCCAGTTACTTAAATTCATGTCTATTCCCTTTAATGTAACAGACTTATTCTCGGATTATTTCCCGAGATACTCTTGTTGAGATGCTAGTTTATATATAATTGCATTATTCTGGCTTTGATCTGTGTTTATATTCTGTGGATGAGATTAGAATAACCTGGGACTTGTATCAATTGATCTATTTACTGTTAGACTACAGCTTAAGCATGCCCTAATGGATCCATTAAATTGGGTTGTCCATCGGTGCGTGCTGCTGGCCATTGCCACGTATCCAGTCCCTCGATATTTTGGGACTGGGGCGTGACATATATATATATATATATATATATATATATATATATATATATATATATATATATATATATATATATTTCAGAAATTTGATAAGAAAAAAAAAATAAGTGTTACCGGCCTCCGGGGAAGTCGTGCACGAAGCACTGTCCTAAGAGTTGATCCGAGGTCTATGTGCAGACGTTTCTTGGAAGCTCCTAATGGTAAAACCCCATGACTACCGGGTTCTCTTCGTTGCACACAACTCGGAGAGAGAGACCAAACTTAGCTCTGCCCAGAGTAAGGATTTAGAGAACATAATGTGGTTCGAGAGAAGAATTGAAAGAGAGATTTCACGTAGGAGAATTTTCTGTAGGAAGAATTGAGAAGAGAACCTCAACAAATATATAGGGAGAGGACCAAGCCTTCACTACAAACAAGAGAATAAATGCTATTAATGTAAGCCCCCTCATTTTTGAAGGGTTAATTTGGTATTTTTTTTAATTATTTTATTTTATTTTATTTTATTTTATTTTATTTTATTTTATTTTATTTTATTTTATTTTATTTTATTTTATTTTATTTTATTTTATTTTATTTAATGGATTAAATTATTAATTTTTAAATTCTTCTTTTATATATATGACCATTTGCCATAACTTGGATATTTTAAGCAATGCACAACATTTTTTCTTCCAACAAAAATTATATTACTAATCTTGATTGTGCCTAATATATTTGGAACATTGATGTTATATTTGTTTGACCTCCCACATGGTCCAAAAATATTTTCAAACATTTAGAACCATAGTTACCGTAAAATTGTCTCCTTTTGACTAGAACTTGACCCAAACCCAACCCAAACGCATGTAGTCATGTAGCGCACACAAATACCCTATATATATATATATATATATATATATATATATATATATATATATATATATATATATTATTTACATTAATTTGGTTCTGTTTATAGAGTTCTAATTATAGAAATAGCCATATGTGGCATCCTAGTTGGCAAACTACCTAACTAACTAACTAACTAACTACCTAACCACCCAATGTCCTAACCAACCAAATTCCAACCATAACAAACCACCCCCTCTTCATAATTTCGTACAAGAGCAGCCTCCTTGGTGGCAGACCTATACAAGCCCTAGGAACACCCCCTCATAGGTTTAAATCTATCCAAAAAGCCCATATATATCTCCCATTATCACAAAACCCTAACCCTAACAACTGTCTTCCCTTTTTGGCTGACCCCTCCCCTCTCCTTCACATATAAGAGTAGCCCCCCTTGTCATCTACCCCTCACAACATTATCTCCTTCACCAAAAACCATCTCCTCTCTTCCAAAGCTCCACCTTTCATCATCCTTCTACCCAATCTCCAACAAAGAAACATAAATGCTCCACCATTGCTATCAAACCCATCAAGAACCCATTGACATTATCATCAACCTATCAAGAACCCATTGCCATCATCATCAACCCATCAAGAATGGAGAAGCAAGGCAAGCACAAGCAAGAAGGTACATTCTTGAACAAGAAGAGGCACCGTCATCCAAACCTTCAAAGCTTTCGGGTAATGATTCAAACTTCCCTTCTCAAATTCCCACGACATGACTCTTTTAGATTTATATAAGTTTAATTTTCTAGAACCCTCCCTTGCCATATTTTCCTATCATAAAAATCTATGAGAAATTTTATGTTAGATTGATGATAGATTGGACAACAGTAGGACTAATTTTAGACTTTGTGACACGGTTCTTGGAGACCTTGTTGTTAATTCTTAAAAATAAATTTATTGGTGGTTTATTAATTTAAAATAAGTATTTTATAATTATTTTTTTGGTATTTTTATCAAAATTCTGAATCCTAAAAATAAGGGTCACTGGCCTAGGTTTCAGGTAATTTTGTGGCATAGTTTTGCCCATAAATAGGGGTTGTTTTGAAAGAAATAAAAGATGATTATTTTTTAAGATTAAAATAGAATAAAATATAATATAAAATATTTTTTTATGAATATAAACCATACCTATGGACTGGCAATGCTCCGAACAAGTTTCGAACAAAACTAGTCAACTTAAAGTAACCATAATCTTGAAATATGATTATTTTATCAATTCTGAAATTTAATGGTTAAAAATTAATATAAATCAGATTTAAATCAAGATTACATAATTTATTATGATTTATGTTCATGTCCTTCAATTGGGGACTTAACCGTGAATTTTGGAAGTCGTAAACCATGAAACTAGGTTCCGATACCTCGTAAAAACTCCAAGTACACAGTTATGCCTCTTCGGTTGCTTAACTAAAGGACATTGTATTGCCACTTAC
Source organism: Iris macrosiphon (assembly GCA_036927795.1). Classification (NCBI taxonomy): domain Eukaryota; kingdom Viridiplantae; phylum Streptophyta; class Magnoliopsida; order Asparagales; family Iridaceae; genus Iris; species Iris macrosiphon. The sequence goes on along the minus strand of JAYESA010000002.1, from coordinate 178,435,592 downwards.
CTTTTCGTGAAGGAACAAGTTTCCTTCAGTTTTAGGGCCTCTGTCGGCTTTTGCTCGGGCTTCTTGGTTATATTGGCGACAAGGGTCTGCTTTCCCTTGCTATCCCTGTCATGCCCCAGCCCCAAAATACTAAGGTACTAGCCACGTGGCAATGGCCAACAACACAACTCCAATGGACAAACCCAATTTAATGGACCCATTAGAGTGAACTTAAGCTATAATATATATAAAATGGTCTATAGATATCTTTCACATTTTATATATCTAATCTCATCCACAATAAGTAACGAAATCACAAAGAGACAAGTCCAGTCACAATAATATAAAATGATCTGTCCAACGAAAGCAATATAAATAATGTCATAGGGAATAACCCGTCATCAAAATGGAAAGAAAAATAACTCCAAGTACAATATCCAGAAGTCACTACAAGATCAAATATCTAAGAACACTAAGCATAATAAATGAATGGTGAGAATACTGTGTGCTCAAGAGAAGTCCTCCGAAACAACCTCGTCATATGTAACCTGTACGTCTCCAATAGCAGCACCTGCCTCATAAACCTCGGGATAGCTCTCCTCGTCTACACCTGGGAGTATAATTCGGATCCATGTCCTCAGGGGACATAGCAAGGTACAATAAATACTCAAGCCAAATAAAATACAGTAAGTAAAAACAGATCCTCAGGGCAAGCTATATGACCAGCTAAGTGAAATACAAATAAGGGCATCACTAGTACTCAGGATGAGACCACTACAGGCTCTGTGTCGGAGAGCCCATAGCAGCAAGTAGTATCTCATAGGGCTAGTAAATGTGCCAAGCACTGGTACAGAGACTAAAGCATCTCCAGTAACATTGTGTGTGTGTGTGTGTGTGTGTGTGTGTGTATATATATATATATATATATATATATATATATATATATATATATATATATATAAACATAATCAGTCTGTAGCATGTGTATCTCTCCCCATCCAGTATAATCTCACGTCTTATGTCCACAGCATCTCATATCCATAACACGCAAGATCATGACCTCTAGCTAGTACAACGAGTCATAATGATATCAATATAATATACAAGTCTCATATCACAAATCATGTAAGCCTATACAGAATCACCATGAATAACTTAAGAAAGATTATGTCATATAAAATAGTGTCAAGTGTCCTACGGTATGACATACTTGGTAAAGCAAGCACGTAAAAATATGATCGTTGAATCAACTCTCTAAGTGACGTTACACGACTCCGCATACGGCATCGACACCCGAATCTTGTCCGGACGCTAAGCAACGTCAACGGTCCTAGGTTGAACAGATACATCACAAGAGTATATATATATATATGAAAAAAAACACAAGTAGATAATATAATAGGATCTACTGCAAGTTTGGCAAGGTACACTTGCCTGGGTCTGTAGTATATAGTTGCAAAGTTGGTCCCGCGTCCACTCCTCCAAAATCCAATTGACCTAAACAATAAATTTTCTACTTTAAGTATCTAATCAAGAATCTTGTAACCGCAACTAAATTATATAATTTATTATAAACCATTAATATCCAAGTCCAACCTCATCCTAACATGTAAATTTTTGACACAATAACGTATATGTTTTACGAGGTATCGGAACCTAGTTTCATGGTTTACGACTTCCAAAATTCACGGTTAAGTCCCCAATTGAAGGACATGAACATAAATCATAATAAATTATGTAGTCTTGATTTAAACCTGATTTATATTAATTTTTAACCATTAAATTTTAGAATTGACAAAATAATCATATTTCAAGATTATGGTTACTTTAAGTTGACTAGTTTTGTCCGAAACTTGTTCGGAGCATTGCCAGTCCATGGGTATGGTTTATATTCATAAAAATATATTTTATATCATATTTTATTCTATTTTAATCTCAGAAAATAATCACCATTTATTTCTTTCAAAATAACCCCTATTCTAAGCATAACTTGTTCCGATACCCTAAAAAAAACTCCAAGTACACAATATAAATAATGTCACGAGGAAAGCTATCCCGAGGTTTACAAGGCAAGTGCTACTATTGGAGACATACAGGTTACAGATGACGAGATTGTTTCGAAGGACTTCTCTTGAGCACACAGTATTCTTACCAATCATTTATTATGCTTAGTGTTCTTAGATATTTGATCTTGTAGTGACTTCTGGATATTGTACTTGGAGTTTTTTTCTATTTTGATGACGGGTTGTTCCCCGTGACATTATTTATATTGCTTTGGTTGGACAGATTATTTTATATTATTGTGACTGGACGTCTCTTTGTGATTTTGTTACTTATTATGGATGAGATTAAATATATAAACTGTGATAGTTATTTGTAGACCATTTTATATGTATTACAGCTTAAGTGCACTCTAACGGGTCCATTAAATTGGGTTTGCCCATTGGAGTTGTGTTGCTGACCATTGCCACGTGGCTAGTCCCTTGGTATTTGGGGACTGGGGTATGACATAGTTTTTGTGATAGCCCATGCAGGTCTACAAAAAATTGTCTCTGTTTCATTTTTGAACCGAGCAAGCCTGCAATTAGGATAGGCTAAACTTCTAGGATCTCATCCACATATTGATACGTCCTTGACCTCTATATCAAACTCGAACTTAACTTCTTGACTTGCATCATGCTTGATTCATCTGTACGAACCTCATAGTTTACTTTGTGTGTAGAGTAATGGATCTACGAACCAACGACATGACTACACCGACCAACAATTCTTCCCCCCCAAAAAAAAGTTAAGCTTTTGCTCACATGTGTATGGACATGTACACACAACCAATAATCACCCCAAAAGGTCAAGTTCCAAAATAGAAGTGACAAGGAAATTAAAAGTAAAGAATTTCTGGGCAGGTATATATTATGCATAGATGAGATTGACTATAGCCTTGAATCTCACTTAGTGACTATTGTATTTGTCTGAAGAAGTGCTTGATGGACTATGCCTTAAATCAGACTTCTTGTACCAGATTCAGAAAATAGTACACATAGTACGCTAGAGGTTCTGGGTCTAACGGGTGGTGCTTTTGGTTGTCCATGCGCACTTATTCCAAATTCATGAGAGTTGTCTAAGATCGCCATGTCCCATAGTCTCAGTCTTCACGACCTCTCATATAGGTAAGTCCTTAAGGGTTGGTGATATGTGTCAACCCCGCATATCAGCTTGGACCTATTAAGAGTTTTAAAACTCATCCTAATTATATCACTCAGGAACACTGTCACCATAGGGATAAAAAATCATTGTACGCATGTACAGCCACTTGGGCATTATTGTAATAAGATTTTAATCTCGGGTCAGTGTTCCATAAAAGTCATCTAAGTCTAGCTTGTTCCTACCCATTGAACCGGCTTCTTGGGATCTCCAGTCAGACTCAGTTGGATTACCATTATTGATGACTTTACTTATGGGCTTAATCTCATCCCCCTCGATGATTCTAGGATCAAATTCCTAGACAGACCCTTCGTCAAGTGGTCTGCAAGGTTCTTTTCTGACTTTATACAATCAAGAACCACATATTTGCCCAATAGGCTCTTTATAGACTTGAAGTACAGCTGTAGGTGCCTATTCATCTTAGCATTCACAGAATTATTCTTTAGTAGTTCTATAGCAGATTTATTATCACAGTTTAAAGAAATTACAGGAATAGGACTAATAGAAATAGGTATATGCCTAATAAGGTTTCTTAGCCATTCGACTTTTGTACATGTAGTGTCCAAGGCTATCATTTCGGAGTCCATTGTACTCCTAGCTATGATAGTTTATTTACATGAGCCCCAGGAGATTACAGCTCCTCCTAGAGTAAAAACATATCCAGTAGTGGATTTTACATCATGTGAGTCAGTTACCCAGTTTGCATCTGAATAACCTTCTATGATATCAGGGTGTCTAGTATAGTGCAACATATAATCTAGAGTACCCCTAAGATATCTAAATACTCTTTCTAATATTGTCCAATGTAACTGATTTGGGTTACTAGTATATCTACTTAGTCTTCCAATAGCAAATGCAATATCAAGTCTGGTCCTGTTTGATATATACATGAGAGAACCTATCATCTGTGAATATCTGTGTTATTCCATGGGAGAACCCTTATTCTTCTTGAGAACAACACTATTGTCATAAGGAGTAAGGGCATGTTTTTTATCAAAACACTCAAAAAAATTTACCATTTTTCGATAGTGTGCACTAAGGATAAAGTATAGCCCTCCTTGTATTTGGACAGTTGCATGCCTAAAATCAAGTTGGCTTCACATAGATCTTTTATATCAAACTGGCTGGATAAATAGTCCTTGGTATTAATCATTAATTCTAGTAATGATCCAAGAATAAGTATGTCATCTACATACAAACATAAGATTACACAACTTTCATCTATAATTTTGGAGTATATACATTTGTCATACTCATTTGGCACGAAACCATATTCTGAGATGACTATGTCAAATTTGTTGTGACATTGCTTAGGAGCTTAATTTAGGCCATAAAGAGATTTAACTAATCTGCAAACTTTTTTTTCTTGGTCTTTAGCAATAAAACCTTCAGGTTGCTCCATGTAGAATTTTTTCTCTAGGTCCCCATTTAAAAATGTTGTCTTTACATCCATTTGATGGATTAGAATATTATGAATGGATGCTAAGGCTAGAAGGGTTCTGATAGAGGTGATCCTAGCTATAGGTGAGTAGGTATCAAAATAATATAATCCTTTTTTCTGGGTAAAATATTTGGCTAATAATCTAGCCTTGCATTTCTCTATAGTACCATCGGCTCTAAGTTTCTTTTTGAATATCCACTTACAACCTATAGGTATACTACCTAAAGGTAGGTCTGCTAGAAACCAAGTACTATTCTTCATGATGGAGTTATACTCCTTGTTAATGGCTTCTTTCCAGAAAAGGGGCATCAGGAGAATATATTGCTTCTTCATAAGTTGAGGGATCACCCTCTATCAAAATGATGAAGAAACCTTCTCCTAAATTTTTTTCATTCTTTCTCTTTTACTCCTTCTAGGTTCTATATCTTGTTCGGGTTATGAACTATATATTTGAACATGAGAGCTAGTTGACGGAGCAAGAGAAGAGTTGGAGGGAGAGAAAAAAATTCTCTCTTTAAAATGATATATATTCTCAAAGTAAACTGCATCTCTTGTTTCTATAATAGTATTGTTAGATATTTCATTTACTTTTGAGTGATTAACAAGAAATATATTGGCATTGCTGTCTAGGGCATATCCTATGAATATAATATCTATAGTCTTAGGTCCAATCTTTCTCTTTTTAGGTTCAAGAATTCCTACTTTAGCCAGATATCCCCAAACTTTGAGATAATAGATCATAGGAGCTCTACCTTTCCATAATTTATAGGGAGTTTTATCATTAGACTTACTAAGAATTCTATTAAGGATGTAACAGGCAGATAAATGCTTCTCTCTACAAATTATCGGGAGCACCTGAACTGAGGAGCATGACATTCACTATGTCTAACAGAGTACGATTATTCCTTTCAGCAACTCTGTTGGACTGTGAAGAATATGGAGCAATTACCTCATAGATTATTCTGTGTTTTTTACAGAAATTGGTCATATCATTTGATGTATACTCTCCACCATGATCTGATATAAGAATCTTAATCTTTCTCTCTAACTGGTTCTCAGCTTCAGATTTATAGACCTTAAATCTGTCTAGAACTTCATCTTTGGTTTTGAGATGATAGGTATAACAATACTTTGAATGATTATCTATAAAGGTAACAAAGTATTTCCTACCGTCTTGGGTCAAAATCCTATTTGAGTCACACATATTACTATGAACTAGCTCTAGAAGGTCGAAGTTTCTTTCTACATATTTGAAAGGTAGCCTAGTGTGTTTGGCTTGAACACAAATCTCACACTTGTGTTTGTCATCATTTGGAGTCTTATGAATAAGATCTAATTTTATCATCCTTCTTAGGGAACCTAGATTCACATGATCTAATCTACTGTGCCACACATTTGAAGATTCTACATTGGAAACAAGAAAAGAAGGATATGAAATTTTATTCATGCTACTCAAAATAAAAAGACCATCTCTTACAAATTATTTTCCAATAAAAGAGTCATTCTTAGAAAATACTACTTTATTTGCCTCCATAACAATCTTGTACCCCAAAGCTACAATAAGAGACCCACTAACTAAATTTTTTCTGATAGACGGCACATGCAATACATCATGAAGAGTCAGAGTTTTCCCTGATGTCATCTTTAGATCTATTCTTCCTCTTCCTATAATCTGTGTCGTTGAGCCATCTCCTAGAGTTATACCTCCTTCACTTGATTCCTGATAGTTTAAAAATAGGAGCAATAAAAAAAATATGAATATTAGCTCCAAAATCCAACCACCAATAGTCAGAATAGTAGAAAATATTGACTAAGGGTTGATAGCTTACAGACCTGAAGGAACTAGAAGAGCCGTTGAGAAGCATATTTGCTTTTGGTTTGGCTGAACGTTTTCCTTTGTAAGAAGTCTGGACAGCTTCATTCTTCCTATAGAAACAGTTGGTGGCCATATGGTTTATTTTACCACACACAAAACAAAATCTTTTCTGACCCTGAGTCTGACCGAAGTTTCTTGGTTTATGGTGATGATGGTTTTGGTGGTGAGGCTGAAAGTTCTGCTTCTTCTTGAAGAGGTTCCTTGGGGTTTGTGATGATGATGAGGCTTTGGTTTGCCTTGGGATTCTACTAGGTTTACCTTAGCTTTAGACTCAGACTTATGGTTAGACCTTAGCCTAATTTATTCTTCTGTTCTAATTTTCTTTAGAACTTGAGAAAAGGTGTAAACTCCCTCGACCAAATTTAGGTCTACCTAGCTTAGATAGAGAGTCTAGGGTTAGCTTGGAGCCAATTATAATTAGAACATTATATTTTAGATTATTGTACAATATTCGTATCACTTGATGCACCTTACCGTTGCTTCGATATTTGGAGCGCCACACTAGCATTTGCTTTCAAACAAATTTTACACACTTTTCTTAGACGTGACAGCCTTCCATTCTGACCTTTGTTTAACTCATAAATACTCTCTCTTGTGCTTTATTTTAGTCGCACAATATTCGTTACAAAAGTCTATTCCTAAATTCAAATAAATCCAACTTTGCATCGTTATCAGTTCTAATCAAAATTTGAGAAACAATCTTGACCCGTTTTGTACAACCCAATTTATGATAATATTTTATTCTTAGTCTAATACATTCATGACACATGTGTCCCACCCAATTTTAACCCTATGCACTTTCAATTAATTAAAGAACACCATTTATACTAATTTTAATTAAATTGGTGTAAGGACCCAACCTAACCCAAAATTAGACCTAACACCAACCCAAACCCCCACTCACACCCTCAAGGTTCATACTAAACACAACACACCCTTTTGACCCACTATATCACACCAAACATGGTATTTTCCTCATCCAATCCTAAATTCTATTGTTTGTGCAATTTCCTAATTGTTAGGGACTTTTGTGCAAAAAGGTGTCCACCTCCCATTGGAGCCAAGCCATGAAGAAACCCCCGTCCCCTGCATTGTTGACCGGTCCATCTTGTTTTTCCCTCTATTTGGGATTACTACATACAACTTTTCCTCCAACATCATCTACACCCTCCATTCAAAACCAAAGCCATCCTAGCCCTCCATTCCTTCATGTAGAACCTTTCCTCCATCCCTAAAAATGCATGTAGCCAGCCATAATCCTAATGCCATCCTCCTCTCTCTCTCTCTCTCTCTCTCCTACATAAACACCACCTCCCTCTCTCTATTTTCTTCTCATTCCATCACACCACCATCACCCTCACCCTAACCGAAATCCTAAAACAACATATATTCCCTTCTTCCCCGACTTCACAGGGCAGCCCCCTCCTCCTCCAAGCTGCCGCCCAGCACCACCACCTTCCTCCTCCTACCAACCCTCATCCCGACGGCAACCACCACCGCCACAGCAGCCCCCTCCCCTCTTCTTCCATTCACGACTTCTTCTTCCCTGACCTCTTCTTCTTCCCCGACGACTTCTCCTTCCCCGACTTTCTTCTCGCCACCACAACACCATACCATTCTCCCCCGACCTTCCTCCTCCAACCATCCCTCTTCCCGACGGCAACCACCACCACCACAGGGGCCAATACCACCATCACCAACACCATCATCACCATCACCAGCATGTCACTACCCCATTTCCAGAGCAGAATATTTTTTATTTTAATTTGGTTAATTATGTATTTATCATAAATATTTGTATTTATATTTAATTGTTGGTTGTATTATTTTTTTATTAGTTATTTTAGAATTTTGGCTAGCCTGGACCCATGTCAGACCCTAGTGGACCCATGCATACCCAACCAACACCCTTGTTAGACTTATTTATTGGCTTAGAATATTTATTATATTTTTATTAGTTAGTTGGAGTGATTAGGAATTTATTAGAGTGCTTTTAGAACCCCAAACCCAAACCCCAATTAGGATGACTTGATTTGGAGGGCATTTTAGATATTTTATTTAACCCAAACCTAAACATATTTCCTAATCCCCCCCTGGCCGATCAAACCAGCACCCCCCCCCCTCTTCTTCATTCCTTCTTCTTCTTCTTCTTCTTCTTCTTCTCCACTCCTTTCTTCTTCTTTCTTCTTTCAAATTCTCATTCCAAGTAACTTTTCCCCTCTTCTTTCTCTTTCTTCTTCTATTTTCTTCCATCAATGCAACCCTAACCCTTTGCTTTCCCCTAACCTAGGTGTGTAGAGCTTAGATTTGGTGTTGGAGCTTGGGTTGGAAGCTTGAAAGCTTGGTGTGGTAAATTTGGAGCTTTTTGGAGGCTTTGGCTTGGGATTCCAACTCTCAAGAGGTAAACCCTAATTTTTCCCCTTTTGATTACTCTAATATAGTGTAATTAGTAGTTTAGAACCTTCCTAGACCTTAGGGCTACCCGTGGGAGGAAGTTGGAGCTTGTTTGGATGTGTTTGAAGACTTTGACATTAGGTTTTGTATCAATTTTGGGTGAAATCCGATATTGGCCCAATTTTTGGTATTGTCCTAGGTTAGATGGACCTAGGTAGACGTGATCAGGTGTCTTGAGGGTTAGTACGTGTCACCGTTCGGACACGTGAGATCGTATCGCAAAGATTTGAGCGTTTTGGGCAATTTGGGGATTTTTCGTCATCGTAGGTTCTATGTGCGTACGCATTTTTGTCACGGACCTAGAATCGACGAGTTAGCATTTTTTTCTAGGATCTAGACATCGATTAGAACCTGTGGATAAATTTTGGACCGATTTCGAGTAGGTTTGGTGTGCGTTTTACGAGGTTTCACGAACCGTACTCCACGTGTTCGTCGAAATGACCGAATGGCCATTTCGACTTGGTTTTTAGGTTTCGGGCTTGTGTGCGCGTTGGTTTAGCTTCGGGGAGTGTGTGCTAGAGTTTTCGAGTATATATATATATATATATATATATATATATATATATATATATATATATATATATATATATATATATATATATATATGTGTGTGGGGGGGGGGTGAGTGTGGTTGAGTGTGTGTTGGTGTTTGTGTGTGTAGATGTGTGTAGTTATATATGTGTGTATATATATATATATGTTTATGTGTGTGTACCTATATATATATGTTTGTGTGTTTATATATATATATATATGTAAGTATGTGTGCGTGTATATGTTTCTGTGTGTGTGTGCTTGCGTGTCGTAGTGTGGTGTGTCGAGGGGAGAGATGAGAGGGAGAGATTGAAAGAGCGAGGAGAGAGTGAGCGGAGCCGCAGCAGCAGCTGCAGGCGCGCAGCAGCGCCTCGCAGCGCCGCGGCAGCAGCGACAGCGCACCGCGGCAGCGCAGCAGCTGGCAGCGGTGTACAGCAGCAAAAGCAGCGCGCCGCGACAGCAGTGAGCAGCAGCAGCAGCGCGCGACAGCAGCAAGCAGCAGCAGCAGCGCGCGACAGCAGCGAGCAGCAGCTGCAGCAGCAGCGGCGTGCAGCAGTAGCTGCCAGCAGCAACAGCAATGGCGCATTTCAGTGTCGTGCGCGCGCGTGTGTGCGCGCGCGAGCTTGTTTATCCCCCCCCCCATTTTCATATGTGTATGAGTGTGTGTGTGTGTGTGTGTATATATATATATATATATATATGATATGTGAGATGGATATATATATATATGTGTATGTGTATGTGTGATATATATATAGGTAAGCAGACATATATGCATATGTGTTTATATATATATTTTGCCTAGATATATTGCTAGGTATATGTATATATAGATAGTTATCTAGTTAGTTAGTGGGAAGTAAGGTAGGTATCTCAATACCTTGAGATACCAAGGTATTGAGGTATAGGGGTAAGGTATTGAGGTATTGCCTTTACTAGATATTATATATATATATATATATATATATATATATATATATATATATATATGTATATATTATAGATAGATAGCTAGTTAGTTAGAGTTAGAGGGTAAGGTATCTCAATACCTTGAGATACCAAGGTATTGAGATAAGTTGGGTATCGGGGGTAAGGTATTGAGGTATTTACCTATATATATATATATATATATATATATATATATATATATATATATATATATATATATATATAGTTAGATATATGTTATATATATAGTAGTATATAGTAGTGTGTATATATATATAGATAGATAGATAGTTAGTTAGCTAGTGTTAGTGAGGGGTAAGGCTTGAGTATCTCAATACCTTGAGATACTCAAGGTATTGAGCGTCGGGGCAAGGTATTGAGTTTTAGCCTAGGATTAAGGTTAGAGTTAGTTTTATATGTATAATTGTATATATTTATACGTGCTAGTATATATTATATGCGGTATAGACGGGGCGTATAGCTTAGGTCGAGGTATCGGATACCGAGGGTATCCCGGTATCTCAATGACGCAAGTTTGAGGGTTTATTAGCTTAATGACCTAGTTTTGACCTAGAATTTTAGGGGCACCCTAGTTTGACCTAGAGTTGACCGTAGTTGACTCGGTTGACCACCAAAGTCAACTTTTGACCTAGAGTTGACCTAGAGTTGACTTTTTGGACCCCGAGTTGACTTTTTGACCCAGATTTTATCGGTTTAACCCGTTTGACCTAGAACGACCCTAGAAGCTTGTTTTTAGTTATTTTATATCTGTTTAACTCATTAGAACCATGTTTAACCTTATATTTCGCAATAGGTCCTTGCGACACCAGTTCGGATCGCTAGTTGCTTAGGACGTCAGGCGAGTACATTCTCTGATAGTTTTCATTATCTGATGATTATTATGTTTAAGCTTATTGTATAGTATTCTTTAATTTTTCTGGCATGACACGGACTAGTATTTCTGGATTCATTTACTTGTGAAACGTATATTTTATATTTCTGGCCTCTATTCTGGAATCACCTACAGGCATCACTCATGTTTCTGGCTGGACTCATACTTGATTTACGTATCGGGTCTTGGATTCACTTGTACTAGTCGGGACGAAAAAATACTCGAGTAGACATGTAAACATTCCCAACTGGAATCACTGGAATCACCCTCTCTGGTCTAATCTGGAATGATAGCAGCCGCACACCCAGTGCGTGGTGAGCCGTACTTACCCCCTAGTCGTTTATATATCGAAACAGGTATTTCAAAGACACGAGTTCATTCTTTCTAGTCTGGACTCTCTTGTATTTCTTGCTGGTCTTACTTATAGTTTCTGGACTTGACTCATTACATGTACTCTTGCTGGACTCACTACACGTACTTGTGCACATACTTGATCTTAGTTTAGATTTCTTGTATCTTACAGTCATTACTATCTTGCTTCTAATATTCATGCATCTTTACCTTTATGCACCAGTGATATATATATTTCCTTGTTTATACTTTATTTCTTTCACCTTGCTACAACTGCTTTATAGTTTTTATTATTTAACTGGAACTGCTGTTAGAGGTGTACTTGCTCCAATCCTGATTGGATATATTTTTCAAAGGATCCGGAGAATTGGTGTCCGACATTTTATGGACCTCAGCCTGTCGATGGTGCAGACAGGGACCCCCTAGTTTAGGAGTGATTTTTGGGTTGGTAGCCGGGATCAGTAGACCTCAGTTATTGTTTTTATTAGCTTTTGGTACCGGAATTATCTCCGCTTTTGGGTTGAGACCTTGTATTGTACATTATTCAGGATGATGTTGTATTATTATTATTGATGTTGTTGTTATTTTAGTAGCAGTTGTTTAGACTTTGTAGTTGTTAGACTTCTGTGTTATCTTATCGTGCTTAGATTCGTGATTGAGTACTTGTGTTATCATTATGATATTGCTCCTCCGTTTGGAGTTGAGATCTTGACAGGTATATATATTGATTGCGTGAGATTGTTAGCTAGATAGTAGACCCAGACAGCGTTCTACCATCGATGCTGCAGCGTAGGCTGGACGTACCCACGACTCATGCCCAATTTTTTGGGTGCGGGTCGTGACAACATACCATCATCATCGCCCCGACTATCAACATCAACCACCACCACAACGACTAACACCACCATCACCAACACCATCATCACCATCACCAGCACACCATCATTACTGCCCCGGCCATCAACATCAACTACTACTACTACAACAACGGCCAACACCACCATCATCAATACCATTATACCATCACCAGCACACCATCATCACCGCCCTGACCATCAACATCAACCACCACCACCACAGTGGCCAACAACACCATCACTAACACTATCATCACCATCACCAGCACACCATCATCATCGCCCGACCACCACCATCAACCATCACCACCACAGCGGCCAACACCACCATCACCAACACCATCATCACCAGCACCAACACACCATCATCACCGCCCCGACCATCACCAGTAACCACCACCACCTTATCCGCCATTATCCTACCACCCCCGACCCTAGCTACAGCTACCACCAGCAATCCATTACCCTGTTGCTGCCACTGTAGCTGTTGCTGCTACAAGCTACTGTTGGCCGGACTCGCGTCGATGTGTAGTATATTGACTTAATCACTAGCAGACTCGCCTACTGTTGTGAGGATATTCTGATATCTTCCAAGACCCTGATACTTTTTACGCTCATCACGATAATAAATTCATATTGGGATACGAGTTAGCGTACCCGACTAGCTATCGGTGCGTGTGATATGCATCACGGTTTAGTGCGTGATCAGGATAGTCTAATTAATTAAGACCTGGAATATAGTTATGTGGTATGCACGTCGTGTATTCGACTTGTATATTTACATTGGGTGGGAAGGACAACTGGTAGGCGTATGGGATACACACATTAGAATTCGTAGTATCCAGAGGAGCCACGGATCCAATGATTCCTTTATTCAGATACCGCGTTCTTCGGAGCGATACGAACGTATATATTTGCAGATATCTCGTTCTTCGGAACGATGGACGTTACATGTACAGATACCATACTCTTCGGAGTATTGGACGTTATGCCTACACCTACCCATACATACCAAGGTTGTTCTCATATTGCATTCACTTAGATGGTTAGCACACCCCCTTTATTTATTCAGTATTTATATTTGACATATATTTTTGTATTTTGTTACGTCCCTCTGAGGACCTGGTTCTCTTCCATATTTGGATGAGACATACTATCCTACTGTGTACGGGCCCGGGCAGGAGACGAGGTACGCGTTCGAGGAGGAGCTTGAGGTGCTACCATCAGAGTTTCCTTGATCACGGGTAGGCCTTCCGCCTAGGGCTGGAGCATCCTTATCTAGCTAGCCGATGCTCTAGCCATACTCTCTTATTTGTCCTTTCATACTCTTATTTCATCATTGGAGTGGATTTGTTCCCATCAGACATATTTGGATTATACTATGACATTCAGAATCTGCACTTATTTTTCAGTATTTATTTCAGCACTTCTTATTTATATTTGTGGATGAAATTAGAGATTTACCTGTTGTATGTTAGCATATTAGACTTATTAGTATTTTAGGACAGCGCAGTACGCTTCGTCGGGTCAATTAAATTGCGTAATCCTCAGAGTCGTATTAGCTGGATATTGTCACGTGGCCTGGTCCCGTGTATTTTGGGACTGGGGCGTGATATAGTTTTAGTGGTGGCTCATGCAGGTCTCTGTCTGTTTATCACTTGTGGTATAGTAACATGCCCAGCGAGCCTACAATAGGATAGAAATTATTAGATCTCATCCACCTTAATTACCGTCTTTGAACCTCCTTCATATTTAATTATTTGAATATCTACATCCCGTTTGCTTATTTTTGTACTCTTTTAATATAGTTATATCTCTTGCAGAGAGATGAACTTGCGCAGCGGACGCGAGGCATATGGTGCCATAGTGCCATCCGCCACCGCACAGAGGGAGGATACATCCCAGGGACCACCCGAAGGGCAGCCACTACCCCAGGCCCTGCTGATACATTGGCACCAGAATTCTCAGGACGACCCAAAGCACCAGCACGAGGGCCAGACTTCTCAGACTATCCCGACGCAATACCTCGAGGGCCAGACTTCGAGGGCTACGTCGATGCCGCAGCCCGAGAGGCCGACATCTGAGGAGACACCTACGACGCAGCTGGAGATCCCACTGCCACCACCTCCACCCTTTCCACCTCATATGCCACATCCAGAGGGACAACCGCAGATGTTCCAGTTCTTCCAGGCTATGATGCAGGCACAGTGGCATCAGACTGAGACTTTGAGACAGAGCTTGATGGAAGTTCTAGAGAGGACACCTGCCCCAGCACCCGCACCAGTACCTACACCTATTCAACCAGCTGGTACTGTTCGAGGGTTTCATCAGATGGGCTCGGATACCTTTTTGGGCAGCGAGACCGCATAGAAGATCTCTGATTGGGTCGCCAATACGAAGATGTTGCTGGAGGCTTCTCAGCTGCCTCTGGACCTTTGGATGACTGTAGTGAGGGCTCAATTGAAAGGCAATGCCTATCACTGGTGGGACTCCATGGATCACAGCATCGGAAAGAAGCAGACGTGGGAGCAGTTTTTTAGAGTACTTCAATACGAAGTATTTTTCGACTACTGTCAGGAATGCATTATACTCCAAGTTTCTCCACCTGGAACAAGGGAACATGACCGTAGACGCGTATGACGTGGAGTTTAGTCGACTTAGCAGATTTGGTGCTGCCTTGATACCCAATGATCTGGAGAAGGCCAGAAGATTCCATTATGGTCTGACTTATGAGCTACAGAGGTACACTACCACCCAAACGAGGATCTCTTACGAGGAGGTTCTGTCAGATGCTAGGATCCAGGAGGCTATCAGCAGAGGATCAAGGCATTCCAGCATGACCGTACCAGCCAGAGCTCAGCCCAGAGTAGGAGGACCGATCTGTCATTCGGGAGCACAGACACAGCAGAGGATAGTATCATACAAGCACAAGGAGCTTCCGACTTGTCACCATTGTGGCAAGAAAGGACAAATTGTCAGAGATTACCGGAAGAAGCTTGGATTGTGCATGATCTGTGGAGTGAACCAATACCTTGCCAGAGATTGCCCACAGCATAAGGATGCAGCACCACAGAGAGGACAGAGTCCAGCAACACCAGTCCAGAGGATACTACCCCCGATAGGAGGTCAACGTCCACATGCACCCGGAGGATTTCATAGGGGACCACCCCTGGCACCACGGGAGGCACAGTTTGATCGATCTAGACAGCAGGCCGGATGGCATAGGCGCGGGCAGGCCTTTGCACTAGCAGTGGTTGAGGAGGAACCAGAAGGGGAAGCTATCATAGGTATCATTTTAGTTGCATCATTACCTGCGACTACATTGTTTGATTCTGGTGCTACACTATCTTTCATATCTAGTAGTTTCGTAGCTATGCATAGAGTAGCCACTTCCTCCTTACCTAAGAATTGGAAGATTCTTACCGGAGGAGGCATCGTACCGGTTACCAGCACTATTAGAACGTGCTCGGTAGTCATATGTGGTCGGGAGATGATAGGGTAATTTTTGGTATTCCCGATGCCAAACTTCTACGTTGTGCTTGGCATGGACTGGTTGAGCCAGTACAATGCCATACTGGATTACCGAAGGGGTAACATCATTTGTAGACCGCCAGATCAACCGGAGTTCGAGTACATGTGGGGGACTATCGAGCTAGGAGTAGGCCAGACAGCTGGAGCTTACATATCTATGGAGACGGTGCCTCCACCGATAGTTGCAGAGTTCGAGGATGTTTTTTCCGGAGGAGTTGCCAGGCCTACCGCCGGATAGAGAGGTGGAGTTCACTATTGAGTTGGTACCCGGAGAAGCACCGGTATCTTCAAATGTGTACCGGTTGGCGAAGAAGGAACTGGATGAGCTAAAGCTACAGTTAGGGGAGTTGCAGATCAAGGTATTTGTCCGTCCTAGTGCATCACCCTGGGGAGCACCAGTATTTTTTGTATCAAAGAAGGATGGGACATTCCATATGTGCACTGATTACAGAGACCTTAATGCTTTGAATATCAAGAAAAAGTACCCACCGCAGATTAATGATTTGTTCGACCAGCTGACAGGAGCAGTGGTATTCACGAAGATCGACTTGAGATCGGGGTACCATCAGTGTAAAATCCCTAATTCTAAAAACCGTATTTTTATTATTTTATTATTATTTATGATAATCTAAATAGAGAAATAGATTTTTATTCTGAGGTATTGAGAATTTAGAGGATTTATAGAGCCATTATAAATTTTTTCTAATTTATTCCATGTAGGAGACCCGTTGGACAGTTGCTACCTTATCTGTATATCCCAATACACTTTCCAGAATTCCTATGTATAAATATATATATATAGATATTATTAATAAGGAAAAAGAAAAGAAAATAGAATTTCCTATTGATTCAAACCCGCAACCCGTTAACCACACTTTCGCGCGTAAAATAAGGAAATAGCAACAGCAGCCACCCCGCATAAACAGACCACAGCAACCGCTCATTACTGCGTATATTTTACCTCACGTAAACCACAGCAGTAGCAGTATCAAACCACCGCTTATTTTAACCCGCGTAAACTTTTCTTTTCTCTACGCGTAAAACTAACCCCTGCGTAATTTCTTTTCACCGCGCGTAAAACCCAAACCATAACCATTAGGAGAAGAAAATATCAACAGCAAAAGCAAAACTCAACTTTGCTTTGCTTTCCTATACGTGTAAGCTACTCATTCCACCGCTCCTTAACACCATTATTACTAAATACCCCAACCGCACCCCTAAACCAATAAAAGAAAAATAGCAGTGGCAACAGTTTCTTACCCATTAAGTAAATTCCACCGCCTTCTTATTCCTATATATATATATCACAACTCTCCTAGAAAAATCTAATTCTACTTCTTACATCAAAGTTTAAATACTACTGTGGACAATTGCACTATACAGAACTTGCTCGACAAGTATACCTTGCCACTGTATAATTATTTACATTCCAGTTGATACATGCATGTTTAATTCTGCCTATATAAATGTTTATTTTGTAGATTATGGACCTATTTATGAGACCACCCAGTTTTAGGAAGCATCAGTAGGTTCATGGACCGTAACACGGTTGCTACACGATTTGTGAGTCTCATATAGACCTCGGACTACGTATCGGGTTGGCTTCCTGTACGTAAGTGTCGTGCGTTAGGGGTAACTGCTGATAGAAACTTTGTATGCTAGTAGACCTAGCAGTTATTTAGAGAATTTATCATGTCATAGATATGGCCTGCTTAAAGCATGGGGTGGGGAGAACAATAAGTAAAATATTTGGGCTCCTTTGCATTTTTTCCTGTACGCCCGGATTCTCCACCGGAGAAACGGATGATGATGACCACTATATATTACTGGCGGCCTCTGTCGTTCAAAAGACGACATGCTTTGAGACTTCTGATTCTCCGAGAGGGTCACGCCAATCCCATATTTTTAGCCAGATAGCCCACTTGATGGAAAGTTGTTCTCAAACTACATTCACTTAGAAGGTTAGAAGACCCATTGGATGTTTATATTTCAGTACTTATTGGCATATTTTTATGTATCTTGTTACGTCCCTCTGAGGACCTGGTTCCTTTCCAGATATGGACGAGTAGGAGTACCCGCAGGAGTACGGGCCTGGACCTGACTCTACGTACCTGACTGAGGAGATCTTACCCTCAGAGTATCTGTGATTTTATTACCGCTATTTAGAGATCTTTTTGCTACTTCTGTATAGTCGTTTTATAGTGGATTTATTTCCATCCGACTATCAGACTTGATACTATCTTTGATATCCAGTTATTATCCAGCTCTTTATTTCCTACTGATTATTTGTGCTGTGGATGAGATTTAGATTGCATGTGACTTGTTGTGACAGTATATTACCACTGGTAGATTGGATATTCATAAACAGTGTATGTATGTATATGGTTTCCATATATTGGAGTTCATATACATACGGCTGGGCGTGATACGTACTCCTAGTCCTACATATTTTGGGACTGGGGCATGACAATCAGGTAAAAGTGCGGAGAGAATATACTCCAAAGACGGCATTCAGGACTCGTTATGGCCACTATGAGTTCTTGGTGATGCCTTTTGGACTGACGAATGCGCCTGCAGTATTTATGAACCTGATAAACAGAGTCTTCCACCAATATTTGGACCAGTTCATGGTAGTCTTCATCGATGACATCTTGGTGTATTCAAAAAGCCACGAGGAGCACGACGAGCACTTGAGGATAGTGTTAGAAACGCTGAGGCATGAGAGGCTCTATGCCAAGCTAAGCAAGTGTGAGTTCCTCCTAGACTGTGTCTCTTTTATTGGATATGTTATCTCAGGAGATGGTATTTTAGTAGATCCAGCGAAGATTTCGTCAGTAGAGACGTGGCCGACCCCTACCAACGTCTCGGAGGTGAGAAGTTTCCTAGGACTTGCCGGATATTATCGGAGGTTCGTAGAGAACTTTGCGAGGATCGCAGAGACGATGACCCGCTTGACCCGCAAGGAGCAAGAGTTTATTTGGACGGAAGAGTGTCAGATGGCTTTCGATGAACTGAAAAAGCGTCTGACTGCGGCACCTATTTTGACTATACCTTCTGGACCAGGAGGATTTATGATCTACAGCGATGCGTTTGGGAAGGGATTCGGATATGCCTTGATGCAGTATGGAAAAGTTGTAGCCTACACTCTAGGCAGCTGAGGACCCATGAGAAGAACTATCCCACTCATGACTTGGAGCTTGCTGCAGTGATCTTTATCCTGAAGCTTTGGAGGCACTACCTATACGGAGAGCGGGTGAAGATATTCACAGATCACAAAACCCTGAAGTATGTCTATACTCAGAAGGACCTGAACCAGAGATAAAGACGTTGGCTCAAGGTGATGACAGACTTTGAGATTGAGTTATAGTACCATTCGGGAAAGGCCAACGTGGTAGCTGACTCGTTGAGCAGGAGGCCCATGGAATTCCTTTTGACTACCCAGTAACACCTATTGAGAGATCTGGATTAGTTGGGTATAGAGGTCATTACGTCGGAAGCAGACGGCCAGTTATAGAGTTTTTAGGTACAATCGACATTAGTTGAGAGGATCAAGACTACCTTGCCAACAAATGCAAGATTTGAGAGGCTTCGACAGAGGAAAGAGGCTGGGATGTAGACAGGATTGTGCATACATGAGGACGGGACTTTGAGATATGGAGATTGTCTCTATGTTTCCAATGAAGAACTTCATCAGGAACTGATATCGGAGGCATGCAATTCAACATACTCTATTCATCCAGGAGGCACAAAAATGTACAGAGACCTGAGGCGGTACTATTGGTGGCATGGAATAAAGAGAGAGATAGCCCGCTTTGTAGCGAAGTGCCTGGTGTGTCAGCAAGTCAAGGCTGAGCATCAGAGGTCTACAGGTTTATTTCAGCCGCTCCCGATACCTGAGTAGAAATGGGAGCACATCACTATAGACTTCATTACGGCCTTTCTGAGGAGTCCTAGTGGTCGCAATGCGGTATGGGTGATCGTGGATCAACTCACAAAGTCCGCTCACTTTTTACCCTTCAGAGTTGGGCAGTCTACAGAGGTCTTAGCAGATATGTATATGAGGGAGATCGTGCGACTGCATGGAGTGCCAGTCAGTATAGTGTCTGACAGGGATACGAGATTCACATCTTACTTTTGGCGGAGTATGCTAGAGAGTCTCGGTACCCGCCTGAAGTTCAACACATCGTATCACCCATAGACGGATGGCCAGTCCGAGCCACTATTCAGACATTGGAGGACATATTGAGGGCGTGCATGCTTGATTTCAGTAGATTATAGGAGGACCATTTATATTTGGTCTAGTTTTCCTACAATAATAGCTATCAAGCGAGCATTCAGATGGCTCCCTATGAGGCGTTATATGGCAGAAAGTGTCGTTCCCCAGTGTACTGGAGTGATGTGGGCGAGAGGCAGATTCTTAGACCAGAGTTGGTTATTCTTACAGTAGAGAAGGTAAAAAAGATCCAAGAGCACCTACGAGCAGCACAGGACAGGCAGAAGCATTGGGCAAACGCACATCGACGACCCCTGGAGTTCCAGGTTGGAGATCATGTGTTTCTAAAAATCTGGCCTACCCGAGGGACTATCAGGTTTGGAGGCAGAGGAAAGCTGAGTTCGAGGTACATCGGACAATTCGATGTATTGGAGCACAACAAGGAGGTGGCTTACAGATTAGCATTACCACAGACATTACAAGGAGTTCATGACGTCTTCCATGTATCTCAGCTAAGGAGGTACATGCCAGATTCGAGTCATGTGCTTGACCACTCGAAGATCACTGTCGGGCCAAGTTTGTCATATCAGGAGGAGCCTGTAGAGATTCTGGACAGAAGCGAGAAGGTGTTGCGAGGTCAGACTATCCCTCTAGTTCGTGTCGCATGGAGGCATCATTCACCAGGCGAGTCGACATGGGAACGAGAGGATGATATTCGGCAGTATTTTTCCCATCTCTTTGAAGGCCTAGGTATGTAGTAGCATTTAATTTCAGTCAATAGTTTTTACCATATGTCTGTTTTAATTTTAAGGACAAAATACTCTAAGGAGGGTAGATTGTAAACCCCCTCGACCAAATTTAGGTCTACCTGGCTTAGATAGAGAGATTAGGGTTAGCTTGGAGCCAATTAGAATTAGAACATAGTATTTTAGATTATTGTACAATATTCGTATTACTTGGTGCACCTTACAGTTGCTTCAATATTTGGAGCGCCATACTAGCATTTGTTTTCAAACAAATTTCACACACTTTTTTTAGACTTGCCAGCCTTCCATTCTGACCTTTGTGTAATTCATAAATACTCTCCCTTGTGCTTTATTTTAGTCGCACAATATTCGTTATAAACGTCTATTCTTAAATCCAAATAAATCCAACTTTGCATCTTTGTCCGTTCCAATCGAAATTTGAGACACAATCTCGATCCGTTTTATGCAACCCAATTTATGACAATATTCTATTCTAAGTCTACTACATCCATGACATATGTGTTCCACCCAATTTTAACCCTATGCACTTCCAATTAATTAAAGAACACCATTTACACTAATTTTAATTAAATTGGTGTAAGGATTCAACCTAACCCAAAATTAGACCCAACACCAACCCAAACCCCCACTCACACCTTCAAGGTTCATACTAAACACCACACACCCTTTTAACCCACTACATCACACTAAATATGATATTTTTTCTCATCCAATCCCAAATTCTAATATTTGTGCAATTTCCCAATTGTTAGGGACTTTTGTGCAAAAAGAAAATGAGGTGTCCACTCCCATTAGAGCCAAGCCATGAAGAAACCCCTCCTTCATTGTTGACTGGTCCACCTTATTTTTCTCTTCTTTTTGGGTGCACTACATACAACCTTTTTTCCCTACATCATCTACACCCTCCATTCAAAACCAAAGCCATCCTAGCCCTCCATTCCTTCATGTAGAACCTTCCTCCCATCCCTAGAAATACATATAGCCGGCCCTAATCCCAATGCCATCCTCCTTTCTCTCTCCTACATAAATACCACCTCCCTCTCTCCATTTTTTTCTCATTCCTTCACACAACCATCACCCTCACCCTAACCAAAACCCTAAAACAATATTTATTCCCTTCTTCCCCGACTTCCCACAACAGCCCCCTCCTCCTCCGAGCCACCGCCCAGCACCACTACCTTCCTCCTCCGACCAACCCTCATCCCGACGGCAACCACCACCGCCACAGCAGCCCCCCTCCCCTCTTCTTCCATCCACGATTTCTTCTTCTTCCCCGACCTCTTCTTCCCCGATGACTTCTCTTTCCCCGACTTCCTTCTCACTGCCACAGCGCCACACAATTCTCCCCCGACCTTCCTCCTCCGACCATCCCTCTTTCCGACGTCAACCACCACCACAACCATCACCAACACCATCATCACCTTCATCAGCACACCATCATCACCGCCACGACCATCACCATCAACCACCACCACAGCGGCCAACACTACCATCACCAACACTATCATCACCATCACCAGCACACCATTACCACCGCCCAAACCATCAACCACAACCACCACAACCACCACAACCACAACGGCCAACACCACCATCACCAACACCATCATCACCATCACCAGCACACCATTATCACCGCCCCGACCATCAACATTAACCACCACCACCACAGCGGCCAACACCACCATCACCAACACCATCATCACCATCACCAGCACACCATCATCACCGTCCCAACCATCAACATCAACCACCACCACAGTGGCCAATACCACCATCACCAACACCATCATCACCATCACCAGCACACCATCATTACCGTCCCGACCATCACCATCAACCACCACCATCACAGCAGCCAACACCACCATCACCAATACCATCATCACCATTACCAGCACACCATCATCACCGCCCCGACCATCACCAGTAACCACCACCACCTTAGCCGCCATCATCCAACCACCATCACCACCTCGACCCTAGCCACAACTACCACCAGCAATCCATCACCCCGCTGCTGCCACTGTAGCTGTTGCTGCTACAAGCTGCTGTTGGCCGGAGCACCACTCCCCACCGCCAGAGACAGGCCGTCCACGGGAAGCGGACGAGCATCACCCCCCCTCGGTCACGAGCATGCCTAGGTTTGTACTTGTCCTTCTCTTCCTTCATGTATTGTTGCATGGACCTATGTGTATTTGTGAACCCTAGTGTAGTGTTTATATGTGTGCATGTTTTAGAATAGTAGTTAGTGTTAGTAAATACTTCATAGAAAATTTGGTTATTTAGTATGGAATATATTTGTGTTGACCTAGGTGTTTAGACTAAAATTGACATTGTGCACAATAAC
Source organism: Iris macrosiphon (assembly GCA_036927795.1). NCBI lineage: Eukaryota > Viridiplantae > Streptophyta > Magnoliopsida > Asparagales > Iridaceae > Iris > Iris macrosiphon. The sequence goes on along the minus strand of JAYESA010000002.1, from coordinate 178,412,198 downwards.
CTACTAGCTAGGACATGTGTTTAGGTTATGTGATATTAGAGTTGTAACGTATTTGGTAACTCATTGTCATGTTGTGCATGGTATTTGAGGTCATGACACTTGTACATGTTAGCTACGCGCACACTCGACCCAGCTAGTTGACCGGTTATGACCCCTCCTTGCTTTAGTTTCTAAGTGCAGTGTAGTTGTATTTTCTGTGTGTACTAGTATAATGACTGCTGATTATTATATTATATTATATTATATATAGGATAGTTTGACCATTCGGACGGGACTTCGGGAGAAGGATTTTGGTACTCGCAGCTTGAGGATCCAGGCAAGTATACCTTGCCTTATTTACTGTTTAATTTAAATTATTAAATATTGCATGAGATATTATTGCAATATTATATATAGCTGTGCGCGTCCGAGAATGACTCGGGTGTAGTCGACGAATGCGTCGATGTGTAGTGTATTGACTTAGTAACTAGCAGACTCGCCTACTGTTGTGAGGATATTCTGATATCTTCCAAGACCCTGACACTTTTTACACTCATCACTATGACAAATTCATGTTGGGATACGAGTTAGCTTACCCGACTAGCTATCGGTACGTGTGACATGCATCACGGTTTAGTGCATAATCAGGATAGTCTTATTAATTGAGACCTGTCACGTAGTTACGTGGTATGCATGTCGTGTATTCGACTTGTATATTTGTATTGGGAGGAAAGGACAACTGGTAGGCGTATGGGATACACACATTGGAATCCGTAGTGTCCAGAGGAGCCACGGATCCAATGACTTCCTTTATTCAGATACCGCATTCTTCGGAGCGATACGGACGTATATATTTGCAGATACATCATTCTTCGGAATGATAGACATTACATATACAAATAGCACGTTCTTCGGAGTGTTGGACGTTATGCCTACACCTACCCATACGTACCAAGGTTGTCCTCATATTGTATTCACTTAGATGGTTAGCACACCCCCTTTATTTATTCAGTATTTATATTTGACATATATTTTTCTATCTTGTTATGTCCCACTGAGGACCTGGTTTCCTTCCAGATTTGGATGAGGCATACTATCCTACCGTGTACGGGCCCGGGCAGGAGACAAGGTACGCGTCCGATGAGGAGCTTGAGGTGCTACCATCAAAGTTTTCTTGATCACTGGTAGGCCTTCCGCCTAGGGCTGGAGCATCCTTATCTAGCTAACCGATGCTCTAGCCGTACTCTCTTATCTGTCCTTTTGTACTCTTATTTTATCATTGTAGTGGGTTTGTTCCTATCAGACATATTTGGATTGTACTATGACATTCAGACTCCGCACTTATTTTCCAGTATTTATTTCATTACTTCTTATTTATATTTGTGGATAAGTTTAGACATTTACCTGTTGTATGTTAGCATATTAGATTTGTTAGTATTTTAGGATAGCGTAGTATGCTTCGTCGGGTCTATTAAATTGGATAATCCCTCAGAGTCGTATTAGCTGGCCATTGTCACGTGGCTTGGTCCCGTGTATTTTGGGACTAGGGCGTGACAAAAGGTAAGGTCACCTTGAGTATGAATAAGGTCTTTCTTAACATCAAACCAAGAAGGAGGAAGCTTGTCTATTAAGCAGGCTATTTTATACGCAGTAGAGAAGAAAGTGCCTTTGGCTTGAATATGCCTAAGATATTCTTGGAAATCATGTATTTGGTCATTCATAGGTTTATTATTTACCATAAAGTATCTGTTGAATGAGGAGGAATTGAATCTTTCAATTTCCGCATTATCACAGCTTTATTCATCTTCCAGGGCATCCAAAGTTTTTTAGCACTTTTGTATTCAAAGAATATGTCATATAGTGATTCAGACAAAGCACTTAGAATTCTATGAAAGCAGTGGTAGTCTATTTCCTTAGGGATCTTGGGTCTAGTGGAGCCAGAGGACTTGGATACACCTATGTCAGACTCAGTGTCATCAGAGTTATTTGTGATAGGTGTGGAACCATCAATGGCTTAGATCAATCCTAAGGTAGTGAACCAAAAATTTATTTGACTTTGCCATATCTTAAAGTATGTCCCGTTAAACTTAGTAGGTTTAGCAGTAAAAGTCTAATCCTTGCCAGTCTTGGTTGCTAATAAGAAAAGTCTGAAACGGAAAGATATGTTATTAATCAATAACAATGTCCAATTATCTAGAATAATAGTTTAAGTGATTTTTCTAATCAACCTAAAAATCTTTAGTCTATCAAGTGTTGATTAACTTGGGTTAGCTGTAGGGACCGGTTTTTAGCTGGCGGTGGTCCAAAAAAACTTAAATATTGTGTCGCTTAGGGCTATTTACACCCGGTTGACAGAAGGACCCTTTCGGCTTGTTTCCAAATTTATCTCTATTTTTAGAATTCAGACTCAAAGAGATTTGCAATTATACTTTAGCTATTTCTTACTTTTAAAAAACTATTTCTATTGTTCTAAGTTGCAGTAAAAATATATCCAACTATTATTTTATAGCAGGCATGAACTATTATATAATAAGTAGACAATTTAATCACAAAACAGGCAATTATATCTATATAAAAAAATTGTTTAAAGAAGTATAATAGAGCTCAACTAAAGAAGTCTGATATAAAATCAAAATTTATGAGCAACTCAACTAACAAGTTTTGTTAACATACAAATGTTGCACCAACCCAACAATGCTTGCCAATGTGGTAGCAATGTATATGTATGAGCAAATATTAAATCAAAATTTATACTTGACAATAGTTGTCGAGTTTGTGCTATGAAAATAGTTGTTTATGCACAATAAACAGTAAGTAAGAATTTTTCAAATCGGGAGAGTGAAGTTGTATACAGCTTACACGTTAGAACAGTTCTCAATTTGAACTATAAATCAGAAATGTATCAACTCTTAGATTGTTGGTAATATATATATAAGATACAAAAATGCATGCCAATAAGTATATACTGTGTAAACTTGGGGTATTCTAACCAGCTAAGTGAAATGCACTTTGAAGACAACCTTGGTACGTATGGGTAGGTAGAAGGTATAAAGCGTAGCGTCGAGCCAGAGGCTAAGTACCTGGCATTAGCTGTAAACTAGATGCCAGGAGTATATGTTGACTACCTCACTGATTATGATAGCGCACAGCTAGTAACCTCTGCCGGATGTATCGACAAGCATATACACCAATAACCGGGTACCTGAGCCCATAACCGGGTAACACATGGCCCATAACCGGGTACCTGAGCCCATAATCGGGTAACATATGGCCCATAACCGGGTAACACTGAGGCTCACGGCCCTGCAGTTTACTCTAAAACTACGGCAGCCAAATGTCTGTCCCATACGCCAACTAATTATCTTTCCCGTCCAATATTAATGTACAAGTCGCGAGCGCGACGTGGACATCACATACTATGATGCAAGTCGCTACAGAAATAAACAACTACGCTAAATACTGTCACACATGCTGCTCATACTGATGGCCAGTTAGTCATGAAGCACGTGTCCCTACATGATCTCACTCTGTGACGTGTAATGATACGTGTCAAGGCCTGGGAAGTCATATTGATAACTCCTCAACTTTAGGTAGGTCTACTAGATACTAGGTCAAACACAAGTCCTAACGTCAATACCTTCGTTGACTGCACCCGAGTCTTCTCGGACGCGCACAATTAATATAATAAACATGCAGCTAATAATACAAAATTTAAATAGTACAACAAGGCAAGGTATACTTGCCTGAAACTCTGGTGTGCACAAGCAATGCTCCGGAACCAACAGTCAAAGTAGCACCGTCTCGGATGCCTACGAACAGATAACAATAATTATTGATCACTCCAATACTCTATGCTTAATTACTTATGCTTAACATAGTACATGTATACATACATAACACATATACATATATCTATATTAAATAAATTAATAACATATATTCATACATATACAATTATGCATATAGACATATTTATATATATACATTATACATAATATACACATAAACAACATAATTATATATATATATAGTATAATACTTATATACCTATATACATAATATGCATAAGTAAAATACGTATGTACATATATATATACAATTAAATAAGCATTTATATATATAAATACATAAATATAAATACAATGATACCTTAATACGTACATAAATACATTTATACATCAGATATTATATATAAATACATTATATAAATACCATAATACATTAATACGTATATAAATGCATTAATACATATACATTGACAATAATACATTAATACATTAGAAATACATTAACACATATATAATTACTTTAATACATTAGATATTATACATACAATAATACATTAAATATATAAATACATTTATACATAAATATATATATATACATTATACACAATCCATACAGTATATATATACTATATATATATATACATTATACACCATCTATACAGTATATATAATATATAATATATACATATATACATATATATAATATATACATAAGTATACACATTTATATACAATATACGTTATATATACACACATATATACACACAATTATATATTAAATATATTTGTACTTACTGTGTCGCGTCCAGGGGGGCGTATCCGCCGCACGGGGTGGCCCGGCCTCCGGCGAGGGAGGGCGGAGCTCCGGCCACAGCACGCACAGCAGCAGCAGCTCCCTGACAATGGCAGTAGTAGCAGCAGTTGCAGCAGCTGTGGCGGGGGTCGGTGGGTCGTGGGGGCCGGTGGTGGTGGTGATGGTGAGGTGGGGGTGACGGTGATGGAGATGGCGACGGTGGTCGGCTATGTGGATGCGGGTGGCGGGGATGATGGAGTCGGGGATGGTGATGATAGAGTGGGAGACGGTTGCTGGGGGTGTGAAGAGCGGGGAAGGAGGAGGAGGTGGCGGTGCTTTGGCGGCGGGTTGGCCGTGGGGGTGGTCGAAGTCGAGGGGCAGGTGGTGGACGAAGGTGGTGGCGGAGGCGTCGGGTTGGATCGTCGGGGCGAGGAAGGTTAGGGAGGTGATGGTGATGATGGGAATGGAGGAGGAGAGTGGCAGTGGTGTTGTGGCTGTTGATGATGGTGCTGAGGGTAGTGGAGGTAGGGAGGACGGTGGCTCAGGTTGTTGGGATGGTGATGATGAGGATGCTGGTGGTGGTGGCGATGGGCTGAGGGAGGTGGCCGGGGAGGAGAAGGAGCCGGGGACGGAGGTGGTAGGGGGTGATGTTGGTGATGTTGGTAATGCTGGGGATGAGGGAGGCTGCTGGCGGCGGAGCAGCGGCGGGTGGTGGCGACAGGGGGTGATGGTGAGGAGGAAGGTCATAGGGGGAGAGGTTTCTGGGGTGGCCGGAGGTGGTGGTGGCCGTGGGGAGCTGAGGGGATGGGTCGGGTGAGGCTGAGTGGTGGTGGTAGTGTTGGGGTTTAGTATTTTTCTAGGTTTTCTTCATTGTATAGATGTGTGTGTGTGTGTGTGTGTGTGTGTGTGTGTGTGTGTGTGTGTGTGTGTGTGTGTGTGTGTTCTAGAGAGTGAGTGTAGGTAGTTTATGTAGGAGAGAGAGAGAGAGGGGGTCTCCTAGGGATTAGGGCCGACTGGGGTAGTTTTTCTAGGGGTGAGGGAGGCTTCATCATGATGAGGGGAGGGCTAGGGTTGAAGGGGTTTGAAATGGAGGGTGGTGATGGAGTTGGGGAAAATTGTACCAAGTACAATCAAATGAGTGGAAAAATAATATTGACCAGTCAAGGGAGGGGGATTTCATTCTTCATGTGGTTGGACCAACAAGGGGGGCACCTCATTGCTTAATTGCATAAAAGCCCCTGAACAATTAGGAAATTGTACAATAATTAGAATTTGGGATTGGATGTGGCAAAACACCATATTTAGTGTTAGGTATTAGACCAATATGGTGTGTGGTGTTTAGTATGAGCCTTGAGGGTGTGGGTATGGGTTTGGGTTAGAGTTGGGTCTAGTTTCAGTGAGGTTGGGTCATTACATTAATTTAATTAAAATTAATGCGCTAAATGTTCTTTAATTAATTAAAAAATACATGGGGCCAAAATTGGGTGGGCACAAGCGTCATGGGCATAGTAGACTTAGAATAGAATAATATCATAATTTGGGTTGAACAAAACGGGTTGATGTTGGGTCTCAAATTTCGATTGGAACGGACAAAGAATGCAAAGCTGGAATTAATTGAATTTATGCACGGACGTTTGTAACGATTTTTGTGCGACTAAAATAAAGCACAAGAAAGAGTATTTGTAAGTTACACAAGGGTCAGAATAGTAGGCTGGTATGTCTAGGCAAAGTGTATGGAATTTGTTTGAGGACAATAGCTAGTGTAGTATCCTAAATATCAAAGCAATGGTAAGGTGCACTAAGCGATTATAATATCGTACAAAATTCTAAAATGCTGTAATTTAACTCTAATAATCTCCAAATTAAATTTAGTCTCTTTATCTAGACTAAGTAAACCAAGTTTTGGTCGAAGGGGTTTACAATCAAACCAACTTATAAGAATTTTATTCTCGAAATTAAAACAACACATAATAAGTTATAAATTATTAAGTAATGCTACGAACATACCTAGGACTGGTGGAGCTGGCGTCTGTACTATCTGCTTGGCTCTATCGCTATACTGGGAACACTCCTGAGCTTGATGCTGGGTTGATCCGTACCTCAAACACAGTCCTAAACTTCTTCTGCAATCTTTCTGGACATGTTCCTTCTTTCTGTAAAAGTGACATGTCGGTAGCTCTCTCGGCTGATATAGCACAATCTTCTGTTGCGTCTGCACTCCTGGATGAAGGATCGGTCCTCCTGCTCCGGGCTGAGCTCTGGCTGGTACGGTCGTGCTGGAATATCTCGATCATGTGCTAATGGCCTCCTGGATCCTCGCCTCTGAAAGAACCTCTTCATAAGAGATCCTCGCCTGTGTGATGGTATACCTCTGCTGCTCGAAGGTAAGGCCGTGATGGAATCTCTTGGCCCTCTCCAGGTCGTTGGGTATCAGGGCGGCACCAAATCGGCTAAGCCTACTAAACTCTGCGTCGTATGCGTCTACGGACAGATTCCCTTGCTCCAGGTACAGGAACTGGGAGTAGAGGGCATTTCTGACCGTAGCCAAGAAATACTTCACATTGAAGTACTCTAAAAATTGGTCCCATGTCTGCGTCTTGCCTATGCTGCGCTCTATGGAGTCCCACCAGTGATGGGCATTGCCTTTCAGTTGGGCCCTCACTGCGGTCATCCAAAGGTCTGGATGTAGTTGAGAAGCCTCTAGTAACATCTCCATGTTGGCGACCCAATCGGAGATCTCTTCTGCGATCTCGCTGCCCGAAAAAGTATCCGGGCCCATTTGGCAGAACCATCGTACAGTACCAATTGTCTGAGCTGGTGGAGGTGCTGGTACGGGTGTTGGGGCAGGTGTCCTCTCCATAACTGTCATCAAGCTCTGTCTCAACGTCTCGGTCTGATGCCATTGCGCCTGCATCATAGTCTGGAAGAATTGGAACATCTGCGACTGTTCCTGTAACACCCCGTTCCGCTTAAGCGGACTGTCGTTTCAAACGGCAATCGTGCAGCAGTCCCGAACTGCTTTGCCTCAAATGAGAAGCAAAAGATATCCAGACTTGTCCCTACAGGAATTCGGCTTGGACTTTCAGAGGCTCGCTTGGCGTATCGCTCTACCGAGGCGAATCATCGCTAAGGTGGGTGGCTACGGTGAACTTGTCTTTGCTTAGCCAGCACACATAAAATCTGGAATATTCATGCTAGTCGCTAGGTGAATAACCCCCTGCATGCTAATAAATCCAACGCACCTAGCTATGGAAATAATCCCAACTTGTATTGCTATGCTAGAACATGGAAATTGAAATACTGCTTGTATTCAGACCCTCGCATGCTAAGTCCCTTAACGGTTTTATCTCTCGGCTTACCTTCGGGTCCGAGCAAACGTGTTTACATATGCCCCTTAGAAACGCATGCTTGTCTGCTTGAATGTTGCCTTGTTTTCATCCAACTCCGGAAGACTACTAAGTAGTCGTTCCGTGCATGTTTGACCCTGCAAGTATCCGGGACCGTTAGGTCACCAGGCAGCCCCGAACCAGGGGAATGCATCAAGGCAAGATAATCACTGTACAGAATCATAATTCAAGTATCCCGTGTACTCGTGTACTCGTGTTCCCGTGCACTCGTGTTCTCATGTTCTAGTGCACGCGTGTTCTCGTGTTCTCGTGTATCTCGTGATAATTGGAAAGACCCAATGACTTGTATGTCGCGGACAACTCGGACCCGAGGTATTGTTCCACGGACGGTCACCGGGGCACCGGGGCCGATCCGGTCCGGATGGAACTCGTGTGTAGTCGTCGTGTTCGGGACTGGATAGCTTGTAGCGCATCGTGTACTCTTGTAGCAAGCTATCCTTTTCCTCGGCTACGTCCATAATGGCTTTGCCAGCGACCGTGTTCATATAGATAAGTCATCCTCGCTTAGCGGCTATCCGTGTGCGAGTCACTGCATCGCATCAAGAACAATTAAACACCTGAACGATCCTGTTAAAACGACCCTCGTGTTTGCATATGATATGCCCCTGAATGCTTATACTTGCCGTGCTTGAATTTATCATGTTTGCCTCAATGTTTGCCGTGGACAGGGAAGGAGACGGTAAGTTGGTAAGTCTCGCCGTGTTTCCTCTCATGTTGCACGGCACACTGCCCGACACGTTAGGCTATTCAATCTTTGCATGAAACTGATCCTAAGGCAACTAGAAAGACAACTTAATAGTTGTGCACGGAACCTGTATTACGTGTTTGGATTTGTCGAGCGGGCGAGTAGCTTCCCCACCAGTGCATTCAATGTACTGATAATCCACCAGTTTGTATGCAGGGTACGGAAGAACCTCGTTCGGTACGGATGCCTCCAACGTGCGTGCTAAGGCCAGGAGTTCCCTCTGAAGCCTTGCAATGGTACGTCCAGAACAGAAGCACATATACAAGACATAATGTTGGAACATAGCCCGAACTCGCCTGAACATCGCCTGTACAATTATTCCACAGTTGTAGCCACTTGGCACGCTTTTACTGTTTCAGAGAGAGAGGCTTGAGCGACTTGTAATCTCGGCTATACGCCGCCTGTAACACTTGTTCATATCAATAAAAGAGCTTGCTTTACTTCAACTTGTGTTTCAATGCTTCCGCTATATTGTCGACTCAGTGAACCTGTTATCGATCGCCTATGCGTTCATGACTCCATTGCACTCGAACAATCTGTGCGACTCTGTGGCTTAGAACTCTTACCGCCAGCCAATGAATCATGGCCTTGCACGGGCGCGGTTCACGCTCGTACGGCATCACGCCCGGATGGGTCAAAGCTATCGTCCCGCGGGAGCGCTGGCGAGGGTGATTCCCGCCTAGCGGGGACGGCCAAAATAGCCTGCGGGAGATCGGGGCATGACATGTTGGTATCAGAGCCTGGCTTCTACGCCTTTGGACTTTGATTTAATATCTCTGTTTCGAAAGCTCGTTCGTGGGTTATGTGCACGCTCTCTCTCAATGCCTCGATGGGATGTTCCAACAATAAGTCTAAATACTTTCAAAATGCGTTTTGAATGATGTGATATGCTTGCTTGTCTGTTGTTGTGCTGCGAGTGGCCTTTGTGCCAACCTGTGTGAACCCTTGAGAGTACCGCTAGTAGCTTGTCCAATTTTTACTGACTCTAAGTTTGGTTGAATGCATCTATTCGAGGGACGCCTTGAACTAGTGCACCATCCAAGACTTAAGAAAAGGTGAAACTCGAGTGCTAAGACTTCGCTATCACTGAGCTGGTTGATGTGCTCACGCTAGAAGTGCACTTCGAAAGTGCGCACGATCCAGTCTAAGCGATATGCTGATTTCGAAGCTTGTGCAAGTGAATATCCAAATGAACAAGTACAACGACTTGTCTAGGATTGCCTCAACCCTAGATTACTGCTTGTCCTCAGTAAGTCTCGAGGACGAGACTTTTTCTGAGTTGGGTAGGATGTAATACCCCGTTCCGCTTAAGCGGACTGCCATTTCAAACGGCAATCGTGCAGCAGTCCCGACCTGCTTTGCCTCAAATGAGAAGCAAAAGATATCCAGACTTGTCCCTACAAGAATCTAGCTTGGACTTTCAGAGGCTCGCTTGGCGTATCGCTCTACCGAGGCGAATCATTGCTAAGGTGGGTGGCTACGGTGAACTTGTCTTTGCTTAGCCAGCACACATAAAATCTGGAATATTCATGCTAGTCGCTAGGTGAATAACCCCCTGCATGCTAATAAATCCAACGCACCTAGCTAAGGGAATAATCCCAACTTGTATTGCTATGCTAGAACATGAAAATTGAAATACTGCTTGTATTCAGACCCTCGCATGCTAAGTCCCTTAACGGTTTTATCTTTCGGCTTACCTTCGGGTCCGAGCAAACGTGTTTACATATGCCCCTTAGAAACACATGCTTGTCTGCTTGAATGTTGTCTTGTTTTCATCCAACTCCGAAAGACTACTAAGTAGTCGTTTCGTGCATGTTTGACCCTGCAAGTATCCGGGACCGTTAGGTCACCAGGCAGCCCCGAACCAGGGGAATGCATCAAGGCAAGATAATCACTGTACAGAATCATGATTCAAGTATCCCGTGTACTCGTGTACTCGTGTTCCCGTGCACTCGTGTTCTCGTGTTCTAGTGCACACGCGTTCTCGTGTTCTCGTGTATCTCGTAATAATTGGAAAGACCCAATGACTTGTATGTCGCGGACAACTCGGACCCGAGGTATTGTTCCACGAACGGTCACCGGGGCACCGGGGCCGATCCGATCCGGATGGAACTCGTGTGTAGTCGTCGTGTTCGGGACTGGATAGCTTGCAGCGCATCGTGTACTCTTGTAGCAAGCTATCCTTGTCCTTGGCTACGTCCATAATGGCTTTGCTAGCGACCGTGTTCATATAGATAAGTCATCCTCGCTTAGCGGCTATCCACGTGCGAGTCACTGCATCGCATCAAGAACAACTAAACACCTGAACGATCCTGTTAAAACGACCCTCGTGTTTGCATATGCTATGCCCCTGAATGCTTATACTTGCCGTGCTTGAATTTATAATGTTTGCCTCAATGTTTGCCATGGACAGGGAAGGAGACGGTAAGTTGGTAAGTCTCGCCGTGTTTCCTCTCATGTTGCACGGCACACTGCCCGACACGTTAGGCTATTCAATCTTTGCATGAAACTGATCCTAAGGCAACTAGAAAGGACACTTAATAGTTGTGCACGGAACATGTTTTACGTTTTTGGATTTGTCGAGCGGGCGAGTAGCTTCCCCACCAGTGCATTCAATGTACTGATAATCCACCAGTTTGTATGCAGGGTGCGGGAGAACCTCGTTCGGTGCGGATGCCTCCAACGTGCGTGCTAGGCCAGGAGTTCCCTCTGAAGCCTTGCAACGGTGCGTCCGGAACAGAAGCACATATACAAGACATAATGTTGGAACATAGCCCGAACTCGCCTGAACATCGCATGTACAATCATTCCACAGTTGTAGCCACTTGGCACGCTTTTACTATTTCAGAGAGAGAGGCTTGAGTGACTTGTAATCTCGGCTATACGCCGCCTGTAACACTTGTTCATATCAATAAAAGAGCTTGCTTTACTTCAACTTGTGTTTCAATGCTTCCGCTATATTGTCGACTCAGTGAACCTGTTATCGATCGCCTATGCGTTCATGACTCCGCTGCACTCGGATAATCTGTGCAACTCTGTGGCTTAGAACTCTTACCGCCAGCCAATGAATCATGGCCTTGCATGGGCGCAGTTCACGCTCGTGCGACATCACGCCCGATGGGTCAAAGCGATCGTCCCGCGGGAGCACTGGCGAGGGTGATTCCCGCCTAGCGGGGACGGCCGAAATAGCCTGCTGGAGATCGGGGCATGACAGTTCCCCTGGACGTGGCATCTGTGGTAGAAAGGACGGAGGTGATGGCAATGGGGCCTCTGGCTACGTCGTAGGTGTCTCCTCAAATGTCGGTCTATCGGACTGAGGCATTGGCGTAGCCCTGGACGTCTGGCCCTCGAAGTGCTGCAGGACAGTCTACGAAGTCTGGCCCTCCGGCTGTTGCGTTCGATCGTCAGGAGAAGTCTGGTGCCAATGTATCATCGGGGCCTGGGTAATCACCGGTGCCTGTGGTAGAGGCTGCTCTCCGGGTGGTCCAGGGGGTGTATCCTCCCTTGGTGCGGTAGTGTATGGCATAATGGCGCCGTATGCCTCGCGTCCACTGTGCAAGTTCATCTTGCTGCAAAAAATATAACTTCGTTAAAAGAGCACGGAATAATAATCAGGATGCAGATATTCAATTAACCAAATGCGAAGGAGGTTCAAGGGCGAAAATGAAAGTGGATGAGATCTATTAATTTCTATCTTATTGCAGGCTCGCTGGGCATGTTACCATACCACAAGCGATAAACAGAGACCTGCATGGGCCGCCACTAAAACCATGTCACGCCCCAGTCCCAAAATACACGGGACCAGGCTACGCGGCATTGGCCAGCTGACACGACTTCGAAGGATATCCCAATTTAATGGATCCTATCGAAGCGTGCTACGCTGTCCTAAAATACTAACAAGTCTAATATGCTAATATATAGTAGGTAATGTCTAATCTCATCCACAAAATACAATATCATGATGACTGAAACAAATGTTGGTAAATAAAATACAAGAGTCTGAATATCCATAATACATCTGAAATAGTCTGAATGGGGACAAACCCACTGAAATACAATAATAGAATAAAAGTGCAGAAAGGAGTAAGATAACTAGACTAGAGCATCAGCTAGCTAGATACGAAAACTCTAGTCCGAAACAGCTACGTACTCCAATCACGGGAACTCCTCTAGAACTGCCTCGAAGTCCTCAATCAGGAATCCTGTCTCTACTCCTGCTCTGTAGATGGTCGGGTACAAGTGTTCGTCCGGATCTGGAAGGGAACCAGGTCCTCAGAGGAACGTAACAAGATACAAAAATGCATGCCAATATGTATATACTGTGTAAACTCAGGGTGTTCAAACCAGCTAAGTAAAATACACTTTGAAGACAACCTTGGTACGTATGGGTAGGTGGAAGATATAAAGCGTAGCGTCGAGCCAGAGACTAAGTACCTGGCATTAGCTCTAAACTGGATGCCAGGAGTATATGCTGACTACATCACCGATCATGATAGCGCGTAGCTAGTAACCTCTGTCGGATGTATCGACAAGCATATACGCCCATAACCGGTACCTGGGCCCATAACCGGGTAACACATAGCCCATAACCGGGTACCTGAGCCCATAACCGGGTAACACATGGCTCATAATCGGGTAACACTGAGGCTCACGGTGCCGCAGTTTACTCTGAAACTACGGCAGCCAAATGTCTGTCCCATACGCCTACTAATTGTCTTCTTCGCCCAATGTTAATGTATAAGTTGCGAGCGCGACATGTACATCACATACTATGATGCAAGTCACTACAGAAATAAATAACTACGCTAAATGCCGTCACACATGCTGCTCATACTGATGGCCAGTCAGTCATGAAGCACGCGTCCCTACATGATCTTACTCTGTGACGTGTAATGATACGTGTCAAGGGCTGGGAAGTCATATTAATAACTTCTCAACTTTAGGTAGGTCTACTAGACACTAGGTCAAACACAAGTCCTAACGTCAACGCCTTCGTTGACTGCACCCGAGTCTTCTCGGACGCGCACAATTAATATAATAAACATGCAGCTAATAATACAGAATTTAAACAGTACAACAAGGCAAGGTATACTTGCCTGGAACTCTGGTGTGCACAAGCAATGCTCCGGAACCAACAGTCAAAGTAGCACCGTCTCGGATGCTTATGAACAGATAACAATAATTATTGATCACTCCAATAATCTATGCTTAATTACTTATGCTTAACATAGTACATGTATACATACATAACACATATACATATATCTATATTAAATAAATTAATAACATATATACATACATATACAATTATGCATATAGACATATTTACATATATGCATTATACATAATATATACATAAACAACCATAATTATATATATATATAGTATAATACTTATATACCTATATACTTAATATGCATAAATAAAATACGTATGTACATATATATACAATTAAATAAGTATTTATATATATAAATACATAAATATAAATACAATGATACCTTAATACGTACATAAATACATTTATACATCAGATATTATATATAAATTCAATATATAAATACCATAAAACATTAATACGTATATAAATGCATTAATACATATATATTGACAATAATACATTATAAATACATTAACACATATATAATTACTTTAATACATTAGATATTATACATACAATAATACATTAAATATATAAATATATTTATACATATATACATAAATATACACATACATAATACATATATACATATATACATATATATAATACACTTATACATAAATATATATATATATATATATATATATATATATATATATATATATATATATATATATATATATATATGTGTGTGTGTGTGTGTGTGTGTGTGTGTGTATACATTATATACATATATATAATACACTTATACATAAATATATATATATTTATATATATATATATATATATATATATATATATATATATATATATATATATATATATATATATATACATATACATAAGTATACATATTTATATAAAATATACGTTATATATACACACAATTATATATTAAATATATTTGTACTTACTGTGTCGTGTCCAGGGGGCGTGTCCGCCGCACGGGGTGGCCCGGCCTTCGGCGAGGGAGGGCGGAGCTCCGGTCGCAGCACGCACAGTAGCAGCAGGAGCTCCGTGACAATGGCAGTAGCAGCAGCAGTTGCAGCAGTTGTGGCGGGGGGGCGGGGGGTCGTAGGGGGCGGTGGTGGTGGTGATGGTGAGGTGGGGGTGACGATGGTGAAGACGGCGGCGGTGGTCGGCTATGTGGGCACGGGTGGCGGGGATGGTGGAGTCGGGGATGGTGATGATAGAGTGGGGGACGGTTGCTGGGGGTATAACGAGCGGGGAAAGAGGAGGAGGTGGCGGTGCCTTGGCGGCGAGTTGGCCGTGGGGGTGGTCGAAGTCGAGGGGCAGGTGGTGGACGAAGGTGGTGACGGAGGCGTCGGGTTGGATCGCCGGGGCGAGGAAGGTTAGGGAGGTGATGGTGATGATGGGAATGGAGGAGGAGAGTGGCGGTGGTGCTGTGGCTGTTGATGGTGGTGCTGAGGTGTCACGTCCCAGTCAGTGTAAACCCCCTGATTTTTCAGAAATTTTTTCAGGATTTTCTGTAATTTTCTGGAATTTTCTGGGATTTAAACTAAGGTATTTTATAATTAAATGATTTTTAAATAATGTTAAATAATAATAAAATATTATGAGAATAATATTTTCTAGTGTAAAATAAAATATTGGACATAGGGTAATTTTCCAGGAATTTATTGGACCCCGGAAGCATTTTTAAAATCCTAAAAACTAAGTTTAAAATAAACCAAATTAAACCCTAAATTAAACCCGGTTCAATTGAACCAAACTAACCCAAACCGGCCGGTCCACCGAACCAAGCCCAACCTATCGGATCGGGTCGGATCCCACCGCCCGACCCGCCTACCCTACCCGACCCGGCTGCTACAGTGCACCCTCTTCCCCCGACCCTGCTGCTTCAGCTCCGCCGGCCGTTACGAATCCGGCCGCCTTCCCACGGCGGTTACTCCACCAGCGCCTCCCCAGCTCCTCCTCTCCTCTCCCCGCAACGCTTGCCGCTCCGCCTCCCTCAGTCCCTATATAAACCCGCCTACGCCTCTCTCTTTCCCTGTCGTCCCCGGCCAACCCCCTCCGCCGGAACCCCTGCCTCCCCGTCGTCCCCGCGAGCCGCCCAGCCCCGTCTCCACCCCTGGCCTCCTCCTCCATCTCCTCCTCCTCTCTCCTCGACCCAGTCCCCGCAGCACCGTGAGAAGCCCCGGCCGCCTCGACCTCGACTCCGCCGCCTTCGCCTGAGCCCGTCCGACTTGACAGCAGCAGCACCAGCAGCAGCCGAGCCTTCAGCCGCAGCCCCAGCGCCGCCCTGGCTCCGCCTCACCGATGACGACACGCTAGAGCCTGCTCCGCCCTCATCCGGCCAGCCCCGACGTCCCAGCATCGAACCCTAACCCTAACCCTAGATCACTGTGCAGACACTGTGTCATGTCGTGTCGTGTCGAGACGACTCGCGGACATGGGAATTTCGATTTATGCGGAGCCATGTTCAGGTACCCTTTTCTCTCTCCTTACTGTCCCGTTTTTTATGCCGTCTATTGTGACACGATCCCTGCTTGACCCTCTCGATTCCCGTGCAACCCGTTCGGTGTGTCGCGTCCTGTGGTGATCGCGAACTGCGATCCAAAAATAGGAAAAACAATACCCCATTTTTCCCCGGAACTGAGTGCGCCCCGCCAAACGGGACGACTTGGTCGCGTGCGGTCTTCACCGAAAGGTGCGTGCCGTTGATACGGACGTGCAAAATTTCGCAGAAGTTGATTTGGATGTGCGTGCACACCGGAATCAACGCGTATCCGCCGACAATGCCACGTACCCGTCTGTTCTGGATCTCGCTGAAACTTGGTGTACACATGTCAGATCAAAACGAAACTTATACCATCGGACTCGTAGCAATACGCTGGTACTGTGACCCAAGTTTGGTTCGATTCTGAGAACATTGACAAAATCGCGTATCGTGGGCCCCGCGGCTCCACTTGACGGGCGATTTTGTGATCGGCTCATCGGAATCCAATTCTGGAAGTTTCGTTGGGTTTGTATCATCGTTCTGGACTTGTTGACACTAAGTTTGACGAATTTGGAGACCTTTGCTTCTGACATATTTTTTGGTGCGAAGCGGGCCACATGTGGACCCCGCTTTGACCAGAAACTGTCATTTTTGCCCTTGTGTCCAAATTGGACTCAAGGACAGGCGTTTCTAGCTATTTGATATTTTCTGAATCTGATGGTGATGTCTATTTCAGCAACCGGAGGACTACCTGCAAATTCTACTGAGACCAGAGCTACAGTTGGAGCCAGAACCCCAGGCTAGTGTACCTTACCAAATCTTGCAGTTCTTGTTACATATTTCCTTGTATTATTTATATGTTGTATCTGCTTAACCTAGGACCGTGTGACCTTACTTAGCATCCGATTAATAGTTGGGTGCCAACACCGTACGCGGAGTTGTGTAACGTCACCTAGACATGGATTCCGAGACCCTATACTTCTCTTGCTTACATTATCAAGTACAACATAACCCAGGACACTTAACACAATCCATGAGACCGAATCTTACTGAGACATTCATGGTGATTCTGTATAGGCTACAGGTTGTATGACATATTCTTTTGCTTTGATATTTATGACTTGATGCATTAGTTATGATCCTACGTGACATGGACATGAGACGTTGTGGACATGAGACGTATGATCAAATTGGGTAGGGAGAGTCACACAGGTTACAGGTTGACTATATTATGCCGGCGTCTCAGTCTCTCTCTGACCTAGACAACCACATGATATCACTGCTACCGGCTCCCCGACACAGACCATGTCACGCCCCAGTCCCAAAATATCGAGGGACTAGCCACGTGGCAATGGCCAGCAGCACACACCGATGGACAAACCCAATTTAATGGATCCATCGGGGCGTACTTAAGCTGTAATACAACAATAAGGGTCTACTAATCTCATCCACAGAATGAATATATCAATATCAACAAAAGGAAACAATATCATCATCAAATCATAAGTAAATCAATCGGGGAACAACCCGATAACAAGTCTGATACAATTGTCAAGATACAGAAATAAAGATAACAACTGCAAATACTGAGTATGGATAAAGCATATACTCAGAAAATATCATCGGGGATCACTCGTCTACTGGATCTGGTACTGCTCCAGTGCCTGCTCTTGTTCCTGCTCCTGCTAATGCTCCTGTCCTGTATACCTCGGGATCGATCTCGTCTGCTAATCCTGGGGACATAATCCGGATCCAGGTCCTCAGGGGACATAGCAAGGTACAAAATAACTCATGCCAAAATAATTATGCAGTGCAACAATAAATGGATCAATAGGATAAACTATATAACCAGC
This sequence comes from Iris macrosiphon, assembly GCA_036927795.1. NCBI lineage: Eukaryota > Viridiplantae > Streptophyta > Magnoliopsida > Asparagales > Iridaceae > Iris > Iris macrosiphon. Next base: position 178,394,011 of record JAYESA010000002.1, on the reverse strand, counting down.
TAAGTAAAATACAAGATGAGAGCAACACTAGAACTCAGGCTGAGACCACTACAAGCTCTGTGTCTGGGAGCCTGTAGCAGTAATATCACTAGTGCCTAGTTCTAATGTAGAGTCTAAGGTCTCACAATAATATATCACTAGTAGAGTGCCTAGCTCTGATGTAGAGTCTAAGGTCTCACCATAATAAATATATATATATAAATCAGCCTGCAGCCTATGTGTCTCTTCCCATCCAATATAATCACACGTCTCATGTCCATGACACGCAAGATCATATCTAATGCATCAAGTCATAATAAGATCTAAGCATCTATATAAAGAATATGTCATAAAACCTGTATCCTATACAGAATCACCATGAATATCTCAGGAAGATTATGTCTCATGAATAGTGTCAGGTGTCCTGGGTATAACGTACTTGATAAGGCAACTACGAGAAAGGGTCTCGATATCCATGTCTAGGTGACGTTACACAACTCCACGTACGGGGTTGGCACCCGACTATTAATCGGACGCTAAGTAAAGTCACACGGTCCTAGGTCAAGCATGTTCAACAGATAAATAAGTCAAGAAAATATGTAATAAGAACTGCAATATTGGCAAGGTATACTTGCCTGGGGTTCTGGCTCCAACTGTAGCTCTGACTTCAGGGGAAATTGCAGGTACTCCTTTGTTTGCTGAAATAAACATCACCATCAGATTCAGAAAATATCAAATAGCTAGAAACGCCTGTCCTTGAGTCCAATTTGGACACAGGAGCAAAAATGACAGTTTCTAGTCAAAACGGGGTCCACATGTGGGCCGCTTTACACCGAAAAATATGTCAGGAGAAAAGGTCTCCAAATTCGCCAAACTTAGTGTTAACAAGTCCAAACGATGATACGAACCCAACGGAACTTCCAGAATTGGATTCCGATGAGCCGATCACAAAATTACCCGTCAAGTGGAGCCGCGGGGCCCCCGATACGCGATTTTGTCAACGTTCTCATAATCGAACCAAACTTGGGTCACAAGACCAGCGTATTGCTATGAGTCCGATGGCGCAAGTTTTGTTTCGATCCGACGTGTGTACACCAAGTTACAACGAGATTCAGAATAGGCGGATACGGGGCATTGTCGGCGGATACGCGTTGATTCCGGTGTGCACGCACATCCAAATCAACTTCTGCGAAAACCCGCACATCCGTATCAACAACACGCACCTTTCGGTGAAGATCGCACATGGCCAAGTCATCCCGTTTGGCGGGGCGCACTCAGTTTCGGAGGAAAACAAGGTATTATTTTTCCTATTTTTGGATCGCTGTTCGCGATCGCCACAGGACGCGACGCACCGAGCGGGTTGCACGGGCATCGAGAGGGTTACGCAGTCTACGCGTCACAACAGACGGAACTGAAAATGGGGCAACGAGGAGAGAGAACGGATTACCTGAACAGGGCTCCGTGGAAACCAAAATTCCCGTGTCCGCGAGTCGTCTCGACACGACACGACACAGTGTCTGCACAGTAATCTAGGGTTAGGGTTAGGGTTCGATACTGGAATATCGGGGCTGGTCGGAGGAGGGCAGAGCCAGGGCGGCGCTGGGGCTGCGGCTGGAGGCTCGGCTGCTGCTGGTGCTGCTGTTGTCGAGTCGGACGGGCTCAGGCGAAGGCGGCGGGGTCGAGGTCGAGGCGGCCAGGGCTTCTCACGGTGCTGCAGGGACTGGGTCGAGGAGAGAGGAGGAGGAGATGGAGGAGGAGGCCAGGGGAGGAGACGGGGTTGGGTGGCTCGCGGGGATGACGGGGAGGCAGGGGTTCCGGCGGAGGGGGTTGGCCGGGGACGACAGGGAAAGAGAGAGGCGAAGGCGGGTTTATATAGGGACTGAGGGAGGCGGAGCGGCAAGCGTTGCGGGGAGAGGAGAGGAGGAGCTGGGGATGCGCTGGTGGAGTAACCACCGTGGGAAGGCGACCGGATTCGTAACGGCCGGCGGAGCTGAAGCGGCAGGGTCGGGGGAAGAGGGTGCACAGTAGCAGCCGGGTCGGGTAGGGTAGGCGGGTCGGGTCAGAGTTTTGGGCCCGGATCTGACCCAATAAGGTTGGACCCGGTTCAGCTAGACCGGGTCCGGTCCGATTCAGTTGGTTTGGTTTATTTGAAATAAACCGGGTTTTATTCAGGGTTTAATTTGGTTTATTTAAAATTTAGTTTTTAGGTCTTTAAAAATATTTCTGGGGTCCAATAAATTCCCAAAAAATTATCCTATGTCTAACTTTTCATTTTATACTAGAAAATATTATTTTCATAATATTTTAATATTATTTAACATTATTTAAAAATCATTTAATTTTAAATTATCTTAGTTTTAATTACAGAAAAAATCCCAAAAAAATCCAGAAAATTATGAAAAATCCATTTTAAAAATTTCTGAAAAATCAGGGGGTTTACATGAGGGCGGTGGAGGTAGGGAGGAAGATAGCTCAGGTGGTAAGGATGGTGATAATGAGGATACTGGTGGCGGTGGTGATGGGCTGAGGGAGGTGGCCGGGGAGGAGAAGGAGTCAGTGACGGAGGTGGTAGGTGGTGATGTTGGTGATGTTGGTGATGCTGGGGATGAGGGAGGCAGCTGGCGACGGAGCAGCGACGGGTGGTGGAGACAAGGGGTGATGGTGAGGAGGGAGGTCGGAGGGGGAGAGGTTTCCGGGGTGGTCGGAGGCGGTGGTGGCCGTGGGGAGCTGAGGGGATGGGTCGGGTGAGGCTGAGTGGTGGTGGTGGTGTTGGGGTTTAGTATTTTTCTAGGTTTTCTTTATTGTATAGATGTGTGTGTGTGTGTTCTAGAGAGAGAGTGTAGGTAGTTTATGTAGGAAAGAGAGAGGGGGTCTCCTAGGGATTAGGGCCGGCTGGGGTAGTTTTTCTAGGGGTGAGGGAGGCTTCATCATGATGATGGGAGGGCTAGTGTTGAAGGGGTTTGAAATGGAGGGTGGTGATGGAGTTGGAGAAAATTATACCAAGTACAATCAAATGAGTGGGAAAATATTATTGACCGGTCAAGGGAGGGGGTTTTATTCTTCATGTGGTTGGACCAATGAGGGGGGCACCTCATTGCTTAATTGCATAAAAGCCCCTGAACAATTAGGAAATTGCATAATAATTGGAATTTGGGATTGGATGTGACAAAATACCAAATTTGGTGATAGGTATTAGACCAATATGGTATGTGGTGTTTAGTATGAGCCTTGAGGGCATGGGTGTGGGTTTGGATTGGAGTTGGATCTAGTTTGAGTGAGGTTGGATCATTACATTAATTTAATTAAAATTAATGCGCTAGGTGTTCTTTAATTAATTAAAAAATACATGGGGTCAAAATTGGGTGGGCACAAGCATCATGGGCATAGTAGACTTAGAATAAAATAATATCATAATTTGGGTTGGACAAAACGGATTGATGTTGGGTCTCCAATTTCGATTGAAACGGACAAAAAATGCAAAGCTGGAATTAATTGAATTTACGTACGGACGTTTGTAACAATTTTTGTGCGACTAAAATGAAGCACAAGAAAGAGTATTTGTGAGTTACACAAGGGTCATAATAGTAGACTGGTATGTCTAGACAAAGTGTATAGAATTTATTTGAGGACAATAGCTAGTGTAGTCTCCTAAATATCAGAGCAACGGTAAGTTGCACTAAGCGATTATAATATCGTACAAAATTCTAAAATGCTGTAATCTAACTCTAATAATCTCCAAATTAAATTTAGTGTCTTTATCTAGACTAATTAAACCTAGTTTTGGTCGAGGGGGTTTACAATCTACCCAACTTATAAGAATTTCGTCCTCGAAATTAAAATAACACATAATAAGCTATAAATCATTAAGTAATTCTACGGACATACCTAGGACTGGTGGAGCTGGTGTCTGTACTATCTGCTGGGCTCTATCGCTATACTGGGAACACTCCTGAGCTTGATGTTGGGTTGATCCGTACCTCAAATACAGTCCTAATCTTCTTCTGTAATCTTACTGGACATGTCCCTTCTTTCTGCAAAAGTGACATGTCGGTAGCTCTCTCTGCTGATATGGCACAACCTTCTGTTGCGTCTGCACTCCTGGATGATGGATCGGTCCTCCTGCTCTGGGCTGAGCTCTGGCTGGTGCGGTCGTGCTGGAATGTCTCGATCCTCTGCTAATGGCCTCCTGGATCCTCGCCTCTGAAAGAACCTCTTCATAAGAGATCCTCGCATGTGTGGTGGTATACCTCTGCAGCTCGAAGGTAAGGCCGTGATGGAATCTCCTGGCCTTCTCCAGGTCATTGGGTATCAGGGCGGCACCAAATCGGCTAAGCCTACTAAACTCCACGTCGTATGCGTCTACGGACAGATTTCCTTGCTCCAGGTGCAGGAACTGGGAGCAGAGGGCATTCCTGACCGTAGCCGGGAAATTCTTCACATTGAAGTTGTCACCACCCCATTTCCAGAGCCGGGTATTTTTTTATTTTAATTTAGTTAATTGTGTATTATTTATAATTAATTGTATTTATATTTAATTAATGATTGTATTATATTTTTATTGATTGTTTTAGGATTTTGGCTAGCCTGGATCCATGTCAGACCCTAGTGGACCCATGTCCGACCCAGCCCACACCCTTGTGAGAATTATTTTGGGGCTTAGAAATATTTATTTTATTTTTAGAAGGTTAGTGGGAGAGATTTGGAGCTAGTTTGAGTGCTTTTGGAACCCGAAACCCGAAACCAAGTGGAGTAGGGGCGTTTTGGGAATTTGGTGACTTATGTAACCCATTTTTAGTGCTTTGGCCGGCCCCCTACCTAACCCACCCGTGCAAACAAGCAAGGAGCAGCAGCCCTCTCCCCCTTCTCTCCATTCTTCACTTCTTCTTCATTTCTTCTTCTTCTCCACTTCTTCTTTCTTCTTCCTTCCTTCTCCAAGTAAGTCCCTCTTCCATTTTTCTTCTTTCTTTCTTCCATTCCTTCTCCTTATGTTAGCCCTAACCTTGCATTTTCCCTAACCTAGGTGTAAGGAGCTTAGATCTAGTATGGAAGCTAGAGTTGGTGGCTTGGAGCTTGAGGGAGGTAATTTCTAGGGGTTGTGAGACTTTGGCCTTGGGATTCCAACTCCCAAGAGGTAAAACCTAATTTTTCCCTTGCTAATTATTTTTGTGTAGTGTAATTAATAGTTTAGAACCTTTCTAGACCCTTAGGCTACCCGTGGGAGGAAGTTGGAACTAGTTTGGTTGAGTTTAGAGACTTTGACATTAGGTTTTGTATCGATTTCGGATGGAATCCGAAATTGGCCCAATTTTGGGTGATGCCCTAGGTTAGACGGACCTAGGTAGACGTTGTCGGGTGTCTTGAGGGTGAGTGCGTGTCTCCGTTCGGACACGGAAAGCCGCGTCGCGGAAAAACGGGCGTTTCGGACGAATTTGGGGCTTTTCGTCGTCGCCGATTCTAAGTGCATGCGCGTTTCTGCCACGGACCTAGAATCGATGCGGGAGCACTTTTTCTAGGATCTAGGCATCGTTTAGAGCGTGTAGGTAAATTTTGGACCGATTTCGAGTTCGTTTGGTGTGCATTTCAGGAGGTTTTTCGAACCGCGCACCACGTGTTCGTCGAAATGACCGAACGGCCATTTCGACTTGGTTTCCTCGTTTCGGACTTGTGCGCACGTTGGGTTAGTATCGGAGAGTGTGTGTTAGAGTTTTTGAGTTATATTTTGTATATTTTAGGGTGTTGGTGAGTGTCGGGGTCGTTGGGCGTGAGTGGGGCGTGTTGTTTATGTGTTGTTGTGTGTTGTGTTGTGTTAGTGTATATGTGTCTATATATATACATATATATGTATATATTTATATTTATTTGTATATATGTATATATATTTATATATATAGGTGTGTGTATTTATATCTATGTGCTTGTGGGTGTATATGTCTATGTGTATATATATATATATATATATATATATATATATATATATATATATATATATATATATATATATGTATATATGTAAGTGTGCTTGTGTGTATATGTATATATATATTTGAATGTGTGTGTGTATATATATCTTAGAGTGTGTGTGTGTATTGATATGTATATATATATATATTTGTATGTGTGTATATATATATTAATATGTGTGTTTATATATATTTATAGCTATGTATATATTTGTATGTGTGTGTGTGTGTTAGTGTGTTTGTGAGTGTGTTAGTGTTAGTGTTAGAGAGTAGATATAAGTGTATATATATATAGGTATTTAGTTGTTTATATATATAGTTATATGTGTGTGTATATATATATATATATATATATAGAATGATATGTATATATGAATATAGGAGTGTGTGTGTGTGTTGTAGCTAGAGGGGGGGCAGCCAACTGCCACAGCAGGGCAGCAGCTGCTGCTGCCTGCAGCAGCAGCACAGCAGCAAAGCTGCAGCAGCAGCAGCCAAGAGCAGTAGCAGCAGCATGTGGAGCAGCCAGCAGCAGCATCAGCACAAGCAGCAGCAGCAGCAAGCTCCAGAGTAGCGAGGGCTAGTGAGGAAGGAAGGGAGATTGATATATATATGTTGATAGATAGATAGATATATCAATAGATAGATAGATAATAAGTTAGATAAGATAGATAGATTGCTATATAGATAGGATAGATAGTTAGATAGATGGGTTAAGAGATTGATAGTTGGATAGATAAATAGGTAAGATAGATTCATAGATAAATAGATATTAGATACATAGATAGATTGATAAGATATATAGATAAATAGATAGTTAGATATTTAGATAGATAGTTAAATAGATACATAGATAGTTAGGTAAATAGATAGATATCTATAGTTAGGTGGATAGGTAAATAGATATATAGATATATGATAGATAGATAAATAGATAGATATCTATAGATAAATAGTTAGATAGATTAATAGATAGATGGATAATAGGTAGTTAGATAGATATATATAGATAGATTGATAGATTAATAAGATATCAAGATAGATAGATAGATAGTATGATAGATAGGTAATAGAAATAGATTAGATAGTTAGATAGATAGATAGTTACCTAGATAAATAGGTAAATAGTTAGATTATAGATACTATATAGGTAGATAGCTAGATACTTAGATATATATCTATCTAAGATATAGATATCTATATACCCATAGTAATATATATTTATGTATAGGTAAGGTAAAATACATAAGGTTTGTGTATATGTGTGTTTATGAGATATATATGTAGATACCTAGGTATATGCCTATATGTATTAGATATATATATTTTAGCCTAGATTATAGCTAGATGTATATGTTTATGCATAGTTAGTTAGCTAGAGGGGTAGTCGGGTTGAGCTTAGAGCGGTATCTCAATACCTTGAGATAACCAAGGTATTGGGTTTCGAGCGGGGTATTTGAGCAATAGCCTAGAAATAGTATTAGAGTGATTTTTATATGCTTATGTGTATATATTTACGCGTGCTAGCATATGTTTTAGAGGGTATAGGCGGGGTATATAGCGTAGGTTGAGGTATCGGATACCGAGGGTATCACGGTATCTCAAGGAGGCGAGTTTGTGAGTTTTCTAGCTTAATGACCTCGGTTTGACCTAGAATTTCAGGAGCACCCTAGTTTGACCCAGACTTGACCGTAGTTGACTCGGTTGACCGTCAAAGTCAACTTTTGACCTAGTTTTGACCTAAAGTTGACTTTTTGGACCCTGAGTTGACTTTTTGACCCAGATTTCACCGGTTTGACCCGTTTGATCTAGAACGACCCTAGAAGCCTATTTTTAGTTATTTTATATCTGTTTAACTCATTAAAACCCTGTTTAACCTTGTTTTTCGCATTAGGTCCTTGCGACACCGGTTCGGATCGCCAGTTGCTCAGGACGTCAGGCGAGTACATTCTCTGATAGTTTTCATTATCTGATGATTATTATGATTCAGCTTCTAGTATAGTATTATCTGATTACTCTGGCACAACACGGGACACTGACTGATATTTCTGGATTCATTTACTTGCGACACGTATATTTCATATTTCTGGCCCCTATTCTGGAATCACTACAGGCATCACTACAGGCATCACTCATGTTCAGGCTGGACTCATCTTGATTTGCGTGTCGGGTCTTGGATCCACTTGTATTAGTCGGGGTGGGAAAATACTCGAGTAGACATGTAAACATTCCTATCTGGCATCATCAGGAATCACTCCCTCTGGTCTAATCTGGAATGATAGCAGCCGCGCACCCAGTGCGCGGTGAGCCGTACTTACCCCTAGCCATTTATATGTCGAAACAAGTATTTCAAAGACACCGAGTTCATTCTTTATAGTCTGGACTCACTTGCATTCTTGTTGGTCTCACTTACATGTTTCTGGACTTGACTCACTACATGTTTTTTATGCTGGACTCACTACACGTTCATGTGCACGGACTTGATCTTAGCTTAGATTTCCTGTATCTTGCAGTTATTATTATCTTGCTCTGATATCCATGCATCTTTACCTTTATGCACCAGTGACTTATATATTTTTTATTTCATACTTGCTTCACTCTTCTTGCTACTTGCTATAACTGTTTTATAGTTTTTATCATTTAAATGGAACTGCTGTTAGAGATGTACTTGCTCCAGTCCTGACTGGACATATTTTTCAGAGTATCCGGAGGATTGGTGTCCGACGTTTTATGGACCTGAGCCTGTCGATGGTGCAGACAGAGACCCTCTAGTTTAGGGGTGATTTTCGGGTTGGTAGCCGGGATCACTGAGACCTTGTTATTGTTTTTATTAGCTTTAGCACCGGATTTGTCTCCGGTTTTGGTTTGAGACCTTGTATTGTATATTATTTTGGGATGATGTATTATTATTATGGATGTTATGGTTGTTGTAGTAGTTGTTGTTGGTTAGACTTTATAGTTGTTAGATCTTTGTGTTATCTTATCGTGCTTAGATTCGTGATTGAGTATATTGTGATTATCATTATGATATTTGCTCCTCCGTTTGGAGTTGAGATCTTGACAGGTTTATATATTGATTGTGTGGTTGCCCTCCTTTTGGAGAGGTCATGGCCGATTTTTGTGTGAGATTATTATTTAGATAGTTGACCTAGACAGCGTTCTACCGCCGATGCTGCGGCGTAGGCTGGACGTACCCACGACTCATGTCCGATTTTTTGGGTGTGGGTCGTGACAGAAGTAATCTAAAAACTGGTCCCACGTCTGCGTCTTGCCTATGCTGCGCTCTATGGAGTCCCACCAGTGATGGGCATTGCCTTTTAGTTGGGCCCTCACTGCGGTCATCCAAAGGTCTGGATGTAGCTGAGAAACCTCTAGTAACATCTCCGTGTTGGCGACCCAATCGGAGATCTTTTATGCGATCTCGCTACCCAAAAAAGTATCCGGGCCTATTTGGCGGAACCATCGTACAGTACCAACTGTCTGAGCTGGTGGAGGTGCTGGTACGGGTGTTGGGGCAGGTGTCATCTCCATAACTGCCATCAAGCTCTATCTCAATGTCTCGGTCTGATGCCATTGTGCCTGCATCATAGTCTGGAAGAATTGGAACATCTGCGACTGTTCCTTTGGACGTGGCATCTATGGTGGAAAGGACGGAGGTGATGGCAATGGGGCCTCTGGCTGCGTCGTAGGTGTCTCCTCAGAAGTCGGTCTCTCGGACTGAGGTATTGGCGTAGCCCTGGACGTCTAGCCCTCGAAGTGTTGCGGGACAGTCTACGAAGTCTGGCCCTCCGGCTGTTGTGTCCGATCGTCAGGAGAAGTCTGGTGCCAATGTATCATCGGGGCCTGGGGAATCACCGGTGCCTATGGTGGAGGCTGCTCTCCGGGTGGTCCAGGGGGTGTATCCTCCCTTGGTGCGGTGGTGGATGGCACAATGGCGCCGTATGCCTCGCGTCCACTGCGCAAGTTCATCTTGCTGCAAGAAATATAACTTTGTTAAAAGAGCACGGAATAACAATCGGGATGCAGATATTCAATTAACCAAATGCGAAGGAGGTTCAAGGGCGAAAATTAAAGTGGATGAGATCTATTAATTTCTATCTTAATGCAGGCTCGTTGGACATGTTACCATACCACAAGCGATAAACAGACCTGCATGGGCCGCCACTAAAACCATGTCACGCCCCAGTCCCAAAATACACGGGACCAGGCCACGTGGCATTGGCCAGCTAACACGACTCCAAGGATATCCCAATTTAATGGATCCTATCGAAGCGTGCTACGCTGTTCTAAAATACTAACAAGTCTAAGATGCTAATATACATCAGGTAATATCTAATCTCATCCACAAAATATAATATCATGATGACTGAAACAAATGCTGGAAAATAAAATACAAGTCTGAATATCCATAATACATCTGAAATAGTCTGAATGGAGACAAACCTACTGAAATACAGCAATGGAATAAAAGTACAGAAAGGAGTAAGATAACTAGACTAGAGCATCAGCTAGCTAGATACTAAAACTCTAGTCCGAAATAGCTGCGTACTCCAATCACAGGAACTCCTCTGGAACTGCATTGAAGTCCTCAATCAGGAATCATGTCTCTACTCCTACTCCTTAGATGGTCGGGTACAAGTGTTCGTCCGGATCTGGAAGGGAACCAGGTCCTCAGAGGGACGTAACAAGATACAAAATGCATGACAATAAGTATATACTGTGTAAACTCAGGGTGTTCTAACCAGCTAAGTGAAATGTACTTTGAAGACAACCTTGGTACGTATGGGTAGGTGGAAGATATAAAGCGTAGCGTCGAGCCAGAGGCTAAGTACCTGGCATTAGCTCTAAACTGGATGCCAGGAGTATATGCTGACTACATCACCGATCATGATAGCGTGCAGCTAGTAACCTCTGTCGGATGTATCGACAAGCATATACGCCCATAACCGGGTACCTGAGCCCATAATCGGGTAACACATAGCCCATACCCGGGTAACACTGAGGCTCACGGCTCCGCAATTTACTCTAAAACTACGGTAGCCAAATGTCTGTCCCATACGCCTACTAATTGTCTTCCCCGCCCAATGTTAATGTACAAATCGCGAGCGCGACGTGGACATCACATACTATGATGCAAGTCGCTACAGAAATAAACAACTACGCTAAATACCGTTACACGTGCTGCTCATACGGATGGCCAGTCAGTCATGAAGCACGCGTCCCTACATAATCTTACTCTGTGACGTGTAATGATACGTATCAAGGCCTGGGAAGTCATATTGATAACTCCTTAACTTTATGTTGGTCTACTAGACACTAGGTCAAACACAAGTCCTAACGTCAACGCCTTCGTTGACTGCACCCGAGTCTTCTCAGATGCGCACAATTAATATAATAAACATGCAGCTAATAATACAGAATTTAAACAGTACAACAAGGCAAGGTATACTTGCTTGGAACTCTGGTGTGCACAAGTAATGCTCCGGAACCAACAGTCAAAGTAGCACCGTCTCGGATGCCTACGAACAGATAACAATAATTATTGATCACTCCAATAATCTATGCTTAATTACTTATGCTTGACATAGTACATGTATACATACATAACACATATACATATATCTATATTAAATAAATTAATAACATATATACATACATATACAATTATGCATATAGACATATTTACATATATACATTATACATAATATATACATAAACAACCATAATTATATATATATAGTATAATACTTATATACCTATATACATAATATGCATAAATAAAATACATATGTACATATATATATAATTAAATAAGCATTTATATATATAAATACATAAATATAAATACAATGATACCTTAATACGTACATAAATACATTTATACATCAGATATAATGTATAAATACATTATATAAATATCATAATACATTAATACGTATATAAATGCATTAATACATATATATTGACAATAATACATTAATATATTGTAAATACATTAACACATATATAATTACTTTAATACATTAGATATTATACATACAATAATACATTAAATATATAAATACATTTATACATATATACATAAATATACACATACATAATACATATATACATATATATAATACACTTATACATATATATATATATATATATATATATATATATATATATATATATATATATATATATATATATATATATTATATACATTAAATATACATATATACATAAATATAAACGTACATAATATATATACATATATATAATATACTAATACATTATATACATATATACATATATATAATACACTTATACATAAATATATATTTATATTATATATACATAAAATATACATATATACATAAATATACACGTACATAATATATAAACATATATATAATACACTAATACATTATATACATATATACATATATATAATACACTTATACATAAATATATATGTATATATATCATATATACATTATACACAATCTATACAGTATATATATACTATATATATATACATTATACACCATCTATACAGTATATATAATATATACTATATACATATACATAATATATACATAAGTATACACATTTATATATAATATACGTTATATATACACACATATATACACACAATTATATATTAAATATATTTATACTTACTGTGTCGTGTCCAGGGGGCGTATCCGCCGCACGGCGTGGCCCGGCCTCCAGCGAGGGAGGGCGGAGCTCCGGCCACAGCACGCACAGCAGCAGCAGCTCCCTGACAATGGCAGTAGCAGCAGCAGTTGCAGCAGCTGTGGCGGGGGGCCGGTGGGTCGTGGGGGCCGGTGGTGGTGGTGATGGTGAGGTGGGGGTGAAGGTGGTGGAGACGGCGACGGTGGTCGGCTATGTGGGTGCGGGTGGCGGGGATGATGGAGTCGGGGATGGTGTTGATGGAGTGGGGGACGGTTGCTGGGGGTGTGACGAAGGGGGAAAGAGGAGGAGGTGGCGGTGCTTTGGCGGTGGGTTGGCTGTGGGGGTGGTCAAAGTCGAGGGGCAGGTGGTGGACGAAGGTGGTGGCGGAGGCGTCGGGTTGGATTGCCGGGGCGAGGAAGGTTAGGGAGGTGATGGTGATGATGGGAATGGAGGAGGAGAGTGGCGGTGGTGTTGTGGCTGTTGATGGTGGTGCTGAGGGCGGTAGAGGTAGGGAGGACGGTGGCTCAGGTGGTAGGGATGGTGATGATGAGGATGCTGGTGGCGGTGGTTATGGGCTGAGGGAGGTGGCCGGGGAGGAGAAGAAGTCGGGGACGGAGGTGGTAGGTGGTGTTGCTGGGGATGAGGGAGGCTGCTGGCGGCGGAGCAGGGACGGGTGGTGGGGACAGGGGGTGATGGTGAGGAGAGAGGTCGGAGGGAGAGAGGTTTCCGGGGTGGCCGGAGGCGGTGGTGGCCGTGGGGAGTTGAGGGGATGGGTCGGGTGAGGCTGAGTGGTGGTGTTGGGGTTTAGTATTTTTCTAGGTTTTCTTTATTGTATAGATGTGTGTGTGTGTGTGTGTTCTAGAGAGTGAGTGTAGATAGTTTATGTAGGAGAGAGAGAGGGGGGTCTCCTAGGGATTAGGGCTGGCTGGAGTAGTTTTTCTAGGTGAGGGAGGCTTCATCATGATGAGGGGAGGGCTAGTGTTGAAGGGGTTTGAAATGGAGGGTGGTGATGGAGTTGGGGAAAATTGTACCAAGTACAATCAAATGAGTGGGAAAATGATATTGACCGGTCAAGGGAGGGGGGTTTCATTCTTCATGTGGTTGGACCAATGAGAGGGGGCACCTCATTGCTTAATTGCATAAAAGCCCCTGAACAATTAGAAAATTGTACAATAATTAGAATTTGGGATTGGATGTGGCAAAATACCATGTTTGGTGTTAGGTATTGGACCAATATAGTGTGTGGTGTTTAGTATGAGCCTTGAGGGTGTGGCTGTGGGTGTGGGTTTGGGTTGGAGTTGGGTCTAGTTTAAGGGAGGTTGGGTCATTACATTAATTTAATTAAAATTAATGCGCTAGGTGTTCTTTAATTAATTAAAAAATACATGGGGTCAAAATTGGGTGGGTACAAGCGTCTTGGGCAAAACGGGTTGATGTCATAATTTGGGTTGGACTTAGAATAGAATAATGTTATAATTTGGGTTGTAAAAAACGGGTTGATGTTGGGTCTCCAATTTCGATTGGAACGGACAAAGAATACAAAGCTGGAATTAATTGAATTTACGCACGGACGTTTGTAACGATTTTTGTGCGACTAAAATAAAGCACAAGAAAGAGTATTTGTGAGTTATATAAGGGTCAGAATAGTAGGCTGGTATGTCTAGACAAAGTGTATGAAATTTGTTTGAGGGAAATAGCTAGTGTAGTATCCTAAATATCAGAGCAACAGTAAGGTGCACTAAGCGATTATAATATCGTACAAAATTCTAAAATGCTATAATCTAACTCTAATAATCTCCAAATTAAATTTAGTCTCTTTATCTAGACTAAGTAAACCTAGTTTTGGTCGAGGGGGTTTACAGCTATGGAAGTTTGATCTGCAGTCGATCACTTTGTTCCTTGGACTACACGATGATAAAGAAGTGCTATAGAAGAAGCTTCAAACTTTCTCTTAACTGAAGGCAAAAGCTGACCAAAGGAAAGTTGCAAGTAGGATCAAATTCTTGTTGCCAAAGTTGTTAGCCAAAACCCCTTTTCCCTCTACCCTGTGACCAGGGATCTCTATTTATAGAGATCAATCAAATAACTGTCTGGTTGGCGTAAAAGCCAAATAACTGTCTTGTTGGCGTAAAAGGCCAAACTGTGAAGAATGTTGCCTCCTTTACGCTACGGTTTTGACAACTGCTACTCACGTTCCAATCATCTTCTGAATCGGCGTAAGACATATATCCCTTTATAAGGTAACGCATATAACTGCTTCTCGAATATCATGGCATGCAAGCCACGTAGGTAACTGCCCCTGCGTAAAATGGTTGGCGTAAAAGCCAAATGATTGTCTTGTTGGCGTAAAAGGCCAAACTGTGAAGAAGATTGCCTCCTTTATGCTGCGGTTATGACAACTGCTACCTACGTTCAAATAATCTTCTGAATCTGCGTATGACACGTATCCCTTTATAAGGTAACGCGTATAACTGTTTCTCGAAGATCATGGCATGCAAGCCACGTAGGTAACTGCCCCTGCGTAAAACTTGATGATTCATGAATAATAGATAACCAGCGTAAAATAGCCAATTATCCTTCACGACTGAGATCTTGAGCGTATTCTGGGCTAAATAGCCTTATCAACGTACCTTTGCAAATATAGCCGAGTTGGCATATTTCGAGGAGATAGTATACGACGTACTCCTATAGTTAAAAATAGCCTGGTTGGCGTAAAATGCAAGGATGGTGATGTGAGCGTATTAGTCACAGTCTTAGCTTTCCTAGTCATGACAAATTTAAAAAATATAACAAAATCTTGTGCATTAAGTGCAGATATATGCCTCAAGCTCTGTACAAGAAACAACTTTTGACGTGGCATCTGATTTTGACTTGTCTTGAGCATAAAAACTCATTTCTGTCAATGTAGAATAGGCAGCGTATTCAAAAGACTCCATTTTTCTTCATTTGAATGCGTAAAAATGACTTGTATCAAAAAAATGTCACAAAATGACAACCTGGGTCTCTGTGCAAAATTATCATCACCGCCGTGCAGTACTTTTGTCAGATATCAGGTTCACTGATTTGACTGACAAATTCATCCGAGTAATACGAAGAGTTCCTCGTATAACTTTATGCTGCATTAAAAACAACGTATTTTTTTAAACTTTACGCAGGAAAGTATAGCAACTTTTTACGCAGAACAGCCTTGAAGCTCTGCTTTACGCGGACAGCTCTGAAGCCCTATTTTACGCCAAACAATCTTGAAGCTTTGTTTTACGCGGACAGCTCTGAAGCCCTATTTTATGCCAAACAACCTTGAAGCTCTGTTTTACGCGTACAACTCTGAAGCCATACTTTACGCCAAATAACCTTGAAGCTCTGTTTTACGCGGACAGCTCTGAAGCCCTATTTTACGGCAAACAACCTTGAAGATTTGTTTTACGCGGACAACTTTGAAGCTCTGTTTTATGCGGACAGAGACTTCATCTATGTTGGGGGTTTTGACTATAAAAATATGCAGACAATTTTCTAGCATATTTTATGCTTTTATAAACCCCCTTCAAAGTTTTTAAATTCCTTGTAATTTGAAATACTTTGAATGAAGCATAAAATGGTCAAATTTTGACTCATTAATGGATTCACCCTGATCTATGACATTTTTAGGGAACTCCTTGGCCCTTCGTCTGATGAAGTCCTCTCGACAGAAGAAGAAGAGAAGTTACTGAATACTCGTCGTCTGTTTGCAAACGCTGATATTTGCGTATTTCAGGCCCTTGCAATATTTGTAAACAATATGGAATCAAAAAAAATACTGATTCTTTAAAATAAAAGAGCATTTTCTGCATAAACTCTTGTAACTGGCTTTTTCGAGCGTAAAACTCAGATTATCAAGATATACGCGTATTCTGCTAACTGATCTGTCCCGCATAATTTAAAATTTTTGTTTTGCGCGTAAAATCATAGATCCGTAGCATCTGAGCGTAAAATTATAGATCCTTGCTCTGCACGTGGAACTTTACTCTGTGCGTAAATTCATAGATCATAGCATCTGATGGATCCTTTATGCAGCATGACTATCTGTCTTTCTTTTCAAATTATCTGCTAACGTGGTCCCAAATCATAACCGACTATGATAAAATCGGATTTGGTTAAGGATTCGAAGAGTTATTTGAACTCTATAAATAGTCCTAGGTCATTAGAGAGAAAAACCCTTCATCTCTTTCTGAAAAATCCTTCATCTCTTTTTGAAAAACCCTTCTTTTCTGCCATGGCACCAAAATATACCTCCACCGCTAAAGGAAAGCAAGCCGCTTCATCATCAGACTGTTAAATTTGGCGTATACTGCAAGATTTTTACTCTTGGTAAACTTGTGGTCATCATTAATTTTACGCGCAAATGTAACACCTTACGTTTTACGCACATAAAGTAAATTCCAGCATAAAACTGACTTATTCTCTTACTTTTTTGCAGTGGACCTACATATTCCCCCTTTGGCTGAAATGGGTTCTGCTGCTAGAATGTTAAATTCAAACTACTTGGAGGACTTGTCCCATGTAACTTTCCCCATCTCTAGAAACGAGTATCCTAAAGAAAGGGGAATTCTGATCTTGGCCCAAGGAGAAAAAATGTTGCTAACTATGATCAACGGGGAACCTTTGAGATACATAGATGGAACCGAGTATAAGAAACTAGCTTTCTTATTTGGAGATGTTATTGATAAGCAATCCCAAACAAAGCTCAAGAAGGAAGATTATATATTTTCTGTTGAGGGCACTGTTATGTACCTGCCAAAGATGTTCAAAGACTACCACATTTCTGCATTCTTCCATGCCACACATCCCAGAAGGATGGCATGGACTCTGACTCCTGATCTTCATGGCCAGCCAGGGAAGATCTTCTATAAGAAAAGATTAAATCGAGGATCCTTCGTAAGTAGTCCCTCAGGTCCTATTGTGCCCTTCAGAGGTTTACTACCAGGCAGCGTCCCTAGTGAAGACTCTTCTTTGATCCAGCCATTTCAAATAGCAACTTTCTGCAATGAATTCATGAGGCAGGGAGGAGTATATCCCAAAGTTAACCCTCACACCAGTGGATGGCTTAATCCCCACAATCTTCGATGGGCCAGATTAACTGCATGGTCCCTGAAGCACTTTCAAATGGAGCTAGAAAGTATCAACTTATTTGATGCTGTTAGTGCTACTAGTGTTGGACTGCTTATCAACACAAATTTATTCTTAGCTTTGATGGAGCGATATAACTCGTTTACTGGGACTTTCGCCACTCCAATAGGTGAGTTGGGCCTAGCACTTCATGAGATGGCAGATATCTCAAAACTACCAATGGGAGACACTCCCTATGAAGAATACGTTCCCACCAATAGAGAGTTGAAGGATACCAACCCTCGGGTAGTGGCTGTATACCAAGAACTGATGAGCCACTATCTTGCATGCACCACTTTTTATAGAGAGCCTTCTGATTTAGCTCATATTAACAAATGGTTATCTTACCTTTTCTTTCATCAGGCTAGAAATGCCAAGTAGGACAAAGTTGTAGATAGCAAAGACAAACCTTTGAACCCTCTGAGTATTCTTAATGCCAACATAATAGATGACCTTATTGAAGATGCATAAGCTCCAGATTGTGTTCTTAATGAAGATATAGATAGTTATCCTGCAGGGACCAAAGCCTACAGTTATATGAGGCATTGCCGAAAGCCTCTGTCAAAAGAAGCTCATCTGACTGGCTTTCTTTCTATTTGGCTACTCCGATGAGTGGTGCCTGGCATTGCGTCTGCAGATCGTATTCATTGCAACACCCTATGGCCCGCAGTGCCTTTGGTATTTGGAGCAAGATTGGGCCTACTCCCTGCCATGGTATGCAGGATACAAGCTGGCCTGAGGGCTATTACTGATGGACTGCTGGCCAATACCACTCAGCGTGAAGGATATCCCAAAGTGGAATTACCTTTCTTATATCTGATGGAATGGTTAATCCTTCATAACACCAGAGTGATGTCTTCCGGATCTGCCAGTGGTTCGGGCAATAAGCTAGTATAGCCTAGATAAGTAGTGTATGGACAAAAAACCTATATATAGACTCATGCAACCTAGAAATAGCTAGTTTGACCAAGTTTAACTAGTTTGACCTAAAGTTGACATATATTGACTATTTTGACTTAGAAATGGCCTAGAAAGCATATTTTGACTCATTTAGCATATTTATCATTCCTTACACCCATTGAAATAATTATTCATATATAGGATTGTGTGATATCAGCTTGAGCACCGAGTTACACCACTTGCTCAGGACCAAAGGCGAGTACATTCTCTGCTAGTTTCATGTTTATGATATCTTCTATGTTTCTTGTATTTAGTGTAGATATCTTTGACTTTTTGACACATAGTTACACTAATTGGTATATCCTGGATCCCGTCATGAGATGTTATTTCCTGTAAACCCTGTGCCATGTGATCTTATATATGGATAGGCATCTATTCATGAGAAGATTAGCTCCCTTCTCATATAATCCCATGTCATAGCGTGCCATGGTTGGATCCACTATACCAGACAGGGGCGGAGTGTGTTAATTAGATATGTGATCATACCCCTCCCTGTGCATATCCCTGTGAGTGTTAATCATATACCTCACATATGATTAACCATGACATATTCCTGTGCAAGTTCTCAAGCCGATCACATATCGAAGCTAGTACTCACTCACTTAGTTAGTTGTATTTCCTGACTCTTGTATATAATGCTTCTCACTCTTGTACTATTTACAATATTTCAATATTTTGTATATTCATGTCCATGCTCTATTTATCTTGTATATTCTCTTTATTTACCGGTACATAGTCTTTATCATTTATTTGGAACTGTTGTTAGAGGTGTGCTTTACTCCAATCCTGACTGAATATATTTTTTAGATGATTTAGCTGACCGGTATCCCATACACTATGGACCTCAGGACATAGTGGGTGTAGAGTTAGAGACAGTGGCTCAGGAGGAGCCGGTACTGGGAGATGATCAACTAGTTGCAGATGTTTAGACTCTTGTATTAGTTATGTTATAGTTTAGATATTTTGACATGTATTATATTTGAGACTATTTGCTAGTCTATTAGACTTGATTATGAGTTGTATTGTGACTGCGATCTATTTTCTTCTTCTATTCCATATCGTACTACATCTTCCTCTAGTTTTATTATAATTGAGTATCAATTATTATATTGTTCCTCCATTTGGAGTTGAGATATCTTGACAGGTACATATATTGTGTGAGATATTTAGATAGTATTGTTGACCTAGACATTATTCTACCGCCGATGCTGCGGCGTAGGTTGGACGTACCCACGTTCTCGTACCTTATACCGGGTGCGGATCATGACAGAAGTGCAGTCCGTTGGTGCAGCTACGAAGGTCTCGTACTTGGAGAATCAGTCTAACACTACAAGGATAGACCCAAGTGTCCCCACCTTAGGCAAGGCAGAGATAAAGTCCATTGAGATGCTCTCCCATGGCAGACTCGGCACAGAAAGTGGCTCAAGCAGGCCCCCGGGTCACTGATGGTCCACCTTGTCTTGCGGGCACACAAGACAAGTGCGCACATAGTCCTCTATGTCCTCGCGCATGTGAGGCCAATAGTAGGCGTCCTCCAATAATGTCAATGTCCTCTTCTGACCCGGATGTCCAGCCCACTTGGTGTCGTGGCAATCCTTGAGTAGCTACCTTCATAAGCCACCCCATTTGGGCACAACTACCTTGTCGCCCTTTGTGTAGAGAAGCCCGTCCTTCAGCCAAAACCTTCGCGTCTTACCTTCTAGAGCGAGCTTCACCAAAGCCTGTGTTAATGGGTCCTCGTCCATACCCATCTTGACACGCTCAAGTATGTTACCCTTGAGCAAGCACACCGTTGCTAGCTTGACTTTTCTGCTGAGTGCATCGGCCACATGGTTCTCCTTGCTCGGCTTGTATCGTAGCTCTATGTCAAACTCGGCCAAGAAGTCTTGCCATCTTGCTTCCTTGGGGGACAAATCTTCTGCGTCTGGAAGTAGCTCGTGCGACATTTTCTATCATCACCACGAACTTGGTGCCAACGAGATAGTGATGCCACGTCCACAAGCAATGTACCATTGCGGTCATCTCTTTTTCTTGCATAGTATAGCACCGCTCTGTGTCATTCAACTTGCGTCTTTCGAATGCAATATGGTGCCCTTCTTCCGCCAACACCCCTCCAATGGCGAAGTCGGATGCGTCAGTATGCACCTCAAATGGCTTGGAGTAGTTCGGCAATGATAAGAACGGTTCCTCTGTCACTGCCCTCTTTAGTGCATCAAACGCCTTATCGCATTTAGAGATCTAGCTCCATGCGCGATCCTTCCGTAACAGCTCTATGAGTGGTGCGGCTATGACGAAGTATCCTCGGATGAACTGACGATAGTAGTTCGCCGGGCCTAAGAATGATCGCAGCTCCGTCGGCCTGGTGGGAGCCTCCCACTCTCATATGGCCTGGACCTTTGTCTCGTCCATCCATATCTTGCCACGTTCGATCCAATGCCCCGAGAAAGGCACCTCTTCTTGGACAAAGAAAATTTTCTTCCGCTTGACGAAGAGTTAGTTCTCCCTTAGCACTTGAAAAACTACCTTCAAGTGCTCGATGTGCTCCTCCATCGTATTTAAGTACACGACGATATCGTCAAGATACACCATGATGAACCGATCGAGAAAGGAGTGGAAGATCTTGTTCATCAAAGTACAAAATATTGCAGGAGCATTTGTTAAAATTCATAAGCTCCATACCTCGTGACGCATACGATCTTGGCCTCATCTCCTTTGGCTATCTGCACCTGATAATATCCCGAGCACAGATCCAGCTTGGAGAAGTATCTCGTACCTCCCAAATGATCGAACAAGTCTACTACCAATGGTATAGGATATTTGTTTTTGATGGTCACCTTGTTAAGTGCACGATAGTCAATGCGCAAATGGAGGCTTCCATCCTTCTTCTTCTAAAAATGCACTGGTGTACCGAATGGGGCATTAGACGGCCTAATGAATCCAGCATCGAGCATCTCCTTCAGTTACTTCTTTAACTCCTCGAGCCCTGGCAATGTAATGCCCCGCCTCCAGTAGTTCACTTATGGAACATTTGTAACGTTGACTCGATTGAGAATCGAGTCTCGAAGAAACTTTACCGCCAAATCAATACGGACAAAATGCAATTAACCCTTCAAACTGATGGAACGGCTTCTATTGAAATGAGTCCAAGAGTTTTCGTTGGTTGTTTTGCTATTTGATTTTGTGTTGCTTTATATTTTGTCTTACTTTCGATGACTTAGTTTTCATGATTCGCTTTTCTCGCTTATGCATTCGTTTTGAACCTTAAGAGAAAGAGATCGAGGGATGCTAACAAAGAATTATTGTAATTTCAAGACGTATAACCAAGGAGTTATCATTGCATAAGGCTTTTCCATCCTCTCGTTCGATTCAATCGGTGAGTGGCTGTCATTCGATGAATCCTTCAGTCCATTCGCTTTAATAAAAATGATCTCTAGTCTGCACGAGTTGTATGTTCCTATATTAATGAAGCCTCACTAAACAAGATAAGCTAAAAGAGATGAATTGCATGCTTGATATATATATATATATATATATATATATATATATATATATATATATATATATATATATATATATATATATATATAAATGCTTATTCAAATAGACGTGTATCTGTTCCTTACTCATATGCTGCACAAGAGATGTTTAGAGAAATCTCACATGGGTTACCAGAGAAAAGAGTAAAGAGATAGAGATGTTCTTTTATAGTCTAACTACTGCATAGTAAGAGTTTACATGATAGAGTTGTATACCATGCATTGGTCTTTAGACAACTTGTGCACAAGGGTAATCCCACAAACGGTTTTCGGGGCACTGGGGATCGTTCGCCCTAGAAGGGATCAGAGGAACACCCTGAGGCAATGAAGTCCTCGCGATCAGGGGGTGTTCATGTCTATATAGCATGGATTTTCCATGGACCATCATGTAGTTAGGTCGCATGATAAGTTTACCTATGAACACTTGATATTTGATGCCAACACAGATGCATGAGTTATATACATATATGCAAATTGTTGCTAACTTGTGTGTCTGCTACAGCGATAACCGCTCGACCGTGGGTAAGATTTATTATATGCATAGTCTATCTATTGTTTATGTTTTCTTGCATGAATTGTTAAAAAAAAACTAGAAAACTAGAAAGATCACCTAATAATACTAGCTTCATATGTTTACTTAGTATGGATTTCAAGGTGAGTTTGGCCACGGTCGCTCACCAGTACATATTGTAGTACTGACCCACGTATGTGGGCAAATCTCTAGGTTCTGGTAGCGAGAGTTTGGCAAGCATTTTGAAGCTTTATGAGCGCATCCCTTCAAGCGGAACCGTGCTCGTGCTGCTTTCCAAGGCTTTCCTCTCCATTATGCAAGCTCTTCTTCTGCTAGGTATTTTAATTTTTTTGGTCCTACTAAAATGATATGATGTATGGGCATTGTGGCTAGTTTTGGGTTTGTAAAAAGAGTGGTAAGCTATCTATGGCATATTTTGTAATCAGCCAAGCAAGTACTTTATAATCTAATCTTCAAGTATTCAATAAAGAAAGTATTTTGTGTTCCTATCAAATGTCTTCAACTTTGGTTCTCTGCATTTATATTCCGTGCATATATATGTATATTTTTGTCTGACTTGTATCTTGTGTATGTACTATGCCTTGTGCAAGCACAACTTAGGCTTGTACGATATCGCGCCCAAGCGAGGATGATCGGTTCCGTAAGGACCAAGCGAGGACGACCGGCCCTTACGGGACCGGGACGTGACAGGCAGGGCCATGCGGTATGGGGCCATTGTCACGCCCAGTCCCAAAATATTGAGGGACTAGACACGTGGCAATGGCCAGCAGCACACACCAATGGGCAAACCCAATTTAATGGACCCATCAGGGTGTACTTAAGCTGTAATACAACAATAAGGGTCTAATATACTAATCTCATCCACAAAAATGAATACATCAATATCAGAATCATAATGCAATATCAAGTCTCAATAAACATAACTCGGGGAACAACCCGATAATAAGTTTAGTACAATAGTCAATAGACAAGAAATAGAAGATTATAACAACAACAAATACTTAGTATGGATAAGGCATATACTCAGGAGAAATCCTCTGCGATCACATCGTCTTCTGGATCTGGTACTGCTCCAGTGCTTGCTCCTGTTTCGTACACCTCCGGGTAGATCTCTTCTGCTAAACCTGGGAACATAATCCGGATTTAGGTCCTCAGGGGACACAGCAAGGTACAAAATAACTTAAGCCAAAATAAATGCAGTGCAGCAATAAATGAATCAATAAGATAAAATATATAACCAGCTAAGTGATATGCAAGATGAGAGCATCACTAGAACTCAGGTTGAGACTACTACAAGCTCGGTATCGGGGAGCCGGTAGCAGTGATATCACTAGTAGAGTGCCTAGCTCTGATGTAGAGTCTAAGGCCTCACCATAATAAATATATATATCAGCCTGTAGCATGTGTGTCTCTCCCCACCCAATGTAATCACACGTCTCATGTCCATGATACGCAAGATCACATCTAATGCAGCAAGTTATAATGATATCTAAGCATGTATAAAGTATATGACACGAAACCTGTATCCTATACAAAATCATCATGAATATCTCAGGAAGATTCTATCTCATGAACAGTGTCAAGTGTCCTATGGTATGACGTACTTGATAATGCAAGCACAAAAATATATAGGGTCTCGATATCCATGTCTAGGTGACGTTACACAACTCTGTGTATGGCGTTGACACCCAAATATTATTCGAACGTGAAGTAATGTCACAAGGTCCTAGGTTGAACAGAGATATTACAGTAATAAATCAAGATAATAGTATAAACAAATGCTGCAAGTATGGCAAGGTACACTTGTCTGGGGTTCTGGTTCCAACAGCTGCTCTGGTATCAGCAGGATCTGCAGGTTCTCCTCCGGTTACTGAAATAAATGTTACCATCAGGTTCAGAAGACATCAAATAGCTAGAATTGCTTGTCCTTGAGTCTAATTTGGATACAGGGGCAAAAGTGACAGTTTTTGGTCAAAGCGGGGTCCACATGTGGCCCCCTTCACACTGAAAAATGTGTCAGAGATAATGTTCTTCAAATTTATCAAACTTAGTGTCTACAAGTCCAGAACGATGATACGAACCCAACGAAATATTCAAAACTGAATTCTGATGAGCCGATCACAAAATCGCCCGTAAAGTAGAGTCGTGGGGCCCACGATACACAATTTTGTCAACGTTCTCGGAATCGAACCAAACTTGGGTCACAGGACCAGCATATTGCTATGAGTCCGATGGCACAAGTTTTGTTTCGATACGACGTGCGTACATAAAATTACAACAAGTTCTAGAACAGGGCCGATACGGGGTGTTGTCGACGGATACACGTTGATTCTGGTGTGCACGCATATCCAAATCAACTTCCGCAAAATCCTACACGTCCGTATTAACGGCACGCACCTTTTGGTGAAATTCGCATATGACCAAGTCGTCCCATTTAGCGGGGCGCACCCAGTTTCGGGAAATAATAGGGTAATAATTTTCCTGATTTTAGGTCGCAGTTTACGACCGCCACAGGACGCGATACCCCGAACAAATTGCACAGGTATCGAGAGGGTCATGCAGTTTACGTGTTACAGCAAACGGAACAGAAAACGGGACACGAGGAGAGAGAAACAGTCACCTGAACAGGGCTCCAAAAGTGACTGAAAATACTCGTGATTCCGAGAGGCAGCACGACGGCGGGGGCACGACGGCTAGGACTGACAGAGGCTGTAGCGCCCCGTTCTCCCGGTACGGAGAGCGCAGCTAAGAAACACAAGACGGTATCGTTCGATCGGGATAGATTTAATTAAGAACTCGTCCTCGTTATGGATTTATTTCTTCGGAATCGATTCCCATATTCAGTGGACCGTGCCCCCGGGATCGACTTAGCGGCAGAGTCAGGAGGGACCTCTCCGCTGCTATCTTTTATTGCCTCAGTTTTTGATGTCGCTTGTTGCTTTCGTACTTTGAGTTGGTTTTGGAATTTGCTTGTTTTTCTTGAACGGTTTCGATGGCTTTTATTGTTTTCATTCATTGAACTGCATTTCAATTCCGAGATTGGAAAGAGAGGAAGGAATATTGATCGAGTTGTTCGTGTGCAGGTGAACGAGCAGTAGGCGGCTTGCGAGCGGAGTCGTGAAGCGCCTCTTTCCTTCTCCCTTCCAACAATCTAAGTGAGTGGCTACCAACCCGATTAGCTAGCCCTGCTTCCAAGTCTTCACACCAAAAACTCTTGCATTCTTGTTGCCCCGATCAGACGATACCAAGTAATAATAAAAGAAACCAAGCTAAAAAAAGAATAGACTTGGATAATACTGCTTGTCAATCAAACTTGGGAACGGTTACTTACTTGCATGCTTGTTCGTTTGGAATATTTATCATATGCATAATACAAGTTAGAATGTATGCTCTTCTTTAAATTATGCTATGATCAGAACTCATCCTGAATGCAATAATCTGAATAGGGAGACTATGCAAAAGTAGATCTTCCCCTGTTACTGTCCTGTGCCTGTTATTGTCCTAAATTGCCTCAACTGCTAACTTAGTGTATATGTTGATCACGGATAACTTGTGCACAAGGCCCTTTGTTCCTGCGGACGGTCGTTGGGGCACTGGCACCGATCCGATCAGGGCGGGAACTCCCCTGTTTAGTCACCCTGTGCAAGGACGGAATGGCGTGCAGCACATCCTGTGCTCTCGCTGTATACCATCCTCGTCAGCGACTAAAATTGGTCCATTATGGCATCCAGCCAGTGATCCCCTGTATATTTAAACCTGTTACAAACTAACTTGTGTCTTCGTGGCAGGGAAGGCATGGTAAGTATTGTGCAGATAATTCAGACGGGCAGGTAAAATCCACCGAACGGTGGCACATTCATTTCAGTAAATTCTATATGCTGCTTACTTGTAAATGAACTAAGGAAAGATAGAAACCCACAAATATGCATACTTCATTAAAACAATGTGTTGATTGGTATAGTTCGGCTAGCTCGCCTTCACCAGTATATTTCGATATGCTGACCTATGTTGAAACAGGTTCTCCGCACCAAGGCGAACCGAGCGAGGAGACGAAGTCGTCTTCCCGATCTAGTCCAGCTGTTGGCGCATCTTCACCGCGCCCCTTGAAGCATTTTGAAGCCGGAGCTTGCAACTCTTCATACACAAATACAGCTCTGTGGCAAAGCAGCCCTCCAGCCTGGAGGTCTTAATCATTTTGAAGTTTATAAAGGGATGTAATGTACATGACTGCTATCTCATTTTGAGTCAACACTTTTGTAATCCCGTGCGGCATACTAGCTGACTCGTTCAGGAGTTTGTAATAGATGTTCATTATCAATAAAGAGAACTTTTCCATGTTTCAAATCTATGTTTCAATTTATCTGCGTACTCTGAATATGTGCTTGCTATACAAATTATTAAAGCCTTGTGCGGGCGCAACCCCTGGCCCGCACGGCAGTCATGACTCGGGGGATGCCTCAAACGATTCTACGGAATTGGGTCGTGACATAATGGTATCAGAGCACAGATTCAAAGTTCCTTAGACTTCGTGCTGGAAAAGTTCCTTTAACGATCAAATTCCTGTGCGAACTCTTGAACTCGCTAGGCCAAAATAAGATACATTCATGCAATAAGTCCATAGTACATTATGATCCTAATATAATTTACCTTCTTTTGAAGGAATGGCACCAGCGCAATCTGCAGCGCAAGCACCGAACAAAATACAAGAAAGTAGTTCGGGTACTTCGGGAAGCTCTCAGAGCCAGCGTGGCATATCTCAAGTCGATCCGCTTGAGCGGATAATGCTAATGTTAGAAGCACAACGACAAGGAGATGATGCTCGCCAAGCCAAGTTCGAAAGCAATTTAAAGACCCGATTCTCAGTCCAACAGAAGCAGGTAGATGCCCTGCAACAGATTGTTCAGACTTTGGCTGCCAACCATTCCGCCGCAACAACAACGACTCCGGTGGAACAGCCCGTGCTTGAAGTGGAGACGCCACAAATTCCAAGGCCGAGGGACGTGACTGCCTTCAACTTGGGCCACTTCAAGAAAGTCTGCAATACCCCATTCAACGGAACTGAGGACCCAGTGGTAGCTCTAGATTGGCTGGCCGAACTTGAAGATCACTTCGCTCTGCTAGAGGTCCCCGAAGATAAGCGCGTCGCCTGCGCGCAACTTCAGCTCCGCCTCAACGCGTACGATTGGTGGAACGTGCATCGACGATCTCTCCAATTTGATCACGGAGAGGAGGCGATCTCGTGGACGACTTTTCGTGCTGCGTTTGAAGAGGAGTTTATACCCCCTCCAGTACAACGTCAAATGGAAAACGAGTTCGTGCAGCTGCGGCAGGGCAGTATGACAGTGAAGCAATACTCCGCCGAATTCAACCGACTCTCCAAATTCGCTAGGGCCTATTTACCTGATGCAGCGAGTCGAGCTAGAAGGTTTGAAGGCGGTCTGCGCCCTGCCATCCATGCACATATGGTCAATAATCAGTATGGAACAATGCGTGAAGTCATGAATCACGCTCTATCACTTGAACCACAGTATCCTCATATTGCTGCCGGTGCTGTGCATACATCCAGTCACAAACGCCAAAGCAACGACAGAGGAAACAATGCTGTAAAATATCACAATGATGGCGGGAAGCAAAAGACAAATCCCAACCAAACATGTAACTTCTGTAGGAAGCCAGGGCACCTGTTCAGGGATTGTCGTAAGCGACTCGGAAATTGCCTCCGTTGCGGTGATCCCAACCATCGGGTCGATGTTTGCCCCCTTTCGGATCGCCGTAATCAACATAATGCTCCTTAACGGTAGGCCATATTCTTAAGTTTTGGGACGAAACTTCTAATTGGTTAGGTAGGATGTAGCGCCCCGTTCTCCCGGTGCGGAGAGCGTGGCTAAGAAACACAAGACGGTATCGTTCGATTGGGATAGATTGAATTAAGAACTCGTCCTCGTTAAGGATTTGTTTCTTCGGAATCGATTCCCATATTCAGTGGACCGTGCCGCCGGGATCGACTTAGCGGAAGAGTCAGGAGGGACCTCTCCGCTGCTATCTTTTATTGTCTCGGTTTTCGATGTCGCTTGTTGCTTTCGTGCTTTGAGTTGGTTTTGGGATTTGCTTGCTTTCCTTGAACGGTTTCGATGGCTTTCATTATTTTCGTTCATTGAACTGCATTTCAATTTCGAGATTGGAAAGAGAGGAAGGAATATTGATCGAGTTGTTCGTGTGCAGGTGAACGAGCAGTAGGCGGCTTGCGAGCGGAGTCGTGAAGCGCCTCTTTCCTTCTCCCTTCCAACAATCTAAGTGAGTGGCTACCAACCCGATTAGCTAGCCCTGCTTCCAAGTCTTCATACCAAAAACTCTTGCATTCTTGTTGCCCCGATCAGACGATACCAAGTAATAATAAAAGAAACCAAGCTAAAAAAAGAATAGACTTGGATAATACTGCTTGTCAATCAAACTTGGGAACGGTTACTTACTTGCATGCTTGTTCGTTCGGAATATTTATCATATGCATAATACAAGTTAGAATGTATGCTCTTCTTTAAATTATGATATGATCAGAACTCATCATGAATGCAATAATCTGAATAGGGAGACTATGCAAAAGTAGATCTTCCCCTGTTACTGTCCTGTGCCTGTTATTGCCCTGAATTGCCTCAACTGCTAACTTAGTGTATATGTTGATCACGGACAACTTGTGCACAAGGTCCTTAGTTCCTGCGGACGGTCACTGGGGCACTGGCACCGATCCGATCAGGGCGGGAACTCCCCTGTTTTGTCACCCTGTGCAAGGACGGAATGGCGTGCAACACATCCTGTGCTCTCGCCGCATATCATCCTCGCCAGCGACTAAAATTGGTCCATTATGGCATCCAGCCAGTGATCCCCTGTATATTTAAACCTGTTGCAAACTAACTCGTGTCTTCGTGGCAGGGAAGGCATGGTAAGTATTGTGCAGGTAATTCAGACGGGCAGGTAAAATCCACCGAAGGTGGCACGTTCATTTCAGTAAATTCTATATGCTGCTTACTTGTAAATGAACTAAGGCAAGATAGAAACCCACAAATATGCATGCTTCATTAAAATAACGTGTTGATTAGTATAGTTCGGCTAGCTCGCCTTTACCAGTGTGTTTTGACATGCTGACCCTCATTGAAACAGGTTCTCCGCACCAAGGCGAACCGAGCGAGGAGCCAAAGTCGTCTTCCCGATCCAGTCCAGCTGTTGGCGCATCTTCACCGCGCCCCTTGAAGCATTTTGAAGCTGGAGCTTGCAACTCTTCATACACAAATGCAGCTCCGTGGCAAAGCAGCCCTCCAGCCTGGAGGTCTTAATCATTTTGAAGTTTATAAAGGGATGTAATGTACATGACTGCTATCTCATTTTGAGTCAACACTTTTGTAAGTCCGTGCGGCATATTAGCTGACTCGTTCAGGAGTTTGTAATAGATGTTCATTATCAATAAAGAGAACTTTTTCATGTTTCAAATTTGTGTTTCAATTTATCTGCGTACTCTGAATATGTGCTTGCTATGCAAATCAATAAAGCCTTGTGCGGGCACAACCCCAGGCCCGTACGGCGGTCACGACTCGGGGGACACCTCAAACGATTCTACGGAATCGGGTCGTGACAGAGGCGGCGCTGTGCTACTGGGGTCGCCGGGGCTTGTCGTCGAGTTCGTCGCCAGAGGGAAGCGCGGCGGAGGCGGCCGGAGCTGGTAGTGGCAGGGTTAGGTTCGAGGGTAGCGGAGACAGGGGATCGTGGTAATGGGGGTTGTGAGGCTCGATCGATGACTGTGGTGGGGTCGTTGAGTTCACTGGAGTCGGGGTGGCCAGAGAGTGGTGGTCCGGTGGAAGAAGGTGGCGGTGGCAGCGGCTTACGGTGGTGGTGATCGGGTTGGGCGAAGGGGTTTAAATAGTCGAGGGTGGAGAGCCAGGCGGCCGGCCGGTGGGAAAGTGAAATGGCGGCTGGAGGCGAGGCACTGGGGCGGTTAAGCGGCGTTGGAAGCCGAGCAGTCGGCGGCGGCGGGCGAAAAGCCGAGCAGGCGGCGGTCGAAATTCGAACAGTTAGGGATTTGGGTTTTAGCGGGTTATCGGGTCTTAGCGGGTTCGGGTTTAGGATCCGAATCCGACCCGATAGGGTATGGTCAGGTTCGGGTTAACGGGTTCCGGGTTGGGTTCAGACCCAACCTGACCCACTAGGGTTTAGTCCCAGTTCAGGATTTTGGGCCAGTCTGGGTTGGTTTGGTTCAGAATTAAACCGGGTTTATTTTGGTTTATATTGGTTTATTTTGGGTTTAATAAATAACTTAGTTTTTAGGTCTTTAAAAATGGTTCTGGGTCCAATAAATTTCAGAAAAATTATCCTATGTCTAATATTTTATTTTACACCCAAAATTATTATTTTCATAATATTTTAATATTTAATCAAAATATTTAAAATTATTTAAAACCAGAATACCTTGATTTTAATTAGTTAAAAATTACAGAAAATTCTCGAAAAAATATTTTTAAAATCCTGAAAAATCTGGGGGTTTACAGCCATCGCGGGCGATTTTGTGTCCGACTCTAAATCAATGGCGTGGTCCACCTCCCTCCGTGGAGGTAGCCTCTTCGGAAGCTCTTGCGGCATGACATCCCCAAACTCCATGAGGACGTTGCTGATCTCAGGCGAAAGATCTCCATGCATGGTTGCCTCCTCCATCTTGAACATCACTAGGTATGTCATCTCTCTGTGCTTAACACCCTTCTTTAGTTATATGGCGGAGAGAGCTTTCACCTTCGCTGACTCACCTCGTACAACATTCACCATGCATAGTGCGCCCTCCTCCATGATACCGACGCTCCCAAGTGTGGAATTGGAACTGCTTTTGCCGAAGTCAGGAAGTTCATCCCTAGGATCATCTTAAAGTCGTCGAGAGGTGCAACCGTGAGACTGGTGACTCCCATCCAGTCTCCCACCTCTATCTTCACACCCTTGGCCACCTTCTACGTGGGGTGAGCCGCTGAGTTGACCACCTTCATCTTGCTTGAGTCATTCTCTAGCACCAGACCCAAGCGCTGGACCTCCGTGTCCGAGACGAAGTTGTGTGTTGCCCCAGTGTCAACATCGCCCTCGTACTCTGGCCGTTGATCTTCACATCCACGTACAAAAGTTCTCAATTTGGGACTTTAGTCAAGACGGACTTGCCCTTCAAGGCATTGAACAAGCGTAGGGCTCCCATCTGAGCCCCCATCATTGATCCTTCATCCTCGGCCTCCTCGCCTTGGACCGCGTTCACCCGCTTGCCTTTGTTCTTGCAGTCGCGGACGAAGTAATTTCCTCGGCACACGAAGCATTTTATTTTGCGCTCCATGTGGGGCTTCACAAGTTGCTTGTCCTTCGACGCGGCTTCCTTTCTGTTATCTTTCTTTTCTCCCCCCACCATTGCCCTTGGTGGTGGTCTTTGTCTTAGGCTTGGACGTATCATTTCGTCGATACTCTATTAGCTTCTCAGCCACTGAGACGGTTGTGTTCAGGTCTTGGACATGCTACCTCTGCAACTCTTGCGCCGCCCACAGTTGCAGACCTTGAAGGAAGAAGAATAGGCGGTCATCTTCGCCCATGTTGGATATGGCAAGCATGAAACGGGTGAAGTCCGCAACATACTCCTTGATCGACCCAGTGTGCTTGAGTTGACGCAAGCTCCTCCTTGCCATAAAATTAATATTTTTTGGGTAGAATTAAGACTTGATCTCCTTCTTGAGATCCTCCCAAGTCTCGATTGAGCACACACCCTTCTCCTCTTTAATGCACCTACGCCACCACCAAAGCATAACATCACCAATAAAATAAAGGGACGCTGTATTTACCTTATCGGCTTCGTCCTCGATGCGAATCGCCTTAAGGTACCGCTCGATGTTCAATACGAAGTTATCTACTTCCTTTGCGTCTCGAGCGCCATTGAAGGATTTTGGCTCTCGGTACTTCACCTTAGGTGCCGCCTCCCTACTCGAAGACCCACCATTGGCGATGGCTTTCTCAAGAATAGCGGCTTTAGTCTTCAGTTCTTCGCGTAGTTCAGCAATCTCCGCCTTCATAGACTGGCGTTCCTCCTCGAACCCAGCCTGCATCTTATGAAGTTGCTATCTGAACAACGTCATGGCGTTGGCGACATATCACGACCCGCACCCGGTTTAGGGGCACGAGTGCGTGGGTACGTCCAGCCTACGCCGCAGCATCGGCGGTAGAACGCTGTCTAGGTCGAGTACTAACTAACAATCTCACGCTAGTATCCAACTCCATAAGGAGATTCGGATAATACTATAAAAATATTCACAACATACTCAATCACAACTACAGCACGATAGGAATTTGAAGAAATAAAAGAATACAACACAAGTCTAGAGACAACATAATCATACCTGCAATCATTACTTCCAATCCCCAAGTGTGTCGGAACCAGTCTACTAAGGTCACAGTCTGGAAAAATATTTTCCAGTCAGGAAGGAGCAAAGTATATCTCTAAATAGCAGTTCTATATAAATGACATAAACTATGTAGCAGTTCTAGATGGAAATATACCAGATGCATGTATAGGTACGAGAAATGTACATGAAAGAAATACTGGAAATATTGTAAGTAACTGCAGGAAAAGAAACAATATGTCCATGAGCAAGAAACCTATGACTAAGTGTTTGAGTACTAGCTTTAACATGTGATCGGCTTGGGAACTTGATCAGGCTGGTTACATGTGATTAGCTATGATTCACGAAGGTCAGGCTAACCGTTGGTTAGCTATGATGCATGTAGAGGTCAGGCTAATCACACGTAATAGCTATGAGGCACTGAGATGGTCAGGTCGCACCCGACGTGAGATATGGGGTGAGCTATGATGCATGAAAAGTTAGGTATGATCACATATCTACACTAAAATACTCCCCACCCCCGACTGGTATAGTAGATCCAATCATGGTACGCTATGGCACGGGATTCCCCAGGAAGGTAGCAAATCTCCCCGGGAATCAGTGTCTGTACATGCACAAGATAACAAGGAAAACAAGTCTTGTACAAGCTACACCATGAAAAAGGAATAACATCTCATGACGAGATCCGTGTATACCAATCCGTGTAACCAATGTGTCAAGAACATGGATATCTACACTAGATACAGTGAACATAGGAGATATCATAAATTAGAAACTAATCAGAGAATGTACTCGCCTTTGGTCCTTAGCTGGTGAATACCGAGGTCCTGTTCCAGAGTGTCGCCTGGAGGAACCCACAGTCCTAATGACATATAATAACAATACAATATTTGCATCAGAAGCTATACTAAACACACAAGCAAATACTAACTCAGGGGCCATGTCAGGCATGGGACTCAGTCAACTAGGGTCGTCTATTAGAGACATAGAAGTGTGCACATTGTACTAACATATACATCAAATACATTTGGTACGAAAATAGATAAGTGTATATATATATACCTTAAGTAATATTAATACTGTATGTTTTAATTACAATAGCTACTGGGAAATACGTTATACAAGGTATAGTCATAAAAATAAGCCAAGTTAGAATTTTACTATATCTACTAAATTCCAAAGTACAATGACTATGCTAATACATGAATTTAATTTATACTAGTATATATATACTTTAAAATAAATAATACTTGTGTATATATATATAAACATAATAAATAATACTTGAATGTATATATAAGCATAATAATTAACACTTGAATGTATATCTATATAGACATAGTTCATTGAAAAGGGATACAATACGTATTTATATTATACTATACCAATTTATAATTATACCAAAAATATATTATTATGCTACATTTATTTATATATGCCAAATTATGTTTTTGTTAAACATATACCAGTTAACAATTACCAACATATACTGAAAATATAGATATGCACGTATGTACCAATTTTATATTGAAATATATTAAGTATATACAAAATATATACATATACATATACCAATACGAAAATATAATCTACATATATGTATATATACCAAAAATTTTATACAAAATATGTATAACTGATTAATTATTTAACTAAACCAAACTAATTATGTATTTTAACTAATTATATACTAAACTAATTTATATGAAATTACTAACTAATTAATTAATAAATCAATTAACTGATTAAGAATTTATTTACTGATTATAAATAATTAACTAAACTAACTAATACAAATTAACTATTCTAATTATTATAATTAAACTAATTAAACTAACTAATCTAATTAATTAATTAACTAACTAATCACATTTAATTAACTAATACACTATAACTAATTCTTTACTTACAGAACAGAAGAAAGGGGGAGAAGAGAAGCTCACATTCGTCGTCGACGGAGGAGCAAATCCGCCGGGGTCGGCGCGGGTCAGGCGTCGGCGAGGTCGACGTTCGACTCGGGGCGGCGGATCTGTTCGGCGGCGGGTGTTCTCGTCCCGAGGAGGCGGCGGGTGTTCTGTTCCAGCGGCGGCGCTCGGTTCCAGCGGCGGCGCTCGGTTCCAGCGGCGGCGGCGGCTGTCGAACTCGGCTCGAGGGTGAGGTGGTCTGATCTAGGGTTAGGGTCAGATCGAGGAGGCGGTCGGCGGTTCTTCTCGGCGGCGGCGGTGCTTCGAGGAACCGGCGTCTCGACTCAGCGGAAGGAGATCTCGGCGGATCTGGGCGGCCACCGGCGCTCGCCGGAGTTAGGTTAGGGTTAGGTTTAGTGGATGTGTCGGGGTGCATCGTGTCGGTTGGACACGATGGGTTCGCTGTACAGTGGGCATGTCCGGGTGTTGGACACGGGGTGGGTGTTTGCTGTGGTGTGGGGGTTGTGTCCGGGTGTGTCGGACACGGAAATCAGGTTGTAAAGTTGTAACCGGACACAGAAAATAAATGGATACGGTGGGACACCCGGGGTCGGACCCGAGGCCAACACGGCTGACACGGTAATGCTGGACACACGGACACGAGCACACAAAAATGTTGATGGTTGTTGGCTTGTGGGAAAATTGTGGGGGCTAGCTAATAATTTGGAGATTAGGGTTTCTTGGGAATTGTGAGAATGAGAAACTTAAATAGGGAGAAAGGGTGTGTGGGATAAAGGGTGAGGGTTGGCCCAAATAACAAATGGCCCAAGATCATACATGAATAAATTCATGTGGGAATGAGGGTGAATGAAAGATGGTAACTTGTAAAAAATTTAAAATAAAAGATTAAATTTCAGAAATTATTTAAGGAAAGCTAACTTATTCCCAATTAGCTACTAATAAATCCATATTTGCAAAATCTTAGAAAGTATGAAACGTATTTATTTACTATCCCAATAAACATAAAATTTATTATGAAGAAACAACTAGTCTTTTAATTAATTTTATCAAATAACTAATTTTATGATTTCAAGCCAATAAACATTTGAAACTAGAGAAATATATATACATTATTATTT
The DNA here is from genome assembly GCA_036927795.1 of Iris macrosiphon. Classification (NCBI taxonomy): domain Eukaryota; kingdom Viridiplantae; phylum Streptophyta; class Magnoliopsida; order Asparagales; family Iridaceae; genus Iris; species Iris macrosiphon. The sequence continues at coordinate 178,357,778 of JAYESA010000002.1, read as the reverse complement.
ATTTATAAGGAATCGTCATTTAGGAAAAATGATTTTTATAAAAGATTTTAATTACCTTCTAAAATTAAACATTGTTCCAAATCAAATACAAAAATTCAAGGAGAAAATATTTTATAAACTTGGTATTTAAAATAAATTAAAAATCTAATTATTTCGGAAATTGGAAATCGGAGGTTACAAGTCTACCCACTTTAGAAAAATTTCGTCCTCGAAATTTAGGATTCTCAATAATTGCCTTTACTCATCATATTATTTCTATCAAAATTTAAATTTCAAACCAATTAATCATGAAGTAATTCCATATTGCTATTTCACAACCTTTCAAAATTCTATATCATCATATTCCGGAAAATCTTCAAGTTTTAAAAACAAATTCAAAATTTTATCATAATCTCCTCCAAAATTTAAGTTCGTATCTAATTACTCCAGGATTTTAATATCCAATCCTCCAATTGAATTCCAATCAATGTATATGTATAACATTTAAAATTTTTTATCCCAAATTTAAATTTTAAACACTAATCCATCATTCATCTTACTCCTCTAACCCAAATTCAATTGATGTTTATATAAATCCTTTTCCGAGAATTGAATTCGACACCATTCCGTTAACGATTTTATTTCCAAATTTTCTTTTTCCTCAAATACTCAACGATGCGATACTTTCAGAATCTTCAACGCAACATTCATAATATAAAATATAAAATTTCTATCTTGCAATCAAATAGATAAATGATAATCTCTCCAAATTTTTTTTTTCCAAATTTTAATAATCAATTTAATCATATCAAGACCTTCCTAAAATTAATAAATCCTCAATTTTGCCCTGTGAATTTCTTAACTCTCCATTTAAGTTAATGTTTATCCTTGAATTCTAATGATAATTTAATCACATCTCAATTTTGATAAAATCAATGATTTATCAATTCTGCCATATTAATCCTTAATTCTTTATGCTTATCTTCCAAAAATTTTAGCATCTCGTGTCTCTTGTCAAGTCATAACCTTGTCATAGATCTTTGCTATGGTCCAAACCCTAATGATCATGGTTTAAGAAGAATTTTGCCCACAGTCTTACAACAACCAACTTAGAGGGAACATGCATGGTTATGGTCTGTCTTATCATGGTATTGCATTCTCTGTCAGGGTGTACTATTAACTATATCCTAACAAGAAAAATCACGAATACAACCCACGGTACTAGGGAATAAATCAATCAGAAGACAAAAACATCATGAAAAAAGAAAGAACCTGCTAACACATTACTTGTAGTATCTACTATCTCTAACAACCACTTAACTCTAGCACATTCACTAACTAATTCCTATCCCTGTACACTAGTACCCATATCAACTAATCATTTATCCACAAGATCCATGAATATATCCGTATTGCATACACCTGTCTATTAATACCAGAATCTGATACCAAGAACCTCTAATATAACCATGGTTCAATAATGCATCTAAGTTTGATACCTCTATTTCTTTAGTACCATACTCTCTGCCAGTTCCCGTTCCTACTACAATTATCCATACTATTTGTCCTCATCACTCAAGTATACGTCAAGTGCAACACCATACTAAATACTGCTCTTTCCAATACAATTTCAGATGGACACCCAAGTCAGTCTGCGATGCCATCTCAATCATGCTCCAATCACTAGATCCTTACACATGTATATCCTTTACTCATATATTAATATTCATACCTCTCATCTACCATAGAATTGATCCTCAAAATAATCGTCAAGGTTTAACTTCTCGATCAACTTAAAATAACTGTATATACTTCCTCAAAATCCAATACTCCACATCGAATAAAATTAATCACTCCAAAAATCTTTGTAGCCTTAACCACGTTTATTGAATTCATATTTGAAATCCTCACAATCTAATGACGTGATCTTAACTCCTCAATTATTCTAAAATAAATTTTTTTTTCCACCTTTTAATTTATAATTCCACAAGTGTACATATCAGTGCTCACGGTCTATGATACTCAAGGTGCACTCAATGCATCTAGTGTCTATAACTGTGTAATAAAATTGTACTGCCTGAATCACTTGTACTATTACCTCCAATGATCAAAGTTATCCTCACCTGTATTTTCTTTCATGATTTCAATTTATGTCAACTGGTATATCATCTAGTTATCATTACACAGAGTGCTTACTGTTATTAACGTTATTCTCGACTAATCCTCGATATAGAATCATTAGCACTCTTGGTATTATATCACTAGCTTCATTAATGGTTCATCTCATCAAGCTCATTATAACTCATGATTACATGCACTTTCTATAATACTCATGCTTTACTTCAATCTCAAGGGCAGACATATGGTCCTATATCTCGATTGATGTATAGACATATCTCTTAATCCTTTTACAGCCCGTTAACTAATTTGCGATACACTTCACAACTTCATTACCTATTCCGATATTCCTCTACTCATGACACCTCATTATAACTCCTCATGCATATAAATCTCTTTACCTTTAACACACCCGATATCAATTATCAGATTGAACGTCATGCTCCATTAATTCTTAACACAATTTCTTGGATACTTAAATGTTCACGTAGGTCATCCAATTGCAAAATCATGAGTATCCAGGACGGGTATGTTGGCTCTGATACTAACTCTGAGAACTATCACTGATACTCTATACTCTCCTTCTACTCACAGTCTCTACTGACCTTATCCTAGAACCATTGTTACTAGGTACTATGCTATGGGTATCTCTAGATTAATGCCTAATGCTCCCATGTCCAACTAAGAAACACTTACAGAATCATAAGTCACACTCAGTCAACTAATACAAGACACAACCAAAATTGTAAGTCACTAATTATCATACTAACAAGGAATCCTCAAGGAAAATAAGCTCAAAAGGAACTGGATCAAGGACGGAAGGTATCCTTATTGCTAGTAAAGAAAAGAAGCGATGGAACAAAGTCCTGGAATAACAGAAATAGATAAGTCTTGAGATGATATTTTAAGAACCAATTTAAGATATAACCTGATAATCATACACGTCTGCCAGAAATCATGACACACAGAATCCTCGCCACGCCAGTAAGCATAGATGCGATAAACGACAGGTTCCGTAACTAAGGTATGCAACTCTGTAATCATGTCATCTAGAATTCTCGCCACGCCAACCGGTATGGCTGCGAGAGACTCTAAGTTTCATAACTATAGTATGTACATCCAAGTCAGGTTCCTACGTTCTCGTCACCACAGCTAATATGGCTGCGATAACTATAGGGTCCATAACCAAAGTAGACGTTTTACCTTCCTCACTGTCCTCATCAACATATGTCATCAGATGATACCGTAAATTTAGCCCGTAAAATTTATCTTGATATAAAATCAATTCAACAACGATACCAAGAATTAAATTTAACAACTGGTCAACAAGAATCAAACTCAACAATGATACCAAGATTTTAATTTAATAACTGATCAATAAGGATCAAGTTCAATAACAACAAGCGAGAACGGACGAAAACAAGAAAAAGATTTAATTTGGAAATTATAACAAGATTCTCAAGGGGTCATCCCAGGAATCTCTCAAGAATTTGTGATTGAGTATCCTTCTCTCATCCTAGTAGCCTATGTCCTATATTCTATAGCAGGCACGCAGTAGTACAACTAATACGTCGCACTACCACGACATCGCACAACTTGCGAAGTCTGACCTGCATGGGCCACCACTAAAAATGTGTCACGACCCGCACCCGGTTTAGGGGCACGAGTGCGTGGGTACGTCCAGCCTACGCCGCAGCATCGGCGGTAGAACGCTGTCTAGGTCGAGTACTAACTAACAATCTCACGCTAGTATCCAACTCCATAAGGAGATTCGGATAATACTATAAAAATATTCACAACATACTCAATCACAACTACAGCACGATAGGAATTTGAAGAAATAAAAGAATACAACACAAGTCTAGAGACAACATAATCATACCTGCAATCATTACTTTCAATCCCCAAGTGTGTCGGAACCAGTCTACTAAGGTCACAGTCTGGAAAAATATTTTCCAGTCAGGAAGGAGCAAAGTACATCTCTAAATAGCAGTTCTATATAAATGACATAAACTATGTAGCAGTTCTAGATGGAAATATACCAGATGCATGTATAGGTACGAAAAATGTACAATGAAAGAAATACTGGAAATATTGTAAGTAACTGCAGGAAAAGAAACAATATGTCCATGAGCAAGAAACCTATGACTAAGTGTTTGAGTACTAGCTTTAACATGTGATCGACTTGGGAACTTGATCAGGCTGGTTACATGTGATTAGCTATGATTCACGAAGGTCAGGCTAACCGTTGGTTAGCTATGATGCATGTAGAGGTTAGGCTAATCACACGTAACAGCTATGAGGCACTGAGATGGTCAGGTCGCACCCGACGTGAGATGTGGGGTGAGCTATGATGCATGAAAAGTTAGGTATGATCACATATCTACACTAAAATACTCCCCACCCCCGACTGGTATAGTAGATCCAATCATGGTACGCTATGGCACGGGATTCCCCAGGAAGGTAGCAAATCTCCCCGGGAATCAGTGTCTGTACATGCACAAGATAACAAGGAAAACAAGTCTTGTACAAGCTACACCATGAAAAAGAAATAACATCTCATGACGAGATCCGTGTATACCAATCCGTGTAACCAATGTGTCAAGAACATGGATATCTACACTAGATACAGTGAACATAGGAGATATCGTAAATTAGAAACTAATCAGAGAATGTACTCGCCTTTGGTCCTTAGCTGGTGAATACCGAGGTCCTGTTCCAGAGTGTCGCCTGGAGGAACCCACAGTCCTAATGACATATAATAACAATATAATATTTGCATCAGAAGCTATACTAAACACACAAGCAAATACTAACTCAGGGGCCATGTCAGGCATGGGACTCAGTCAACTAGGGTCGTCTATTAGAGACATAGAAGTGTGCACATTGTACTAACATATACATCAAATACATTTGGTACGAAAATAGATAAGTGTATATATATATATACCTTAAGTAATATTAATACTGTATGTTTTAATTACAATAGCTACTGGGAAATACGTTATACAAGGTATAGTCATAAAAATAAGCCAAGTTAGAATTTTACTATATCTACTAAATTCCAAAGTACAATGACTATGCTAATACATGAATTTAATTTATACTAGTATATATATACTTTAAAATAAATAATACTTGTGTATATATATATATAAACATAATAAATAATACTTGAATGTATATATAAGCATAATAATTAACACTTGAATGTATATCTATATAGACATAGTTCATTGAAAAGGGATACAATACGTATTTATATTATACTATACCAATTTATAATTATACCAAAAATATATTATTATGCTACATTTATTTATATATGCCAAATTATGTTTTTGTTAAACATATACCAGTTAACAATTACCAACATATACTGAAAATATAGATATGCACGTATGTACCAATTTTATATTGAAATATATTAAGTATATACAAAATATATACATATACATATACCAATACGAAAATATAATCTACATATATGTATATATACCAAAAATTTTATACAAAATATGTATAACTGATTAATTATTTAACTAAACCAAACTAATTATGTATTTTAACTAATTATATACTAAACTAATTTATATGAAATTACTAACTAATTAATTAATAAATCAATTAACTGATTAAGAATTTATTTACTGATTATAAATAATTAACTAAACTAACTAATACAAATTAACTATTCTAATTATTATAATTAAACTAATTAAACTAACTAATCTAATTAATTAATTAACTAACTAATCACATTTAATTAACTAATACACTATAACTAATTCTTTACTTACAGAACAGAAGAAAGGGGGAGAAGAGAAGCTCACATTCGTCGTCGACGGAGGAGCAAATCCGCCGGGGTCGGCGCGGGTCAGGCGTCGGCGAGGTCGACGTTCGACTCGGGGCGGCGGATCTGTTCGGCGGCGGGTGTTCTCGTCCCGAGGAGGCGGCGGGTGTTCTGTTCCAGCGGCGGCGCTCGGTTCCAGCGGCGGCGCTCGGTTCCAGCGGCGGCGGCGGCTGTCGAACTCGGCTCGAGGGTGAGGTGGTCTGATCTAGGGTTAGGGTCAGATCGAGGAGGCGGTCGGCGGTTCTTCTCGGCGGCGGCGGTGCTTCGAGGAACCGGCGTCTCGACTCAGCGGAAGGAGATCTCGGCGGATCTGGGCGGCCACCGGCGCTCGCCGGAGTTAGGTTAGGGTTAGGTTTAGTGGATGTGTCGGGGTGCATCGTGTCGGCTGGACACGATGGGTTCGCTGTACAGTGGGCGTGTCCGGGTGTTGGACACGGGGTGGGTGTTTGCTGTGGTGTGGGGGTTGTGTCCGGGTGTGTCGGACACGGAAATCAGGTTGTAAAGTTGTAACCGGACACAGGAAATGAATGGATACGGTGGGACACCCGGGGTCGGACCCGAGGCCAACACGGCTGATACGGTAATGCTGGACACACGGACACGAGCACACAAAAATGTTGATGGTTGTTGGTTTGTGGGAAAATTGTGGGGGCTAGCTAATAATTTGGAGATTAGGGTTTCTTGGGAATTGTGAGAATGAGAAACTTAAATAGGGAGAAAGGGTGTGTGGGATAAAGGGTGAGGGTTGGCCCAAATAACAAATGGCCCAAGATCATACATGAATAAATTCATGTGGGAATGAGGGTGAATGAAAGATGGTAACTTGTAAAAATTTTAACATAAAAGATTAAATTTCAGAAATTATTTAAGGAAAGCTAACTTATTCCCAATTAGCTACTAATAAATCCATATTTGCAAAATCTTAGAAAGTATGAAACGTATTTATTTACTATCCCAATAAACATAAAATTTATTATGAAGAAACAACTAGTCTTTTAATTAATTTTATCAAATAACTAATTTTATGATTTCAAGCCAATAAACATTTGAAACTAGAGAAATATATATATATTATTATTTATTTATTTATAAGGAATCGTCATTTAGGAAAAATGATTTTTATAAAAGATTTTAATTACCTTCTAAAATTAAACATTGTTCCAAATCAAATACAAAAATTCAAGGAGAAAATATTTTATAAACTTGGTATTTAAAATAAATTAAAAATCTAATTATTTCGGAAATTGGAAATCGGAGGTTACACGACATCACTCTCCAACCCATGAGAGAACTCTTCGTAAATCGTTTGATTTTGCTCTACGCCATTACGCCCTGCTCCAAGAGTTTCAGGTGGGAGATCAGATCACCAAGGACCGACTCCAACATTGGCTCCTTGCTTCTGTCCCTTCTGGTGTTCCTCTTGGGAGATGCGGGACGCTGGTCATTGACAGTCTCGGATGTCGACATGGCTACGATCAACCTGGCTCTGATACCACTTGTCACGGACTTAGTAATTTTTTCTTCACTACGACCCGTGCGACGCACAAGCTTCCTCCTCGAAGACCCGTGCAAGCCTTTTCGACCGAACTTAGCTAGATTGCTATGAAAAATAGAGAATAGTGGAGCAAGAAAGAAACTTGAAAACTTCTTTATTGCTATTAGAAAAGCTTACAAGTTTCAGTGGTGTGGAGCAAATGAGTCCCCCCTATTTATATTGCCTAAAGGGCTTACAGAAACATTTTAGAATGAGAATATTCTAGGAATAATTCTCGAAAATATGCTAAAAATTATTCTATATCCTAAGAATATTCTATACATTATTATTAATGCCAAATAACTAAAAAAGAAGCCTATAGAATGGAAAGTGTATTCCTCCATGTGCAGAATTGTATTCCTCTATGTGTATAATTCTGGAAGCTTTCCGAATCTTGGTGGGGCCACAAAAAATGATGCGTGACAATGCGTCGCTATAAAACTGCTCAAGTGGCACCCTCAACAACTCATGCCTTCCTCGGTCTTTTGGCTAGAGATGAATAATTGCTAAACCATTGTGATCAATTAACAAAAAATGTTCATAAGCCTAAATTTGGAATGGGGTCCATTAAAAAAAAATTTGTCCACATAAACTGAAAAAACCAAAAATTGAACCAAATATTTTGGTTCGGTTTAAGTTCAATTTTTACTGAATTCGGTTCGGTTTCGGTTACTGATTTTGCAAATTTAGTTTTTTTCGATTTTCGATAATTCGGTTCGACTTGAACCGAATAAACCGAATGCTCACCCATATTGAAAATGGTTAGCTATGTAATATTGTCTAATTATAAATAAACATCTCTTCTAACTCATGTAGTTAAGGTGGGATGTGTTATCCTTGGTTGACTAAGTTTGAATTTTTGTAGTGTTAATTATAACAAATAATTTTTTTTTTTTTACATAATATTGATTTTTTAAAAATAATTAATTGATGATATACATAAGGCTACCTTCTCAGTTAAGAGTTAGGAGCTATATGGCTCACTTTTGAGCCGTTTGAAGCCTCATTATATTATGTAATACCTTTTCTATTTTTCTTTGTCGAAACACATTTTCGTAGGAATATTTTTTTTTCATGACTCCTGCTTTTCTATTTTATTTTGGTAAGTAAAAATTAGATGAAAGATATAACTTTTACTAATCTCTATCTCCACTATTATAATGCGGCTTAGAACCGGCTCCAAGTTGAGCCATCTAAGCCGTATGTATATCATCAACCAATTAATTTAAATTTTTTAAAAATATATATAACTACCGTGTGTGTTTTCTTTCTCACGTAATTGAAAAAAAAATTAAATAAACCAAAATATATAACAAATGATAAAATTTAAAATTTAAAATTTTAATTTTAAATTATATTTAAAGTAACTATATGGTATTATCTAATTAAAACATATCAAAAATCCAGAAAGCATATTCATAATAAATTATAATTAAAATATATTTAAATTATATATAAAATATTTTACTGTAATTTAAAATATAAATTATTTTTTAATAATAATATAGTTTTTTATTCGTGCAACGTACGTGAACGTGACTAGTATTAAAAAAAGACTCCATTAAATAAAAATAAAAATAAAGGAATCAATAATTTGACAGAAAATGTTGAAAAAATCAAGTTTTTTTTTTTTTTGATTTTGAAAATTTGGAATTTGATGCACAAGTACTAAATTATCAGATTAAAAGGATATTGGATATTATTGCAATTGACAAAATAAAAATAAAAATAAAAAAATCTGACAGTAACAAGTGAGAAGAAATAGAAAAATCAACAAGAGGCCAGAGCTCTTATTTCTTTGCCCTCCTCTCTTCTCCCAAAACCCCTTAATTCTACCAAACCCTAACCCTAATAAATCACTCCCTCCTAATCCGTGTCGTCTCCCCCACCTGACTGAAACCCTAACCCTCCCCAATCCCCACCGCCATGTCCCTCCAGACCCCCGAATTCAAGTACGTGACCGAGGAGCGCCTCCAGGAATGGAAGGGCTCGAGCTCCGACTTCAAGCTCGCCGATCCGGTTCCCATGTCCCGATTCCTCTACGAGATCTGCTGGTCGATGGTGAGTACTCCCACCACCCCCTCCTTTTCGGGTTCAAATAGCTGAATTTAACAATTTTAACTGTTATTCTAGGTTCGCGGAAGCTTGCCGTTCCCGAAGTGTAAAACGGCGTTGGATTCGGTGGCGTTCTCGGAAGGAAACTGCAAGGATGAGATCGGTTCGGTCTTCGCGGATGTGATCGCGCATATGGGCCAGGATGTGAGCTTCTTGTATTTACTTATTTGTGAACTGTTTGTGTTACTTATTCATAGTAAGCATTTATGCTCGGAACTATGTGACAGTTTGTAGTAATTTTGTTTAGAAGCTACAAGAACTATATGTTATGTTCAAATCCAGTATTACCGTAGCTTGGGAATGATGCTAGGTTTGCTTTGCCAAGGAAAATTTGGGAATATACTGCACAGACATGGATATGAGTCATACGAACGGTAGGATACTGAATTATGTTGAATGAATAGGAAATGACAAGGTATGGATAAGGGATACGGACATTTTTCTGATAGCTAGAATAAGCAGTCAGCTATTTTGCACGAATGCAGACACGTTGTGGGTATTACCACGACATAGTTGCGGACACCATTTTATTTTGTCCATGCGACATAGATATGAACATGGCTCGTATTTTTGTGTGTCCAACTGCATTTTGGAGTGTCGTTTTAGTGTCCGACATGATGCAACATGGGCACTACACCATTTCTCGGAGTCAGTGCTTCTTAGTTTGGGAATGAGATTATGAAGGTAGTATTTAGACACTAGAATACTAGGGCAAGAGTTGACTCTGATTACTATTTGCAAGGGAGTCAAACTTTGTGCTTGTAATTTGAATTAATAATTATATGTTACTGAGTTATATTAAGTCGTTGATGCTCACAAATTTATTGCTTTGGATTGTAAGATACTGACTTCCTTTAATATATCTATGAAGAAGGAAGCCTAGAAAGTACGTGAGCTAATTTTGATGCCATTCATGATTGAGGCAGTTGGGAGTAATACTGTTTAGAAGCTAGGAGAAACAAGTTTCTTGACCTAGCTAAGCTGGAAACTTGTGAATCAATCAATGCTACATAAGAGAAGGTAATGGGATTGTGAAGGCTACAGAATACGTGGATGTTATTTAACTGAGACTTAAATTGTTATCTTTTGGGTGGAACCGAATAACTCGCAGTATTTAATTACCTAAGACTAAGAGATGGGTGTGAACTGTGAATAGTGAAAAGCGAATAAAGAACTAGATCAGGTTTATAGGAGACAATAGATGGTTATGTTCAGAGGCTGATCAGAGGGATCTATAATCAGTTATATAGGCTGGAAGCAGTTTTTGTACGTTCCGCAGAAAAAAGTTCTCCATGAAACATGTACATTGAGATTTTCTTCTCCGAACAAGTAAAACAGCAGAGATGCAGAAGTAGGGGAGTTATCTAGGAACTTGCGACTACAGAAGAGATTTAAAGTTTAAAGATAAGACGTGAGGAAGAAAATAAAAAGTGGGCATATAGTTGCAATTTGGTGTCTGAAAAACCTCAAATGAACAGTAAGATTGGTTGGACTTGGACATGACATGTAAATAAGACTCAGTTCTGCCTTAGATGTTTATAATTTGCACATTAGACAACAAATCAATATAGATAAATGTTCATACATGCCCTCATCCTTGTTTTCTGTTTTCGACTGAATCCAAGTACAATGGTAGGGGATGGAGAAATTATAGGGGAAGTGTCATATGTGCTCAAGGAAGTGCCTGCAAGGGCTCTCATGACATGTTTCAAAGTTGTAATTGAGTTATTTTTTGCTAAGAAGTTGTAATGGAGGCTGCAAAATCTTTTATTCCATAGTGGCATGTATATTGATGAAGCATTCGTAGCCACCATATGGAAAGGTACAGTTTGTTATGGTTATGTAAAGCCCAACAAGTGAGGAGCCTTGTTGTATGTACATGAATATGACATCGTAGGGACATGCCGACAAGGACATGACACAAATTTTAGTGTCCATGTTGATTTCTATGCGTGCCCTCCATGTTAATTACACAGATACAACAAGCAATTTTGGAATGTTTGTTCTTCCTAGGCGGTGAGCATTTTCTTTCTTTCGAGTGGTTAGAGAGCTGCGCTCTTGTTAGATCAACCGAAGACACAAAAAATAAAGTGAAAAGGAAGCGAGACTACCAAATTGTAACACCACATGTATTGGCACAATTTCACTGTTGAAAATTCTGCAACTGTTTTATAGAGTTTATTCAGTTGATCTGTTGAAGAGGGTTGTTGTAAAAATATGATTAGATTTGCGATTCCCTATGGCCGAAGTTTGTGTGACAAATCATTACCTGCACTGGGACAATTTCTTTCTTCGTTTTCCTGGGATATTTGACGAAGGTGAACCCTCTTAAGGGTTGATTGGATTTGCCTTAAGCCCTGCGGAGACTGCCATTTCAAAACCTTGGAATTAGACACTAATGGTTTTCAATAGTGGGACACTTAAATTGTTCAATGCTTAAGCTTGTAGCCATGCATGGAATCAAGGATGTGCTATAGATAGGTCCTATGGAGTTAGAATTGCTCACAAATAAGTGCCACATCTAACTTGGAGTTCTTACAGTAAAATATCACAAGTATCACTATTCTGTGTTTCTGTACTGTTTCACCTTAGATAAGATATTGTTTCTAACACCTCCCTTGGCCTTTTATTTATTCTAACTTCTATGATTATAAAAAAACTATCAACTACTCATCATCAATTCTGAAATTAACGTTAAGCTAATATAATTCATTGTAAAAATGTAATATTTGAGTAGTTGCTATAATATGTGGATACACAATCCTGATTAGTTACAAATCGATATGAGCACGAGTGAATAAATACTTGATTCGATCTTGTGAGTTTCTCTTACTCGATATTTGTTGGACTCAGAAGTCTTATAAATAGCATTTGAATTTTTTGCGACAGATCTTATAAAATTATTTTAAGAAATATCTTGAGGAACTTCCTGACATCATATAAAGCATCTTAATATTCCATGATATTGCTAAACTTATTTTACAGAAAGCTATTTGAATTTATTTTTTCTATTTACCTTAAATTTTGTAGATTTTCCATGTGGTTTCACAATGGGGAGATATTTTATATTGTTGGAAATAATTGAGAGACCAGCATCTCTTATCTATTTTCTTACTGATTTTGAGTTGATGAAATCTATGTTGAGACAGTACTGAAACTAAACAGTGAAGGCTGATTGCAACTGAAGTGATTTTCACAAAGAAACAAACAGTTCCATTCGAGTGTTTGAGATGTTCTTGTTTTTACTATTCAATTAACTGAGGGATCTATGACAAGAACGTTATAGGTTGAAGATACAATGAAAGGGTGCTTGTAAATCTAGTTGTATAACATGTGTTACTTTGAATTGTTCCTACTGGATCAGAATATTTTCCAGTTAAATTATACCACAATCTATTATCTTGTTGTTTCTTTTGAGAATATATTATCTTTATTGTTCGAGAGAACTTCATCATTGATGTGGTTAGATATATAGTTTCAACCGATTCTATACAATTGCTGAGCATGCCTTCAATCCTATGATTCCTATCAAAGAAGCATCCGTTTCCTTTCCTCTTCTTTGACTATATAGTCCTATATTGTTATTCAACCTTTTGCATTTATCTCCTCTGAAAGTGAAGATAACATTGTATCACATGTATATTCCTGTGTTAATATTTTTTTTTTTGTATGGGCACCTTTATTTGCAGCTCACTTTACCTGGGGAATATCGTCTACGCCTTACCAAAATGGTTAGTTAATTTCATAGCTTTTGCACTTAAAACTGTCTGATTGATCTAAATTCTAAAACTAGGACTTGTTATATTGCACTTCTCATACATACATGTATAATGCTTACTCATAAAAATTTGGCTGTGTTTATCTTTAAAAAGTGATTATTTTATCAGAATTGAACGGTGGAAGCTTTCCTGTGTGATATTGCAGCTAAAATGTGAAGTATATAGTCTGAATTGAATCTTTTAAGCTCTTTCTAACATGCTTATACTGAGTGTTTTGGATCTTTAAACATTTTTGACTGCTGGCAGAGGAACAAACATATGTAAATGGAGCAAAATATAACTGCTTGATGAAATGATGGTTATGTTGCTTTTTTTGTAATGCGATATTGAATCTCTTGTGATGTCGAAATAAATGTGTACACAAACCATGTTATTAGCTCATGCATCTAAGGTGTAAGGTATCTAGTATTTGAGTATGGACCCATGAGGAGTTATGAATGTCATGGCACCGCTTATATAACTCACTATCACTTCCGTGTGCAACTTCTCTCCCTTTGTTAAAGGAATTCATGGATTCATTGAACAGAGCAGAAAATGGATGCTACGATATTGGTTGGGCTTCTGCGCTACCTTGAGTGTTTCTACAACACGGCGTTTAAACCTGATTGTCTGTTCTACATTCTTTGAAATCTTCTGGACACTTGTTTGCCTCAATTCCCTTGCCTGCTATGGGAGGCAAGCTGCGAATATGGTCAGTCCTTCCATGGAAGCTTTAGCCTTATTGCTATGTATCCATTTTCATGGTTATGATGGATATTGGTAAGTCTTCAACCTTTTATTGTTAGACAGCATAGAATAATCTTTTTGGACTTGTATAACTCTCTCTCTCTCTCTCTCTCTCTCTCAAACTCAAATGTATAGACACCCACCTGGGCAAACACTACTACTAAAAGCAAAGAGATAATTTTGTACCCTTATTTGGTTTAATCATGTTTTATTCTCATTTCTTATTATAAAACATATTCTTTTCTTAGTAAATTAGGTTAACATATTCTAAAGAGGAATCAAGATAGTCAAAGGTGCAATGCGCACTCGAGGTGCAAAGAGGTCCATATTGTCCAAGGTGCAAGGCTTACTAAAGGCACGCACCCGAACAAAATGGGACGCACAAAAAAACATAAATAAATAAATGACTAATGTAAGAAATTGAACCAAATAACATATTAAAACCAAAATAAACATGTTAAAACATAACCAAGTGAACTTGTAGAGCAGTAATAGCACTAGGAGGCAACATAACTAACAAGAGTTTGTATTCTTCCTACAACATTTTTAGTAAAATTTAGTTTTTCCAGTTCAATTATAACCTTTGGCAACCTGGAAACGGGCTATCTTCCTCCAACTTGTACGAGGTAAGGATTATTCCCATGCCTCAAAATTTTTTGTATACAAAAAATAAAAACCATAAGGCGCGCCTAGACCTGCCTTTTCTTGGTTGCGCCTTGGTAAAATGCGCATCTTGGGTGCGTCCGGAAAAAGATGCCTCACCTAGTGAGGTGTGGGACGTAGCCGTGCCCGAGGTGCGCCTTTGACTACCCTGAGAGTAATAAGCTATCTATGGTTATTAATTGCCAATTGCTACTTTTAAATGATCAATTGCTACATTGCTATATCAATGGCCCAACGTAGGATTTCTATTTATTTTCCTAAGTTAGGGAGGTGAAATGTTTCTTTAAAGGCCGAATCTGATGCAACTTATTTTTCCTGCTTATGGTTATTATTAAATTTTTTTTTTGAAAAGCAGAACCACAAGCTGTTTAATAACGATTGTCTGCTTATTGTTTTTTGAAAAGCAATAAGAAAAGTTGTATGGTAACAATTGCCTTTTATGGTTTTGATAGGCTAGTTCATTTGTGAGCAACTATTGAACGCAGAGGGAGGTTGTTTTCAAAAGTTGCTTTACTTTTTGAAAGCAACAACAATGGCTAACCAGGTCTAAGAAGAATTAAAAGTCCTATCAACAATTAACACTTTGTCTTGAAAAGATGGTGGACTAGTCTTTGTAGAGTTGAAGGGATTTATGACGAATTAGGGTCAGATTCTCATCCTACCCTATGTTGCACGGACACGGATACAGCACTACATGTTTCGAGCATGACGACACACCTCCGCCACTTCGTTTAGCGTGTCCTAGTGTATTTTGGAGTGTCAGCGACATATCCTATTTGGGTTCGATGCGACACAGACACTGGCTTATCCGATATGTGTTCGACACGACGCGACATAGACCTGACATGGATTTTGGACAATTTGTGCTTCCTAGATCCTACCACAACAGATTTTTTCCATCCATTACAATGATGATTGGTGTTTTTTTTTTTTTTTTATCTTGACAACAATCCATGTCCCAGTGGTTTCATAAGTCCCTTCGTCGTCCAAAACTATTACAATCGTTACGTTATATCTAGCTTTATAGGTCAGATCCCATTTATTACGAAGAAGCAAGAAAAACGTAGTCATTCAAGAGTGATGAAAACCAAATAAACTTTGTAGCTTATAAGGACATCAAATATTAGACTTTTCACGAATGAGAAAGTAAAATTACTTGTCTAGGGCATAAAGAGGAGCAAAGTTACTTCCCCATAAGGTGTTTTCACACGTAAATTTAGAGAAGGATAAATTTTGGCGCATTGTTTTCGGAACCATAAGGGGAGGATGCCAAGCATACGGTGCCAATCAATGTTAGAAACGGAAGCAAATACATTAGACATGACATCCAAGTGATACAACCCATGTGTCTCACGATCTCTACCAATTACTGTTTGCATCTTGTCTTCTTGAGATCATGAATCACCACACAAGGAGAAAAGGATATGAAGCACTTAAGATCTTTCGTCATACGGCTAATAGATAGAAGTTTAGCTCGTAAAGAAGGTACTGCAAAAACATATTGCAGACTGAGGGAAGATTGAGGGTGATAATAAACGGGATGGAACCCGAACCAATGGCATGAGTAGTGTCTCCATTGACAATGTATATAACTTTGTAAGGACCCGGCATTAGAAATTCTACCTCGAGATATACACGTAATCAGAGGTCCAAGAATTGAGGACTCGAGTAAGAAAGAATGGTGATACTTGAGGTGGTAAACAAATGAGCAGGATATAAGTTGTCAGAAGAGTAAGCAGAGGATATGCTCAAGGAGTTGAAGATCGTGGAGGAGAGTGATGCAGGCATTAGAGGAAGTGAACTCAAAACAGTAGAACCCTTGGAAGTACATACAGAGGCTGTCGAGTCGGTGACAATCTTTCGATAGTCATGCTTTAGTAGCAAGTAGCCTTGGAATTGTTGATGCGGAAAAAATTTAGTTCGATAGGGTTATCCAAGGCCACGAGCTTGGGATGAACAATGAGTAGAAGCACCAACTGATAAGTAGGGAAAACCATCATAGAACCAAGATATTACAATCTGACAAGAGAATGGAGAAGATGGAAAGGGTAATGCAATCAGGAGGAATATTAGTGCGAGTAGGAAATGAGTGTCCAATCATGATACCGTTTGAGCAATAGGACTCGCGAGTCCTTAAGGAGGAAGTAGCAGCTACCAAGGAAGTTGATGTGGTCGAGCAAGTAGTTTTGACTGAGGAGGTTGACGTGATCGAGGAGGTAGTCGTGGCCAGGAAGTATTCGTTGAAATGCTAAGGAAGTAAACGAGGTAGAGGAAGTAGTCGTGTCCGAGGAGGTAGGTGAGGAACATGAGAAAAGCGTTATCACATTAGGAGAAATCACAGAGTTGCAGAGTAGCCGTATAAGGCGATTGTACATAATTGCAAAGATATATGATCCGCGAAGAGTATCCAAATACAAAATACATACTGCAATTGTTGAGTATCCAAATGCGAAATACATACTGTAATTTTCTTTTTCTTCTTGGGAGAGTTCTAAAACTGGTTTGGCTCTTGCTGTCCTCGAGTTGCTGCTAGGCTGGCTAGGGGCTGTGGATGGGGTTGTCGTTAACGGAGAGAACATTTGACCAGAGTTTTTGACAGGGTCAAGAAGGCATGAGGACTCGTTAAGGGTTACTGATTGTCAAGCATGCTTGCTGAGGACTTGTCGAGGGTTGCCGGTATCGGGGATGCTCGGGAGTGACATGCCGAAGGTTGTCAGCCATCGAGAAGAGCTCACCAAGGGTTGCCAGCTCCCGAGGTTTGCCGGTTGGTTCTGAGGTTGCTGGAATGACATGCGACAAATGGAGACTGGGGCAAGCAGTTGGGTCTTGGATCTGGAGCTTAATGGAGACATTGTTTTGTTCAAAGTCTATTTCTATTGTGCACTGCAAGCATTAATTTTCTTCGAATAGCTTCACAACTTGTACTTCCTAGAACCAATAGATGTAATCTCATATTCCTACTGAATTGTAACTGAATGCTGATGGATGTCATTTCTAGTTAGCAAAATTGAAATTCATTTTGAAGGATCCTTTTGATTCCTAAACTGAGAGGATAAATAGAAAATAGGTGTAAGAGAAGCAAAAGAAACTAGGATGAGCATTTTCTTAGGTATCATTGGCTATAGATTATGAATTCCTGTTTATCCGGTTAGAGACGAACCCTTCAAGAAATATTCCTTTAGTTTCCGAGGAAGGAGCTAGAGAATCACTGTTTGTACTTTGTACAATAAGCTTTCAATTTTTATGCAAACGTGAACTTTCAAATTTACACTTTTTTTTTCAAGGTTCGCACTATCAGTATCAGACTCTCATATGAGTATCGGTATCGACGGTTTCATATCGGACTATCGATTTTTTGGGTATCATAAAGCAAATAATTATTAATAACTTTGGAGAAAAATATTTTAGATATTTTGGCATAATTGTAAGTATTTTCGGTGTTGTTTCGTAGTAGTTTTGAAATCGAATAAAATAATAGTCACCCTTGCTATTGGTTTACCTGCGGTAGATAAGTTTGTTTCATTTACATGTTTTTACAACCTTACTATGCTTTTGTATCCTCGTTATTCGTTCATTTTTTGTTGAATTGATTTGGAAAGAGATCTCCAATGGTGGTATCGGATCGGGACATGCCAAACTGTATCGGTATTGGATGTATCGGGTCGGTATTTGCATACTACAAACTATACGTTTTCCTCCCTCTTTGATAACCTTTATTATGGGTTAGCACTGTGTGTGTGGTGGTGGTGTGGTCTATTGCAAGATTCTGCTTTATTTGTTAAACCATGCACGTGGTGACTACTTCAGACTATATAGGGACTTATCTAGAAGACGGATCGTAAACTCCCCCGATTGCTTAAAGCATGGAGGATCTTGCATAAAAATACTCTTCCGTAGATCGCTATTGAGGAAAGCATTCTTCACGTCTAACTGATAAATAATCAAATTCGTGGAAACTGCTAATGGTACTAGAACTCGAACAAAAGGCAACTTAGCAACAGATAAAAAAGTCTTAATATAGTCCAACACATACTATTGGGTAAAGTCCTTAGCCACTAAACATGCTTTGAGCTGATCAACCGAGCCATCTGAGTTATGTTTAATAGTAAATACTCATTTACATCCGACCATCTTTTTACTTGAGGGCAAGAGTACCAAAGTCCAAGTCTTATTAGAGTGAATACATCAAGTTCCTATACTTTAGCGGTACGCTAACTTGGATGCTGAAGTACTTCCTAAATAAAGAAATAAAGAGTTATAGCAGCCAAAGATGAAACAAATGTACGACAAGATGAAGTCAAAAGATGATAAGAAACGAAGTTAGAAATAAGATGGACAATAGTAGAAGAGCACTTACCCTTGCGAAGAGCAATAGGAAGAGAAGCCTCCATCTGAAGTCGGTTGAGGTGGAGTGTAGTAACAAAAGGTAGCATTGTAGTACTTGCAGAAGAATTATCAGTGATACCCTGAGAAATAGTGGCAGATAGAGGAATAATCTTGTCCCAACGCATATCCACCAGGGGAAAGGGAACCAAAGACCTTGACCTAGGAGAGATACGAGAAATATGGTGTAGCAAATTCAGAGGAAGGAATAAGCGGAAGAGGAACCGTAGACAATAGAGATGTAGATGGTATATTGGAAACAAAATAGACCTGATTCTTGAGAAAAATAATATTATAAAAGACAATTACCTTTGAAGCAGTGGGATTAAAACAAACATACCCTTTGTCTTCGAGAATAACCAACAAATATCATATGGGTAGGTTACCCTTTGTGTTCGAAAATAACCAACAAATATGAAATATCATACATCATACGGGTAGGTTACCCTTTGTGTTCGAAAATAACCAACAGATATCATACGGGTATGTTACCCTTTGTGTTCGAAAATAACCAACAAATATAATACGGGTAGGTTGCAGACCAAGTTTACCCGAGGTCTAAAGATTATGAGTATAACAAAGACAACTAAAAACCTTTGGAGCGATATGAAAGGGTTTATCCTGTAGAAAGATGATAGAAAAATATGATTTGTTCTCAATGGCATAAGAGGGCATGCGGTTTATATAAAAATAAGTAGTCAAGACCGCAAAATTCAATAATTTCTTGGGAACATTCATATGAATAAGGAAAAAGCAGACTACCTAAAACTATGTATTTTATTACGTTCTGTAATATCATTCTGTCGAGGAGCTTACGAACACAAAGTCTGATGAAGTATGTCATGAGTCTGACATAATGTTTGAAACTCCCTGCTCACATACTCCTTAGCAAGCGAACCTTGATGCAAACATCAAAATGATTAAAAATTTCAACCACAGATTTGAAAACATACCGAAGATTGGACCTAGAACAAAGAAGATATAACCATGTCATGTGTGAGTGATCATTAATGAAATTTACAAAATTATATATAGCCATGCACACTCGAAAACTTGAAGGACCCCAAATATTACTATGAACCAAAGTAAAAGGTGAATTATGTCATTTATGAACCAGATAAAAAAGGACGATGATGCTTCCCAAGAATACACGACTCATAACTAAATTCAGATAATAATAAATTAGGTAACATAATACGGAAGGAAGATAACGAAGGATGCCAAAGTCTCCTGTGCCACTGAATGAAAGGAGCAAGCATTGATGTACTAGACAAATGATCTACGTAGTAAATGTTGTTCTGTTCATGCCCCCCATCAATCCGTTGCTTCTTCAGAAGGGCATGTACTACAAAGTGAGATGGGTAAAATGTATTTGAACAATTAGAATTATGTATAAGCTGACAAATAGATAATAAGTTATGATGCATTGATGGAACAATGAGCGTATTTTTCAAATGTAAAGACGGAGTAATCTATAAATCAACAGTACCAGAAACATGAGTAGTAGTACTTTAATCCATTGAAATGAATTTGTGACTAGAAGCAATATTTGAGGGTCTGTCATAGGTCATATGGTTCGAGGTGCCGGAATCAACTACCCACCAATTAGAATGAAAAGAAGAGAGATATCTGATGTAGCGAAAAGATTGGCATGAGCTATAGAGGAGAGGAGTCGATACAACTGATCTCATTCATTACTGAAAAATGGTATCTAGCCACTAGGTGGAGGTGGAGGAGCAGTAGTGTCACGCCCAGTACTGAAATACGGAGAAAGGGAGGTATGACTCGGCCAGCTACGTTCCTTAAGCTTTGGCTTTTTTGTATAATTAGCCTTGAGTGAAGCAATCTCATCCTCATCTGTTCTGCCTTAAGGTATTTTCTGCTATCAGTGTATTATTTGGGTTATATACTAGCATCTGATTATGCTTTCAGTTCAATGCCTGTTCTTTATGTTGTATGATATAACACAAACATATCTTTATTTCTTTGTTTTTACTTTTTTTATAATGCCTTGCCTTTCACAGTTTTTCCATTGATGCTGTTGCAAGATTCTCCCTCGTTACATACTTTCCCATATCGGATCTGTCTCCATATTTTAGGTTGGATGGCCCTCATATTTTAGATTGGATGGCCCTTGTTCTTTTGGCTATTGATATGGGGGAACTCTTATGTCCAACATTGTATTTGAACTGAAGGTTTCTACACCCTTTTTAGAGCATTGCAGTTGTTGAATACTCCTTACTGTATTACTTCTATGTTATTTCCTAATACGGATTATTCTCTCATCTCTGAGAAGACAATTATCTATTAGGAAATGCATTCAGTGACTTCTTTTAAGAAGTAATATGTTTAGCCCTCTAAAAGATGGGCCTAGGCCCCACACAGATGCTCCAAACCCTGTCCATGGGGCTTAGAGCCCCAGGTGGCTACAGTTTTATTCATGCTTTTGTTAACTATAGTTTCTACACAATTTTTGTCTCTTGGGGTTGTACTTTGGTTTGCCCATACAAACAAATGAATTCTTTCTATTTTCAATTTTAGTTTGGATTTAATTGGTTAATTATTTGGTAATCAAATTCCGGTTGGATACATTTTGTGGTGAATGATAACCAGATTTTCCTAATTGGTACGTGTTATATTTGTGACTTATAGCATTTTGTCATTTATAGCATTTTACCTTTTTATAAATTTATAGCAAGAAATGGCAATGTCCGTGTCTGTGATATCCTGGCCCATGGGCCCGCAAGACATGATGTGTGCATGGATTGCATGTGCACATCAATTGACCCAATTACCAAAATGGTTAATCCATATTATACATTGGATCCAGCCACTCCATATAAACCAATCAAACTCCCATCTTCTATCCACTGTGGTACTAAATATTGGGGTTTCACAATCGACCCCAGTCAAAGATACGTCGTCCTCATTGCAGCCTATGCAATGGCCCAACTTGCCCCAGCGGAACATGATCCAGTGGGTAGCTTTAATACCTCGAAACCAACAATTTTAAGATAAACGAAACCTCTACATGGCGCATTAAACCCTTGTAAGTGTCAAATACAATGCAACAATAGCTAAAAGTGATGGGCGTATGTGATCCATGCACGGCTACTGTCCTGGTGGGCCCTTGGGCCAGGACATGACACTATTACCATGTCCATCAAGTAGTGTGTCATATTCTTGTCCGTGCGACATAGGAATTGTCATTAGACAATTATTGTACAATCCACAATAGTAATTTCTTTTATTTTTAAACAGATGACTAGTGTACCGGTTTTAGGGGTGTGTGTGTGTGCGGGAGGGGGGATTCACTTAACTAGTGATAATTTTTTTGTATCTTTATATTAGGGATGGTAATGGGCTTGGGCTTACATGACCCTAGTTGGCATGTTCAATTTTTTTAGGTTACTTGTGCCGAAACCCCACATATTTCATCTACCAGACTCGAAAACTTAGTCCAAGCCTAAGCTTTTATAAAAGAAATGAAGCCCAACTCTAGATCTAGAAACATCAGCATAAAATTTAAAATCATCTGTGGTTAACCAAAATAAGGACTTCCACTAGTTTTGGCTAGCAACAATTTTTCTATGTAAAAGAAACAGAGAGTTAGGCCGGTTGCATGCTTTTAAGCTCTTTTGATTCAATGATTATTAAAACAGGTCATAGGAAAATGGTTATTAGGGTTTGAGGGATAGGATTTACCTGTCTGTGTGTGAAATAATGGATAAAGCCCCTCCAGGCCTAGATTCTCAAGCCCAGACTGGCACATGAGATGCTGGCTTGAAACATAAGCCTGCCCGAATTTTGATTCCATTACTAGCTTAAAACCGCCTCCAAATGTGCCGGTCTTGGCCCCCAACTTCAGCCCTAATAATATTGGGCAGTTGTGAATTCCAAAAGAGAAAACACTCGCACACAAGGATTTTAACAGAAGGAATGATGTGATCCACTCAAGAGTAGATCGTCTGCTCACAGCTTATGGCGATTCAATGTTTATTTCAATAATTTTATTACGAGGATAAGGTTTTATTAACTTATTATTATATTATTGGTGTGGAAAGATTCGTAAGGCTGAGCTTCAATAATCAGGATAAGTTTTCATCTGGATTGATTCATAAAACTTAACTTCAATAATTGTGATAATCCATCCATGGATATGGTTATCCTTACATAAACCATTTTAAAGTTGATCTCTGTCTTGTTCTCTATATTTTTAATGAATGAAGTTACATGTTTGATGAGATTTCCCACTTGTTTAAAGCAATGTACTTGAATTTATCATGCACAATCTTTATTTCAGTGTTTCTGTTGATATCTAGAAGGCTTCAAAATTTTATCCCTCATATGTAACTGAACTTGTTTAACATCTTCAAAATAGGCAAAGTGGCTCGTTGAGTCTTCCTTGGTCCCGTCTAGGCTTTTTCAGGAACGTTGTGAGGTGAAACCCATTAACTGTTTCGATAGTGCTATTGTATTTTCCTACTGGGGCATTCTGGAATTAATTGTGTTTATAATGCAAAAGCTATTGTTCACATTGTAGGAAGAATTTCTTTGGGAGTCTGACATGGCTAAGATAAAAGCTCAAGATCTGAAAGCAAAAGAGGTATGCATATTTGGTTCACTGTCATTTATCACTCCATGTATACGATTATAGTGGTCGACTCTATAAACATAGACAACTTGGTTTCATCATTTGAACCACCAATCTTACTAGCGTCCTTTGCGCATGCCAATACAACTAGGGAGTGGACAAAACTAGTATCTTCCACAAATATTAAAGCAGCTTCTTCCTTAGCTTATTAAAAAATAGAGTATACACATCACAGCACGGAATATACACATTGCACGTGACTGAAAAGTGGCTCTTGCGCTTCCCCACACAGATCAATCAATCTTTGAAGGCTCCTTCCACACATATACACATTACACATGTTCCATATCCACCTGATATAAGAACCCAAGAATACTTAACCGGAGAAAGAGAAAGAGAAAGAGAAAGAGAAAGAGAAAGAGAGATAGAAAGAGACAGAGACTAATATATAGAAGAGAAAAAGGGAGAAGTTAACCAGGCAAGGCTATGAAAGCATCAGAATGGCCAGCCATTTCAGCCTTCCTTTGGTGCATGCTTGTCACAGCTTTGACCTCTCCAAATGTTTCTCCAGTGATCTAATACATATGAAATTGAAACCAGGTTAAGGCTACAAATGGATCAGAACTAAGGAGGCTTCGAATTTGGAAAAGCCAAACCTCTTTGCTTATGAGTGTCTTTGTTATGATCCTGTATAGTAAGGAAATGAGAATTAGTAAATCATAGAAAAATACTTATTACAAAAGCAAACTTCCTCACTCACCCAATAACATGGCCTCCCCCACTGTGAACAGCTTCGGAGACTAAACCCATGAGGCCAATGCTTCCTCCTCTGTAGACAAGGTCACCAATCCTAGAAACCTTGAGACAATCCAAATAAAAGAACAATTAATAATGGAAACTAAGCTAGCTAACTAGAAACAATGTATTTTTATGTACAAGTGTCTTCCCACCAGTTCTTTGCCGAGCTCAATTGCAGCATCTTGATAGCAGTTTCTTTTGCCGCTGCATCTACCACAGAAGACACTATCTCAATTATGGCAGTAGAATTGTTTTCCTGTAGCCTTTCCAATAGATTTGGAGAACATGAATGTTGAGCCTCCAATAGATTTCCTTCATAATAAGAAAAAATCTGCATAGATTGGATACATTGGCAAGAAAAAGTTTGAACTTTGAAGGCAGATTGGCATGTTGGGCATCAATAGATGCAATGCAGTATCTGTCCACTACTAACGCTGTCTCATTATTACACTTCATATTTGTTAGCAATTTATAATTGAATAAAAAGTAAACTATATTACTATAAAGAAAAAATATTTACTTCTTGGCCAGGTTTATAAATAACCCGAGCTACATCAAACATAAAGTGCTACTATGATTGCAGTGTCAGAAATAGTGAACTGTCTGCATAACTGAATTATGCAGAACTGAATTCTAAGTGCAGAATTGAATTCTGCAATGCATAGTGCCAACTGACTTCAAAACTGAATTCTGCAATGCTAGTGCAAAAATAGACAAAATCTCACTTAAATAATTTACATTGCAGAACTGAATTCCCACTAGAAATACAGACAACTCAAAGTCATAGTGCTGCAATGCAGAACTGAATTCTGGGTGCAGAATTGAATTCTGCAATGCATAGTGCCAACTGACTTCAAAACTGAAATTTGCAATGCTAGTGCCAAAATAGACAAAATCTCACACAAATAATTTACAGTGCAGAACTGAATTCCCACAGAAATACAGACAACTCAAAGTCAATAGTGCAGAAATGAATTCTGCAATACATAGTTTATAATGCTTAATAGTTACAATCCAAAATAACTAGATCTTTAAAGCTCGCTTGAGGTTGAGTCCATCGCCAAATGACTTAAATCTTTATTTGAAATATAACATAAGTCAATATTCGGTGCAACTTAAATATATAGAAATGACTTAAATCTATATAAGAAAGGACTTAAATCTATACCTTTTTCAAGTCGATACAGGGATTCCAAGTTCTCTTCAGGACTAGTAACAATAGATCAATCGGTACTCGATCAAAACCAATTTTGTGAACAAATGTGACCTTGAGCAATCTTTAGATGTCAAAGAGCTCCTAATGCATCAAACACCCGACCACCTATACTAAATTCACTCTCAGAAGCTACTGTAGATATTGGAACAATTAACATATCACAAATCATTCTCGAAATAATGGAAAGCCCTAAGATAATTAATCTTCCACTAACATATCACAAATCATTCTCGAAAGAATGGAAAGCCCAAAGAGAATTAATCTTCCACCAAGCCATGAGATCAAAATCTGGATTCTCATCATCATCGGCTTCGGTGGGCTCAACAAGATAACGATCCAACTCCGACTTACTATGACAACCACCCGTTTTTATTTTATGGTTCTTATAATGAGTTTTCATCATATGTTTCAAGTTAAAAAAGAGGACGATCTTCGACGATTGAAGATTCAACTATTTCATTAGTAGTTGAAGAGGCAACTATAGGTGAATAGATTTTTTATACTCTTCAAACATAGAGTAGACAACCCTTTTCACATTCTCGATCGTGATATCACCCCTTGATTTATCATATAGTTGATATGACCACCATTTTCATATGCAATCTTTTGACATGGATAAAAAAGTAGCGGAATAAAGATAACCATATTCATCTTCTCAATGTCTCCCAAATACTTGTCATATTTTTCTAATTTTATCCGCCATCATAGACAACTCAAAGTCATTAGAGGAAGTCGATAGATTCAATCTCTTCAAAGAATTTGTTAGAAACTTAGAAGTGACATACAAAAAGCCCGAGACACGTGAAGTAAATTCATAGAACGGTTCTAGAAAAGTACACAACCTCCCTCACATTCGACCAATCCTCCTTGCTAGGAAACAAATTCTTATTCTCAAGTTCTCTCCTAAATAAAACATCTTCGTCTTGGAACCTCTTAGAGGCTGTTTGAGATCTTTGGGCTGTGTCCAACATTAAATATGTTGAGTTTTAACGTGTACTCACATCAAGACACAATAATTTTTTTGTTTTGTATCTTGTCGATTTGAGAACAATCTTTGAACTTTTGAAACCGAGAAAGAAATTGTCTCACATAGCTAATAGCTCTCCGAACACGAGCAACCGTAGAAATTATTTTCAATCCATCAAACAAAACAAGGTTTATAATATGTGCAATGTAACACATATGTAAAAACTTGCTTTGAAGAATGCTATTTTCTCCTTGTGCAAACTTCTTGCTTAATTAAGCA
This sequence comes from Iris macrosiphon, assembly GCA_036927795.1. Classification (NCBI taxonomy): domain Eukaryota; kingdom Viridiplantae; phylum Streptophyta; class Magnoliopsida; order Asparagales; family Iridaceae; genus Iris; species Iris macrosiphon. Next base: position 178,330,774 of record JAYESA010000002.1, on the reverse strand, counting down.
TTGGCAACATTATTAGAGGTAGCATTATCCATACTTATTGTAAAGAACTTGTCAATGTCCCACTCAATCAAACACGACTCTACGTCCCTTTAAATAGTCTTGTTTTTATGACTAGAAATTGGACAATTTTTTTTTCCAATTCCTAGTCATCGTTGATCTAATGTGCCGTAAGACATATAATTGATCTTTTGAATGAATGTCCATGTATCCGTCGTAAGACAAACCCTTTGATTGGACTCCTTGAAGTAAGCCTTCAATTTATTCCGCTTATCAGTGTAAAGATGGTAATGATCTCGTGCGACTGTCCATCTTGACGGTACACCAAATGTAGGACATGCAATAGAAACGAAATGTTTGAAGCCCCCCTCTACAAACCGAAAAGAAGCTTGTCAACAATTAGCATATAAGTCAAAGCCTTCCTCACTTCTGCTTGATTAAATTGTCAACTAGTGATGGTTGATTTGTCTTTTCCAACAGATTGTAAATTCAATATTGATTGGGTAGAGCCTTTATGGTTTGGGTTAAGGGGGGCATATATGCCAATGATTCTTAACATAATTAGTTCCATTAATTACAAGGTGACAATAATATTTTTTTTTTGCAGAAATTATACTCCGCTTTTGGATGCACATTCTCAAGAAACTTTTTGAAATCACTCCAATAAGGAGTTATTCTTTTACCAATACGTTTGCTTTAGGCCTTGAGCTTAAAATTAGTTGTCGAATTGACAATGGGGTCGTTTGTGTCTTACAAACTTTTTTCCTCAAAACCCCACCTTCATGCTCAATAGGTTCCTCTTCATTCAACATCTAAAATAAACATGACAACAAAAATATATCACAATTCTAATTTATAAAGCAAATTTCAAAAAATAAATGGAAAGAATTAAGAATATGCACATTGCATGCGTACGATGTTGATGCCATGAATTTGACTCAACTTACGCAACAAATGACCTATTAAATTATTTGTTGCACATCATATAAGAATAAGATATAGTTTTCGTCAACTCCACCCTCATGCTCAGTTATTTGTTGAACATAATATTAGAATAAGATATGAATTTGACTCAATTTTTAAGCTATTTTTAACAATTATGCAAAATCACAAGCATGCATATTCTTCTCATTTCCCATCAACATTGTAAACTACAAAATTAGTGTATCTGTTCTTATAAGTTTTTATCATTTTTTTAATTTTTTATCAAATTTTTTATCTGTTTTTATCATTTATGCAGAACCATAACTAACCAAAGTTACCAAACATGTTATTAGTTCTAATTGACATGGTAAACTACAAAACACCAAGAAAAGCATACATGTTCGTATTTCAGATATTTAGACAAATTAGCCATTGCAGCATCGCGACATTTGTGCAAACTGACACTGCAAGTTTGCAACTCTGTAAGCGATCCTGCAAAGTGCAAACTCGCAGTTGAAAGTTGAAAATCCAAAGATTGTAGCGATTGTTTTCTTTCTGCGATTATAAGAATAAATAATCCAAGAAGCACCCAATAATCGAAAGATCCTAGACAATAATTAAGAAACTATCCCAAAATAACCAATTTAAAGTGAATATTGATCCACAAATAACTGCAAAACAGAATTCACAAATAACAATCAAATTCATAATATGCAGATGTAAATTAAGAAGATCTATCATAGTAAGGAGATATATGAATTTGATTAACGGTTCAGTATCCGATTCAGTATCAACTATAACATAATATATGCAAACAGTAGTTTCTAAAATCAATTGGGTTCTGCCATTGTTAGTGTATGAGATCTTCGAATTTGATTAATGAATTTGGGTTCTGCCATTGTTTGCCATTGTGAGTGTATGAGATCTATGAATTTGATTAATGAATATAGGTTCTGCTTTTGTGAGTGTATGATAAATCAATATTGATAATAGATTAATGGATATGTGCACATCTTTAATAACAATTCTGAATAGTATAGATAATAGAGCTCTGAATTTCTGTTATGTGCACAATTCTTTGGATATGTTTCATGTTTTCCCAAACATTAAGATATTAGATAATAGATAGTTTAAGTTTATTGTTCCTTAATAACAACACATGATAGGTTTACAATTTCTATAATGGCCACATGTAGCAAATTAAAACTCCAACAAAAATTAAAACTCCAACAACATATCCAAAAAAATCCATCAAGTAGACAAAAAAAAAAGAAATTAAAAGACAAAAATAAACATACTCTGGAGACTAGATCTGGATATATAACAAAATTTTAAAAGATGTAAACTTAAAAAAATATAACAAAAATTAAAATAATAATAATTAACACTTACAAAGCTAGGGTGAGGAGGCAGTCCGTCAGAGTGAGGAAGAGGAGAGGATATCGAGATGAGAGAGTGAGAGGAGATGATCCACTAAGATGAGAGAAGACGTGGATGGAGTCTTGAGAGAGAGAGAGAGAGAGAGAGGAGGTCGGGATCAGAGAGTGAGAGGAGAGGATCTACTAAGATGAGAGGAGAGGCGGCTTGGAGAGAGTGAAACGAGATCGAGAAATTATGTTTTCTTAGATGAGAGGGCGGTCGGTGAGAATGAGAGGAGAGAGAGAAAAAGTTTATTTATACCTAGGATTTATTTGGTGAGGGTATTTATGTAATTTCACAATGCCTATTCCGTTTTCGGTTTTAAACCGAACCCGTACCCAGTAGCCGAACCCGAAATCCGAATTATGGTTTTTCTTAAGCCGAACCCGACCCGAATTCCTTATTTGGTTCGGTTTAAAACCTATTAATTCACCCATACAGGTACTTATAAGCTAATTTTGGTGTCCTTAACAAGCTGTAACATGAAATTTTTTAAGATTGATCCATTATATATAACTATTATCAAGGATAACATAAACTGATCGAAAACTTAACAAGATATACCATCGATGACAATAAAAAAATCAAGTACCAAACTAATAAGAGCTGTCCGAGGCAGCAATGTAGGAGCATAAAGAGAAGGAAAGGGAGGAAATGGAAATGGAGAAGAGTGAAATAGGAAGAGAAATTGGAGAAGAAATCAGAAAAGCTAAGAAAAGGAGAATATAATAAGAAGAACTAGCTTAAAGACCTTAACATGATAGCATTGGACATCGCTGGTTAGCAGACCATCATAGTAGTGATTGGGAGTGAGATCTTTTGCTTGTTGGTGATGACTCTAAAGGAAATAGGTATAGATTCTGATAAGATTATGGTCAACGAGTGAGATAGTCCATTTCTGAGTTCTCATTTGATAAATGAGACCCTTATTATCATTTTTTGCTTTCAGAGAAATGCATGCTAAGTGTCAATTAACAAAAACACATTGAAATTAGAGAGCTCACCTATTGCATATAGAGGAGTGACAAAGGGTACCAAATTGCCTGACTAGACTGCTTAACCTCCTCTGTGAGATGCTTTTCAGCACAGTTTTATTATCGCTTATCCTTATCTGCTGCAAATAGCGGTTTACATATTATAGTAGGTTACCCTGATTTTTATAAAAACATTTCTTAGTAGGGGAAGATACGGTGAGAAGATTACATAGAGATATTACACGTCATGAAATTTTTAGTAAGATTGTGGAAAATTAGAAACAAACTCTGATGGTAGTGGTAAGCCCCATCTTTTTTCTTTTGAATTGCTAACATATAACTGAAAAATTTAGGTTCACGAGTCTGTTTGACATGAGCTATAGATAGTAAGGGTAAAGTAAAGTTCATTATGGATCTCAACCACCGTAGTTCTCTATTGCTCTTAATTGCAAAATGACCTGAATCATGGCAAGGCTAACATGTACGTTAGGAAATGCATGTGTAAGGGTGGGTTGATGCGGAGTGACATGTTTTTGAGGTGATCTTGAACATTCTATGGAGCCATACAATGTGTACGGTTGTTCCGTTTGATGAATTGTCTATAGATTGATGAGCACTGGAATAACTTATGCGAGTTTGGAATCCTGAACTAGGCAGAAGGCCTAAGAAGCTTTAAAGTTATTCTTGGTTGGATGTTAGATAGGACTAATAAACTGCGTATGGATGTATGCGTTTATTGCTACTCACATGGTGTGAGTATCTTCAAATACAGTGAACATCTTGCAAGTACTCATCTATGTTGTACTGGGCGCTAGGCGAGGCGACAACCTACCCGTCTCGCCTAGGCGCCCGCCCAGGTCACAATTGATTATTTGCAGAAAAAATCTGCAATATAGCAGACAACAAGAAAAAAAAGCAGCAGCAACAACAATCGAAAATATAAAACAGCAGCAGCAGTACCAGCAGAAGCAGAAGCAGTTTTTTTTTTTTTTTGGGAGCAGCAGCAGGCTAGGCGCCAGCCCTCACTTCCCCTGGTCGCCCCGAGGCGCCCATTGCCAAACACGGGGATTCTTTTCCCAGGTCGAGGCGCCCTGTCCCCAACTTGGACGCCTAGGCCCTAGGCGCCGCCTGTAACAACATAGGTACTCATTCACTAATGCATTTATCATAACTGAATACATCCATCCTAATACTTTATTCAAATATGTAGACGTAGAATAGGCATGTATGCTTCTTTGAGGTAATGCATGGGTTGCTTGTTGCATGACAAAAGCTGCAGCTGTTGACAAATTATGTCTTTCTCCTTTTAAAGTTTTTTTTGACTATATACTTGTCTTCTGCCCTCCCTTTTATTATTTCAGATGCTTGATATATATTTTATATTTGTGTATATGTTTTATATATGACTAATTCTTGTGGGTTACTTTCGTTGTCATCCCAAAATTATAGGTAAGAGTAAACACCCGTCTTCTATATCAGCAAACTAAGTTCAATCTCCTTCGGGAAGAAAGTGAGGGGTATGCCAAGCTGGTGAGCAATTTTATCTTTACTCTTCATTCCAAGTGTAATTTCGTTTTTAGGTTTAAAAGTTACCTCAGTCTTTATACTATCATAATATTATGCACCTAGACGTTCATTTTTATTAACAGATAATCCCATAATCAACAATACATCACACACTTTTCTTACTATTTTCATCTTTATGTTTGAGTTAATTCAGTTTCTTCCACAATATTATTCCATTTATACAATATTTCTCAATTATGTAGGTTACACTTCTTTGTCAAGGTGGCTTAGATGCAATGCCAGAGAGTACGTTGATGGCTACAATTAGCACAATTAAGGTTGTGATATTCACAGCTCAAATCATCACTTAATATATTGTTTGTACTCTTGACTAATTTTTCTTTATGCAAATACAGTCACTTATTGGTCATTTTGATCTTGACCCAAATCGTGTTTTTGACATTGTAAGTGTCTCCCTTCTCTACATCACTCCTTGTTATCATGTATTTTTGAAGATATGGTTTACTTATTCAATAGTGTTCTTATATTGTTCTGTATCAGGTTTTGGAATGTTTTGAGCTCTATCCTGACAACAATATTTTCTATAAACTTATACCTATATTTCCTAAGGTATTTTTCTGACTTTTCTTTGGCTGTTTATAAGAGTTGTCTTATTTTCTACTTCACATCAAGTTGAGTCAATGCATTGTATACAGTCACATGCTGCTCAAATATTGGGATTTAAATTCCAGTATTATCAAGGCACGGAAGTAAACAATCCTGTTCCTTCTGGGCTCTACCGTCTTGCAGCTTTATTGGTTAAAGCAGAGTTTATTGACCTCGATTGTATGTAAGTATTCTCAACTTTTACGTATGAATTCATTGGTTAAAGCAGAGTTTTGTCTAGACTCAAGTTAGATGCTAGCGTGTGTAATGGGGATATTGCGTTCAGGAGTCAATTACATTTTATGGTTGCTTGTTCCCCTTTGAAAGTTATCTGGGATTTATGAATTGAAGTTTGCTGGATGTATTATATAGGCTGAATGGTGTTTGTTGATACTTGATATTTTCAGTTTATGTTCTGATTGTAAATTGATTTACCTGCGACAATCGGCAACTGCTCAGGAATTGAACACAGATATGACCATACTTGTCACGCCCCAGTCCCAAAATACGTAGGACTAGGAATACGTAACACGCCCAGCCGTATTTATACGAACTCCAATATATGGAAATCATATACATACGTACGCTGTAAATGAATATGCAATCCACCAGTGGTAATATACTGTCACAACAAGTCATACATCATCTATATCTCATCCACAGCACAAATAATAAGTAGGAATAAAGAGCTGGAATATAACTAAATATCAAGATGTGTATCAAGTCTGATAATCAGGTGAAAACAAATCCACTACAAAACGACTATACTGAAATAGCTACAAAATCTCAAAATAGTGGAAATAAATCACAGGTACTCTGAGGGTAAGACCTCCTCAGTCAGGTACGTAGTGTCAGGTCCAGGTCCATACTCCTGTGGGTACTCCTGCTCGTCCATATTTGGAAAGGGACCAGTCCTCAGAGGGACGTAATAAGATACATAATAACATGCCAATAAGTACTGAAATATAAACATCCAATGGGTCGCATAACCGTCTGAGTGAATGCAATTTGAGAACAACTTTTCAACATGTGGACTATCTGGCCATAACTGGGATTGACTTGATTCTCTCAGAGAAACATAGGCCTATAAAGCATGTCGTCTTTTGAACGATAGAGGCCGCCAAGTAGTATAGGGATCATCTCGCGTATCTCCGGTGGAGCGTACGGGTTACATATAAGGAGGGTGCAAAGGAGCCCAAATGTCTTGTTGTTCTCCCCATCCCATGCTCTAAGCATGCCACATCCATGACACGATAAAACCTCTAAATAACTGCCAGGTCTACTAGCATACAAAGTTTATATCAGCAGTCATCCCTTAACGCACGGCTCATACGTACAGGAGGCCAGACCTGTCACGCAGTCCGTGATCTATATGAGACTCACAACTCGTGTAACAACTGTGTCACAGCCAATGAATCTAATGATGCTCCATAATACTGGGGTGGTCTCATAAAATAGGTACAAAATTTACATAAATAAACATTTATATAAGCAGAATTTAAACATGCATGTATTTGTTGGAATGTAAATATCAGTATAATGGCAAGGTATACTTGCCGAGCAATGTTCTGTAGAGCACGTCCAAATAGTGTTTTAGTTCGTTGTAAGAAGAAGTGGGGTTTAGGGTTTGAAAGAGTTTATAATAACACATATATATAGTGATAAGGGCGGTGGAAGTTACTTAATGTTTAAGGAATTACTGTTGCTGATGTTTTCTTTTCATTGGTTTAGATTTCGGTTGAGGGGTGTTTAGTAATATTAGCGTTTAAGGAGTGGTGGAATGAGAAGCTTACACGCATGGGAAAGCAAAGCAAAGTAAAATTGGGTTTTGCTTCTGCTGTTGATATTTTCTTCTCTCAATGGGTTGTGTTTTGGGTTTTACGCATGGTGAAAGGAAAAGTTTACGCGGGGGTGAACTGCTGCTGCTGAGGAGTTTTACGCGCGGAGAAAAATAATATATGCGGTGGTTTTGTTACTGCGGCTGCTGATATTTACGCGCGGTAAAATATACGCGAGGTGATGAGCTGTTGCTGATTAACTCCTTACTTTACGCGGGAAGGGTGGTTAACGGTTTTGCGGGTTTTGGGTTTGATTCAATAGGAAATTCTATTTTCTCTTTTTAGCTCGTAATTACTATAAATAATAAATAAATAATAAAAATACGGTTTTCAGAATTAGGGGTTTTACAATACTGCCGCTTAATTATATTAAATTTGATTAATCTAAGCTTCAGAGTTCAGAATGTCATTCAGAATGTTGTAAGATGTAAATGAATGACAAATTTTGAATTGGTGGTTGGTGATGGTAGCTTTCTGTGGCATTCAAAGAGACTGGAGATATAATATTCTATGTACATTATAATCTCTGGAAAATAAGCTTGTTCATGTGCACTTTGGCCTCTCCATGTTATATGAGGCAAGGCTGTGTAAGCGCGAGACTCATGACACTTGGCCTTATGGTAGTTGAGTTAAATTATGCAGGTTGTCTTTTGATGGGTTATGTTCCTGATATGGGAAGCTGTTTGTGCCTTTGTGGACATGGGAATAATTGAATACCTGAATATATTATTTTGAGTAAAGCAGGAGTGAGCTATGTTCCAAGAGAGAACCAACATTTGGGATGGGATAGCAGAAAGCAGATAGCTGTTACTGGTTAGATCATAGTGGTAACCTGAGGTTATCTGGATTTCATTTTCTACATATTCTTTGGTTGGTTGCACATTATGATCAGATCACCTGAAAAAGAGCAACAATGTTCTTACAAGGGTACATGGCATGTATCCTACTGTACTTGGGTATGTTTCAATTAACTATCTTAATGGAACGTGGGGGGATTTTTCCCTACTATCATTAATGGTATGTTAACTGGCTGCTAGAGGAGAACTGAACCTAGAGCATCTTTGGAGAGCTACTTTTTTTTCTTCTTCCTGCTATTGTAGATATCGGGCAATAAAAGCAGTCATATCTTGAATGGTTTCTTGTGATTATTTACGTTGAATTGAGTAAAGGTTTTGTGGCTTCAAAGGTGACTTTTATACATTTCACTGATAGCATGCTTGATCAACCTTTCTGTTTGGGCATCATCCGAGTGTCTGACCTTGAGCATACTTTTTCTTGTTGTTACACGAAATAGGTGTATAAAGTCGGCTTTATATTGGATAGGGGAGATGGTTTATTTTTATGATCTTACTTTGGTTCTGATATTGAACTGCGGATAAGTCCCTTTTGTTGGTTTTCTTTTCTTTCTTCCAAGTCATAGAATTGATTACTTGTCCTAAAACGTATAATGTTGTATTCACATAACTCACGTTCCGATTGGATAGGGTATTTGGTTTTCATGGAGGATATGTTGCGGTGGTGTTGAAATATTACTATGATGCTATTTTATCTTCATCTCTGCATTGTAACAAAGCGCTGCAGTTGGAGATTATTATTTTTATTTTCATGGTTGCATATTAGTATAAGACGTCGTTGTTTGTCTTTTGTTGTCTGTCATTAGTTTGGAGGTTTTATTTACTCTCGCTCTTGTTCGCTCTCTTTCCCCCTTCCTTTCAATGTCAAAAATGTCAATACACATTGTTAGGAGCGTCGAGCAGTGACACTGACAATTAACATTGTATATCATTTATTAGAGGTTGACATCGTGAATTATGTTTAGGAATTAGGATACAGAGAAAGGTCTCGTAAATTTTAGCAGTGTGTACGAGAATTAGTGAATAAGGAGAGCATCAGATCAAGATTTGCAACTACAGAAGGATTTAGCATATAAAGTTTAGCATCTTAGGCTCAAAGTACCCCGCAAAAGTAAATTTAGTCTTAGTGACTAATAAAATGAGTTCAAGAGAATCAGATACGGAGGAAAGCAAGGGATGCGAAGATCCTAGTTAATTATAAGCTAGGTCCAACTGCTGGACCAAAACCAAAAGGTTGAAACAAGTGGCTTTTTGTGGCTAATTTAGATTCTAGTTTGATGATAATTAATGTATCTAAGACAATAATTTTTCTGTATATTTTGGACGGCCTGAGGTATATCTAATCAGATAACTAGCTCAAATGTTTACATGGGACAATGAGTAGGAGAAAGGTCCACTAGAGTTCTGGTCAATGTTGGTTACTCTTCAAACATCATAGAAGGAACTTCACGACGTAAAATGTGCGTGCATGAATGTGTGAGGGTAAAAGAGGTTTTAAAGGAAGAGGGCTTGAAGGTATAACATTAACACCACAAATCAAGGAGAAAGGGGAAGTTTCAAATTTGATTTCAGGGAAGATACTTGAATTGCTTGACCTTTTATGATAAGTGGTGACCGAACAAACGTGAATTCTCATTCTTCAACTCTAGTTGTAGGAATAGGCCTATCGATGCTGGACATGGCTCATCTGGAGGCACTTTGGTAGGTAGGCAGTAAACTGGTAGATCCTCACTTAGGGCATGCGATACCTTGTAAGGCTATCTAGGTTTATCTCTTCATCATTTTCTAACGCCAGGAGCATGGACAACATCATCCACCTTAGCACCTTCTCGAATTCTATTGATTTAAGAAACTGAAGTAATTTTTCTGAGGTGATTTCTTTTACTCTTGTTTCATGTCAGTCAATTCTACTTCAGGCTAGTCTTACTATGTTCTTTAATTGTGCAAAAAGTCGTAGGTTTTTCTCCTCCCCTTGCATTTTTATCATGTAGGTACAATCATGTCTTTCATGGTCAAGTCATCATTTGTGTGGAAGTTGGCTTGTTAGAATGAGCAACAACTTTTATTTTATGACCATGTATGGTTATTGACTCTGGCCTTTATCTGTCTACCTCTCTCTAAAACAAACTTCTCAACTTGCCCTTGAGACACTAACGTAGTGCAGCTGCTGCAATGTTCGATGATATAGACACTTCTCTAATCATCTTCTCTTGTGTTTTAAAGGTCGTAACTTTTGTTATCTTTTTCTGTTTTCTTCTTGGTAGCCGACCATCTGCACTAGAATATTTTAGCACGTGTAAATCCAGTCTTCTTGGAATGGGTCATAAACTTCATTGGAAACTAAGTGATTTTGATTGCAAGTTCTACTGTCTGTATAAATGCTGTCCCTTTGGTTGGCTGCTGAAAGTAATTTTCATTGCAGAAAGATACTAACAAAGCCAAGACAAACTTCATCGTAAATCAGGAATGTCTCTCCCCCCAATTCCATCTTCTCTTAAGTTTGTCCGTCTCTTCCTGTGATTTTACTCTGATGTTTCAACAACCATTAAATGTCTCACAACCAAATTGACAATAATAAGTAAAGCAGGTTTTAGTCATGGTTTGCATCGTCAGCTGATACCGATACGGTATGGCCGATACAGATACGGTTTGGCATGTCTCGATCCAGTATCGATCTCTATCGATAATGACTGATATTGATCTATGTTGGGATAAGTGCGCCTAAGCGGCGCTTAAGCGAGATTTGCAATTCTGGCACCTCGCTTAATGAAATTTCGTCCCAGAAAATGATTAGTGCTTAAGCGTCGCTTATTAGCGCCTCGCCTCGCCTTAGGTGTCTCGCTTAATTTTTTTCCTTTTTTTTACCGAAGCTTTTGTTATTTACATATTTGGATAGTTGGAAAACTTTTAAGTAGGAATTTAGAGACTTAGTTTTAATGTTTGATGGTATCTTGATGACTATGTAGTAAGTATGCATTGTGCGGCTTGTAGTTTGCATTTTGATTCTAGTATTTATATTGTTACTTTGCTTGTAATTGGTATTCATGTATATATTAGTTTGGATTGTATGAAAAAAATATTGAAATTTATGTGTATATAGAATATTTTACATGTAGGAGCCAAAATTGTTTTTAAGGTGCTAACTAAGCGCCCTTAAGCGAGGCGACGACATCATCGCCTCGCCTCACGCTTAATACAACATAGTTATTGATGTTAGGGAAAAAAATTGAACGAAAAAACTAATGAACAGTAATATAAAAGTATAGTAAGGTTGTAAAAACATGAAGAAAACTTATTTTTCGCAGGTAAACCAATCAACAAGGTGACCATTATTTCATGCAATTTCAAAACTACTAAGAAACAATACGTAAAATACTTAAAATTATGCATGAATGTAGAATTTTTTTCTTTCTAAATTTTAATAATTTATTAATAATTATTTGCTTTCTGATACTAGGACTTTGATACTGTCGATTCCAATGCTCATAGGAAGGGTTCGATTCCGATACTATGAACCTTTTTAGCACATGCTTTACATGTACAAAGTCGAGATCACCTATCTAAAAAAACAAAATCAACCAAATGTTGTGTATAACTATATTAAGTTCCATATAATTACCCCTTCGTATCTGAAGTAGTTTGAATGTATAAATTATCTAGGTGTCGTACAAGAACGATACTTCTGTGTAGTTGTAGTTTTTGACAGATCTGCCAAATATAAGTGTCGACCGAGTGACATGAGGTTCCAACAAATGGAGGGCCTTGAATGTTCAAGATATTCACATTACCCCAAATGTAGAAGCAATTTTCGTGATTCGAACTTGTATCCTCTAGAATGCAAGCACCAAGCCTTACCTTCGCACCAAATGCACTCTTGAAACCGATCAGTTTTTTAAAAGGCATCCGTTTCGCTGCCTTAGGCCCCATCCTAGGCTTTTTTGTCACGCCCCGATCTCCCGCGGAATCGGTCGTCCCCTCTAGGCGCGAGTCACCGCGCCAGCGCTCCTGCAGGGCGATCGTTCCCATCTGGACGTGATGCCGCACGAGCACAAGCTGTGCCTGTGCAAGGCCATGAATCCGAACTGACGGAGAAATATCCAAGCCACAGAATCGCACAGTCCGAAAGCAGCGGAATAAGAAACGAACATGCGATTGGTAATAAGTTCACAGAGTCGTCATAGCAGAAGCATTGAATAACACAAGTGTGGAATTAAAACAAGCACTTTATTGATATTGAATCAGTGTTACAAGCGGCACTAGGTCGAGATTACAAGTCGCTCAAGCCCTCTCTCTCGAAACAATAAATGCGTGCCAAGTGGCTTACAACATGGATTGATATATAGGCTGTGTTCCAACATTATGTCATGTATATGTGCTTCAGCTCCGGACGCAACGCTCCAAGGCTCCAGAGCGAACTCCATGCCTCAACGCGCACGAGGGGTTTCCGCACCAAACGAGGTTCTTCCGCACCCTGCAAGCAATCTGGTGGGTTATCAGTACATGAATGCACGGGTGGGGAGGCTTCTCGCCTGCTCGACAAATCCAAACACGATATATATATTCCGTGCACCATCTATTAAGTTGTCTTTATAGCCTTGTCTTAGGATCAGTTTCATGGCATAATAAAAAGCCTAACTCGTGTGGCAGTGTGATATGAGAGACACGGTGAAACTTACCAACTTACCATTCGTCCTTCCCAGTCCAATGATAAAACCAAGTTAAACCAAGCACGAATGTATATATATGGAATCTAAGTCAAATTGCATAAGCAAACACGAGTGTCACGAGCGAGTTCTGATTCAGGTGCACGAGTTACATGGATTATCCAGAAGTGTTGTAGAAGATTGTTCAAGTGTCCAAATATCTAATACTCATAATCGTTCATGTGTTCCAGATTACTAGGTGCGATGCAATGGCTCGCACGCGGATTGCCGCTAAGCGAGGATGACTTATCTATATGAACAAAAGGTCACTGGCATAGCCATAAAGGACGAGTTATAGTCTCTGGACGGTTAGATGCGTGAGGTACAAGAATCGCTACACGCCACCTTAGCTTGGGACGAGAATGGGATGCAACGCAAGGAACATAAGGCATTCCACGCCATTCCGTCCACTCACAAACGACTATCAGATGGGTAGACGGCTAGTCTAAGGTAATATGCTCTACCAAGGCCCGAATACCATGCATTGTCCTTCCCAAAAAATGGCTTCGCATACCATAACCGAATTTGGCACGCAATACACTAGACATTCTTTCTAGGCCGGTACGATCTCGGTGTCCAGTTGATCGTCCGAGTAATCAAATACCTCGTGCACGAGTTGTCCGTGACCATGCAAGTCTCAAGTCTTAGGTCTTTTGTTAGGTACATATTCGGGTCAGGTTCAAGTTCAAGATTGTTCACTAACATATCGACTCCCCGAGTCGTCAGATTTAGTACAAGACGAGTGTTGTTTAACTTGTCATGATGCAGTCCCCCCGTTCGGGAACTGCTTGGTGACCAAACGGTCTCGAATACTTTCAGGTTTATACTTGCACGGAACGACTAATAGATAGTCTTCCGGTGAACTAGATGAATGCAAGGCTCGGATCGTGTTACCTGATTGTGGCATGAAATTACAACAAGCATAGCGAGTATGTAAAACAGGCAAGCATTGAAACAATGTTGAAGCATAAACATAAGGAACCATGCGGCATAGCCTTACTTAAAAACATAAGCGATTACACAAGAACGGGTCTAAGGGGTAGTGCGAGGAGTAAAACCGTACATGGACATATCGGACGACATAATCTATGCGACGAGCAGTGTAAACATGTAAAGCAGTGTACTAAGAAGAGTTTATAATGATCTACTCGAAGCATTAGCGGAGTCTACTTGCACGAAGTTAAGGTAGTATTCGAGGGTCCAACAATAAGCCAAGTTTTAGTTCCATGTTCTAACATAAGCAATACAATGTGGATTATTCCCTTAGCTAGGTGCGTTGTATTCTTTATTAGCATGTAAGGGGTGATTCATCTAGCGACTCGCATGTATCGTCTATATTTTATGTGTGCAGGCTAAGCAAAGACAGGTTCATCGTAGCCACCCACCTTAGCGATGATTCGCCTCGGTCGAACGATACTTCGAGCGCGCTTTTGAAAGTGTAAGTCTGAACTCCTGAAGGGCCAAGTCTGAAATCATTTGCCTCAAGCAAGTCTTCTCGTTGAGCAAAGTGGGTCGGGTCATCGCACATGCGTCGTTTGAATCGGCTCTTCGCTTGAGCGGAACGGGTCGTTACATTATACACCACTCAGAACAAGTCTCGTCCTCGAGACTTCCTGAGCGCAAATCGATCTATCGCACACTATCGAATCTATCTCAAGCATATCATTCCGTATCACTAGATCCGTTCGAACACAACTTCCTACTCGTTTACTTATTCCGTGTCGCATGTGTGATGGGTCTGTCTCATTGAATGACTCTATCATTCAATCCAAGCTCTGACTCAGTCTCTACTGCGCCTTAGCGCGAAACATATATTGCTTAACGCGGGGTACATTATAATACATCTCAAATGATGATCTAGGGCTGAGGCAAACTTATCGAAATAGTTATACTTGTCCATGCGAATCTAACATATTCACTTGCACTAGCATTCGAGATCAGTATATCGCGAGTCTGGATCGTGCACATATTCAAGGTGTCCCTCAAACATATGCATGTCAACCAACTTAGCGATAGCGAAGTCTTTGCACTCGAGTTTAACATATCACTGAGGCTTGGATCGTGCACACGTTCAAGGCGTCCCTCAAACATATACATTCAACCAAACTTAGCGATAGTGAAGTCGGACAAGCTATTCGTAAAAATCTCAAGGGTTCTCGTTTTACGAATCATAATGATACCTCCAACATGGTCAAATAAAATCCAAGTCATATCCAATCCAGCTCAAAAATCAAGCATTGCACAACCGTTTTGCACGATCAATCCGATCTACCGACTAGCGTCCATGTTATATCGTCCATTTCGTTCGTGTCAAACATAACACACTTACCGTTCCAAGTCTAACTCTAAGTCTTGCTGTCACAGTTCTATGGTTTGCTCAAGCAATACTCTAAAGTCGGTCACACAAGTTTTTTTATTCGACACGTGGTCGTCTGTCTAATTAGTAGGTCAGTTCACAAGGTCATAGGTACAGTTCATGCTCACGACTCATCATGCAATTTCGTCGCATGATGCTCGTCCCAATTCCTAAGGTTAAACCATTGTTCTTTCGTACGAGGTATTCTACCCAATCTTGTTTCACTTAGATTTCTAAACATCGAGCACAAATCATCCTACTCACAATAACACGTTCGTTTAGCACATGGTCCGAGTCCCTTTAGTCAAATCCATGATATATCCACGTCGCATGTCAAGCCTAGCAATTCACACAGTCTATCTCCTCAAACATGTTTGATAGAACCCACCTATCCATTATAAGTCTAGACCCCCAAGCTATGATTCAATTCTAAATCTTTGATCTCAATCATAAACTCTAAGTCGTCCAACAAGATTCATATATCCATTCACGAAACCATCAAGCGTGTCTTACTCCATGTTCTAGATTAACTCATCCTTGAAACACTTCCGATTCACTTGCATTCTCAAACTCGTCTTATCGTGTCAAATCATAAGTTAAGACGATCATTCAATTATCACACTTCGGTCTCCCGCAAGTTCGATCATCCTCGATGGACGTGAGATCACCACGCCAACGCTCCTGCTGGATAATTGTCCTAATCCGGACGTGACACATGTACGAGCATGGATTTGCGCTCGCACAAGACAAGAACGCCAAACGTTATGGTTATCTTCGAAACGATCGAGACACCTTATCATTGCACTTCGTTTCATCCAAGTTATATATATATCCATCAAGTCATGTTCATTCATGCCGTGATCATAATTTTAGCCAAATCGTCCAACTTTAATGTTACCGTTCGATAAATCCACAGTCTACTTCTAGAATTCCTCTAGGTTCCAATCCTTAAGCCAAAATCTATCCATTTCGTTACGTTCCATTTCATCGAGTTTGTCTGAATAATCATTGGACATGTTCCCGCGAGTTCGATCATCCCCGCCGGACGTAAAATTACCACGCCAACGCTCCCGCGGGATAATTGTTCTCGGTCGGGCCTGATTGTCGAGGGTTATCTTTCGAACTAGATTCAAGATCGTTCTTCCAAACTCCAGATCGAATCCGTTATCACTTACCGCTTTCTTTGAACCGCAAATTCCACTACTTGTATAAGATCCGTGCTATCTTCCAACTATTGATACCATATCAAGTCTATTAATTCGAAACCGCAATATATATTTTCAGGTTAACTTCTTTCGAGCGATATCCTAGTCAAGTTTTAATCCATTTGATTCAATTCGAAATCGCTCGTACGATCCACCAAGTTTCCTCGACCAAGATATTGATTTCATTATCTTGAATCCCTGTTCAATATAAGTCTTATCACTTGTTCAACACATTCTCAAATCGTTGAACCAACTATCGCACGAGACCTCTGAATTCGCTCGAAGATTTTCCAAAATGATCCATACACCACTCAAGAATCGAGTCATCGAAATAAACCGTATTTTAAATTTGTATATGCCGACATAAAATATCGTCTAAACTATTTCTCAAAATTCAAGCACGATCCTCTATATTCGTATTATTGATAATCTGATAATGTTTCTATCGGTTGTCGATCTAAGTCTGACTTATCGTTATCTGAACGATATCCCAATCTCGCTTGCAAGCTTGCTCGCATCAAAGGGTCTTGGCGCGCGATACTCAACACAACTTAGCCGATAGGCTATGTGCATACCTAACCGTCCGAACGATATTCTATCTCGCACACTAACCAGCTTGGTAATCATGTATAAGCATTCAGGTTCGCACATAACATACAAATTATAGCACGAGTCTAACCCACAAAGTGTAATACAGGCAAGCACAAGGGTCTTCGTATAACTATCAAGTACAAGCAATTATATCATTCACATGCACTTTTTGAAATTATTTACTCAATTGTATGGAACATCCCAACGATATAACGAGAGAGCGTATGCACATAATCCACGAACGAGCTTTCGAAACTGAGAGAATTGATACGAAGTCCAAAGATGTAAAGCCGTGCTCTGATACTAATATGTCACGTCCCGATCTCCCGCGGAATCGGCCGTCCCCGCTAAGCGCGAATCACGGCGCCAGCGCTCCCGCAGCGCGATCGCTCCCATCTAGACGTGATGTCGCACGAGCACAAGCTGTGCCCGTGCAAGGCCATAAATCCGAACAGGCGGAGAAATATCAAAGTCACATAGTCGCACAGATTGTCTGAAAGCAGCAGAATAAGAAACGAGCAGGCAATTGGTAACAAGTTCACAGAGTCGTCATAGCGGAAGCATCGAATAACACAAGTGTGGAAGTAAAACAAGCACTTTATTGATATTGAATCAGTGTTACAAGCGGCATTAGACCGAGATTACAAGTCGCTCAAGCCCTCTCTCTCGAAACAATAAAGGCGTGCCAAGTGGCTTACAGCATGGATCGATATATAGGCGGTGTTCCAACATTATGTCCTGTATATGTGCTTCAGCTCCGGACGCAACGCTCCAAGGCTCCAAAGCGAACTCCATGTCTCAGCGCGCACGAGGGGTTTCTGCACCAAACGAGGTTCTCCCGCACCCTGCAAGCAATCTGGTGGGTTATCAATACATGAATGCACTAGTGGGGAGGCTTCTCGTCCGCTCGACAAATCCAAACACGTTATATAGGTACAGAGCACCATCTATTAAGTTGTCTTTCTAGTCTTGTCTTAGGATCAATTTCATAGCATAATAAGAAGCCTAACTCGTGAGGCAGTGCGCCGTGCGATATGAGAGAAACACGGCGAAACTTACCAACTTACTATTCGTCCTTCCATGTCCAATGATAAAACCAAGTTAAACCAAGCACGAATGTATATATATGAAATCCAAGACAAATTGCATAAGCGAACACGAGTGTCACGAGCGAGTTCTGATTCAGGTGCACGAGTTACATGGATTATCCAGAAGTGTTGCAGAAGATTGTTCAAGTGTTCAAATATCTAATACTCATAATCCTTCAGGTATTACAGATTACTAGGTGCGATGCAATGGCTCACACGCGGATTGCCGCTTAGCGAGGATGACTTATCTATATGAACAGAAGGTCACTGGCATAGCCATAAAGAACGAGTATAGTCTCTGGACGGTTAGATGCGTGAGGTACAAAAATCGCTACACGCCACCTTCTCCCAGGACGGGAATGGGGGCAAGGAACAAGGAACATAAGGCATTACACGCATCGTTCCCATCTGGACGTGATGTCGCACGGGCACAAGCTGCGCCCGTGCAAGGCCATGAATTCGAACAGGCGGAGAAATATCTAAGCCTTAGAGTCGCACAGATAGTCCGAAAGCAGCGGAATAAGAAACGAACAGACGATTGGTAACAAGTTCACAGAGTCGTCATAGCGAAAGCATTGAATAACACAAGTGTGTAAGTAAAACAAACGCT
This sequence comes from Iris macrosiphon, assembly GCA_036927795.1. Classification (NCBI taxonomy): domain Eukaryota; kingdom Viridiplantae; phylum Streptophyta; class Magnoliopsida; order Asparagales; family Iridaceae; genus Iris; species Iris macrosiphon. The sequence goes on along the minus strand of JAYESA010000002.1, from coordinate 178,312,043 downwards.
TTATTGATATTGAATCTGTGTTACAAGCGGCATTAGGCCGAGATTACAAGTCGCTCAAGCCAAAGTCTATCCATTTCGTTACGTTCCATTTCATTGAGTTTGTCTGAATAATCATCGGACATGTTCCCGCGAGTTCGATCATCCCCGCCGGACGTGAAATCACTACGCCAGTGCTCCCGCGGGATAATCTTTCTCGACCGGGCCTGATTGTCGAGGGTTATCTTTCGAACTAGATTCAAGATCGTTCTTCCAAACTCCAGATCGAATCCGTTATCGCTTACCTTTTTCATTGAACCACAATATTCCATTACTTATATAAGATCCGTGCTATCTTCCAACTATCGATACCATATCAAGTCTATTAATTCGAAACCACAATATCCATTCTCACGCTAACTTCTATCGAGCGATATCCTAGTCAAGTTTCAATCCATTTGATTAAATTCGAAATTGCTCGTACGATCCTCCAAGTTTCCTCGACCAAGATATTGATTCCATTATCTTGAATCCCTATTCGATATAAGCCTTATCACTTGTTCAACACATTCTCAAATCGTTGAACCAACTATCACACGAGACCTCTGAATTCGCTCAAAGATTTTCGAAAATGATCCATACACCACTCAAGAATCAAGTCATCAAAATAAATCGTATTTCTCAAATCGTTGAACCAACTATTGCACGAGCCAATCTAAGTCTGACTTATCCTTATCTGAACGATATTCCAATCTCGCTCGCAAACTTGCTCGCACCAAAGGGTCTTGGCGCGCGATACTCAACACAACTTAGCCGAAAGGTTGTGTGTATAGCTAACCGTCCGAACGATATTCTATCTCGTACACTAACCAGCTTGGTAATCATGTATAAGCATTCTGGTTCGCACATAATATACAAATTACAGCACGAGTCTAACCCACAAAGTCCAACACAGGCCGGCACAAGGGACTTTGTATAACTATCCAGTACAAGCAATTATATCATTCAAATGCACTTTTTAACATTATTTAGACTAATTGTATGGAACATTCCAACGGGACAACGAGAGAACGTATGCACATAACCCACAAACGAGCTTTCAAAACTGAGAGAATTGATACGAAGTCCAAAGACGTAAAGCCGTGCTCTGATACCAATATGTTACGTCCCGATCTTCCGCGGAATTGGCCGTCCTCACTAGGCGAGAATCACCGCGCCATCTCTCCCGCAGGACGATCGTTCTCATCTGGACGTGATGCCGCACGAGCACAAGCTGCGTCCGTGCAAGGCCATGAATCCCAATAGGCGGAGAAATATGTAAGCCACAGTCGGATAGATAGTCCGGAAGCAGCGGAATAAGAAACGAACATGCGATTAGTAACAAGTTCACATAGTCGTCATAGCGGAAGCATTGAATAACACAAGTGTGGAAGTAAAACAAGCACTTTACTGATATTGAATCAATGTTATAAGAGGCACTAGGCCGAGATTACAAGTCGCTCAAGCCCTCTCTCTCGAAACAATAAAGGCGTGCCAAGTGGCTTACAACATGGATTGATATATAGACGGTGTTCCAACATTATGTCATGTATATGTGTTTCAGCTCCGGACGCAACGCTCCAAGGCTCCAGAGCGAACTCCATGCCTCAGCACGCACAAGAAGTTTCCGCACCAAACAAGGTTCTCCCGCACCCTGCAAGCAATCTGGTGGGTTATCAGTACATGAATGCACTGGTGGGGAGGCTTCTCGCCCGCTCGACAAATCCAAATACGCTATATAGGTCCCGTGCACCATGTATTAAGTTATCTTTCTATTCTTGTTTTAGGATCAGTTTTATGGCACAATAAAAAGTCTAACTTGTGTGGCAGTAAGCCGTGCGATATGAGAGAAACACGGCCATTTGTCCTTCCATGCCCAATGATAAAACGAAGTTAAACCAAGCATGAATGTATATATATAAAATCTAAGTCAAATTGCATATGCAAACACAAGTGTCACGAGTGAGTTCTGATTCAGGTGCATAAGTTACATGGATTATCCAGAAGTGTTGTAGAAGATTGTTCAAGTGTTCAAATATCTAGTACTCACAATCGTTCAGGTATTCCAGATTACTAGGTGCGATGCAATGACCCGCACGTGGATTGTCGCTAAGCGAGGATGACTTACTTTATGAACAGAAGGTCACTGGCATAGCCATAAAGGACGAGTTATAGTCTCTGGACGGTTAGATACGTGAGGTACAAGAATCGCTACATGCCACACCTTCGTCCGGGACGGGAATAGGATGCAACGCAAGGAACAAGGAACATAAGGCATTCCGTCCACTCACAAACGACTATCAGATGGGTAGACGGCTAGTCCCAAGGTAGTATGCTATACCAAGGCCCGAATATTTTGTATTGTCCTTCCCAAAAAACGGCGTCGCATACCATAACAGAATTTGGCACGCAATACACCATACATTCCTCCTAGGCCGGTACGATCCCGGTGCCCCGGTAATCGTCCGAGGAATCAAATACCTCGTGCATGAGTTGTCCGTGACCATGCAAGTCTCAAGTCTTAGATCTCTTGTCAGGTACATATTCGGGCAGATTCAGGTTCAAGTTCTAGATTGTTCACAAGCATATCGACTCCCCGAGCTGTCAGATTTAGTACAGGACGAGTGTTGTTTAACTTTTCATGATGCAGTCCTCCCGTTCGGGATCTACCTTGGTGACCAAATCCCGAATACTTTCAGGTTCATACTTACACGGAACGATTAATGGATAGTCTTCCGGTGAACTAGATGAATGCAAGGCTCGGATCGTGTTACCTGATTGTGGCATAGAATTACAACAAGCATAGCGAGTATGTAAAGCAGGCAAGCATTAAAATAGTGTTGAAGCATAGGCATAAGGAACCATGCGTCATAGCCTTACTTAAAAACATAAGCGATTACGCAAGCACGGGTCTAAGGGGTAGTGTGAGAAGTAAAACCGTACATGGACATATCGGACGGCATAATCTATGCGACGGGCAGTGTAAACATGTAAAGCAGTGTACTAAGAAGAGTTTATAATGTTGCACGAAGCTAATGTAGCATACGAGAGTCCAACAATAAGCGAAGTTTCAGTTCCATGTTCTAACATAAGCAATACAAGATGGGATTATTCTTTTAGCTTGGTGCGTTGTATTCTTTATTAGCATGCAAGGGGTGATTCACCTAACGACTAGCATGTATCGTCCATATTTTATGTAATTTCATGCCACAATCAGGTATGCTTGTTGTAATTTCATGTCACAATCAGGTAACGATTCGAGCCTTGCATTCATCTTGTTCACCGGAAGACTATCTAATAGTCGTTCTGTGCAAGTATGAACATGAAAGTATTCGGGACCGCTTGGTCACCAAGGCAGTTTCCGAACGGGAGGACTACATCATGACAAGTTAAACAACACGTTCTGTACAAAATCTGACGGCTCGGGGAGTCGATATGTTTGTGAACAATTTTGAACTTGAACCTGAATCTAACCCGAATATGTACCTGACAAGTGATCTAAGACTTGAGACTTGCATGGTCACGGACAACTCGTGCACGAGGTATTTGATTCCTCGGACGATCATCGGGGCACCGGGATCGTACCGGCCTAGGAGGAATGTCTGGTGTATTGCGTGCCAAATTCGGTTATGGTATGCGATGTCATTTTTGGGGAAGGACAATACACGGTATTCGGGTCTTGGTAGAGCATACTACCTTGGATTAGCCGTCTACCCATCTGATAGTCGTTTGTGAGTAGGCGGAATGGCATGGAATGCCTTATGTTCCTTGTTCCTTGTGTTGCACCCTATTCCCGTCCTGGGCGAAGGTGGCGTGTAGCGATTCTTGTACCTCACGCATCTAACCGTCTGGAGACTATAACTCGTCCTTTATGGCTATGTCAGTGACCTTCTGTTCATATAGATAAGTCATCCTCGCTTAGCGGCAATCCGCGTGTGAGCCATTGCATCGCACGTAGTAATCTGTAATACCTGAACGATTATGAGTATTAGATATTTGAACACTTGAACAATCTTCTGCAACACTTCTGGATAATCCATGTAACTCGTGCACCAGAATCAGAACTCGCTCGTGACACTCGTGTTTGCTTATGTAATTTGACTTGTATTTCATATATATACATTCGTGCTTGGTTTAACTTGGTTTTATCATTGGATAGGGAATGACGAATGGTAAGTTGGTAAGTTTTGCCGTGTTTCTCTCATATCGTACGGCGCACTGCATCACGAGTTAGGCTTTTTATTATGCCATCAAACTGATCCTAAGGCAAGACTAGAAAGACAACTTAATAGATGGTGCTCTGTACCTATATAACGTGTTTGGATTTGTCGAGCGGACGAGAAGCCTCCCCACCAGTGCATTCATGTACTAATAACCCACCAGATTGCTTGCAGGGTGCGGGAGAACCTTGTTTGGTGTGGAAACTTCTCGTGCGTGCTGAGGCATGGAGTTCGCTCTGGAGCCTTGGAGCGTTGCGTCCGGAGCTGAAGCACATATACATGACATAATGTTGGAACACCGTCTATATATCAATCCATGTTGTAAGCCACTTGGCACGCCTTTATTGTTTCGAGAGAGAGGGCTTGAGCGTCTTGTAATCTCGGCCTAGTGCCTCTTGTAACATTGATTCAATATCAGTAAAGTGCTTGTTTTACTTCCACACTTGTGTTATTCAATGCTTCCGCTATGACGACTATGTGAACTTGTTACTAATCGTATGTTCGTTTCTTATTCCGCTGCTTTCGGACTATCTGTCCGACTCTGTGGCTTAGATATTTCTCCGTATGTTCGGATTCATGGACTTGCACGGGCGCAACTTGTGCTCGTGCGGCATCACGTCCAGATGGGAACGATCGCCCTGCGGGAGCGCTGGCGTGGTGATTCTCGCCTAGCAGGGACGGCCGATTCCGCGGGAGATCGGGGGGTGACATTTTCAGCCCCTCCTAGGCTTTTCAGATGCACCCACCTTGGGATAGAAGGCACCCACCTTGAACCACCTCGTAGCGCCTTAATCTGCCTTGGGCTGCCTCAAGCGCCTCGACCTGCATTGACTTTAATGTAACATGGCCTAAGCAATTTTTTGAATTTGAAATCCAACCGAAGGCAAATGAAAGTTATAGATATTATTATTAATTTGATATAGAAATTTGAGAATTTGAGAAAACTAATAGCCTTCACTCTTTTGGTTTCTTTCCCTTATGTACTCGTGTTAACTCGCTATATCCGGTCTCTATTTCCATCTCCAACATGCATTGACACCAACTGATATGTAAATCTCTATCTCGCTCACACCGTTTCCTCACCGTCTCTCTTTTTCTTATTGTTTTACTCCTTTGCCAGGGTCCAAGGATCTCGATGTTGATGTCGCTTCTGACGGATATTGATCTCTTCGATAAACGTCTCTTTATCTTCTTTTTGTTTTGACGAATTTTTGTTCTCACTCCGGTATGATATTTTCCTACTAGACTTCTCACATGCAGTTTAGGATGCACATACACTCCAAATTTTTTTGTCATGTTCGTGTTGTGTTGGACATGTATCACACACGTCCAAACACTCCAAAATACACTAGGGCAACAATGAGGTGCTGAATTGTGTCTTCCCTAGTTAGAGACTCAAATATTTTCTTACTCACACAGAGGGTAACATAAAATTTAGTAACTACATGTTATCTTAGTTTACCTCCCTCACACCCCAAAATATTAATCTTGAGACTCCCTGTCTGGCCGCCTTTAATCCCTGCTAAGGCCTTCCAGGGGAAAAGGGCTTCACTGCCTCACCACCTCACACCACCTTAAAAAGCTTGGAACCAATACATCTCGTAAAATTTCAGGTTTATGAATTTTTGATGAGTTTTTTGCTGCTACATAAACCATAATGAAAACGGTTACAATGACGGAGGTTGCATTACCAATAGCAGGGCGATGGACAAACTATTTGAGCTTGTTGGATGTTTATAAAATGGATTAGAATATAGAAGAAAACTGAAGGAGAGTTGAATGTGGCTGTAATTGCGAAGCTCTCACTTCTTGACTGGCATGGAGAGTTCATCTAAAGTAGAATCCATGTGGTGTATATCAATATTCCACAAATTTATGGTATATATATATATATATATATATATATATATATATATATATATATACTTTTTAATAAAACAACTGTATGGTTCTCCAATATGATTAATAAAACGATTCATTATACAGTTTGAGTACATTAAATGCTGTGTTTTCAGGTATGCTAATTTTATATTAAGCAAGTATCTAGACGAGAAAGTTCTACAAGTACTGTACAGTGTATACATATGGAAGAAGTTGCTTACTTTTTTTGCTCGAGTTATATGTTATTGCAAATAAACCTAGAAGACCAGAAATTTATGTTTATTAGGAAGATTTTGACAATTATTGTATTCCTTTCCGCTTTGGCTTATTTTGTTATTGAGGAATGCAATTCCTTATAGCAAATCGTATCATCTTTACCTCTATTTGTAGACCCTTTCTAGAACAGGGAACCTTGGATGGTGGTCCTTGCCTTGGTTGCCTGTTCCCTGTTCTAGAAAGGGTCTTTCCGCTTTGGCATAAATTTCATGGCCAGCATTCTAACTGGCCTTCTAGTTTTATGGCAAGAACTTCACTTGCGTTCATCTACCTTGGCTTGGAATTTGTCACCAACATTAGCTTGATTTCTGGGATCATAAAGACTGTCAATTGTTTTTGTTAAGCTTCCTCATGCTCTATTGACGACCCTATTCCTATGGAGAAGGCTTGGATAGGAGGATGTGAAAATTCTTGATAATTGACATGATATTTGTTTATGCTTTGATAGATTCTTATATGCTCTTAATGTTTCTTTCATCTAGACTTTGCTTCATGTATGGCGACTATGGTCTGTTTTCTTTTGCATATGATTATAGCCAACTTGTTTGAAAACCGATGTTTTCTCATGATTTCTATTTATCAAATGTGGCTTGTATATGAATTCCTTCTGCTGCTTTGTTTGACAGTTCCTATTTTTCTTGCAGATATGCACATTTACTTCGTACAGATGATGAGTCGTTTGAAAATTATAATGCATTTGTTGCAAAACGCATTGATGAGGTATGATATACTCATTATCTTACCTAGCTTATATTGAGGGGTTTGTACAATTCAATGGTACTATTAACATTGATTACTTGATTTCCATTCAAATAGTTCATGACGGACCCTTGTGTGATTTTAATAGGCAAATTAGTGGACCCCCCCCCCCCCCCCCCCCCCCCCCCCCCCACACCCCCACACACACACTTACCGCCCCCCTTGCACAATATACACACACCAACCCCTGGTACCTGTGTTGCTGAGCAGTGTGATTGTGGTACTGGATAATGAGTGGCGGAAGTATTACCTTCTGTAACTTTTTTAGTAGATGTACATCATTCCATCTTTTGATAATTTTGGGGATAGATTGAAATCAAATCACAGAGTATGCAATTTTTAATTAATTGTCTCAAATTGGTTACTTATTGCACAATCATGATACAAAATTTCAATTGATCTTTGCCTTGCAAGCACTATGAATAGTTTGATACATCTACCATTCTCCATAAAAGAATATATAAAACCTACAAGAAAATAGTGAAAAAAAAAACGTTGTCCATACTGTGCACTAGTTTATACTTTATAGACATTCTCAGGTGGAATATAAAAGAGAAGTTGAACGACGTGACGTGTAATCTTGCGCTAAAATATGTGCCAGGGGTACAGTCTGTTTTGGATCCGAAGTGCTATACTGTTCATAATAGCTTCCTTAACGAGTACTACTTTGAGGACTATTTGTGTCTGCAGATGCATGTATACTCCTTTGTGCATGTACATGCTTATCGTAGTGGGTGGGCATACTGTTATGAATGTGGACATCTGCAATTGCATACTTCTGTTCGTGCACTAGTGTGTGTGTGTGTGTGTGTTGGCACTTTGAGAGGTGCCCTCTTGAGTTATTTCCTTTGCTTATGGTGTTTCATTTTAAGGTATAGTAATCTGAAAGTTCATGATCTACAGGCTAATAAAATTGGCAAAATCAACCTTGCTGCTACTGGTAAAGACCTCATGGAGGATGAGAAGCAGGATGTGACAGTTGATCTATTTACTGCTTTAGACATGGAAAACGATGCAGTCACTGAACGTGCTTCTGAGATAGAAAGTAATCAGACTCTGGGTTTGCTTATTGGTTTTCTTTCAGTTGATGACTGGTAAATTCTGTGCCACTTAAGTTATTGCTGATTGCAAATTCTTCCTCGGTCATTTTATTTACCACCCTTTATACTGAATATGACCAGCCTACTGATTTGTACATTGTTTGCACAGAGACACGGTGACACAATCATGCCCCTGATTTCGGCATTTGCATGTATATTTTGATGTTTCTATACTGTGTATTCCTGTCTACATGAAAACAAATGCGACATTGGTTTTGGTGAGCCCATGCTTCCTTCGTTGTAGACAGTCCTTAGACATGGTATTACAATGCTACTTGTTACCTTTTTCCTACTATCTGTGCTTAGCATCTTTATATGCTTTAGCTGTGTCCCTAGTGTTTCCACATTCCAGTACATTCTGAAGAACTTTTTATGTTTGATTTTGTCGATATTTTAGTCTATGTTAGCAGTTAGTGTTCAAGGTAGTTATGGAATTTATAATATGAAGTGGATAGCAAATTCAAATGAATATCAAGAAAAGAACTGCCTATTAACATAAGCTGCTCTCTTATGTTGGTTTGTTTATGTGAAAGTGTAGAAACACTGTTATGATTAAGTTGAAACAAGTACATATCTAATGGCCAGATTACACTTGCGTGTATCTTTTAAAGTAGCTACTTAACTAGTCAGTACGCAGCCAATTACATTGTGTGAACTTGGCATATTTATATGGAAAGAAAAAGTGTACTTGAGCATATTTATTAACATTGTTCAAGGTCTTATCATGAAATTGTTTATTTCTTCCGCTACCATGTTATATCTTGTTAGTAAATGTTCTAGGAAGGAATTTAGTTCTATTCTATTGCCATATGCCCATAATATTATTTCTTCTGCATTCTATGTTTCATGCAAAGAAGCATAAGTCATTCTTGTTTCATAATAAACTTTCGGGAAATGTCAGTCTCTCAGCCATAACTTGTGCTTTTGGATAATCACCTGCAAATTCCGTGTAGTACACTGAGGTCTTCTTATAAGACTTACGAAGACTAGAATTTCTTTTCTTTGAGACTTACTCAGAGTCCTTTTCGACATGTATGATTTTCAAAGATGTACTGTACATCTTTTCTATTTTTGGAACTCATTTCCTTAATATTGGCACTATTATTAAGTCTAACTATGTTTCATGTTCTAGCATATGTCCAGTATAATGGTGACACCATGTATACTTTGTTCAATTATGCTCCCAAGTAGCTGCCTATCTTTGCTTAAAGGAAGGCATGTGCTTGGAACATTGCACATGATTCTTGTGGGTGTTGTGCTTACTATTTGTACCATTTGAAGTCCTTAAGTTTTTTTTAACACAATTAAAAGAATTCTTTTAACTGTTGATTTGTAGGGAGTTACCTTGAAATGAGCTTCTCTCTCTCTCTCTATATATATATATCAATGATCAATCTTGACCCAAACTCATCAAGACTAGTTTAATCCAAGGTTATTAAAGGCGAAAGGCGCACCATGGTGCAAAGGGTATAGATGACCGAGGTGAAGGCACGAACCTCGTGAAGACGAGGCATATATTTATTCAATTTTTAAAAATAATATTTATAAATCATATATGACTATATATAATATATATTGAAAGTTGACGTGCCCGAGTTTAATTCACTAATCATGTTAATACAAAAACAAGAAACTTGATGTCATGTAGGAAGGACTATAAGTATAACTTCATATGAGGAAAGTAAAAGAAAACAAACCAGAGAAGGCAGGTTGGGTTACATAGGGAATGGAGAAAGGTATGATCGGTGAGAAATGGAGTGGGGTTGAAAGCAACATCAAATTTAGAAGCAAAACAGATCAAGAAGAAGAAAAGAAGAAAAACAAAGCATGAAAAAAGAAAAGAAAAAACACATAAGCATTAGATGTTCAGGATATGGTAGAAGAAAATGAAAGAAGAAGAAACCAGAGCATGGGGAAAAACACAACAAAACTGAGAAACCAGAGCAAAAAAAATCCAATGGTAGATAATAATAATAATAATAAGAGTACTTTTGATTGAGAACCAAGGAACCTTGAGAGACCTCAGATTTAGAACAAACAGGGTTCACTATAAGTGTGCGAGCAGTGCGCCTCAGTTGGGCATGAGACTCACTTTGAGGCTCCAAGAGGCGCACACCTCATAAATGGAGGCTTGCTCACATGTACTGGGCGCTGAGGTTATAGCCTCGTGTGCCTCACACCTCAGACGCGCGTTTAACAACTTTAGTTTAACCCAATCTGATTCAATCTCATCTTTATCTCAATAAATCTCAATGCCATATAATCCCTTTATGATATGATTCAATCTCAATTTATTAGGAATAGATCCTCCAAGCATGTCGTAAGATATGTTTAATCCCAAGTTATTGTGTGTGTTTGAGTCAACTGGATATGAACTGCGATGAGCACTCATGTAGCAGTCCGTATTTGAAACTATATTATAGAAAATTTCGTGCTTTGAATAATTCTAACTCGTTGTGATGTATAGTTCCGTTTAGTGTTGTTTAACTTGATTATCTCTTATTTAGTTTTTCTTAGAGTTATATTTCCATTAACAGTTAATGGCACATTTATTTGATTTCCTCTTTAGTTACTCAATGACGTGTTAAAATGAATTGGATTAAATATATCTAATACAACTTGGTAATATACTGATGGTGGAATGCTTATTCTCTTGCTTTTCTTAAACACAATGGAAGCTGAGTACCCTAACCACCACCACACACACACACACACACACACACACCCCAATTTTATCGTAACTGTGATTTTTCTGTTCTGTATTTTTATTGAGAAGTTTGGCAGTCTGATTATACGAAAACATGTAACAAATTTGTGCTTTTTTTTTTCAGGTATCATGCTCAGGTACTCTTTGATCGTCTTTCCCATCTTAATCTGGCTGAGCATCTTAAAATATGTGAGGCCTTATTTAGGTATGTCTAACCCATTATATTTTTATGAGTGTTGTTTGCAATGTGAATGCTATATTAGTCATTATCTGAGACTAAAGTATTACCTAACATAAATGCTTCTTTGTGTCTATATATATATATATATATATATATATATATATATATATATATATATATAAGTTCCCTATAAAATTAAATGGCTGCAGTTTTTTGTGATATTAAAATCAAAGTTTTTGGAGGGATCATCTTTCGATTCTAAATTTTAGACTCCTAAATCATTCATGATGAAATTGATAGTACGATACTTGGCAAAGTTGCAATGACCTGCTTGATTCTTTCCTCGTGGCAATCTTACATATAATGAATGCTCCAGGACGTGGCATTTCCTTTCTGTACATGAATATAATTGTACTGGTCATGATGTTGAATTTGTCAAAATTCTAACGGGATCTTTTTGTCAAAAATATTTGCAGGCTTATCGAGAAGACTATATCCTCTGCTTACGCTCTTGTTTGCCAATCACATATTCGAAACGTTGGGGGCTCTTCTGCTTCTGCTTCTGCTTCTTGTGTCAAAGAAACAACGGCTGAATTGTCAAACCACTCTACTGTTGATCTTCCAAGGGATCTTTTTCAGATGCTTGCTGTTGCAGGTCCATATCTTCACCGAGATGCTGTACTGTTACAGAAGGTCTGATGAAATGCATCATCCAAGTATTTTCTCTGTTTTCAAATTTGCTTTGCTGCACCAGACATTTACCTAATTTAGATTGGCAAATCATGGTAACCGTGTCATACTTTTTTCCAGCTGACTAGCAAACTTTCTGTTAGACTATCAACTGATATGGATGTATATGTTAATTCCCGTGATGATCAATTCATTTGTTTTGGTGATTCTGATGTTTGGTTTTATTGCTATTACTTCCCCTGTGCAATTTTTTGAGAAAATAAGTGTCGGAAACTTGTAACTAGAATGTTTCTTGATGCTTTATACATTCTATCAACAGGTATGTAGAGTCTTGAAATCATACCTTCTCTCTTCTCATACATCTGTCGATAAATATGGTGATTTGAGGACCCGAGATCCTCGCCTTCGAGCTAAGGAAGCTAAACTGAGGGTTGAGGAGGCACTGGGAACTTGTTTGCTTCCATCACTACAGTTGATACCTGCAAACCCTGCAGTTGGTCAGGCAATATGGGAAGTGCTTTCTCAGCTTCCTTATGAGGTGTGTTGGTGATATGATGAAAAAGACATGCAGGGACACTTTTCTTTTGGTGACTTAGGAAAGAATTTTAAGTTATGCATGCAAACTCAGGAGTCTAATTTTGCATATGTAGGTTCGTTACCGTTTATATGGTGAATGGGAGAAAGATGCTGAACAAGTACCCATGGTTTTAGCTGCAAGGCAGCTTGCAAAGGTTCTTAATCTTTTAGTTCAGTGCTAGTGTTGAAATTCCTCAAAATTTGTATTTTATTTCTTTCCTATATATTTTTTCAGTTGGATACCAGAAGGATCTTGAAGCGACTCGCAAAAGAAAATTTGAAGCAGCTGGGGCGCATGGTGGCAAAACTAGCTCATGCTAATCCGATGACTGTACTTCGCACCATCGTTCACCAGGTATAAGATTTATTACAAGTATGATTCTTCAAGTATTACCTTTTTTTATTATATTCTGGGTGAAAATTTACAATGCCTTGTGAAACCTTAAATCTGACAAAACTACCTTGATTTTCAGATAGAGGCGTACAAGGATATGATAACACCAGTTGTGGATGCCTTCAAATACTTAACTCAGGTGCATGTCATTTCCTAAATTCCTATAATAATAGTTTGTCCTTGTTATTCTGTACTATTGGCTCTTCATGATTAATTCTGTCCTACTAAATTTAGATGCTTAAACTTGCTTCTATTGTAATGGTTGGTCAACTACATGATCTTATTTCCTACTTATAATGATAAAGATAGCAAGACAGCTTTATCAACTGAATCGAGGAGTGAACGTTTGTTTACAATATAGCATATCAACCAATTAGTATTTCTTTAGACGGGTTAACTTTAGTTGCCTAGGGAACGGTTGTATCCAACATTTCATGTTGTTTTTAAGTTTGTAATTTCCATGGTTTTTTTGTTTTAGGTATAGGGTTGCTTGTGCTGTGTAGCCTTTCTGTTAAAGGCAATAACTATAGAACTCGTGTAGTTTGACCCTGACACTTATGTGCGGGCTGAAGCCCTTAAGAGTGATATAAGTGAGTTCTGTCACCCTAGGAACATTCCCATCCCTTGTTGGCTTATCATTCAATTTCTTTCTCATATATATCCCTTCATTTGCTTGCCTCCTTCCAGCCCAGAATGCCTATTGACGTTAAGCTAAATTCCAGAAGCCACACCTGAAGGGTGAGCTTCGGGTGTAGGAGGCCAAGCATTCTGCCGGACATCCCGGCCTGAGAGCCCCATTCGCATATACAAAAGTCTTGTTTTTTATTAAGCAGATAAGTTTCAGAAGCAAAGACACTTACACAAAAACAACTAAGCCTTTATACCAAAATTTTGGGGTCAGCTGTTTGAATCATTTTCTTCCATTCAACTCTGTTAAGGGCCAAGTCCTCTGTAACACTAACAAAAATCAATATCCTTATTAAAACCTAAATCCATGTAGTGTCTGACTGGTGAGTGGGGGTCAATCTCGGTCATAAAATAGATGATTGACACTGTTTGTTGTGAATTAGTGATCTACCCATCCTTGATTATCTAAAAAGTTCCAATACATCATGTGATAGCAGACCAGGAAGCACAGAGAATCCAAAGATCTTTGCCGTGGTGTGTCGTGTCATGGGCGGCACATATTGGAAACGACACCGACACTCTTAAATACACTAGGAAACACCAAAGTAGGAGGTTCGTATCTGTGTCACTGTGTCAATATTTTGTTGTATTCGAGTCCATGCAACATAGAATCAGGGGGGAGAAAATGGAAGGATGTCACTTGTTGTAAACTCATCATAATGTTTTCAGTTTGATTTCACATAATGTGTTGGTAGCCTATCCATTCCACTTGAATTTTTTTTTACTTTAAACAACCAAGGAAGTGCAGATCATGATGAACAATGCCAATAATTAATTGACTACTGAGATGCAACTTGGGTACCTTGCTTAACGAACTCCTCTTACTCAATGGATCCTCTTGCTCAATGGATAGACACTACATATATGTATGTGCATGTGTGTTGTAGGTTGTGATATTTGAGTTAATTGCTTCAATTTTGATATAGTATAGACTTGATCCAGTATGAGTGAGAGAACTGGGCCACAAATTTGAGAAAAAGACTAAGAGCGACCTGTTCGGAACCATGAAAAATAATCGTAACTCAAAAATGTTTAACTGAAGTGGGTTAGATCAGGTCAATTTTAACTTTGATAGGTCTACCAACTCAGAAACCATAATGTCTGGTCCAACCTGACTACCGTAATTGAATGTTTAATTAAAGTGGATTGATAGTCCATCCCAAACAATTATGAAAACTGATACACCGATACCTCTTAAGTTCTATTAATGTTCTAGGATTTGCTTCTTTCTACCCTCTTTCAATGTTTGCCTATGGTGGACGACATGGTGCAGGAGAAGGGTCATGGTGCAGGAAAAGAGCATGAACATCCACATTAGCAACTGACTTGAACAACAGAGAAGGTCAATGAGCGACGGCAAGCAGCATGACCAAGAAGATTACTAAGTTCTTATTTATTAATCTATTTTCCTTCTCTTCCTCTATTTTGTTTTTTGAACATTCAGAAACTTGCAATATGGATCAGCTTCAAATACTGCATTAGGTTCAATCTGGACTTATGCCAATGCTAATTGGATACAAACTGGTTAAATTGTTTTGTATTCTTACTAGATATGAGCACACATA
Source organism: Iris macrosiphon (assembly GCA_036927795.1). Classification (NCBI taxonomy): domain Eukaryota; kingdom Viridiplantae; phylum Streptophyta; class Magnoliopsida; order Asparagales; family Iridaceae; genus Iris; species Iris macrosiphon. The sequence continues at coordinate 178,296,992 of JAYESA010000002.1, read as the reverse complement.
TCCTATTGTTGTGTCCATACTACCTAAGTTGCTTCCAATGATGTAGCAGATTATTACTTGTTTAAATAGTTAGGTTGCTGAATGCAACTTTACTTCTCTCTGATCAAATATGGGAATCTTTAGTTAATTGAAGACATCAAGGCCCTATTGAGGGTTTCTACGTATCAGTAATAATGACTGCTTAAGTGCTATATCTTTGGGGTATGGTTGCATTGGGTGTAGGTAATATGTTGTTAGGGGGTTACTTTTAAAAGAATGGATTGCTAAGATGCATTGGCGTTGCTATGCATGATAAATTGTCATTGACTGGCCATTTTTGAAAACTCTGCTGTTTAGTAAATGTATATGGTATATATGCATGATATTAGCAAACAAGGATGCCCTATTCATATAATCGTAAAAAAACGGCGATTTTACCCTAAAGCTATTAATTTTACTTGTTTATAAAATCTTCATTCATTTAACAATCTGAAAATTGTTCGTCCCCTTTCTATCTGTAATACATGTTGGATCTGTGGGGGGCATCACTTTGTGGAACGGTAAGGTTTTGAGCTCGCATCTGTAGGATGCGGGCCCAGGTCATGGAATCCTCACTATATGTTAGGAGTAAGGCTGTGTACATCTTGATCCTCCCCAAATCCTGCATTAGCGGGAGCCTCATTGCACTAGGACGCCCTTTCTAGCTGCAACCCTGGAATGCTTATCTTTTCTGGCCCATGCCCTTTTCTCTATATCGTGCTCACAATTGCAGACTATACTATGGTGTTTTGTTTATCAATTTTGTATGTCCACCTTTTTGCAATAGCCATCTCTTAACACTATTTCTGTTTTCTAGCTGCGTTATGATTATTTAGTATATTTTAATTGTTTCATGTATAACTTACATATCTGATACATGATCTATCGAGATCACAAATTCAAATTCTTATGACAGAGACCTTATTTTTGTTACAGTTGGAGTATGATGTGCTTGAATATGTGGTGATTGAACGCTTAGCTCAAGGGGGACGTGAAAAGCTGAAAGATGACGGTGTAAACTTATCTGACTGGCTTCAGTCTCTTGCATCCTTTTGGGGTCACCTGTATGTAGCTCATCCCGTTGGGAAGTACCGTAAAAGCTAATTGTGTACAGATTTTTAGTTTACTTGGGCACAATTGTGCCCTATTTCCTGGCTTATTCTTTTTTATGTTCTAATGCAATTTAACAGAATAGCTATGTTATTATCATTTGTTTTAATCTTGGCTCACTTTCTATGGCGATATATTACTGTTTAGTGCATCACTTAGTTTTTTTTTTTTTTTTAACCTTTTAGATGGAAGAGTAGTATTTGAAATAACATCACTTTTTATGTTCTGTTGGGTTAATAGGTTGGGTTGAAGAAACTTCATGTCGGAAGATAGTGTAGCTGAATGCAGATCTTGAATAGATATAATGAGGAACGATAGATCAAGAAGAATACCCATAAATGTGGGTTAGTTTTTAGCAATAATGAAGTATATTATGGGATACCTGCTCTAGATGGTTTGGTGATGGCATTAGTCTGATGGTGCATCATTTACTTGTATAATTAGAGCTGAAACCCGAAACACTTTCATAATTCAATACTATTGCATAGTTAGGGTTAAATTAGGTTACAAGCTAACACCCGGCGTATTATCGACTTATGCTGTTGTTGTCTTGCATCTCCTTTTTTCATGTTTAGTTGTTTCATTTATCATATTATATATAATACCTAGGTTCTTTCAAGTGCATCATATTTGGTGTCAAAGCCCAAGGTTCTGCCTTGTGATTACATTAGATCAATCCTGTCGATAGCTTGGAGACATGGGAACTTATCTATGCAGTATGTGGATAGTGTCCATAAGACGAAACCTATAACTTGGAGACGTATAGGGAACTTGTATGTGCAAATGAAAAAAAATTGACGATCTTATAGTCCTATGTAACATGCAGGAGGAACAACCTAGGTTTACCCTTTTAGGTTTCATTCACGATTTTGATCTGAATAGAGAATTCAAGGTTCGCATAATTGGAATCGGTATCAGACCCTTATGAGTATCGGAATCGGCGGTATCGATGGTTTCGGATCAGAGTATCGGATTTTGTGATATCAGAAAGCAAGTAATTATTAATAAATTACTAAAATTTTAAAAAAAATATTGTATACATTTAGACATAATTTCAAGTATTTACTGTGTTGTTTCTTAGTAATTTTGGAATTGAATGAAATAGTAGCCACCCTTCCCGATTGATTTAGATGCGATAGAAGTTTTCCCCATTTACATTCGTTTACGACCTTATTATGCTTTTACACCCTTGCAGATTGGACTTTTATTTCAATTTTCTTTGCCCAATTGGCCGAAAAGAGATCCCAATGTTGTCGGTGTCTGTCAGTATCGGTATCGGCCAGTATCGATATCAGGACATGTCAAATCTTATCGGTATCGGCCGTATCAGATCGGTATCGGCCGATACTACAAACTATGATAGAGATATCCCCAAATACTTTTACATTTGCTTATTAGGACTATGAATTGGCCATTCTGTTGGAGCAACACTTCAAATTTCTAGTGGTAGAAAGTTCCTTTCCAAGCTTTATGGCAGCGAATTATGCAGTTTGAGCTTAGGCAATTTATTCAGTGCTCCTACTTGAGTGAAAAATGAAAGTCTGTTGCTAGTCCTTTAATTGATATAGTTGTCAAGGTTTAGATCATTATGCTTATGAGTTTTCGACCTTCGAGCCCTTCCACATTTACACTGAGATTGAAGATCATGTGGACTCTAGTGGTGAATAAGAGAGTTACTTCCCCGACAAAGATGGTAGCGATGCAGAATAGAGTTAGGAGACATTAGAGAATGCTGGATCCTCTTTTTGTGTGTCATAGACTCATAAGGTTTATTAAAATGATATCGAGTTGTAAAGACGATTTATAGATAACTGGCATTTCCTTATATCAAATATAATGATAAGTTATGCAAAAGGTATCCTGTGCAGACTGGACATCTTTGGTTCTTTGTTTGTTACATACACATGCTTGCTCTTTAGTAATTATAGTGTGATGTCATTCCTATAAATGTGCATTAGTTGTGAAAACCACCTCTTTGTATGATCTTGATGTATCCTTTTTTGACAGATCAAACATTTAAACCCAAATATGCTGTGGAGGAAATTTCACAGTGACACCTAATTTGTAGCATATCAAAAGAGTAGTTTACTTTAAATATTTAAATTATATTGGATTTATTTCCTTTGTATCCAGAAACCTTGTAAGCTATTTAAAGGTTCCTTTTGTATCAAGTTCATTATTGAATGTTAGGGGCTTCTCTCTTCAACTTGTGGGTTCCAGTCGTCATGGACTCCAACAACCACGTTGATTCGAGGAAGATTCAAGGAATACCCCATTAGATTTAAGCAACCTATGGTGGACGTTTCGGAGGCGTTAAATTATCCCATCTTTCGCTCCTGCTATGTTAGGTGGTACCAGAGCAGTCCTTTCGGAACAGATGCAAAAAGTCTTGATTCGTATATATCCCCTATTTTAAAATATGCCTCAAACCATACAACTTTAGCTTCCACAACGAGTCCCATATTGACATTTTAAGCTACTTTGCTAGTCTGGTTCACTTGCTGAACTATGCTTATACTTTGCTTGATGTCTTATATTTCACAAGCCTATCCCAAGCTCATGTAGGAGGTTGTTAAATAAACGATGGTCAGCATAAGACTACGCAGAATTTATATTGAAAGACTCCTCGCCATAGTGTAAACACATTAGCATGTCTGTCAGTAGCAACATGCTGCATTAATGCCACCCTTGTCGGTTGTAACCAAGGTGTCTTGCAATGGTGCTTTCTGTTCTAATGTTGGAGAGAATATGGCCCTTAAATGGATATCAGAATGGTAGAAAATGATTCATATAGCTATCTCCAAATGGGATATAAAGGACCTGTTGTGGTGGTTGTCTTCTTGTCTCCTTTTCTATTAATCACTAGGCCATGTTATCTGATACCACCTAAATCTTCTGGAAGAGCCTTCATTTATCATTTTATTATCTAGACAGATATTCTCTTGCTCTCTCCTCTCATATTAGTTTTCAAGTTGATAAGTTGTAGATCTTTTAACGACACTTATGTTCCTTGTGCACTGGATCATTGTTATGTTCATAGGTGCAAGAAATACCCCTCAATGGAACTAAGAGGTCTTTTCCAGTATCTTGCTAATCAGTTGAAAAAAGGAGTGGGGATTGAGCTTGTTTTGTTGCAGGTACATTCAAATATTTGAAGTTGTTTGCTTGTGTGTGTGTGTGTGTGTGTGTGTGTGATGTTAGCTTGTTTTGGTTTCTGATTCCTGATCATACAGGAGCTGATACAACAAATGGCAAATGTACAATATACTGAGAATATGACTGAGGATCAGCTTGATGCAATGGCAGGGAGTGAGACATTGCGATATCAGGCTACTCTCTTTGGAATGACTAGAAACAATAAGGTATAACTAGAAGTTCCCCTGCCTTTTCTTTCTATACTATATTCTAATTGATAGTATTGTTGACATGTAGCACTGAATTGTTACGTCTGTTTGGGCTCTTTTTTTCCCGATCCTCTATGAATAATGTCGTTGCACTCTCTCTGAAGCACAATTCTTGATGATTTTTATCATTCCTAATGGTTATAGAGTGTTGCATAATGTTTTGATGATTGTTTCTAGAAGTAATAGATGACATTATCCATGTCAAAGGAAGTTTGATTTGTTTATACCTTACATAATATGATAAAGTTTTTGTAAGTTCATGTTTTGTGCGAATTAGGGTAATCTGGTTGCTTCAGCTCTTATTCGTATATGTGTGCGCGCGCGCATATATATATATATATAGGGGTCTGGATCGGGAGCCCCGTTTCCGGAGCCCCGCCGAAGCCCCGCGCCCCTCAGCCATTGGATCGTGCGGGCCCCGTTCGATCCGATGGTGGGCGGGGCGGGGTCTTTGATCTGGACCCTATATATATATATATATATATATATATATATATATATATATATAAGGCAGCCTAGGTCGGGATAGATGGGTTTGGGATGACAGCACCCATGGCGGTTTTTAATTCAAATTGGCTTATAACCTGGTTTGTACTACATATGAGAAGTTTGGACTCTCGGATATCATCTGGGCAAAAGGTATTGCACGTAAACTGCAATATTGCTTGTACAAATTGCCATTGGAGCATCTGTTGACGAGGGATACACTTATCAAATTTGGGGTCCAAACTAATGAGCATGGGTGTGTTCTATGTGGTCATGATAATGAAACTGTGGAGCATTTATTCTTCGGCTGTGTTACGACATTGGAGCTTTGGAGGCAACAGACGGGGTAACTTGATCTGAGAGTCAGTGGCGGCCAAGATGTCGAGTTAGTGATTTGTAGTATGAGGAGTGCCCGCAGTAGAGGAGTGATCTGGTTTCGGGAAGCTTGTACCCGACTTGCTTCTGCAGTCTGGCACATATGGAAGGAGAGGAGCAACCGTATTTTTGAGGGACTTTGTAGTAGTACTACTAATATTGGTTTATTACACAATATTGAGTTTGATGTTAAAGGGTTGGGGTCACCCAGATAGCCACCTATGGGTGAGTGAGTTGTAAAATGATATTCCATTAATAAAATTACCTTCTTCCAAAAAAAAAGTAGTTTTTTGTTAGAAAGGTAATTGTATTGATTGAGAAACTTTTACAGCATATCTAGAGTTTTACTGGTAACCTAGTTCTCTCTGATTTCTGTTTGTTTGGCTCAGATTTAGTGTTTAGATTAGCCTACATAGTGCCTACATCTTCCTTTATTCACTTACTAGTCAGTTATAGCTTGAGCCTACACACTGACCATATAATTGCTGTGTAAGTGCATTCAAAGAACAGGTGGTTTATGTCCTCAGCATTCTGGTTTCTTAGCAGGCAGTGAACCTCTATATTCATCCCATGTTGTTCGAGTCTCTTCTTAGTGAGTAGTCTGTCTTGAATGGCTTTGAAAAGAACTCATTTTCTTGCGATCACCCTTAAACCAGACTGCTTTATGCCCATCCACTTCCGGACTTGGGGTTCTGATGACTCTGAAGGCTGAATTAAAAGTGAATTATCTCCTAGGGTTCTTTGTCAAGATCCCGAAATCTGCTTCTTGATCCCTCTGTATGGTGACATCTCTTATTTGATTCCCGCTGTAGGTGGTATGTAGTTGTTCTTGTCTCCACTCCCCATTGACAATGATGTAGCTAATGTTCTCATTACCTCTCAAGCAGTAGAAGCTATGCCAACCTAGTCTTTCTCTAAATAGAGGAGGAGGGTTGTTCTTAGCTTCATCATAGCCTTCAAGGTTGTAGAGTAGTTGTTGTCTACAACCAAATCCCACAGATGTCTATCCTTCAAGTATCTATTTCTCATCCTAAGCTGCCCATAAGTTAGGAGAATTGACAAGCTTCCATAGATGCTCAAGTGATGAGTGAGTTTGAAGATCTAGGAGGCTTTTCAAAATTACTCCCCCTTCTTCCTTAATCAGCATAATTGTTGCCAATAGATACAGTCAAGACCCCCCTTCCAAGTAAATATGGCACATAGACTTTAAATTCTTGATAACACACTTTTGGGAATATGAATTGCTTGGAGCTAGTAATTGTGATGACTGATGACTGATCTGATCAATAGGATTCTGCCTCCAAAGTTTTGATGATTGTTACTAATGGGTATAATCTTGCATAATGTTTTGATGAATTTTTTTCTAGAAGTAATAGATGACATTATCCACGATAAAAGAAGTTTGAGCTGTTTATAGATACCTTACATTATATAATAAAGCTTTTCGTCAGTTCATGTTCTGTCGAATTAGGGTAATCTGGTTCCTTTACCCCCTTCGTATATGTGCTGAGACTGTGTGGGTGTGGTAACTTTTTGTTGTTGCAGGAGTGTATTGCATAAAAGGCAGAGTCCAGTCTGTCAACCTGCTAACTTGCCTTCTAAATTTATGGGAAGATCCTCTTTCTTTCTGTTGATGTCAGGTGGAAACCTGATTGTCTAAAACTTGATCCATTAGTTTGCTTATCTGACCCTGTGATGGTGTACGATATGATACTCATCTTGATGACATCGAGTATCATTTAGCTAAACTTATTATGCGATAGTGAAGTCATAATATAAAGTGAGAATCTATGTTACCCGAATATGGATAAACAGATACGGATAAGGACACAATATGGATATGGAATGCGGACATTTTCAAATAGCTACAAATAGTCCCCAATGTTGCACGAATATGGACGCTGATACAGGTAGGTAGACAATATGGATACAGACACCATTTTCCAGTATCCTGTTACATAGACTACACATAGTTATATCAACTTGGATAGTGATAGTCTAGAGTAACCAAGGTTACGTTGCCTGGTTTTGTAGCGTGGTTGGTCTCTAACCTTGTAATGAGTAACTGGATTGCTCACCAATTAATCGGTTGCTCGTTATTGAGCCAATTAACAAGTTCCACAGGCTTACATTGCCAGGTTACTTAATTCATGACAGGCCTGTGCCAATCCCAATTACTTGGCAAGTAATTGTCCAGGAAATCCAGTTTTGGCAAACCTGGGTTAAAAGTACTTTATTGGAATTGGCTTAGGAAAGGACACTGTATAAAATTGCATTTAAGTTTGTTGGAGTTATTTTATTTTGTTATTTATCATATGAGGGTATAATAGTAATTGTGGGTTTATTGCATATTAATATAAATAGACATGAGATGCAACCTAGGGTTTTAAGGCCCTTGCAATCTCCTTTCTCATATTCTCTCCTCCTACTTTCCCTTCTCCTCTCCATCTCCAAACTTCACTTGGTATCAGAGCATATATTTGTAAGTACTGTACATCCCATCCACGACAGGGCTGATCGAACTAGGATTCTCCTTTTTGGTTGTTTTTCGTCTACTTTTCATGATTCGTTGTTCGTCGTTCGTTGTTCGTGGTCGTTCGTGGTTCGTTTATGAGATCTAGGGTTTCTACAGATCTCCGTTGGTTATTCGTCGTCGGTTGAGGTTCGTTGTGAGATCTAGGTTTTCAAAGACCTCGTCTTTCTGTTGCATCTGCAAGTATGGCGGGGACCGAATCTTCTAGCGAGATTAATAGTGGTGGTGGTAGCGGAGGTGGTTCTCCTTTTACTGTTATTCATAATGATGAATTGGGAAAGTCGATTACAGCGGTGAAATTCAATGGTGCGAACTACCTTGCCTAGTCCAAGTCTATCAAAGTGGTGTTAAGGGCGAAGAAGAAGTTGAAGTTTTTGACGGAAGAACCCCTGCCTGAAACTTCCGCTGAGTATGAAGATTGGATGAGTGCAGATGCATATGTTATGTCATGGTTGTGGCATAGTATGGAACCACATATCGCTGCTAATGTCCAGTGGTGTGAATCAAGCAAACATATTTGGACATCTCTGGAAGAATCATATTCGCAGAAGCGAAACGTTGCCCGTATCTATGAGTTGTACGAGTTATTGTTTAATACAAAGCAAAATGGGAAGCCTGTGAATGAATATCTGGCTTCAAAGAAGGCTTTGTGGGAGGAACTGCTTCAATATCATCATGTTACTACTGATTTGAAGGAAGCTCAGAGACAGAAGGAAGAGTTTCATATTTCACTTATCCTAGCCGGCTTGGATCCTGTGCTCGAACCTTATAAAGCTCAAATCCTTGCTGGAGAGCAGTTACCTATGGTGGCAGATACTTTCTCTCGTCTCGATCGTTCCTTTCTGGGACAGAGTTCTGTGGTGCCGAGTACTGACTCTTCTGTCCTAGTTTCTAGTGTTGTTGGTCGTGGTGGTGGACGTGGTGGTCGTAGTTTTGGGCGAGGAGGAGACCGTGGTGGTAGAGACAATGGTCGTGGTGGTGGCCGCGGTGGTGGTGGTCGTGGTCAACCACGGAAGTGTAACTATTGTGGAATGCTCGGTCATGTAGAAGACTATTGTTGGGACAAGTGGGGCAAACCAGAATATGCACATCAAGTGCATGATGAAAATATGCATTCCCAGGTCACCACTTCTGCTCTCCGAGATGATAATTCGGGTTTCAATCAGACTTTAACGTCCGATACCTCATCTCCATTTCAACAGATCCTCCAGAAGTTGAACGCGCTTGCTAGTACCACCTCTCAACCTACTGCAACCATGGCACATATAGGTAATCCTGCTTTTGTGGCAACCCAGTCACCATCCACCTCTTGGGTCATCGACTCAGGAGCAAGCTCTCATATGTCTGGTATAACATCTATTTTTCATAATCGTAGTTCCATGAAACATAATATTATCTTGGCTGATGGGTCTACTCGTCCTGTGCTTGGGAAAGGTGTCATTCACCCTACTCAATCACTATCATTATTCGATTCATTATATGTGCCTAATTTTTTATTTAATTTATTATCTGTGAGCCAGTTAATCAAATCTCTTCAATGTTCTGTGACATTTTCTCCCAATTCGTGTGTTTTTCAGGACCTCAGGACGAAGAAGATGATTGGTTCGGGGCATGAAAAAGATGGACTGTACTACTTGGATCTACCTGGAAAGGCCTTCACTTCTGTTTCTACTTCTTCGTTGCAGTGGCATTATCGTTTGGGACATCAGTCTTTGGCTAAGTTGCGTCAAGTTGTTCCTAGTTTGAGTCATGTTTCTAGTCTTGAATGCGAGGCTTGTCAGTTAGGCAAGCATCACCGTAGTTCCTTTTCTCGTCGTAGTGAGAGTCGTCAATTAGAGTCTTTTGATCTTGTTCATTCTGATATTTGGGGTCCGTCTAGAGTCAAAAGTCCGAAAGAATTTCAGTATTTTGTTATTTTTATTGATGATTATTCCAGAATGACTTGGTGTTATTTAATGAAAGAAAGATCTGAGTTTTCAAATGTGTTATCTGCCTTTTATAGTGAAGTCTATGTTCAGTTTGATAAACGTATCAAAATTCTGTGTTCTGATAATGCTTTGGAGTATACTCAATCTTCTGTGAATAGTTTCTGTGTTGATCATTGTATGATTCATCAGACCAGTTGTGTCCACACCTTTCAACAAAATGGTATAGCCGGACGCAAACATCGACACATTTTAGATGTGGCCAACTCTCATGTTCAATATGTATGTCCCTAAACAGTATCGAGCAGATGTCGTTCTTACTGCATGTTATCTTATTAATCGTATGCCATCATCTGTATTAAATAACAAAGTTTCATTTATCATATTACATACAGATGTCGTACCTTTTTCCTTATCTCCTCGAGTGTTTGGGTGTGTCGCTTTATTCATAACTTGGAACCTAATCGAGATAAGTTGGCTCATAGATCTCTGAAGTGTCTTTCTTGGTTATCTCCATACTCAAAAAGGTTATCGTTGTTACAGTCCACAGTCACGCAAATATTATGTCAGTGCGGATGTTACATTCTTTGAGTCTACCCCTTTCTTTCCTTCAGGAGAACGTTGTATTCCTTTTACAACAGATTTGATATCTTCCATACCACTTCCGGTCATTCCTGAATCAATTTGTCTCAATTTTCCATTTACAGGTTTATCAGAGATCCAAGGACATGCTAGTGGTTCTGCAGAATTCAGCCTTCAACCAACATCTTCCGTGCCTGAGGTTTTTGCTCCCATCACCACAGATCTAGATGATCTTTCTATTGCTCTCAGAAAAAGATAACGCCTTTGTACCACAAAGAATAAGCATTCCATTTCTAACTATGTTTCATTACACCGTGCTTCATCATCTTTTCATGCATTTGTTGTTTCATTGTCTTCTATTTTTATTCCCAAAACTTTCAAGCAGGCTATGTTATCTTCTGGTTGGAAAAGTGCAATGGGTGAGGAGATGTATGTTTTACATCAAAATCAGACTTGGGAGCTTACATCACTTCCTGTTGAAAAGCAAACAGTGGGTTGTAGATGGGTGTACACTGTTAAGTATCACCCTGATGGTTCTGTTGAGCGCCTCAAGGCACGGTTGGTTGCCAAAGGGTATATTCAGACATATGGCGTGGATTATATGGAGACTTCTTGGTTGCCAAAGGTTAATCACCAATGGCCTATATATCAGCTGGACATAAAGAATGCTTTCTTGCATGGTGACTTACAGGAGGAGGTTTATATGGATCAACCACCGGGATATGTTGTAGCAGGAAATAAAAAACTCGTATGTCGATTGAAGAAAGCATTATATGGACTAAAAAAGTCACCCTGTGCTTGGTTTGACAAGTTCACTTCAGTTCTCATTCAGTATGGCTTTCGGCGTACCACATCAGATCATTCAGTATTTTGCCATTATTTCTCAGCAGGTATTATCGTGTTGATTGTTTATGTCGATGATATCATTATATCTGGGAGTGATCATGCTGGAATTGTGGGCTTGAAGGCCTATCTTAGTCGTCAGTTTCATACTAAGGATTTGGGTCTTCTTCGATATTTTCTTGGAATCGAGGTTGCTCGATCAAAGAAGGGTGTGTATCTGTCACAACGCAAGTATGTTCTAGACTTGCTCCCCGAGACTGGGATGTTGGAGTGTCGGCCAGTTGAGACTCCTATGGATTATCATGACAAGCTTGATGCTGACAGGGGAGAGTTATTTGAAGATGCTGGATATTATAGACGTTTGGTTGGCAAACTTATATATCTTACTGTTACTCGACCAGACATCATATATGCAGTTGGAGTAGTTAGTCAGTTTATGCATGCCCTTCGACAACCACATTGGGAGGCTATCTCTCGCATTCTTCGATACTTGAAGGCTAAGTAGTCAAAAACGGTTATATATCGGTTATATAACTGATATATAATGGTATCGGTCCTGGACCGATATTTTTTTGCAGAAATATCGGTAAAATATCGGAACCGATATTATCGTCCGATTTGGCCGATATTGTTCGAAATATCGGTTTAAAAAAAATCGATTTCTCACGGTATTGGTTTTGCTAAAAAAAAATCTTATGGGCCTGGGCTTGCAGACGACATTCTATGGAAAAATCAGCTGTTAAGTCAAGATACAATAGAATACAAGCTTCTGCCATCAATGGAGATTATATCTTTTGCCATCAAACGATATGACATTCACATCAATGGAGATTACATCTGATGTTGAATGATATGACATTCACATCAATGGAGAATAAAGATTACATCTTCTGCCATCAAAATCTTCATGCATCAAACTTATTCAGAGATGTAGTTCCTTAAGTGATCTTCTTTATCTTGGACCTCTTGGATTTCTCGACGATATGTATACTTTATGCATATTTTATAATAGAAAACTATTAAGTGTATTGTTCATATATAAAAATTGTGTTAAAAATGCAAACCGATATTTACCGTTATAAAATCTATATATCGGTGATATATCTATAACTCTATTGGACCGTTATCATAAAAAACCGTTATTAACTGCATAGCTTGAAGGGTGCACCTGGAAAGGGTTTGTTGTACAAACATTCCCAGTTGCTTACGGTGATTGGGTTCAGTGATGCTGATTGGGCAGGCAGTCGCACTGATAGGAGGTCTACTTCTGGCTATTGTACGTTTGTAGGTGGCAATCTTGTCACGTGGCGTAGTAAGAAGCAGAATGTTGTGGCTCGTTCTAGTGCAGAGGCCGAGTACCGTGCGATGGCTCATAGAGCTTCTGAGATGATGTAGGTGCAGTCTCTTCTTCATGAAATGGGAATTATGATTCCTGTTCCGATGGAGATGTATTGTGATAATCAGTCGGCAATGTTTATCGCAAGTAATTCGGTGTTTCATGAGCGCACGAAGCATATCGAGGTGGATTGTCATTTTGTTCGTGATTTGTTGCTGAAGAAACAGATTGTCACTCCTTATGTTCGGTCAGAGGATCAATTAGGTGATATACTCACCAAACCACTTGCTCGTGGTCCATTTTCTGATTTATGTAGCAAGTTGGGCATGTCTGATCTATATGCTCCTGCTTGAGGGAGGGTGTTAGAGTTATTTTATTTTGTTATTTATCATATGAGGGTATAATAGTAATTGTGGGTGTATTGCATATTAATATAAATAGACATGAGATGCAACCTAGGGTTTAAGGCCCTTGCAATCTCCTTTCTCATATTCTCTCTTCTCCTACTTTCTCTTCTCCTCTCCATCTCCAAACTTCACTAAGTTTATTACATGAGTGTCATTTTTGCACCCTTTGGCTTGATGTGTTATGGAGAAATGTGATTGCTGATAACAAAATTATCATCTTACGTCTTCATTTAGATTCTATATAGTCTAGAGGATTTTGGAGGACGTTCTTTGGTTGCATGACACTCCATAGGCAAAAGGTAGATCTACCTACCTGCCAACTGGCTGTGTATGTTTTATGTCTAATGATCATAGCTACCTTGCTAGAAATTTGGCACCAACATAGAATGTTGACGTCAGGCCTCTAGCCGTCCATAAAAACATTGTCAATTCTTTTATGGATCTTGTTTACGCTCCATGGCGACCCCATTTTGATGGGAAACGGCTTGGCTACTGCTCATGATGATGTTGATGATGATGACAAAATGTGTGATGCACTGTGCTCTGGGAAAGTGTGCTTGCATGATTATGTATGTATTCATGTGCGTATCCTGCCATACCCATTTCTTGGAGCATTTTTTTTTCCAATTGGTATGTTCCAAATTTGTCTTCTTTGTTTCTGTTTACATCTGGGTGCAAAGTGGACAATCAATCACAAAGTTGTTGTGAGTTGAGGAAAACCTCAAACTAAACCAAACTAAAATATCAAAAGCTCTTCTTTTGCAAATAAACACTATATAAAAGCGAAATAGTCCACTAATTTCCGTACTGCAGTCACATTAATGAACCATTAAGGAAACAAACTTGTAGGTTAGAAAATTCACAATGAGTGGATTGCGAAACCCCGAGATGGAGAGCATTTGACCGCAGAAAATCACATTATCATGAACTGAGATTTTATGAATAAAGAAATTTTTGTAAAGCAATAGATATAAGAATCTCTAATGGGAAAAAGGTGCAAATAATGCAAACAAGCTTAACCTAAAAAGAAAACTGATGCAGACACAAACCAGATAGAAATGATATTAGAAATGATATTCTTCTGTATTATCTGCGCCATAAACATGATCATTAAAATGTAGACACGTGAAAACAAGCATACCATCCATTAGCATACAAAAGAACTGGAACTAAGATAAAAGGGAAGCCCAATAAGAGAGTGATAGTGAAAAAACCCTGGAAAAAAACCAACAACGAAGGACCAAGGCTGTGTTTGGTTGCAAGTGGAATGGAGTAAAAAAGCGACTTCACATAGGTTCACCTTTTTGAAGTGAGAAAGTGACCTTTTGAGATATCTTGTTTAGTTAGAAAAGTTGCCCTCTTGAAAGTGCTACTTTTATCACTTTATATGTTTTGTATTGTTCAAATGGAATGACTTCAAGTGCGAATTTGTACACTTTTCACATAGTGAAAAATGGAAAGAGAATAAACAATTATTATAATCCCTCTTCTGTCCCATTTCAAGCTTGAGAGGGAGGGTGTGAATCCAAATTTTGAAAGGGACAAACCCACTTTCAGTCACATCTAAAAGTGAAAATCAAGCTTTGTCTACACAACCTAAAAGAGAGTAAGAAAAGCCAAGACAATAGGAAAATAATTGACAAAACAGAACCAACATGGAGAATGAACTGACAAACAAGTAAAAAGAGCAAAGATAAACAGAAAGATAAAAACAAACATGCTTCGGTCCCTTGATAAACTTGATTTGGCATCATTAGGGGTGAGCAACGGTTCGGTTCAAACCACACCGATTTTTTGAAAACCGAATAAACCGTAAATTTAAAAACCGAAAGCCAAACCCTTTTTTAACCGAAAAAAACCGAACCGAATTTAAACGGTTCGGTTTACTGTCGGTTCGGTTTAGTGGACCCAATTGGGACGGGCCTTTTAAAACAAAATTTAATACAAATAATAACACACACAAAAAAAAATCAACTTCTACAGATTTTTTCACTTTCTAAATATCATGAAGCACAAAATGACATTCAGTACAAACAATAACAAATGTATCTTTAAAGTCACAACAGGATATGTTACAGAAACCTAATGGAAGAAGGATTCTAAAAGATGAACGATACATGGTTAAAACTTTATTGGCTAGAAATCATTTGAGAGAGACACACGGAGAGAAGAAGTGCATTAAAGTCAAGTGCCATTCAAATTTCAATGTTAAAACATTTCAAATGGAATCAGCAAGAACTATAGTATATCAAACATATTTATTTGCATAAGCCAACAATCGGAAGCTCTGCTAAGTACTAATGCATGATTGATGGTCACAAGGGTTGAAAGAGAACCCTTTGCCAATTTATCTGTTCTACTGCTAAGTGCTAATGATTTGCTAAAACATTTGGCCCAATTTATTTGCACATGCTAGCACTTGGAGAACCAGTACAACAGACATCCCATAAAAGAGCAAAAAACCTTGGAAGATAGTGCTTGGAGATCTAATGGGCATTAAGACAGATATCAAAAAGAGCAGTAAAAATTTGAGACCACTCCAGGGAAAAAAACCCTAAAAAATTTGAGTCTTGAACACTGCCAGTATAAAAAAATATTCCAAAAATTGTGAGATTACTTACTTAGGGTTAGGCAGCATCATGTCTTCGTGAGTCTCGGTTGAAGAGAGAGAGAGAGACTCGAACACTATGTCAGTCGACGAACTTCGTGTCACCCGGCTAAAATTCGAGACTCGAGAGAGTCAGGGAGAGAGGGGAAGAGCAAGAGGAGGAAGGGGGAGATCTGGATTTAGTCGATTGTCTGGACTTTGGAGTGGAGAAAATCGAACTATCGGAGAACGGGGAGAACCGGCAACCAGAGAGTAAATGAGAGGAGAGAGAAATGTTAGGTAGGGTTAGGTTTTTTTTTTCACTTTTATATAGGCTGAAGGGTGAAATGGTAAATACCCAACCTTAATCGGTTTTCGGTTCGGTTTTCCGACTCGATAACTGAATTTGTAATATGTAATGACCGAAATCCGATCCGATATGTCAAAAACCGACCCGAACCTGTGCCTCATGCTGCAAATCTTTGTTGTCATGAAGCGGGAGGAGAGAGTAAGCGAATTGTATGTAGAGGTTGTATTTGATTGGTTTGTAATAGAAATAATACAATTCTCTTATTCTCCTTTGCACCGAATCAAACCTCTGACCGGTTTTCAAGCTAGTTTTATGTCTTCAAGTGCACCACTTGGGCCAGAGCTTGTTGATATATATATATATATATATATATATATATATATATATATATATATGGTAGTGCTGGGGGACACCATGGGGGAGGTCACAGGTTCAAATTATCCCAACCCCCCCCCCCCCCCCCCCCCCTCGTGGCCGGCTGGGTGACTTGTATAGCCACGGCCCGGCTTGGAGAAAGGACGCCAAATATATATGTAGCTTTCCTAGGCTCAAAGTCTTTTCTCTGCTCGTTGATCCTCGATTTTTTCAATTGGTTCTTAATCCATCACTTAGCTAACCATTATTACACAATTTTCTATAAGTTGATCTCAGACGCCCAGTATATGGATATCCCGATTCATCCTTGTTTTATTTAAGTGTATATTGCACGCGGGAGATTCAAGCATCCGCCCTGGTTTCCACGGTCTTATGTTAAGTGTTGTACACTTGGGCTAGTTCACACACACATCAAGATAGTGACCCCAACTGTTAACCGCTGCTGGCTTCAAATTTCCAAATACCACAGTGTACTTGATAAGGTGGAGAAATTATGTGCCACTTCATATGGAAGGATGAAAGGCCTACTATTAGTTGGGATAACATTTACAGGGAAAAAAGAGGAAGAAAGTCTGGGATTAATAGTACTTGTTATCATCTAGCTTCTCTGGAAATCCTTGACAAATAAGTCCCTATGAGCCACATATGGATAAGTATTAGATATTTGAAGGGAATCAATTTTTGTAATATAACTGGAGATAATTATTACTGTGTTACTTTTAACTTTTTAAGGCAATACGACAATACACGGAAAAGAGAACTGTGCACAAGACAAATCAGTAGAAGACAAATGGAGAGAAAACTTGCATCTGGTTTGAGAAGAGTTTTCCAGCAAGAGGAGATAAACAAAACTATTATGTTCAAGAGAATTCAAGAGGATGTACTTATTATTATGTCAAAGGTGGTGGCTAAGGTTAACGATATTGCAAGGAATAAGGATATTCTGTCCAACTGAGCTTATCCCTAACCTAAAAGTTCTTTACCTGGTAATGTAATGTTTTACTTATAAATATAAATGAACCCTTTCTTATATATATATATATATATATATATATATATATATATATATATTACTTATTCAGTTTTGTTCTATTTTATGGTAGTGTGAAATTAATTTCTTTTCTCCTGAACATTTTTAACCTTTTTTGCTTTTATGATCTTAATGGTATTTTCATTACAGCTCTTGGGCATTTTTGTCATAGAATTAATAAAGAATCTGTTATCTTACAGGCACTGAGTAAATCTACCAACAGGTTAAGGGACTCATTACTACCAAAGGAAGAACCTAACTTGGCCATACCTCTTCTGCTGCTTATAGCTCAGCACCGATCCATGTAAGATATGTATAACTCAGAATTTACGACATATTTACCTATCTTCTTTATCGTGTACCGTCGCTGTGTTGTCTATGATTTGTTTGTTTTGTCTCTTACCTGTGTGATGGATGGATGGAGGGCAGTGAGGGTGTGTTCTAAGTTTGCTTTGACGTGTATATTTTTAGTTTTTGCTCTGTATATGTATGCTTAATGTATTCAATTGATAAGCCAGTGGATAACATTGTGGTGCGGATAGGTGTTACGTAATGATCTCCATGTAACTTAGTTTAACAACAGACTCCTGCTTCTATGGGAATGAAGGAAGAACTGAACTAAAATTCTATAGGGTCGAAGGAAGAACTGAAATAAAATCCTATGTGATTGAAGGAGAACTGAGCTAAAATACATTTTATGGTTCACAGGGTTGTCATAAATGCAGATGCACCACACATCAAAATGGTCAGTGAGCAATTCGACAGATGCCATGGAATACTCCTTCAATATGTCGATTTTCTTTCAAGTGCAGTTACTCCATCCACAAATTATGCCCAGTTGATTCCTCCCCTTAATGATCTCGTGCATAAGTACCACCTTGATCCAGAGGTAAATTGCATATCATATCTGATCCGTCTTTTTAAATTTTCTTCTTCTTATAATTTTTGCTTTGTCTTTTTCTTTTGTTAATTTTGAACTGTGGAAGATGAGGGTCTTTTATCCATGCTGCATTGTCTTATACTTCCAAAGCAAAGACTTTAGCATTGTACAATGACTAATTTTTTTATACACTGTAGTCATGCCTTTTGCTTTTTGCATCTTATATCTGAGCAATATAACTGCAAACCAGGTGGCCTTTTTGGTTTATCGTCCAGTGATGCGGCTCTTCAAGAATGCGTGTAGGGCTGATATGTTCTGGCCTCTTGACATCATTGAACAGCCAAATGTGCCCAGTTCAGAAAACGATTATGACCTATCAAGTTCGTCCAGCGATATAATACTTGAGCTTGGTTCTCCGCAGAAGGCTATTAAGTATTTTTTTTCCCTTTTCAATAGGAGTTCTATCCTTGCCATCATTTAGTCCCTGTATATAAGTTCTCTCTTGTTTCTTATGATCGTGCCTGATTGGTTCATTACTACTCATCCATGCCTCAACTCATGTTTCAAATGCCCAGTCATGTATTTTGATGCATTTCTTCCAACCAGGTGGTCTGATCTTCTTGGGACGGTTAGGTCAATGCTTCCTACTAAAGCATGGAACAGCCTCTCCCCTGATCTTTATGCCACATTTTGGGGACTTACACTCTACGATCTGTATGTTCCTAAAAGTCGATATGAGACAGAAATTTCCAAACAACATGCTGCTATTAAAGCCCTTGAAGAGGTTTCTGATAACTCAAACATAGCAATCACAAAACGTAAAAAGGAGAAGGAAAGGATACAAGAGTTACTAGACAGACTGATCAGTGAACTTCAGAAGCACGAAGAACACGTTGCATCTGTGCGTCAAAGGCTTAGTCGTGAAAAGGACAAGTGGTTGAGTAATTGCCCAGATACTTTGAAGATCAATATGGAGTTTCTTCAACGTTGCATTTTTCCTCGCTGCATCTTTAGCATGCCAGATGCTGTGTATTGTGCCTTTTTTGTGCATACACTACACTCTATTGGCACACCGTTCTTTAACACAGTCAATCACATCGACGTTCTCATTTGTAAAACTTTGCATCCAATGATCTGCTGCTGCACAGAATTTGAAGCAGGAAGACTAGGAAGGTTTTTGTACGAGACACTAAAGATGGCGTATCATTGGAAGGTATTATGGTTATTGTCACTTTTATGTCCTGTTATTTGTGCTTTTTGATAGTATTAGAGGAGTAAATTTATATAAAATATTATCATTTGAGCAAGTGAAAATATCATGTGATGTTAAATAACTTCCTTTTACAGAGTGATGAAGCTGTATATGAACGCGAGTGTGGGAACATGCCAGGCTTTGCTGTCTATTATAGATTTCCCAACAGTCAGCGAGTAGCCTTTAGCCAGTTTGTCAGAGTATGATTTTCTTGCCATAGTAACTTTACAATTATTACTTTCTGCATATCTACTTGTGAAGTTCTTTTGAGTATCTCTAGTTTATACCTGATCACTTTGTCCGCTGTCCTTTTTCTAGAGAAGTTCAATGTATGATACATTGTTATTGAAAGTGTAATATTTAGCTAGGACTAGGAGTTTCTTGAAACAAAGATGTATAGACATCAATTTAATGATTTATTGCATTATATAAACTCTAACCAAATGCGTAAGCACTTTGCTGTGATGAAGTTATTACCTTTTACTTTATATAATCTATAGTTGGTCTATAATGTCCTCTGTGGAAGTTGAAATGTTTTAAAAATGACTTGCTCAGTGCTCATATTAATGATGGTTGTTCCTATCAAAAGACTATGTTAAGATCTTTAATTTTTCTCAATACACGAGTAAAGTCAGTTTTTATGCTCTGGCTTTTGAAATGTACCTGCATGATTTTCTTTAATAGAGAATTTGTAATATCGTATGTTTCCAAGTGAGAGAGTGCATTTCAGGCTCATTTTGTAATAAATGGTTGATTATATAGATTGTAATGAAAATATCATTTTTTTCCCATATAATTAATAATGTCAGAATAGAAATAGTTCATGTCACTGCAGTTCATAATTGTGACATTCAACGGTTTGTGGGACCTTACAATACTTCTTTGTCCTAATTTATGTTTTGTACTCTTCACACTGTTTCTCTTGCTCTTATTTTGGTTTTACAAGTTTTTCTTCCCTGTGAATATTTGAAGCTCTCAAATATTTAATAGAAAATTGTCTTAGGATCATAGGATCTCTCATGTTGTGAACAAAATTCATTTTCTGCCCAGGAGTGTTTGCTTTCCGTTTTTTGAAGTTTTGTGTCCGACTTGCCATGTAACTTTTTTCCCTGCTCTCCTTTGGCCTCTTGGACTAGAGAGTATCAATAATCAGTACTTTCACCCATGTCTTCTGAGAAATAGCAGCGGGAAAAAAGGAGCAACGACAGAATAATTAGGATAATGAGAAATTGCGCTAGCTATGGATAAAAAGTTTAGGCGTATTTTGGAGGAGGTTCAATAGTTTATGATGTTTACTGATTATATAGTGATGGCTGATGTGAGTAAAAAAGGGCTGGATGCTGAAATAAAAGTCTGGAGAGAATATTTTGAATCTAAGGGTTTTTAATTATAGTAGGATGAAAACAAAGTATTTGTAATGTATAATTCAACGAGAAGTCAATAAGAAATGAGGGATCACATGTATATGGAGAAGTGGTATTCAGGAGTGAAAGATTTGGGTATTTAGGATGAATCGTTCTTTGTGATGGAGAGAGATTAAATATGATTTGCATAGAAGTAAAAGAAGATGGTTAGAATGGAGGAGTGTTTTTGGAGTACTTTGTGATCACATGATACCATTGAAGTTGAAAGAAGAATTATTTAAGACATGTATAAGACCAACCATGCTTTATGGATCTAATTGTTATGCAATTAAGAAACATGTCAAGAAAATTACGGTAGCTAATATGAAAATGTCAAGATGGATAAACGGCAATACAATAAATATAGGATAAGAATTGCATTCGTGAGAAGTTGGACGTAGCGCCAATTGAGGACAAGATAATATCAAATCGTCTTTTAGTTGGAATGGATATGTGCAACACAAATCATTAGATGCACCAGTACGGATGAGAGATAAGAAAGTAGTCAAATGAGTTAACACAAGGGATAAAACCTAAAGGAACATGAATTGAAGCTAGATATCACTTTTGTTATTGTTACGGAGGATATGGCCCTTAAATGAGCTGCTAGAAGAAAATGATTCAAAGAGCTGATCCCAATAACTTGGGATAAAATCTTTGTTGTTGTCATAACATATACTTTTTAACTGAATAAGGGTTACAATGTTACTTTATTTGGTGCAGTTGCGACTACGTGGAACATTATATGTATCTTTATAGTTTATATATCTTAGGCCAGAGCAAACTGTTTAAGATAGAAATTACAGACTGATTTATAAGCTATTAGGAAGTGTGGCAATTTAAAATTGTTACTATGAATGAGACCAAGCTGGTCTTTTCTGAAGACTAGGTGGTCGAAATCATCTTTTATCCTTTGGGTGTATAGGAGGGGGTTGTGATTGTCATATGCTTTTAGAACTTCTTGTTTTAAGTTTTCCCCCCTTTGAAGTAAGGAGTTTAGGTTTATTAGAAGTAGGGGAAGTATGCAATTAGAAGGGGCGAACGGTTATTGTCCATCAGCCTCTTTATGTACAACGAAGGGAATAGGACCCCTGCGGATCAGTTATGGTTAAGATCAAAATATTCCAATCTATGGAAGATGAAATTTAGTCTTCTTTATATGATGTTTTATGCTGATCAGTGTTTGAGTTCTGAATTATAATGGAGAATTCTGAATTATTTGAGATGGGCACCATATGCTCCTAGTGTAAGTTGTCCTTTTCATTTCATATGTTAGATGAAAGTGGTAAAAACCAGTGTTTTAAAGACAAAGGTGCAAGGCGAGACATTTAGGCCTTCTCGGGATAGGGCGTAAGTCCCAAGGCGCGGGGCGTAAGTTTTTCGGATATCAAATTTGTTTTATCGAAATAATATTTAAAAATAATGAAAAATAGTAAAAATCATAAATAATGAAAAATAAGCTAAGAATATAATCCAAATTCTATTAGGCAATTATCAAACAAATTATAACCATTCTTTAAGAGTCATTAGAGTCCAAGACTAAATAGTAATAAAGAAAGTAGCAACTTATTAATTATCAAGAAACAACAAAAAATCGAGGAAGATTCCCAACCCCAAAGTATCAAAATAACAAAGATTAGTAGAATCCAAGTCTTGTTCATCCATGAGGAATTGAATATGTAGCAATAGAAAAGATGAAAAAGGAAATGAGATTGAGGATGCTGATGTGATTGCAAATCTCGAGGAAGTGGGACTTGACTGGAGGTGTGGCAAAACCTGTGTCTAGTAATAGAAAAGTGGAAGAAAATGTTTTCATGTTGCAGATGCATATGGAAAGAATAGGATTATGTAACTATTTAGGGTTGTTTCGAGTGGGTAAATGGTTAACTGAGCCCTTGCTCTTATAAACGACAACCCGGAAAAAAACTCCTATTGGACGTAAGTTTTCACATGGAACGTTAAAAACGTACCCATCTATGTAAACACACACGCCCCAATAAAAAAGGCACACCTCCTAGGCCTATGGTTCAATTAAACAAGTCCCGGGACATTTTTGGGGTGGCTCGCCTCGAAACGCTCCCCAAAACTGAGTCCATTGAAGGTTTTTTAAAACATTGGTAAAAACATGTCAATTTAAAAGAGTGCAACCTCTTCAGAGTAAGAAATCTGCTTCCTTATTTGTTATGAGCAACTAAAGAAATGCAACTACAAGTACCACAATTCTTCAGTTAAATTAGTGAACAGTGGTTCGTAGAACACAATCATAAAAGCGTGGTCAAAAGGTTAGGAGTCTCTATTTCATAGTTCATCTGTTTTATAAATCTCTTTCCAAGAGATTGATTTGAGGATGGGTATGTCAAGCATTTATGTGGAGATGGTGGCAGAAATTTCACTAATATCAGTTGAGCCATTTATCTTAGATTTATGCATGCACAGAATGCTGGGATGAAGAGGAAACTTCAAGTTCGTTGGATGATAAACATTTTAAGGATTCTTTTACTTGTAAAATCCTATTCTGAGAACAATTTGATTTGTTACTTGGACAATATTTTTGTCCTTGATTTTGTTCTCATGTTGTGTATCATCTGTTTTTGGTTTATATGATGATGAATTGATTTATTGAATGTCTTCCTTCGAAAGATTATGTATAGAAAGTGTTCATCTTACTGAGGACTAATAGGTTTGCATGTTAGCCAGGTCTTTTAGACTCTTTATATGACCTTAAGAAGGCATTATGTTGCAAAACAATATATGATAATGTGTGGAATTTACTTTTGTATAAATTTCTTTTGTATATGGGAAGCTGTGTTGTGATATCTTTTGCTATTGGTTAATGAATCCTTATATTGTATGTTTAACCACTATTATGTTGTTTAATCTTGAAATTTTAGTATTCTGGCTGTAATCATGTTAACATTTGAACTTAACAGGAAAATCCGCTCGAGGAGACATTCTACAGTCCCATATATCTAGTTATGTAATAAAGTTGTTCTTCTTGAATGTCCATATTGGATATTGCATTGTGCATGTATACCAAACATATAGATGTGGATGCTATATTCTGTTAGTAGAACATCTATCTCCTTCAACTTGTAGTTCATCTCCTTCAACTTGTAGTTCATTTGAGTGTGCTTCTCAACTTAGTTGCCATTGCTTAAAACCACTTTTGTTAAGTGTTGTTGTTGGTTTTTTTTTTTTTTTTGGGCAAAATCTTTGACTTGATGTGCTGGTGCGGTCGTTTTGGGCCTCTCTGAAACTTGTTACTTTGTATTAGTTACATCCCCTTGTCTGATTTTGTATTCATTAACCACCTAGCTCCATTCTTAACTAAAATATTTAGGCACAACTTTCATGAATTATAAACTTTCTGGACGGATCTATTCTGCTGTAGGTTAACTATAATTAATTATAACTTTTGTGTTTTAGTTAACGTTCTTCGTTTAGTATTTTAATGGGCATCAAGTAGGAAGATTTAGAAAGATGGAGTTCATGCATGATTGCAAGAGTTACACCTTTTGCCTGCTCAAGATTTCACTTGTAAGAGTGATCAAATTGATAACACCTCGATCTTACATGGCTTTTATCAACTGAAGAGGCTGATATTATGTACTACTGTTCATTTTTTTAGTAGTTTAAATGTTTTTCGATCGTCAGACTTTGTGAAGATGATGATTCAGTAAGCATGTTGATTACTAGTTTTTTCTCCTAAATGGTTTTATTGTGTTCACCATCAATTTAAACTTCATACACCACAAATATTTGATCTTTCAAAAGTTTAAATCATAGGCTTTAGCAAGATCTTATTGTAAATAAGATGATAAAAGTAGGAAGCTGCTGTGGGTGTCCAAGTAGTTTAGAGATGGAGATCAAATAGTCTAAACTACAGGTCATTCTTTTATAGATTGATTAGAATCTCTCCAAGTAGTTTAGACATGTCTTGATGTTTTGTTTTCTTCATTATTTTTGCATAAGCTCAAAGTTACGGTATACATATGTTTTTTCCTTGAAGGTACACTGGAAATGGAGTGGAAGAATGACCCGTTTACTAGTACAGTGCTTGGAGTCTACTGAATACATGGAGATCCGAAATTCCCTTATCATTTTGACAAAAATATCTAGTGTCTTTCCAGTTACTCGAAAGAGTGGTATAAATCTTGAAAAAAGGGTAAAAGAGACTCCCTTGTCCTGTCATTGATTTGTTTTTTCTTTGAGCAGTTCCATCTTATATGAGATTCCTTGTTCTGTTTAGGTGGCTAAAATCAAGGGGGACGAAAGGGAGGATCTCAAGGTTTTGGCTACTGGAGTAGCTGCGGCTTTGGCTGCTCGCAAGGTTTGAGAACTTAATCTGGTTGTATCACTGTGTCATATCATTTACTTTATACTGTTATCACGATATATGTTTGCTACTTGAATACTGTAGAACTCTTGGGTTTCTGAAGAAGAATTTGGCATGGGTTATATTGAACTTAAGCCTGCCTCAGCAGCTGGGAAAGTAGTAGCCGGTAGTTCGGGGAGTGCACCTAATAGTTCTGCACATAATGAGATTACAGGGAGCAAAAGTTCCATGATTAATCAGGTTACAGACCCGTCCAACTCGAGTAAAGACCAGATAATACGAGGAAAATCTTCAGAGGGTAGGACAGACCGTTCTGAATGTCCGGTGCTTCCAAAATCTGACTCAGCACAACATAAACATAGGGTTGGTTCTGCAAATGGTCATGACACACAGCCAGCCAATGTTCCACCTAAGCCATCCGTTTTTGTGAAGAGTATGGATGAAGTTCCAAAAGTCTCAACCGAGGACTCTCAGACAAAGGTTGTTTCAAAAGTTGCTCTGGAATCTGAGGTATAGTGCTCATTTGATCTATTATTTTATTGTCTCATATAAAAAATTTCATTTATATTTTCTGCTGCCATCTGCTAATGGCAGTCATTGTCATGTCTTTACCATCTTCCACTCGGCTTCTATTTTCATAATTTACTATATCTTACTCCCTGAAATTTGCTTGTACAATATTGATAAACAAATAGCAGCTGGATTAAAAGTCAAAGTAACTATTGAATCAGGTTTCAACATCGGATTTACATCAATTAACGAAGCGTGTCAATAAGCAAAGAACATCTCTATAGATTTACTCGATCAAAGCTATGAAAACACACACAACAGATATCATTTGCGTTTCAGAAATTACTCCCCCCACCCCCCACCCCCCAAAAAAAAAAAAAAATATGGCACAGTTAGTTTTCCATAACGGTTATTTAACAAATATTGATTCTTTTTAACATTGTTTCATGAAAGAATTCTAAAGAAATATTAATATTTTTTTCGCCAATCTTTCGAGGTAAGGTGTAGCTCCTAACTGGACCTGTATTCAATGTCTTTCGTAGTATTTTTATCCAGTTAATATATTTACATCTGGTAACTAATATAGAGTTTCAGGTTTGACAGTCTGAAACCAGTTGTGTGAACTTAAAAAGATCAGCACCGCCAAATTCAGTCACAATCTTTATCAAAGTTAAGGGTGATTCCCTAAATCTATATTCATGTTTATGAATAAAAACAAATTAGGTTTTACATACAATTGTTACATTAAGTAAGCCATCTGACATGGGACATGGAATACAGAACCCCTAAAAATAACAAACCTTTAGGTTAAACTTTTTGTTTTTTCTTGTTGTCGCCAATCTTTCAAGTTGTGAGAATTGATATTGCCCAGTCCTAGTAGTGGTGATTTATTACTTCAATCCCCTTTTCCTTTCTCTTTACTTCTTCACTTATTGCTCCTGCCATTCTGCTCGTCTCGTTGCCCCCTTTTCTCTTGCCTACATTTTAATGATAGAAGCTTACATGTGATTCTGATGCATACTTGCATCTTGCACTTCCTAATAGATTCCTGATTTTTTTCCTTTCGATAAACCAATCTACATTTGTTTCTTAAATGAATCTCAATCTGGTTAATTAAAGTCAATTACCAGAATATTAGATTGGATCCATTCAAACATTAAAAGCACAGGCTATTACGTTATTCTACCTTAGTGCCAATGGCCACAAATAATAGGACACAATAGAGATGTAGGCTCATGATGTAGAATAATCCAAATTGCAGGAAGAGTTGTTTAATGTGAGACGTGTTGACTGCAACTTTAGTTTAGGGCTCTACCAATTGATATCTTTCCACAAATAATTGAAATTCCATTTCTTGATCTCTATCTACAATTTTTGGAAATTGATGAAATTCTTATAGTTTAACTTTCTATGTACACTTGGTTAGCGAAGCATCGAATATTTTACTGATATTGGGTCCAAAATCGTATGGGTGAGCAAACTATTTTCTTATTACTAATGTATCGTGTGTGCCTGTGCCTGTGTGTTAATATTTTTTGTGTCCATGATGTATCTGCATTTGAAAGTTTTACAGAATTGCCGAATAGTGAATTTCAATTGTGTTCATACCACTGCAGCATAGTTTTGTACGATATCTGTTTGATTTGATTCTTAATTACTGTTTTCTCTAATACTCCTTTTAGTTGTTTCCTTAGTGTGCTGAAGGACAATCCAACTCTGCCAGAGAAAACGCTATGCGTCATTCATACATTACGTTTTGTCATGTTTAAATCTGATTATTAGTTGATTCTTTTTGAAGTATGTTTGTGCTCCCTTTTTTTTATATATATATTTGGGTAGTGAGTACAATTCAATATATGCTTATTTGGAATCATAAGCATGTCCTTTGAAATGGATGGTTTTACAAGTCTTAAAAATGATTTAAGTTTAGGTATTCTGTTGATTATATATTGAAGGTGATTAGGTGTCATGCTTCGCTCCTCTGCTTCAAGTACATACATTATATCATGAAAGAAAATAATTAAGGTATCCTGTTGATTATATATTGAATATGCGTTAGACAGGTTAGTAATGCATAAATCTTTTGTTTAATTTTCTAGATATCTTTTCATTTCAACTTTTCAATAATTCTGTCCATCTGGCTAACATCAACTAAGATTGGATTGATCAGCTTGAATTTAGATGCAAGTTAATGACTGTATGACTTACAAGCAATTGTAATCAAACTCTTGACTATTGAAATATGTGTTGATTTAAAATTAATGCCTTGTTGGAATCACGGTAGGCATGACCAGAGATCATGATCTTACTCAGTTATTGCCACTCTTGACAGGCAAAACCTCAGATAAGACGATCCGTGCAGAATTCTCTTGGAAAGCAAGTGAAACAAGAGGTGGTAAAAGAAGAAGCAAAAGTAGGGAAATCAATTAACAAAACACTCACTCAACCTTCTACTGGTGCTGACAAAGACCTCTCCGCCCATAAAGGTGGTAGCACTGTTGCTTCTTCAGGTACTACAAATGGTAACTTAGTTTCAGCTTCAGGTAAAGCATCAACTCTCTCTGCAAGGACTACACTTGACACGGGAGCTGTGAGAACCTCGGATGACATTGTTGATGTTCACGAGGTGTCGAGAACCATCTCTGCTAGACCATCTCATTCTTGCCTTCCTGATGACTCTTCATCCAAACAACTAAAAAGAGCAGTTTCAGCTGAAGAACATGATAAAATGAATAAACATAGGAAAGGGGAGTTTGAAGGAAAAGATGTTGAGGGCCTTGACATCCGATTGGTCGTTAAATCCCATGCTTTAGATCATGATAAGATGGGAACAGAAGAACATAATTCTAATAGGTCTAATGATAGGCATTTGGATAAATCCAAAGATAAAGCTGTTGAAAGACATGACAAAGAACGAAAGGATAAGCTGGATTATCTAGATAAGAACCGTGTGGATGACATTATTGAAAAAGCACGAGATAGGTCAATGGAAAGACATGGAAGAGAACGCTCTGTTGAAAGAATACCAGATAGGGGAGCAGATAGAATACTTGATAGGTCAATTGATAAAGCAAGAGACGATAGGAGTAGGCTCCGACACAATGAGGGACCTGATGATCGTTTCCATGGACAAAATTTGCCTCCACCACCACCATTACCTCCAAGTTATGTTCCTCAAACTGTTGGTGGTAGCCGAAGAGATGAAGAAGCTGAAAGAAGGGTTGGTGGCAGTAGACACATCCAGAGGTTGTCTCCTAGACATGATGAGAAAGAAAGGAGGAGGTCAGAGGAAACTCTTTTGACATCTCAGGATGATGCAAAGCGCAGAAGAGAGGATGATTTCCGGGAAAGAAAACGTGAAGAACGAGATGGTGCTTCAACAAAGGTACATAACTGTAACTTCTTAGTTTTCAAGTTTTCTATTTCTTTTTTGTTCAATCTTTATTCCTGTTAGTGATACCTCATGAACTTACAATCTAGAAAGTTGTGTGTTTGTGTTTTTGTGTGTGTGCGCATTGGAGTTTTCCCTGTTTCTTTTTCTCTTATTTTTATTCCTGTTAGTGATACCTCATTAACTTGTAGTCTAGAAAATTGTGTGTGTGTGTATGTGTCATGATTTCGTTTCTAAGTTCTATTATTGATATGTTTATTGCTTCCGTATCATATCATCATCCAAGCCTTCTGCCTAATGGTGTTTGCTGTGGAGCATATGAAAGCTCCATAAAAGAACCAACAGTTTTTATGGGTGACTGTTTTTGACCTGATGTTAACCTTATATGTTGGTGCCAAATCCTAGCCAAGGTAAATAAGCATGAGAAGTCATGCGTAAAACCTTGATAGACAGTTCAATAGGTAGACCTACCTTTCGGCCATGCAGTTCAAACTCATGCAACCAAGGAGAAGAGAACTTGGTATTAGTAAGCTTTAATTATGATTGATATATCTGTTATCCAATCATTCCTGTCCATACAAAGGCCTACCTTGATAGACAGTTCAATAGGTAGACCTACCTTTCGGCCATGCAGTTCAAACTCATGCAACCAAGGAGAAGAGAACTTGGTATTAGTAAGCTTTAATTATGATTGATATATCTGTTATCCAATCATTCCTGTCCATACAAAGGCATCTTATGACAGATAGTTGGGAACCATTTCACTCCAGGATTTTATTGAACCAATATCCATGGTAATACTAGCATGTTATTTCCAGGACAGCAGCATCCTTATTTGCTTGGATACTGATATTTGTAGTTGTCTTCTTGTTTACACTATTTTTTATATGCATATTCGTAGCAAGGCCTGGATATTTATTTTTCTGATGTTACTAGCTTCAGCCAATTTAAATATGAAGTTTCATTGATATGACCAAATAATGGCATCTTGTACTAAAACTGCGACCATTTATGGATACCGTTATATTGTTGTACACCAAGTTACTTTATGATGACTACAGTAATCCTCCTTTATATAACAGATTTTCCCAATAAAAATCCTTTTCTTATGTAATATAATTTCCTTTATATTAACTTTGAGATAGAATTATTAGTAATTCACCATATAGTAATGATGCTTGTTGCATTCCTAGTCTCTTTTTCTACCTTTTAAGGTGCTGACTCGTGCAAGACATCATTTGTTTGGATCTTGGTGTAACGCTAGAGGGGTAAATAGGTAGGCAACTTTCGAGTTAAGTACAACCAAATAGAAATCATATGATCTTAAGAAATTGTTGATAACACTTTGCATATGGAGAATAGGACAGGAGAGACTTTATGGATGATGGAAAAATTAATTCCAGTATAACAATATGCTTGCCAACTACAAATAAAACAATAGAAAATTTCAAATACTATTATAGCTAAAGAAGACACAAAGCACAGGTGGTCTCACACCTCGCTTAATAGTTTATTCTCTGTTTTGCTGTATATGTTTTAGATAAGACCTTCCTCTTATATTTATATTGACACCCAAAACCGACTCCTATTTTACCGACTTCGATAACCGACTGACCTTCAATGGAATCATATCCCTATCCTTATCAAGATACCAAACAATGTAATGACCTAATAACTCTATTTAAACTCATAATCAAGTATCAATTCTATTCCTCAATAAATTAGGATTTGGATTATTTTTCCAACAAAAACCACAAAGTTAATTGCTTTAAGTGCAGAAAAGTAAACCACGATTCAATTCGTTCAGCCCATGCCTACATCTAACCCATTCAAGAAAGGTTTATTCCATTACAATGATTAATTCCAATTATAAACCTCGTATATGTCGGTGCTAGCCTGATTAAACTCACTCTAGCAAACATTAGATTAAATCTAACCTAGTTCACCCTTGTTAACAAGTTCCCATTTACAAGTAAGTAATTGTTAAACAAAATACGATGAAAAATAAGTAAAATAAACAATCTCATTGTCCGTACATGAAGATTCCTTAAAAGTGATCTAAGGTTGCCCCAAAGGATTCTTGATTGATGAAGATTTTCTCTTTAAGGATCTGCTTGGCAATGTTATTTCCACCAGTTTTGGGAGGTTTTGAGCCAGCTGTTCCCCTCCCCCACCACCCCCCCCCCCCCCCCCCCCCCCCAAAAATCAACACACACACCAAAAAAAATAAAAATCAATGTACTGTAAATTTGGGTGTTTTTATAAACACCCCAAATCGGTGGATTTTGAAGGCTTCTATTATTTTATTCCATTTATACCCTCATAAAAAACATAATTACAACTACTACCTAAAATAGTCTAATACCTTATTTCTTCTTTCTCATATTTGCTTTACTCGTCTGTGATTGATTACTCTTTCTTCCTTTCTCATTATCTTCAATTAGTATATTACCACCTTACGTGCTTAAACAATTGATAATGACATGAATTTAACACTACAAATAACAAATATAAAAATAATTTAGGTTGGTCGTGAATTTCTAATCACATATCAAATTGAGTATGAAAATATTACTTGTTGTGACGTGACAATAAGCAATTATATAATCTTGCTTTGGGAGGGCTTTTGTTTATATATGGGCATATAGGTAATTTTATTTTTTTAAACACTTTTAGAGCCACTCTCGAATGAATTACCAAGCATGGGTTGGACATCGGATAACCATTCATAACCGGTACCTTAAAAATACTTCATAAGGAATGCCCCCAACAACTGTTGCCAAGCAGACCCTAGATGATCAAGCAAGGATGCACAACTAAAACTTTTGATCTCCTTCAACTTAGATAACCTCTCTTCTTGAACCATGATGAATTGAAACCCAAATAAAGAACTTTGCAAGAGAAACTTTGATATTGAGTGGCTTATTTGATTCTCATGGTAGAGGACTTTTTATAAGCTTAGGGATCTCTCTCTCCTTTCCTTTAGACACCAAAGATGTCGCAAACTAGTGTGCTAAGCAGGTGCGAACCGACTTGGACAGACTTTGACCAGGTCCAAGTTGGTTTGACCGATTTAAGAACCCAAACACCCAATTAAACCCTCCTCAGCCTCGTTGCCAAACAACCCAGCCCACACGGCTTTCTTGAGCTTTAAGTCAACCAGGCATGGTGCCCTCCTGGGACTTCAAAACTAGACAGGCCCGCCCTCCTGGGCTTCTTAAGCCAACCTGTGCCGCCCATGGGCTTTTGGGCTTGTCTACTGTTTGCTCAGACCAGCCCACCGCTTATGCACGCTTCAGCCCAGCCAAAAATAGTTCCTGGGCTTAGTCTACTCGTGGCCTTGCTTAAACCATGCTTGCCCTCCCTGCCTGTAACTATTTGGCTTCCATTACTGTGGACCTGCTGCTGCTGACAGCCCAAGCCAGATTTTGCAGGCCTATTCCAAAGCCACCTACAGCCCGTTTGAATTTCCTCTGCACCACAAAATTCCTTTGTAGGGTTCTTCTTCTCCAATTTAATAAAGTAGTCATTTTAGCAACTCAATCAAGTCATGAGTAATCCATCCTGTCATGGTTGCCAAATAGTTCTTGCACAATCTCGGAACCACATAAGTTTTATAGATGAATCAATTTTTCCTTTGATCTCGATCTTTCCAATTTGACTTGGATCTTGTAATTTATTAGTTGACAAGCAATAATGATGCATTATGACAACCTACACGTACTCAAACAGAAGGATTTGTTAATTATCAAACCGAACAAGACTGACTCGACATCTTTGTTTTGCTTTATTTTGTAAGGTGTCTATATGTAAACTCAGAAAATAGTAATTTATGACTCATAGTAATAGAAAATGTGGTTACTTATAGATCTGCGAAAAAGCTTATAGTTGATTGTAATGGTAGTATAATTTAGTAAGGACCAGTCCTGAATGCAGATAACTGAAATCTACGTTGATATAAGGCCTTGTTTCATACCTGACCGGCCAGTAATTCAGATTCCTTGGGCTTTAACCCACCCCCACCCACCACCCACCCACCAACCACCACCCACCCACAAGAAAAGAAAAAGAAAAAAGAACCACAACTGTATATAAAAGTTGGTAACATCATTTTCGCTTTTAAAATATTCAAAGTTGCGTGAAGAACCACAACTACATTAATCATCAATTCCAGTACATTCTGGTTGTAATTTAAGATGTTAAATGTATTCAATAGGGACAATAAGAGGCAGCATTTATCTTTCTATAAATTTCAGGTAATTTACTTATACTTATATTAATGCCTGATATATCTCATGCAAGTAGTAGCTGTTCAGATCTTCTTAAACTGTGGGTCATATAGCACCTGACTGATAAATGAAATATGCTTATGATAGCCACTTTTAGCGGTCTGAGTTGATGCAACACTTCAGACGGTCAGAGTCGCACTCGTTTGACATTTTTTTTACTGAAACTGTTCAAAATGTGCACGCGATATGCTTTTCTTCTATTTCATGTTAAAAAAAACTTTTTGAATATATAGACAGGAAGTTGCGTAGTAAATTGCCAAATTTCTTCTATAGTTTAATTTAAACTGTACAAAGATTCATTTATGTAGTGAAACCAACGTAAAATACATATCTAGTTTTTGAATAACTTTCAAATTTTATTTCTTAGATTTAATATAATGTGAACATTTTATGTTTTCTCTTCCAGATTGTTGAAACATGATGTACTCTGATCCTAAACCCGAGATTGCCAAAAGTTTGAAACTACCGATAATGATTCATAGAGGGTCTGAAAGCAATATCGCTATCGTCTTTTAACCTAGAGTACACAGCTTTACCTAATTATATGTTGGATTTTATGTTTTACATTTTGGTATATTAGATCCTATTGAGTATAGAGATGCATGAGGTTACATACACTAGTTTTAGGAATTAGATGTTAAATAAGTAGTTTCGTTTGAATAAACTTGTTATCAGTCAATTGATTTGACTCCTCGTTCATGTATTAAGCTTACTATAGGATTTACTTATATTAGTGGCCAAGTTATGAATATGGAAACGTAAATGCGTGGAACAAGAAAAACATGAAGACGTGTTATTTTCTCCTCTATGAAAGATCAGTGGACTTCTTACTCTTTTCTAATGCCGTGGTAGGTTGAGGAAAGAGACAGAGATAAAGGTAGCTTATTGAAGGATGATATGGACTCCGCTGCAGCATCTAAGCGAAGAAAACTTAAAAGGGATCATCCATCCATATCTGAAGCTGGAGAGGATTACTCGTCAGATCTTTCACAACCTCTTGTTTCTCTTGCAACGGGATCATCACTATCATTTGATGCAAGAGAGAGAGGAGACAGAAAGGGTGTTATGCTACAGCATAGAACTGGTTACGTCGACGAGCAAGGACCAAGAATACATGGAAAGGAAGCTGCGAGCAAGATCAGTCGCCGGGAGACAGATCAGTATCCTTTGTGACCTAGCAACCAGATTTCCTTATTTTAACCAATCTAAGTTTATTCTATACCATATTTCAGTTAGAATTTCACCATTCTACACCCATTCTACACCATATTTCGGTTAAAATCACCCATCTATACTTGTTTTAACCATTCTATGCATGTTTTATACCATATTTTGGTTAGAATCACCAATATAAACTCGTTTTGATCATTCTACACATTCTATACCATATTTCAGTTATAATCACTAAAATTCTGTTTATTATGGTTTCCTCATTCGCTTTACTGAACATCTATAATTTATAGGTCATAGAGGTAATGGAGAGCATACGCTCTTCTTTTTCACATTAATGCACAACCGTCTTAGATGTGTTATTTCTTATACATAAAAAGGACTTGTAGCAAAACATATTTACTTTATTTAACTACGAGTTGGAGGGAAGTGTTTCCTGTTAACTATGACGTTGAATCATATTTTCTACTCAACTGATAATGTTGTTTTTTCTACTGAGGAAAAGTAAAGGATTTCTGCATTTCTGAATAAAATATAGTAAATTTTGATATATTGTTTCATTCAGTTTCCACCTCTAAAGTAACTTTTTGTTGAGCATGTTTCTGAATTTTTTAAGCTGCAAGCAAGTATATGTTTGTGAGAAGTATGCCCTTTTAACTCTTTGTTGGGCAGCATAGAAGCATGCCTGCGGCAGATATTATGAAAAATATCATGTATGCCTACTGTCCTTTTTAAATAGGCCTTTTCGTGCACTTTGATTTTAAGGTTGACAGTTTTCATTTCTTTTATTGTTTGTTTTTTTTGGAATATGTGCAGTATAACTTTTACTGAAATTTGGAATATTAAATTGCAAATTTTATGGTGTCGCCATAATGTTGAGATTTTCATTCCGCCAGCAAAAATCTAAGGATATGAAGGATCTATCTGTATATTTTTCGTCGTCTATGTCTAGAAATGTTTATTAATATAAAAGTTTGTTAATCTTTCCATATTATTTTTATAAGCTTATATACAAACATTAGAATGCTTGCCCTTGACTAGTTGAACTCAGAATACATGAAAGAGAATGGGAAGAAGATAAGCGGCAAAGAAGTGATGCAAAAAGGAAGCATCGGAAGTAAACATCAATGTTTAGTTGTTAGCCAGGACTTGTTTTGGCAAATTCAAATTCACGGTGCAAGTTGTTGCGAGGCTTAATCTGAATAATTTTTGTATCAACTTCATCTACCCTGAATCTGTATGTGATCAAAATTGGGAAACCTCCTTTGGGCATTTGTTTTCTTATTAACTAGGCAAGGTAATTTGCACCCTGCTACTTTGTAACTGTTGTTCAGCCACTGTTTTCTGTAAGAACTTGATTTGGGGCTGCCTTGAGGTGAAGCAAGAAAGGATACATCCCCATTTTATTCAGAAAATCATTTTGATTGTAACATATGTATAAATATAGAGAAAAAGGCGAAATTGTGGGTTGATAAGTTGGAATGTGCTGTTTAGCTTTCTGTAATGTATTACTGTTATTACTTAACATACTTCAAATCAATTGTAAGTTGATATAGAAAGCAGGATGGCGCTTTATGGGTTTATTTTATCTCGTGGAGAGTTGTTTTGTCTGTTTTGTTTCAAGCACGATGATACAGTGAAGGAAATGCTGCTTTTAGGCACCCTAAATATATGTGCTGAAGATTTTGTTCTCAACTTTGAGGTTGGTGTCATGGTTTGGTGGGATGTGCTATTTCATTCTAGATTTCAGATTATGTTTGGTTATTGGGAATTTGAGAACTTGTCCAAATAATTTTTTTTCCAGCTAGAGTACTGGGTTGGCCTTTAACTGCAGAGGCATGAGGGAGAACAGGCTGATCTTGGGTTTCTTCCCTTAGAATAAGTTGACAGAGTATCCTTGTTTTCTTCCTAAATTTGTATTTGGCGTGAAATACATTAGGTATTTCAAACTTCTGAAAGTTACTTTGTACAATTTATTTAGAGTTTCAAAAGTGGTGGGTTGCTACACACTGGTCTGGCTTCATCCTGCCTCGAGAACTTGGGAGGCATGAACACCCAGTTATCGCATGCAGAGTAGGGTGGCTTTTGAAACAGTATAATTTATTAAGAACAACAAAGAATCAGTCATTCTTCCGGATACAGATTGCATTGCATTTTCATGTTTGTATATTAAAAGAGAATATGTCGGTAAAAAGGACCTATGAGAGGTCCTCGTGTACAAGCAGGGACTCATTGTCGACAAAATAATTTCTTGGAGAAAGGGACCTCGATCCAAAATTTCCTTTTATGATAATATATACAAGTAGATTCTCTAGTTGATGGCAACCATCTCTATGCACGATTAACAAATTAATAGTTTTGTCAGACAAACATGGCACTGTTTTTATTTTGTGTACAGAAGATTCTCTCATTGTCAGGCACCTAATTATTTTTTCTTTCTTATTAAGTGTAAAGAAGTGTAAAGATGCCAGACCAGAGTTAACAAGTAGATGATACAAAAGAGACCAGTAAATTCAACAAAGTTTTGACTTCAGTTTTTTATTTTAACCAAACATAAAAAAAAAAAACAATGACTAAAGGAATCAACATTGTGAATATAGTTTCTGCAGATTTTACATAGATTGGAAAATTGGCTAGACAAACAAGTATAACAAAGATCTGCAAATTTGGCAAAAGAACACATTGAAGCAAGCAGATGTC
This sequence comes from Iris macrosiphon, assembly GCA_036927795.1. Classification (NCBI taxonomy): domain Eukaryota; kingdom Viridiplantae; phylum Streptophyta; class Magnoliopsida; order Asparagales; family Iridaceae; genus Iris; species Iris macrosiphon. The sequence goes on along the minus strand of JAYESA010000002.1, from coordinate 178,259,740 downwards.
AGCTCAATATTGCAAATACTTTGAGCAAATAGTATCCAGAACTCATAGAAGGATTAAAAAGAGATTGCAGTAGTTCAGTAAAGATCACACCATCATAATACATGAGAAGGGGGGAGCCAAGAAAAGAAACACAGCTCACCACCCTAGAGAGAATTAAACAAAGAGAAACTTAAACCTCTCCCTACACCTTTCCTCATCTCCCATCAGCTGATCTAAAGGACTCTGCAAACCCTGGTGGCCTCGTCGGTATACTGGTATGTGTGTTGTCCATGTCGAAGAATGATGCGGAAGATGTGGCCCCATCCAATCCCTGCCACTTCTTGAGTGCCTGAGGCAATGTCATGTCGAGATCGATACCGTAGCTGTCCTCTGAGTCAGGGTCGGATGGTTTCCAGAGCTCAGCAAGTGAAGCGATTACGTTGACAGCGTGTCCCATGTCGGGGCGTTGGTGGGGCTCACGGGCGCAGCAGTGCCCAGCAAGCTCTGCCACAGTGCTTATGCTAGCAAGGGTCTCAGTGTCATCGGCATCATGGGTGAGTGCAGGGTCAATGATTGACTTGCGGAAGGTCTTCTCATCCTTGTTCAGTTGCATCCGGCGGAACCATGTGACCAGATGGACACTCTCCTCAGGCTGGCTCTCATCAAGGGCCTTCCGACCGGTGATGAGCTCCATTAAAATTACTCCAAAGCTGAAGACGTCAGCCTTAGTTGTCACACGGCCCGTCACTGTATATAATTTTTACAAATTAGTATAAAATGGAAAACAATCTCTAAATAGTCCAGCACAAGAAAGACAAATAGACCATAGGTATGTTTTTACACAATAAAAAATTTAGATAAATGGAATTTCCAAGTGGCAATTAAGTGTGGTATACCGATTTGATGCGAAGATATATCAAGCGCTATTGAACCAAAAAAATAATCATTTATCTAAAGTTTTGCACATTTCACTTTGCTACACTTTTTCTGTACACCAACATAAATCGAGACAATGTTTTCAAGCATAATCGTGTTTACTTATGTTCTCTGAAGCACCTATTGAAATGAGAATTGTCGACCTGGGTTTCCAGAGAGTGTTCTGACAGTTACGAGCCTATTATTCTCTTGTTACTTTGTGATCCTTGCCAAATTGACAATATATATACAGAGATAGGTGTTACTCATTCAATGACACTATATCTATCCTACCATCTTGGATACAACTAATAGATAGAGATCATCAGGATCTACAGATGTACGGTTTAACCTATCCATGTGCACTATAGATATCAAAGTTTGGAGTAGAACTGTAGAAGATTTACCAGCTTATGATGGAAGGTTTAACCTATCCATGTTCATCTAGGACCACAATTTAAATAATGGAAGTGTGTGGACCATGATTTAGAATGAACCCTTTCTCATGTTATCATGCAACTCTAGGTCCATCTATTGTCTCTGCCAAGGACCACCATATATTGTAGTTCAAGCAGCCCTTAGTATCAGTCGCATGACATCCAAATGCATTGTCCTTTGCTGTCAACAAGAAACTGCTTCATTACTTTCTGGCGAGGAAACTGTTTTCAGTTTTCAGTTATATTGACGTGATAAACTGCTTTAATATGTTAGAATCAAGCAATATGTCCATCTATAGGCAAGGTCTTTAATGTGCAACTAAATTTGGATATTTAATCCGTACACAGGACAAAATAGCTTAAACTCTCTTTCACTTAGGGAACAGCTTATACTGTTGAAGATAATATGTTCTGCAGCTACGATTTGTGATCTATATGATCTAGGATGATCTAGCAAAGATACGTACTTGTCATGTGTTTGTATCCGTAACGCACGTGCCAGATACCAACACTCCTAGAGCATATGACGGACACTTGTAAAACATGACCAAAATTTCTAAATATAATTTCATTTTAGATCATGTTAACCTATCTGGGTACTACTAGATATAACAGTTTTCATAGAAGCTTCACCAGCTTATGCTAATGTTCATCTGGGACCACAATCTGTTTTCAGTTTTCTGTTATACTGATGCAATAAAGTGCTTTACAACTTTGTTAGTGATATAGCTAGATAGAGAAAAAAATCAAACCTAAGAATTTGGTCAGATGATAACATTTCCAACATAGGCTTCATATCCACACACACACACACATGCAATTCTGCTTTAAATAGGCGTATACTCCTACAGTATGGAACACTATTGTTTAATTTAACGGAATCCTCCGTAGGTTTCCTCCATAGGTTTCAAATTACGGTTTAAATGGTATATTTAAACATATGTGTTCTCTCTTAAAAAAAAAAATCTAAATCTCTATTTAAAGATAGATTGTTTTTCAGATTTGTTTTTAACGATAGATTATTTTTAAAGATATATTTGTTTTTAAAAATAGATTATTTTTAAAAGATATATTATTTAAAAGATAGATTATTTTAAAATATAGATTATTTTTACCATTAATATTAAAACTAATATTAACATTAACATTAAAACAAATATTAACAATAATATTAGAGTTAGTATAATATTAATATTTAATTTAATATTAATATTAATATTAAAATTAAAATTAAAATTGAGATATTATTACTACGAAGGATAAACAAAGATCAAAAGCCTTTCATCCGGAGCTGCCGTAACTTGGGCTAAGTGGCGAATGCTCTTTCTTCCTATCTGGGAATTTTCCCTCTTCGTTTTCATCAAAATCAAATGCCCCGGGCCATGCTATTCCATGAGATTGGAAAAATGGCAGCGTAACTCTCAATGACTAAGAAGAGACCACAACAGCTGCACCGGTGTTCGTGGGCTTTGTCTACGGCACCTAAACAACCGCTAGTGAGGATTCCTCAAAATGATTTTTATCAACATATCCTCCTTTTATGAATTTTACATTAACACCAAAATTAATATTAACATTAAAATTAATTTAATATTAATTTTAATTTTAATTCTAGTTCTAGTTCTAATTTCAGTTTCAGTTTCAGCTTCAATTTCAATTTTAAGGTTTTTAATGTTAATTTTAATATTAAATTTCAAATATTAATGTTAATTTAAATTTAAATCTACTTTATTAGGATAGAATTAAATCTATCATTTAAATATTAATTTGAAACTATGGAGGAAACCTACGGAGGAGTCTGTATATATAATTTCACTTAATTTCACTTAAATATATCCTAAACTATCACTTATTTTACATAATGATAAGCAAAAAAGACCATAATGCTCCTATAATAATTAATTCATTTCAAATTTTCTAAAACTGCTTTTCTTTTCTGTTTTGTCCCACTGGCAGTATCTATGCTTTTATAGATATCAGATAACCATATTTATCAAGATATAAATAAATAAGCAGGTTCGGACCAAACAATTTGTACTAATAAGGTATTTAATAGTTGGATAAGCCAGTGAGAAATTTTGCAAATATGCATGACAGTGTGGACTAGGGACATAATGCTTGCTTACTATCCAATCACTAGTTGCAGTCATGTTTCAATTACTTCACGGAATTTGCTGGCGACAATGCAAACCCTCCTCTGCTTAACGTGAAGTCCTTTCGGTTCTATTTATCTATCATAACCGATCTCTAGAAACGATCTGTGAGGGTTTCCTTGGAATAAATGATAAGATTTTGTACTCATAATAAGAAAGATACAAATTAGAGAGCTAAAATTTAAGGGGTCAAATGGTTTGGAGCTCACATATAGAATCCCACTAACGTAAGGCTTGAAACAACTCTGTACCGGTTCCGGAGGAGCAAAGACAAAGGGGATGTTTTGTTAATGGGAACAAGGAACTGTTTGTAGCCGTTGCAATATAAACTATACTCATCCGAGCTGTAGGAACATGAACATGCGGAATACGGGAATTTCCACCGTTTTGAAGATCTGGTGGTGCTACCCGGAGATTTAAATGAATAGTTTTATATTCTCAGTTCACAATTATACCACCACATATCATTTCTTTGTAGAAAGGGACCTTTGTCAATGGTAGGACATTGCTTTGGCTTGCAAGGTGCTACAAGATTTTAGCAAAAAAGATTGGAGGCAACAACATTGTATATGACGTGGTAAAAGCTTTTGAAACATTTGAATAACCCCTTTCTTTAGAAATTCAACACAACCTTTGTATTTTCTTCTTTTGTTGTCCCTAAAGTACAAATGCATACCCTTCTAGATCAATTTATGTTAAGAGTGGTGGACTTAATTGAGGAAGGATGCTAGGGATCATGTCACTATGACAGTACTAGATGTTTCTGCTATATTTAAATCAGAGATGGGATGGAATGTCATGATAATAAAAAAAATTAAAATTGTCAATCTACTACGGCATTATTATGTACTCAATGTAGTTTGTGAACTTTGATGCCCTCTTGATGCAAAAAGAACTTAGAACTAGATCAATTTAATTCTGAACTATATTTGTTGCTTATTGGGCAAGTTGACATTGACTTTTGGAACAAACTTGTAATCCACATGTGCAATCTCACATGACATGCAAGAGCTGAACCATAAACAACATTAGTCAAGAATTCAGGATCTACTAAACACTGAAGATATTTGGGATTTTCAATCTCTGGATTATCTGATGGTGGACTTTGTCTAGTTGGAGACTGCTATAGAAGGATACAAACTAGCAGATTCATTCAAAAGTCCTTCATACACGCCAGTTCTCCATTTATGGAATGCATTTCACTCAGGTACTTAGTAGACCAATTACTTGGACTAAATTGCATTGGCATAAAGATAACCTCAGCTGGAAACTTATAAGAAACAGATTACAGTTGACGGGCATATTGCCACGTGGGTGAATGTGAATGTTGTTATAGGACAAAAATTGAGGAAAGCTATCTTTTCTTGGAAGAAACTTTGGTCAAGAGCTACGGAATATCCAATATTAAATATTATTCTTGCTCTCATCCATATATTTGATGACATTATGTGATGAATGCTACACGATCAAATTGAATCCTTGTTAACATACTGGTGAGTGGAGAGAAGTTGCAAGAGCATATTGATGAAGTTATTCGTTAATGGAGAAAGATTCCACTTTTCCTGCTCGAAGAAGCTTGCTGCAGTAGTTAAGCTGAAAACCATAAAGCTTATTGTGCAAAAGGCCTCCCAAGAACTTCACTTCTAAACTTTAGGTTTCACGGATCAATAATATACTATATAGTTAAAGTGAAATACTAGGGCGGGCTATATGGTTTTGGTGATGAGACCACACATAGTCGATATTGTGTTTGCATACCAAGTTGATCTAAGATTGGTGACGGAATATCCTCCTATCCTTTCCCCAAAAGATAAACACACGGATATGCACATGCATGGCTCATGCTAAGCCCGTCAAGGTCTATTTCCTTGTATGCAGCAGAATTCTTGTTAGGGGACCAGCAAAGCATATTTATTTACAATTGGCCTCATAAAAGTTTCAAAACCATTACCAAAACTATATATAAGTATATATAAACTTGATGAAGATTCTAGAATCTATATAGAACGGTCGACTATAAATTCACCTATCAGTAACCAAAATATTAAATTAACATGACAATTAAGGATAAAAAATTTACCTGCATACTCCGGTGCCAGGTACCCAAAAGTTCCAGCCAATCTAGTCTCAACAGAACAACATTTACCATCAGGAGCAAGCCTTACGAGCCCAAAATCTGCGACCTTCGCCTTCATATCATCTCCAAGAAGTATGTTCGAAGGTTTCAAATCTCTATGAATAAAGCTCTGATGAGCCAAGCTGTGCAGATACTCAACTCCCCTTGCCACATCCAAAGCAATGCTTAATCTTTTCTTCCAATCCAATGGCTTTAATCCTTCTTCCTCCCAATCAAATATGTGGCGGCTAAGTGCTCCTTGTGGTATGTACTCATAGACTAATAGCCTCTCGTTCCCATCCAAACAGTATCCAAGTAACGATACGAGATTCCTATGCCTGACTTTGGTGAGGACAGCAATCTCCGACTTGAACTCAGTCAAGCCCTTCGATCCCATCACGCCCGACTCCATTCTTTTCACCGCGATCTTGGTTCCATCATGGAGCTCGCCCTTATAAACAGTCCCGAAACCACCTCGGCCAAGAATATTATCTTCGCTGAAATTATTAGTCACATTCCTGAGTACTTGGATTGAGATGACCATATTGCCGGCTTCAACTACATGGACATCCCTCGGGGTGGTACTCGCCTGGCTATAAGCCTCGGACGCAGGCCCCGGCCCACCATTCACGGACGTTCCAGTGACTGTTATCTTGACCGTATCTGGGTCAGACCCCGAGTGACGAGGGTGTATAACAGTCGTGTTCGGGCTCTGAACTCGCCCGAAATGTTGCTGCCTTCTCCTTTGGTATAGCATAACCAAGAACACAATAAGAGAGATTCCACACAGCACGGCAAGAATAGAGCCCACTATGACTCCTAGCGGAACCACCTTGCCCTTCCCACCGCCACTTCCCCCACCAGGCGATCCTGCCGGATCGACATCCGGCCTGCCACCATTCTTGTTAGCTCCAGAACCCAAACTTGGTGAATCCGGCACATCCTTCCCGATACCCGGATTCCCACCAACCTTCACCAACACATTCTTACTGAAACTAGGTACCTTCCCATGAAGTGCATTGTTCGACAAATCCAACTCCTTCAGAGAACCCAACCTCGAAAGCGCCTCAGGTACCGTACCGGTAAGATTGTTATCCGCCAGCAGGACCCTCTGCAAAGACGGGATCGACGCAAGCGCGGCCGGCACAGTCCCATTCAGTCCCAGCTTCTGGAAATTAACCACCGTCACGTTCCCTCCATCGTCGCAGGTGATCCCCAGCCACCCGCCGCCGCACGGGTCGTTCCCGGTCCAGCTCTCCGCAAACTCGACCGGGTACCCAAAGGTGCCCGCAACGGACAGCAGGACGTCCACTCTCGGGTCACATTTCCCGGGCCTGGCCAGGCAGAAGCTCTCGCCCGCGGGGTCGAGGTCCAGCTTGCCGATCTTAGCTGCAAACACCGGCACCTGCCCCTGGAGGAGGTTGTTAGTGAGCGTCAGCCGCGTGAGCAACGTAAGGGAGGTTAGCGACTCCGGCAGGGGTCCGGTCAGCCGGTTGTCGCGCAATTGCAGGTCGCGGAGCGCGGTGAGCCCCGAGAAATCGGGGAGCGGGCCCGAGAAGGAGTTGGAGTGGAGCCAGAGCTCTTCGAGCGAGGTCATGTTCGCGACGACCGATACGGGACCGGAGAGCCTGTTGGGGCTGAGCTGGTTGTTGAGCCAGAGGGAGCGAATGCCGGAGCCGGAGAACGCGGAAGGGATGGGCCCCTCGAGGAGGTTGAAAGCGAGGCCGAGGTGGTCGAGGCTGGGGAACGCGGTGGCGAGGAAGTCAGGGAGGGGGCCGGAGACGTTGGCGGAGTTGGCGGAGAAGTTGACGAGCGAGGCGGAGTTGCGGAGCGAGTCGGGGATCGGCCAGGGGACGAAGGGGTTTTCGTCGAGGAACGCGGACTCGAGCGAGGACATCTGAGAGAAGAAGTCGGCCGGGACCGACTCGAAGCGGTTGTGGTGGAGGAGGAGGGTTTGGAGGGAGGTGAGGTTACCGAAGGAGGAGGGGAGGGGGCCGGAGAGCCGGTTGGAGTGGACCTCGAGGCGGACGAGGGCGGTGAGGTTACCGAGGGAGGAAGGGAGGACGCCGGCGAGGTTCCGGTCGCCGATCTGGACGGCGGTGACGCGGCCGGAGGCGGAGCAGGTGACCAGGTCCCAGGAACAGGGATCGGCGGAGAGGGACCAGTCGAGGGATTTCTCGGCGGAGAGGGACTTCGAGAGTTCGATCATGGCGGCGGCGTCGCCGGGTTCGGTTACGGTCACCGCCCGGTGGACGGAGAGGAGCAGCAGGAGGAGCAGCAGCAGCATTGTTAGGGTTAGGGCTTGGAAGTGAGAGGAAATTTTGAGTTGCAAGTGTAGGAAGTGGGAGAGTGGACGTGGGGAAGGAGTGCTCACGTCACATGGGGTGCACATGGAGGGAGAGGGAGAGGTGGGGACCACTAGAAAAATATGGTTTTGAGTTGTCATGACATGAAGGAGCTCAAGAGAGAGAGAGTAAGTTCCAGCTAGGATGGATTCTCTTTCTCTCTTACATATCTGTCTGCTTTGGCAAAAGTTATCTAAATGCCCTCGCGCTGTCTGTCTGACTCAGTTAATTCGTAAGCATGAGCATGATAAATGTTGGTGTGCTTAACAGTCATAATCATCTTAAAAAAGAAAAAAATGGGACAACTGGATCACTCTATTTGAAGGTGTTTAAAAAGACGGACGGTTCGAAATTCTGTCCGGATTCGCTCCGATCAAATCCGGTTCGGATCGGTCCATATTCAATCAACAGATCGGTTCGTTCCGGCCCACTACTTCAACAGTTTTTGGGCTGGGTCTGAGGATCCGACCCGCAAGTCCGTTCCGGTCTGTTCTCGTCTTTGTTCGGGCCGAATCTAATTCGATAGATCCGATCGACTCGGTTGAAACCGGTCACTATATATATATATATATATATATATATATATATATATATATATATATATATATATAAAGTTAATTTAAAAAATATTTATACATTTTTTTATAAATTATTCAAAAATAAATTTCAACTTATAAATATTTAGATTTTAATTTATACTTAAAGTTATATAAATATTGATATAAAGAAATCAAATAAAATTTTCTTACTTAATGTTTATATAATTTTTTACATAAATTATAAAAAAAACTTTCTAACAAATAATAACTTATAAATTTTAAATTATACAAAAATGACTTAGTAACAAAAAACCTATAAATTTTAACTAGAATTTATTAACTTATATAAGTTATATATGATATATGATGTCGGCTTGGTCCGACTGTGAATCGGTCCGGACCCATACCGGTTCGGTCCGGTCCACCGCAGAACGGATCACGGATCCGGACTGGATCTGGTGCCAATTCGGCCGGGCCGGCTCGACCCGCTTTTGGTAACATGTTGGGCCCTGACCGACCCGAACCCGATAAAATCCGACCTCGGGCCGGACCAGACTGAACCATTAAACATCCTGAACTCTAGTTACAACAAATTTATTAGACTTCACAAAAGTTGCAATTAAAAGGAGAAAAAATTTGAATTTATATATATATATATATATATATATATATATATATATATATATATACACGGGATATTGTATCAAATTATTACAATAATTATTACACCAAACAATTTCAACCACACATTTATTTTAATCGTGTGGTTATAAATTATCCCATAAAGTAGTGCCACGTGCATCATCCCCAACCACACATTTAAAAAACAATTGTGGTTGAGAATGAATGGTGCAATAATTGTTGCAATAATCATTGGTGCAATATTTTCTCCCATATAGGGTAAAAGGGATATGAGTCATAGGCTCATATTCCTATATGAGCCATGCACATGTGGACCAATAGGAATAAATTTTTACATCTCGTGTGCACTAGTACACTCCATTTCTTTTGATCCATATGTGCACTGGCTCATGTATGGGACGGAATAACAACAATTATTACACCAAATAATCTCAACCACGGATTTATTTCAATCGTGTGGTTATAAATCCCATAAAGTAGTGTCACGTCAGCATCATTCTCAACCACACATAAAAAATGTGTGGTTGAGAATGAATGGCGCAATAACCATTTGTGCAATATCCCCTCAATATATATATATATTCAACATAACGTTCGAAATTTTTTGCACACTGCATTCCATGCCTTTGGGCTCACTACCTTCCAACTCCCACCATTTATAAATGGAAGGAATAATACACCACAATGACTCGATGCACTGATCTTCTGCCACACAGTCAGGATCTTATATCTCTCTTCGGTAACCACAAGAGCCACTCGAGTGTGGTAGTTATTAAAACAGAAAATTTACTGTACCGATAATAAATTTATATTAATTAAGTATAACGATAGGAGTTTAAAAAAAATTAAAATTCTAATACATATCGCCAACTGAGTTGACGAAAATTAGAAGTGCTCGATTTTCGTCGCCAACCCAGTTGGCAAAAATCCGACAAAAACCGACGTAGAATCCGACGTGTCTAGGAATGGGTGGATTTTCGCCAACTGAATTGGCAAAAATGTGATGGGTTTGTTATTTTTTTTTTTAGGGTTTGATTTGGTTTCATTTTTTGTTTATTTTTTGTGTTATTTTCTGTTGGTTTATTTTTTTGGTATGCTCATATTGTACGTTCATATTGTAACGTTCATATATTTTACAACGGCTCTTTTTAAAAAAAGTTGTTGTAGCAATAATTTTTTTGTTGGTTTTTTGTGTTCTTTTTTTGTTGGTTTTTTGTTGTTATTATTTGTAAACCCCCTCGACCAGATTCCAGCATTTTTAGGATTATTTTAATCCATTTAGGATTTGTGGCAATAATTTAATTTATTTTGCTTACGTATCCTATTGACTTGTGCACCTGTCCATCACCGAATTATTTGGAGCTTTACCTTGACTGTTATCCCCGAACAAAGTTCACATACCTGTCCTAGACATGTCAGACTATTTTCCTGAACTTTGTGCAACTCACAGATGTGCTAAAATGAGCCTCGTTTGAGACGCACAAATATCGTTACAATCGTCCGTAATTATTTCCTATTTTATTTCCTGCTCTTTACCCATCTCTGTACCCTAGAGATTTGAGGCCCAACCTGTACCTGTTTTGCCCAAAAAAAAATACGTTAATTTTCTACACTGAGTATACTACATTTAGTGTATTGACACCGTAGAAAAATTATGACCCTACCTGCCTCTAAATAATTAGAGAACACCGTGCGCATTATTTATTTATTAATAAATACGATGACCCGTATCACCCAGAAAACCAGGCCCAATCCCTGCCCAGACTCACCCCCACCCGATCGGGACCCTCACACAGCTTTTCCCTTTAATCCTGTGAATTTTAGTATTTTTCGGAATAGGGTGTTTTCCCAGACAATTTCGTAATTGCGCAATTTTCCAAAACTAGGACTTTACGCAATTTATAAAATTATAGGGACTTTTCTGCAAATTGCAGTGCAAGGTGTGTCACGACCCGCACCCGGAAATTCGAGCACGAGTGCGTGGGTACGTCCAGCCTACGCCACAGTGTCGGCGGTAGTACGCTGTCTAGGGCATATCCACAGTTAAATTGATTCTAGCTCACTCACAGTAATTAAACAGGCAAGGAAAAGAAATGAAATGCTGAGATTTTATAACCAGAAAATGACAATCAGATCCAGAGTTATTACAAAACCAGAAGTTAAATCGGGGACAAACCCGATTACTAAGATGAAAGGAAAAGAAATAACTACTGCTAACTACTCCGCAGGAGTAGCTTCCTGTGTGGGAACCGGCTCTGCAACTGTATCACCTGTTGCCTCAATAGGGGCCATAATAGGTGGGGGCAAGGTTCTCATCATCGCCTAAATCAACGGATCCAGTCAGGAAAGGAGCAAAGTACACAATGTACAACAAGATTAAACTAAATATTTATGACAATTAAATAGAGTATCATATTGAGAAAAATTGCATAAAAGAGCATCAATATCTCAGAGTTAATGCTATAAACAGGAATATGAGAAAGCAGGAATAAATGAGACAGAAAATGAGACTACAACAGTCAGCAAGAACTATAACAAGATTCAGAAACTATCTGTGTGAACTTGTGTTTATTTTAGAATACATAGTTGGCATGTAGGGGTTTATAAGGCTAATCCGGCCGTCATAAACGGCTATTAAACAGGGAAAATCGAGATCCGGCTGAGGATACAGTCGCGTACCAACAGCTATTAAACACGACAAGGGAAAGGGTAAACTACATGCCTTCTAGTATTCTCCCACCCGACATGAAAAACAAGACATGAACTCCAATATTCAAGACATGAATTTTTGTGTTCTGATACTATGTGTAATCATTAATGGTGCTAATAAAGCAGGGAATTTATTTATCACAATATAAAGATTAAACTTGAAGTGCAGGTACTTGCCTGTTGTTTGGATCCAATTAATTGTACTTCGGGGAAATAATTCAGAGATGAGTCCAGATGCTGAAATAGACATTACCATCATGCTCAGATGATATCAAATAGTTAGAAACGCTTGTCCTTGGGTCCAATTTGGAGACAAAGGCAAAAACGGCAGTTTCGGGCCAAAACGGGGTCCGTCGGTGGGCCCTCTTTGCACCGAAAAACGTGTCAGGATCAAAGGTCTCCAATTTTACCAAACTTAGTGTCAACAGGTCAGGAACGATGATACGAACCCAACGGAACTTCCAGAATTGGATTTCGATGAGCCGATCACAAAATCGCCCGTTGAACGGGGGCCTGTGGGGCCCACGACACGCGATTTCGTCAACGTTCTCAGAATTGAACCAAACTTGACCCACAGGACCAGCGTATTTCTACGAGTCCGATGGCGCAAGTTTCGTCTCGATCCGACGCGTGTACAAGAAGTTAGGGTGAATTGCAAAAAAGGCGGATACGGGGCGATGTCCGCGGATACGCGTTGATTCCGGTGTGCACGCACACCCGAATCAGCTTCCGCAAAATCTCACACGTCGGTATCGACGGTGCGCACGTATCTGTGAAGACCGCACGCGACCAAGTCGTCCCGTTTGGCGGGGCGTACTCAGTTCCGGGGTGAAACAGGGTCTGGTTTTTCCTGCTTTTGGATCGCGGTGTGCGATCACCACAGGACGCGATGCCCCGAGCGGTTTGTCCGAGCACCGAGAGGGTCATACAGGCTTCCCAACGCAATTTACGGAATTGAAAACGGAGCTACGAACAAAAAGTTACAAGTACCTGAAGGGGACCCGAAAACCGGGGTCGAACCGTGTCCGACACGTATCCGACACGTGTCGGATTCGGGGGTTCGAATCTAGGATTAGGGTTAGGGTTTCGAGCTCCGACGAGGGGAGGCCGGCCGGAGGAGGGCGGCGCCGCTGCGGGGGAGGCCGGCCGGGGGCTGGGCGGCGCCGGCGAGGGCGGGCACGGCGGCCGGAGGTCGGCGGGCGCTGCTGCTGACTGCTGCTGCTGCCGGCGAGGAGGGAGGTGGCCGGAGGCGGAGCCGGTGGTGGCGGGGGAGGCTAAGGCAGGCGGCGGCGGAGCTCCGGCGCGGTGGCGGAGGAGGTGAGGGAGCCGGAGGGGGTGACCGGAGAGGCTCGAGGGGGGGTTTAAAGGGGGGAGCGGTTGCGTGGGCCGAGGGAGGCGGCGGCCAGCGCGGAGGCGAGGGCGCTGGCCGGGCGGCGTCCGCGGGCGGCGGCGCCGGACGCGGGGGGGGGGGGGGGGGGAACGGGTCAGAGCTGGGTTAGGGTTAGCGGGTTCGGGCGGCTAGCGGGTCGAGGGCTGACCCGCTCCGACCCGGATGGTGGATGGGTCGGGCTGGGCCCAACGGGCCGGGCTGGGTCCAATGAAACGGGCCGGTTTTATTAAATAATAAAAAATAATAATAATAACAATAATAATAATAAATTAATTAATTAATTAATTAAATAGTTTTAGGTGATTTAAAAATAGGTCCGGGGCCCGATAAATTCCAGAAAAATTACCCTAAGTCCAGTTTTTCATTTTACACCCAAAAATATTATTTTCATGATATTTTAATATTGTTTATTAACAATAAAAAAATATTTAATATTTGAAAACCCTGATTTTTATTTCAGAAAATTCCCAGAAAATTCCAGAAAATTATGAAAAATCCTAATTTTAATATTTTTGAAAAATCAGGGGCTTACAAGGTGTCACCCCCTCATTGGCCGGTGAACCTGCACCGTCCATTTGGACGTGGGACCCACCCGAAAAGATCCCGAAAATATCCCGAAAATATCCTGAAAATATCTCTAGATATTTTCCTTATTTAATTAATAAAATCTTTTCTAAAAGAAAAGAAAAAGAAAAAGAAAAATAATAAATCAGAAAATAAAAACCAATCCCTCTCTCTCTCAGCCCGCAGCCGCACCCCCACCCCCCCCCCGCCGGCGGCGAGCTCCCCTCGCCGGAGTCGCCCGCGAGCCCCCGCCCGCGGCGAGTTCTCCCCCGCTGGTCCCTCCCTCCTCCGCCCTTCCTCAGTCTCTCTCTCTCTTCCCCGCTCCCCGAGCTCTCTCTTCCCCTTCCTCTCCTCCATCCTTTCCCCCGGCCGGAGCCAACCTCGCCGGCGGCCGACCCCCGACCCCTCGGTCTCCTCCTCCTTCCCTACTCCTCCGCCACCCTGCCCTCGCCGCCCGCCGTTCCGACCCCCCCACTCTTCTCCTCCGTCACCCGCCACCACCACCCCCCACTCTTCAGCGCCGCCACCCCCTTCACGACCCCGGCCCCCGCTGCACAGCTCCGCCGGCAGCGCCGCAGCCCCGAGCCGGCCTCCGATTCCCGCAGCTCTCCCTCTTCCTCCTCGACCAGATCTGGCCGACCCCTGCGCCTCCGTCACCAGCAACCGATTTCGGCCGACTCAGCCGAGCAGCTCGCCGTCGAGGCCAGTCGACTCCGACAGCGTTTCGATGCCCAAGGGAGGACACGGACACAGCCATCCCTGACCCTGACACCTGTCGGATACGAGAAACGCAAGTTTACGGAGCCCTGTTCAGGTATATTTTTCTCTCACCTCGTAACTCTATTTTTGATTCCGTCAGTTGCGTCGCTTAGACTGTGTAACCCTTTCGGTGTCCATGCAATCCGCTCGGAGCATCGCGTCCTGTGGCGATCGCAAACCGTGATCCAAAAACAGAAAAAAATAATGACCCGATACACCCCGAAATTGGGTACGCCCCGCCAAACGGGACGACTTGGTCGCACGTGGTCTTTACCGAAACGTGCGCGACGTTGATACGGACGTGTAGGAATTCAGAGAAGTTGATTTGGATGTGCGTGCACACCGAAATCAACGCGTATCCGCCGACACCGTCCCGTATCCGTCAGTTCTGGAACACGCTGCAACTTTGTGTACACACGTCGGATCGAAACAAAACTTGCGCCATCGGACTCGTAGCAATACGCTGGTCCTGTGATCCAAGTTTGGTTCGATTCTGAGAACGTTGGCAAAATCCCGTATCGTGGGCCCCACAGGCTCTACCTGACAGGCGATTTTGTGACCGGCTCATCAGAATCCAATTCTAGAAGTTCCGTTGGGTTCGTATCGACGTTCTGGACTTGTTGATACTAAGTTTGGCAAATTTGGAGACCTTTGACCCTGACACATTTTTCGGTGCAAAGCGACCCACATGTGGACCCCGCTTTGACCAGAAACTGTTATTTTTGCCCCTGTGTCCAAATTGGACGAAAGGACAGGCGTTTCTAGCTAATTGATATTTTTTGAGACTGTTAGTGATGTTTATTTCAGCATCCGGAGACTTTTATTCTGAGGCCATAGTTTCTGACTTTTGGTGTCACCACCCCATTTCCAGAGCCGGAAATTTTTTTTTTTTAATTTAGTTAATTGTGGATTATTTATATTTAATTATATTTATATTTAATTATTGATTGTATTATATTTTTATTGTTTGTTTTAGGATTTTGGCTAGCCTGGACCCATGTCAGACCCTAGTGGACCCATGTCCGACCCAGCCCACACCCTTGTGAGAATTATTTTGGGGCTTAGAATATTTATTTTATTTTTAGGAGGTTAGTGGGAGAGATTTGGAGTTAGTTTGAGTGCTTTTGGAACCCCGAAACCCAAAAACCCAAGTTTGGAGGACATGTTGGTCATTTGGACTTTGTGGAACCCTTATATTTCACTTGGCCGGATTCCCACAGCCCCCCTCACCCGACCAAACAGCAAACCAGCAGCCCCAGCCCCTTTCCTTCCTTCCTTCTTCACTTCTTCTTCTTCTCCACTCATTTTTCTTCTTCCTTTCTCCTTCCTACTTCAAGTAAGTCATTTTTTTTCCTTCTTTCTTCCATTCCTTCTTCTTTAAGTAACCCTAACCCTACATTCTTCCCTAACCTAGGTGGGTAGAGCCTAGATTTTGTGTTGGAGCTTGGATTGGGAGCTTGGAAGCTTGGTTTGGTGGATTTGGAGCATTTTGGAGATTTTGGCTTGGGATTCCAACTCCCAAGAGGTAAACCCTAATTTTCCCCTTGTAATTACTCTTTTATAGTGTAATTAATATTTTAGAACCTTCCTAGACCCTTAGGCTACCCGTGGGAGAAAGTTGGAACTAGTTGGGTAGTGTTTAGAGACTTTAACACTAGGTTTTGTGTCAATTTCGGGTGAAATCCGAATTTGGTCCAATTTTGGGTGATGCCCTAGGTTAGATGGACCTAGGTAGACGTTGTCGGGTGTCTTGAGGGTGAGTGCGTGTCTCCGTTCGGACACGGGAAGCCGCGTCGCGGAGAAACGGGCGTTTCGGGCAAAATTGGGGCTTTTCGTCGTCGCCGATTCTAAGTGCGTGTGCGTTTCCGCCACGGGCCTAGAATCGACGCGGGAGCGCATTTTCTAGGATCTAGACATCGTTTAGGACGCGTGGGTAAATTTTGGGCCGATTCCGAGTTCGTTTGGTGTGCGTTTCAGGAGGTTTTCCGAGCCGCGCACCACGTGTTCGTCGAAATGACCGAACGGCCATTTCGACTTGGTTTCCTCGTTTTGGGCTTGTGCGCGCGTTGGGTTAGTATCGGGGAGTGTGTGCTAGAGTTTTTGAGCTATATTTTATATATTTTAGGGCGTTGGTGAGTGTCGGGGTCGTTGGGCGTGCGTAGGTGGGGCGTTGTGAGCGTTGTGTGCATCGTTGTGATAGTGTTGTGTTTGTGTATATGTCTCTATATATATATATATTGTGTGTGTGTTTTTATATATATATTTATATGTATGTGTGTTTATGTATATATATATATATATATATATATATATATATATATATATATATATATATATATGGGTGTATTTATATCTATGTGCTAGTGTATGTGTGTAGGTGAGTGTGTGTGTGAGTGTGAGTGAGTGTTTATAGGTATATATATATGAGTTTATGTGTATATGTATATATATTTATATATATGTATGAGTGTTTATGTGTGTGGTTGTGTGTTTGTGAGAGTGTGTGCTAGTGTGTGTGAGAGTGTGTGTGTGAGGGTGTGTGAGTGTGAGTGTGTGTGAGGATATATAGATATATATATATATATGTTTAAGTGTGTGAGTGTGTGTGTGTATATATATATATATATTAGTGTATATGTATATATATATATATATAGATATATGTGTGCATGTATATATAGAGATGTGTTTGTATAATTATGTGTGTGTGTTGATTTGTGTTTGAGTGTGTGTGTGTTAGAATGTATATAAGTTAGTGTGTATATATAGCTATAGAGTTATATATATATGTATATATATATATGTATATGGGTATGTGGTCGTGTGTGTGTGTGTGTGAGATGAGAGGGGGGGACTGGAACCAGCAGGTAGCAGCAAATAGAACAGGGAGCAGCAGCAGCAATGTGCAGCTGCAGCAGCAGCTTTGCTGCACTGTGCTGCAGCTGCAGCAGCAAATCAGCAGCAGGAACAGCAGTAGCAGCAAGCAGTTGGGCAGCAGCAGCAGCGCAGTTTATGTAGCAGCAACAGCAGCAAGGTTAAGGAGCAAGAGCAGCAGCAATGCGAGGGAGGAAGAGGTATATATATATAGATTGATAGATTGATAGATTCATAGATAGGTAGATAATTAGATAGATATTAGATAGAGGGATAAATAGTTAGATAGGTAAGTGGATAACTAGTTAGATAGACAACTAGGTAGATAGATAGTTGACGGATAGGTAAATAGGTATAAATATATAGATATATCAATAGATAGATAGCTAGATCTATTGATAAATAAATAGATATATGGATAGATAGATACATGGATAGCTAGATTGATAGATAGATATATAAGTAGATAGGTAGGTAAATAGATAGATAGATAATTACCTAGATATGTTAGATAGATAGATAGATATTAGATAGTTAGATAGATAGATTGATAGATAGCTAAATATTAGATAGATAGTTAGATATCTATATCTATATGCATAGATATATATATATAGATATATACATAGCTAGATAGATAGTTAGATATCTAGGTATAGATATATATATATGTGTAAGGTATGTGTAAGGTAAGGTAAGGTAAGGTAAGGTGTGTAGATACCTAGGTATATGCCTATATATATTAAAAATATATATTTTAGCTTAGATTATAGCTAGACATATATGTTTATGCCTAGTTAGTTAGCTAGAGGGGTAGTCGGGTTGAGTTTAGAGCGAAACCTCAATACCTTGAGATACCGAGGTATCTCAATACCTTAAGATAACCAAGGTATTGGGTTTCGAGCGGGGTTTTTGAGCAATAGCCTAGGAATAGTATTGGAGTGATTTTTATATGTATATGTGTATATATTTACGCGTGCTAGCATAGGTTTTAGCGGGTTTAGGCGGGGTGCGTGGCCTAGGGCGAGGTATCGGATACCGAGGGTATCCCGGTATCTCGATTAGGCGAGTTTGTGAGTTTAGTAGCTTAATGACCTCGGTTTGACCTAGAATTTCAGGAGCACCCTGTTTGACCCAGACTTGACCGTAGTTGACTCGGTTGACCGCCAAAGTCAACTTTTGACCTAGTTTTGACCCAGAGTTGACTTTTTGGACCTAGAGTTGACTTTTTGACCCAGATTTCACCGGTTTGACCCGTTTGACCTAGAACGACCCTAGAAGCCTATTTTTAGTTATTTTATATCTTTTTAACTCATTAGAACCCTGTTTAACCTTGCTTTTCACATTAGGTCCTTGCGATACCGGTTCGGATCGCCAGTTGCTCAGGACGTCAGGCGAGTACATTCTCTGATAGTTTTCATTATCTGATGATTATTATGATTCAGCTTCTAGTATAGTATCATCTGATTATTCTGGCACAACACGGGACACTGATTGATATTTCTAGATTCATTTACTTGCGACACGTATATTTCATGTTTCTGGCCTCTATTCTGGAATCACTACTGGCATCACCTACAGGCATCACTACAGGCATCACTCATGTTCAGGCTGGACTCATCTTGATTTGCGTGTCGGGTCTTGGATCCACTTGTATTAGTCGGGGCGGAGAAATACTCGAGTAGACATGTAAACATTCCTATCTGGCATCATCAGGAATCACTCCCTCTGGTCTAATCTGGAATGATAGCAGCCGCGCACCCAGTGCACGGTGAGCCGTACTTACCCCTAGCCGTTTACATGTCGAAACAAGTATTTCAAAGACACCGAGTTCATTCTTTATAGTCTGGACTCTCATGCATTTCTTGACTTGTCTCACTTACATGTTTCTGGACTTGACTCACTACATATTTTTCATGCTGGACTCACTACACGTTCATATGCACAGACTTACTCTTAGTGTAGATTTCTTGTATCTTGCAGTTATTACTATCTTGCTCTGATATCCATGCATCTTTACCTTTATGCACCAGTTATACATATTTCCTTGTTTCATACTTGCTTCATTCTTCTTGCTACTTGCTATAACTGTTTTATAGTTTTTATCATTTAAATGGAACTGCTGTTAGAGATGTACTTGCTCCAGTCCTGACTGGACATATTTTTCAGAGTATCCAGAGGATTGGTGTCCGACGTTTTATGGACCTGAGCCTGTCGACGGTGCAGACAGGGACCCTCTAGTTTAGGAGTGATTTCCGGGTTGGTAGCCGGGATCACTAGGACCTTGTTATTTTATTAGCTTTAGCACCGGATTTGTCTCCGATTTTGGATTGAGACCTTGTATTGTATATTATTTTGGATATTGGTGTATTATTATTATGGATGTTGTAGTTGTTGTAGTAGTTGCTGTTGGTTAGACTTTATAGCTGTTAGTCTTCTTGTTATCTTATCGTGCTTAGATTCGTGATTGAGTACTTGATTTATCATTGTGATATTGCTCCTCCGTTTGGAGTTGAGATCTTGGCAGGTTTATATATTGTTTGTGTGGTTGCCCTCCTTTTGGAGAGGTCATGGCCGATTTTTGTGTGAGATTATTATTTAGTTAGTTGACCTAGACAGCGTTCTACCGCCGATGCTGCGGTGTAGGCTGGACGTACCCACGACTCATGCCCGATTTTTCGGGTGCGGGTCGTGACACGTTTTTGGTGGCGGCCCCATGCAGGTCTCGATTCGCAATTAGTGCGATATCGTGGTGGTACAACAACTTAGTTGTACTGCTGCGAGCCTGCTATAGGATCTAGGATTTAGGATGAGAGTGTACTCAATTACGACTAGGAACAATTCCATTCTAATTATTCTGAAATTGTTTCTTTTGAAATATTACTGTCCTTCTTTGATGATATCGTATCTTGCGCCGTATTGACTTCTTTGATCTGTGTTCAGGATGCCTCCGAAGACACGATCCCATCGTACCGTTCCAGCAGTTGCCACTGAGAGGTCTGCTACCTCTCGTCCAGCTCATATTCAGGCAGCTGCTACCGCTCCACTCATGACTCCTGCGGTTGAGGGAGCATCTGCTTCTTTCGGGGATCCTCCTTCACCTGTCGATCCGAGGACTACCCCAGTTGTTCCGGTGGTTCCTCCACCACTTCCTGCTCCAGTAGATGCCGCGCAGTTGTTTGCGTTCTTCAGGGAGATGATGGACGCGCAGCACCGTCAGGTGGATGTGATGAGGCTGGGCATTGAGAACGCCCACCAGGTGGCCATGATGGCAGTGGATAGGGTGGCATAGGTTCAGCCACAGGCAGATCAGATTCAGCATCCGAGGCCGGGCAGTATTATTGACTTCCAGAGGATGCGGCCCAAGGAGTTCCGTGGTACAGAAGGGATCCTGTACGCAGATGACTGGATAGAGCAGATCGAGGGGATCTTCAGGCTGGCGCAGATTCCAGACAGCATACAGATAGAGGCGGCGGGCAGTCAGATGTTCGACCTCGCTTTGACGTGGTATCGTACAGATACGAGGATCACAGCTCCAGGGCTTACTTGGGAGGCTTTCAAGAGGCTTTTTAAGGAGAAGTTTTTCCCAGATGTGGCGCTCAGTGCTTTGGAGAGCCAGTTCGAGGCACTCGTCCAAGGGAGCATGACGGTGGACGAGTACGCAGCGGAGTTCTGCCGTCTGGGCAGATTTGTAGATGGCTTGAGTGAGGCAGCAAAGGCAAGGAAGTTTCGCAAGGGCTTGGTTATGGCGGTCAAGTCTTTGACCAGGAGCGACCGCGAGGCGACTTTTGAGCAGATAGTAGGGGATGCTCAGAGAGCAGAGGATGACTTGGAGCTCAAGTCCAAGAGAGGCAGGGATGATTCAGGCAGTGCCAGTGGTAGTGCGGGACCAGCTAAGCGTCCCTATGTGCAGAAGGCAGCACTGCAGGGTCAGGATCAGAGGGTGCCCACTTGTGCCTACTATAGGAAGGCAGGACACACTTGGGATATTTGTAGGAGGAGGCTGAAGGTGTGTTTGTTCTGTGGATCCGCTGCTCACCAGATGCGAGATTGCCCTACTGCACCTCCATTGGGTGGAGCACATGATCAGAGAGTTGGAGCTAGGCCATCTGTGGCACAGCATCATGCCCCGCACCAGCAGATGGATACACCCCAGCAGGGCAGGGCTTATGCGTTGACGGTCGAGGAGGCCGATGCTACGGATGTCAGGTTAGCAGGTATGTCTCTTGTTTCTTCTTCCTGTCCTTTCCATTCCTTGTGGTGTGCTTCATTAGTACCTGTTAGATTTTCTTGTGCTGTGGTAGATAGTGTAGTAACCCTGATTGAGACTGTGATAACACGACCAGTAGGACTCTGATCTTGCATGTTGTTTAGGTAGAATTTCTTGACTGTGATTGTTGGGGGGTTTGACCTAGAGAGATTGTGATTGACTATAAATTTCGAGGACGAAATTTTCTAAGGAGGATAGGCTTGTCACCACCCCATTTCCAGAGCCGGATATTTTTTTTTTAATTTAGTTAATTGTGGATTATTTATATTTAATTGTATTTATATTTAATTATTGATTGTATTATATTTTTATTGTTTGTTTTAAGATTTTGGCTAGCCTGGACCCATGTCAGACCCTAGTGGACCCATGTCCGACCCAGCCCACACCCTTGTGAGAATTATTTTGGGGCTTAGAATATTTATTTTATTTTTAGGAGGTTAGTGGGAGAGATTTGGAGTTAGTTTGAGTGCTTTTGGAACCCCGAAACCCAAAAACCCAAGTTTGGAGGACATGTTGGTCATTTGGACTTTGTGGAACCCTTATATTTCACTTGGCCGGATTCCCACAGCCCCCCTCACCCGACCAAACAGCAAACCAGCAGCCCCAGCCCCTTTCCTTCCTTCCTTCTTCACTTCTTCTTCTTCTCCACTCATTTTTCTTCTTCCTTTCTCCTTCCTACTTCAAGTAAGTCATTTTTCTTCCTTCTTTCTTCCATTCCTTCTTCTTTAAGTAACCCTAACCCTACATTCTTCCCTAACCTAGGTGGGTAGAGCCTAGATTTTGTGTTGGAGCTTGGATTGGGAGCTTGGAAGCTTGGTTTGGTGGATTTGGAGTATTTTGGAGATTTTGGCTTGGGATTCCAACTCCCAAGAGGTAAACCCAAATTTTCCCCTTGTAATTACTCTTTTATAGTGTAATTAATATTTTAGAACCTTCCTAGACCCTTAGGCTGTCACGCCCCAATCTCCCGCAAGCTCAATAGTCCCCGCTGAACGTGAATCACCACGTTTACAGCTCTCCCGCAGGACTATCGTTCTCATCGGGACGTGATGCCGTACGAGCCTGGAGTTGCGCTCGTACAAGGCGATGTTGTCAAACACCAAATGTTATCATTGAAACAACCAAGTTGCCGCGGAAGTCAAGTATTGTGTACCAAGCACACAATCAGAGTATACACAGCGAAGCTCACGATAGGGTCCAAATGAGATGCCCCGAGTCAATGCCACAAAGGCGATGCCACGGAGACGATGAAATAACTCTTGCTCTTTCTCTAGCCCACAAAGGTACTTACAGTTCATACATCTTGTCCCGTATATCCAAGCAGCGCCACTACGTCTGTGTACCTGAAATATTGCCCACAAACGTGGGTCAGTACACAACCGTACTGGTGAGCGGGGTAACCCACTCGCCTAAGCCGACACTAAGTAAAATAGTGAATGCAAACAGTTATATGGTGATCTTTCTAGTTGAATCCTAGATTCATTTCATGGCATAAAGATGACATGTTAAGGAAAGCAGTAAAGCAGTTTAAGCATGCTAGCATTCATTCTCAAACCAAACGACAAGCAGTTATATATAAAGCCGACCCGTCTAACTCAATATCATCGCTTGCACGATAACATATCGAACCATCAGTCTCGCCTCGATATCCATCCAGAACCAAAGTTATATATCCCACTCTCGAGTGCACACTCTTGCCGAGGCAAGGTGGCCGCGCCTACACGATGCACAAACCAACCAAAGTAAAGCAAGCCAACATCTATTCTTATATGAAGTCACTGGCCAAAGGCCATAAAGGACGTTGATCGGACAGATCAAATGCGGTTCTATTCGAAACAGCGCTAAGTAGCTAACCCACCTGAATCGCATCCAACCGCTGGCACCGCGCCCAAGACGCGTTACCCAAATTGTCTCCTCCATGGCCGAACGGTCCCGGTGCCCCGGAGCACCCGTTCGAGGAAACCAAACCCTGTGCCACCCAGGTTGTCCGTGACTATGCAGACACGTAGGTATGACGAGAGGATCGAACATTCTCGCCCCACCAAGCGATCCTAGACTCGTTCCACCAAAAATCCAACCAACACATCCATAACCATTCTTCCAACATGTCCTTCCAAGAACCCAAATCTCGACCTCAAAACATAACCCGAGGCATCAAAATATCAAGTGTTTCATAGGCACGAAGCCTCTTCTCATCACAATCCAAATTGGTGCAACACCTATGCTCAAAGCTAACCCATGGCACAATGTCCCAAAAGAGGCACAATGCCCGCGCCGATGCAGTTGTTCGGTTTCGAACCACAACTGCTCGCTTTGTAAGACAAAGCGACCAAGTGATACTCGTGCACGGATGCACGCTCGCTCGCCCGAATCCCGATATTCCCATTGCCTCAATTGTATCATTCCAACTTGTATATTTCCAACCGTCCAAGCATAATCCCAAGTAATCCAACCGATCGCCTCAAATGAATAATCCAGCTATCGTATCCAACTATCCAACACGCAAACCAAATTAAGCCACAATCCTACCAAGCCAACGACGTCCACTCTATGCACGCCTCAGTGTAGTGCTTCCCGATGTTTCAGTCCAAGTGTTCAAGCCTTTACGTGTTTTCTATATTATTAGGCATGAAGGAGTAGAGGAGAAGGGAAAGAGCCCACTCACAATGTTTGAATCCGTTAGGCATCCTGTCCTGCCGATACGGCCAATCCCTTGAACCCGTGGTCCGATGCAAGCGCGATCTACTCAACTGGTATGACCGTGCGAGCAGGCCGTGCTCTCCAAATCATCCGACCGATCGGACTAAGGAAGACGGCATTATCGTTTCCATCCAGCTATTCAGTACTGTTCGGAACGAACAACTGATTTCCATCGAACCCGCTAGCCATCTGCACATTGAAACCAACTCGATTAATCCTTCTTCCCGAAATCCGATATTTTAAATGTAACCAGCATTTGATTCATTCAGTCCGACTCAGCGTAACGCTCCGAGCGGTTGCGGGCGTTACATAATATACCACTTAGAATCAGGTTCGTCTACGAACCGTGCTAGTACTCATTCCTATCGCATGCCACAATCCAATTCCATAGATCTTCTCTATGCAACTTATCATATTCATTATTTCTGACACAACATCTCGTTCTGCTGAACGCTCGAATAAATTTACGAATTCTCACATCCTCCTTGCAGCTCAACCCGAATTTCTCGTATCGCTTAGTTTTGGATCGTACATATATTTAAGGCGTCCCTAAAATACATGCATTTCAGTCGAGCTTTGCGATAGCAAATTTGAACAAGTTACAAGGGTATCTTTATGTTCGAGGCATCCATATTGCTTTGCTCCCAAATGGACCAAATCACGATTTCCATTCCAACACATTCGCTCGAGAACTATTCTCAATTATGCAGATTTTCCACCGACTCAATGAGTTCGCGTTCCAGCTCAATTCATCCCACTATTTCTGAAATCAGTACTAGCAACATCTCCAAATATTATCTCGTGCACCGAACGATTCTCACAACTGATCTACCCCAGCTATGCGACTTACCCAAATATCAACTTTGCTTAGATCAGTTCAGTCCAACACATTTCCTGCCATCTCAATATCTCACAGGGTGAACATCTATATTAAGGTTCGTGTGATCCACGAAGATCTCGCCGCCACGCCAAAGGGATTTGTGTCGCCACGATTTTAACGTGGACACACTCGCCACAATTCTTAGGTTGCGCATGAAATAGTTCTTCGCGCTGCTTCCACTGCCTCGAAGCATAGAATATCACCTTCGCCTTCCGAATGAGCACGCTTCCCAGACTAAGTTCCGAGACATCTTGTAAATCTGAAGCAAATCTGTCCCTTCCAGTATTCGCAAGGATTTGATCTGAACGAGCCGCTGCTTTAACTTCACGAGCTAGTTTCACAGTCGTCAATTCATATGAATGCTATTCCCTTCCAGGGCACGATGAGTCAGAGGCGATGCCATCGATAAAAATCTGTGACTCTGAATCTCATCAGTTGACTTAGGCCAATCCCACAATCGCTTCGATCTTCCGGCTGTATCTTCAGCTGAAGGCTATCCCAAGGATCTCTCAAATCCAACACTCAGTCAATAAGCCAAATCACATTGCTCACATCTGCCCTCGACGCATTCCCAAATACGCCGCCTCAAGGGTCGTTCTATGGGTCTACCATATTCATATCCGATTCAGCGGGCAAGGTCGCTTAGGGTCAGCTGTCCCGAAGCTACGCTTGATAATTGTAATCATCACGATGGACAGTTACTATAAACCATGCTATATCTCATCTGCAAATCCGAATAAAATCCAACCATTCACCCGAGCGAAGTTTCTGAATTCGAGAACCGCGCTCGTTGAAACCTTATTCCATCAATCCGCCGTTCTGTCCTGAATCCATCAAATTTCCGAATTGCATATTCGATTCTCGTACTACAATTTGCAATGATTCTCAAAACCCAAGACTTGCTCCAATTCTTATCCATTTGCTGCGTCCCACAATGCACTTCCAACTTACTCGAGCAGCGCAGTGATTTGTTCCGACGTTGCTATCATATTTAGCTATCTTCAAACGTCCGTCCACGTCTTCCGGAGAATCTGTTTACTATCGTTGCACCATCTTGCCCAAAATTCCATTTCCGCTAAACCTGAGTCTACTTCACGAGCAGCAACATCCAAAATCTTCCAAGTTTGTGTGAATCCATCTCATTGTCCCTCCAGACCAATATCGTGTTTCTTTGCTCAACCAACAGCTCAAATGCGTTGCCCAAAATCATAGTCCGTGCTCGCTATCATTCCGATAATCCCATCGCTTTGCTCAAACGTAACCCAAATGTTCGTTCCGATTCGATCCATCACTTAAGCCCAACGATGCTTTCCATTTGCACCAGTCCGTTCACGATATGCTCAACTCAATATTCGCTTGCTCAATTTTCATTCTTCCCAACTCAACCGACGTGCACCAGCCAACTTGTATTCTCGTTTCACGAGTCCGTTCAGGAAATTCCCATTGAATGTCCAACCAAAATGTTTCCAATGCCTTGCTCAAAATGTGGTATCCCATATACCACTCTGAATCAAGTCGCTACTCGCATTACAATTTCCTGCACGAATCCAAGATCCGTTCGAACCATCCCTTATGCATAATCATGCCTTTCCCAATTCGAGTCTGACACAAAACTCAGGCAACGCTTGAATTATCCAACTGTTTCTCAACCCGCCTGATACCTTCTCAACACGAGCAATCGTGCAATGATTGTCTTCCAAATAGTCCAACTCAATACCCAACGATTTCACACTTTTGTTGTACGAGCAACTCGTACCAACTTATCCATATATTCTCGAGCCAAACTCAAACCTGCTCAACCGATGCGCCACAGCCAAACTTCCAACTTCTATCCAACACAATCGCTTGACGAGTAACTCGTGCAAGGATCTATTCTCTTCGAATGCTTCTACTCAAAACATGCCACATAACCAAATCTTGTTAGCCAACCAACTGAATCCACTGAGGCAAACAGAAACTCCCAGAACGACAAGCCAAGCCAACCCAACGAAAGCTCTCAACTTATTGCATAAATGCAACAACGCCAACCAACTTGCTGCACGAATGCAACAACGCCTAACGAGACTAAGCGATCCTACGAAAACCAACCAAGGCAACCAACCAAGAAATAAAATGTAGCCAAAACCAGCAATAAATAGACTTATTGCATGAAACATCCGATGCGGCACCGAGTAGAGTCAAGAGCTAGACGACACACGGAAGCTATTTAGAGTTTGTGATGAAGCGAAGGACCAAGTCCGAGAAAATGAACCAGGCGCTCTGATACCAATTTGTCACGCCCCAATCTCCCGCAAGCTCAATAGTCCCCGCTGAACGTGAATCACCACGTTTACAGCTCTCCCGCAGGACTATCGTTCTCATCGGGACGTGATGCCGTACGAGCCTGGAGTTGCGCTCGTACAAGGTGATGTTGTCAAACACCAAATGTTATCATTGAAACAACCAAGTTGCCGGAAGTCAAGTATTGTGTACCAAGCACACAATCAGAGTATACACAGCGAAGCTCACGATAGGGTCCAAATGAGATGCCCCGAGTCAATGCCACAAAGGCGATGCCACGGAGACGATGAAATAACTCTTGCTCTTTCTCTAGCCCACAAAGGTACTTACAGTTCATACATCTTGTCCCGTATATCCAAGCAGCGCCACTACGTCTGTGTACCTGAAATATTGCCCACAAACGTGGGTCAGTACACAACCGTACTGGTGAGCGGGGTAACCCACTCGCCTAAGCCGACACTAAGTAAAATAGTGAATGCAAACAGTTATATGGTGATCTTTCTAGTTGAATCCTAGATTCATTTCATGGCATAAAGATGACATGTTAAGGAAAGCAGTAAAGCAGTTTAAGCATGCTAGCATTCATTCTCAAACCAAACGACAAGCAGTTATATATAAAGCCGACCCGTCTAACTCAATGTCATCGCTTGCACGATAACATATCGAACCATCAGTCTCGCCTCGATATCCATCCAGAACCAAAGTTATATATCCCACTCTCGAGTGCACACTCTTGCCGAGGCAAGGTGGCCGCGCCTACACGATGCACAAACCAACCAAAGTAAAGCAAGCCAACATCTATTCTTATATGAAGTCACTGGCCAAAGGCCATAAAGGACGTTGATCGGACAGATCAAATGCGGTTCTATTCGAAACAGCGCTAAGTAGCTAACCCACCTGAATCGCATCCAACCGCTGGCACCGCACCCAAGACGCGTTACCCAAATTGTCTCCTCCATGGCCGAACGGTCCCGGTGCCCCGGAGCACCCGTTCGAGGAAACCAAACCCTGTGCCACCAAGGTTGTCCGTGACTATACAGACACGTAGGTATGACGAGAGGATCGAACATTCTCGCCCCACCAAGCGATCCTAGACTCGTTCCACCAAAAATCCAACCAACACATCCATAACCATTCTTCCAACATGTCCTTCCAAGAACCCAAATCTCGACCTCAAAATATAGCCCGAGGCATCAAAATATCAAGTGTTTCATAGGCACGAAGCCTCTTCTCAACACAATCCAAATTGGTGCAACACCTATGCTCAAAGCTAACCCATGGCACAATGCCCCAAAAGAGGCACAATGTCCGCGCCGATGCAGTTGTTCGGTTTCGAACCACAACTGCTCGCTTTGTAAGACAAAGCGACCAAGTGATACTCGTGCACGGATGCACGCTCGCTCGCCCGAATCCCGATATTCCCATTGCCTCAATTGTATCATTCCAACTTGTATATTTCCAACCGTCCAAGCATAATCCCAAGTAATCCAACCGATCGCCTCAAATGAATAATCCAGCTATCGTATCCAACTATCCAACAAGCAAACCAAATCAAGCCACAATCCTACCAAGCCAACGACGTCCACTCTATGCACGCCTCAGTGTAGTGCTTCCCGATGTTTCAGTCCAAGTGTTCAAGCCTTTACGTGTTTTCTATATTATTAGGCATGAAGGAGTAGAGGAGAAGGAAAAGAGCCCACTCACAATGTTTGAATCTGTTAGATATCCTGTCCTGTCGATACGGCCAATCCCTTGAACCCGTGGTCCGATGCAAGCGCGATCTACTCAACTGGTATGACCGTACGAGCAGGCCGTGCTCTCCAACTCATCCGACCGATCGGACTAAGGAAGACGGCATTATCGTTTCCATCCAGCTATTCAGTACTGTTCGGAACGAACAACTGATTTCCATCGAACCCGCTAGCCATCTGCACATTGAAACCAACTCGATTAATCCTTCTTCCCGAAATCTGATATTTCAAATGTAACCAGTATTTGATTTATTCAGTCCGACTCAGCGTAATACTCCGAGCGGTTGCGGGCGTTACATAGGCTACCCGTGGAAGGAAGTTGGAACTAGTTGGGTAGTGTTTAGAGACTTTAACACTAGGTTTTGTGTCAATTTCGGGTAAAATCCGAATTTGGCCCAATTTTGGGTGATGTCCTAGGTTAGATGGATCTAGGTAGACGTTGTCGGGTGTCTTGAGGGTGAGTGCGTGTCTCCGTTCGGACACGGGAAGCCGCGTCGCGGAGAAACGGGCATTTCGGGCGAAATTGGGGCTTTTCGTCATCGCCGATTCTAAGTGCGTGTGCGTTTCTGCCACGGGCCTAGAATCGACGCGGGAGCACATTTTCTAGGATCTAGACATCGTTTAGGACGCGTGGGTAAATTTTGGGCCGATTCCGAGTTCGTTTGGTGTGCGTTTCAGGAGGTTTTCCGAGCCGCGCACCACGTGTTCGTCGAAATGACCGAACGGCCATTTCGACTTGGTTTTCTCGTTTCGGGCTTGTGCGCGCGTTGGGTTAGTATCGGGGAGTGTGTGCTAGAGTTTTCAAGCTATATTTTATATATTTTAGGGCGTTGGTGAGTGTCGGGGTCGTTGGGCGTGCGTAGGTGGGGCGTTGTGAGCGTTGTGTGCATCATTGTGGTAGTGTTGTGTTTGTGTATATGTCTCTATATATATATATATTGTGTGTGTATTTTTATATATATATTTATATGTATGTGTGTTTATGTATATATATATATATATATATATATATATATATATATATATATATATATATATATATATATATGGGTGTATTTATATCTATGTGCTAGTGTATGTGTGTAGGTGAGTGTGTGTGAGTGAGTGCTTGTGTGAGTGTGTAGGTGAGTGTGTGTGTGAGTGTGAGTGAGTGTTTATAGGTATATATATATGAGTTTATGTGTATACGTATATATATTTATATATATTTATGAGTGTTTATGTGTGTGATTGTGTGTTTGTGAGAGTGTGTGCTAGTGTGTGTGAGAGTGTGTGTGTGAGGGTGTGTGAGTGTGAGTGTGTGTGAGGATATATAGATATATATATATATATATGTTTAAGTGTGTGAGTGTGTGTGTGTATATATATATATATTAGTGTATATGTATATATATATATATAGATATATGTGTGCATGTATATATAGAGATGTGTTTGTATAATTATGTGTGTGTGTTGATTTGTGTTTGAGTGTGTGT
Organism: Iris macrosiphon; assembly: GCA_036927795.1. NCBI lineage: Eukaryota > Viridiplantae > Streptophyta > Magnoliopsida > Asparagales > Iridaceae > Iris > Iris macrosiphon. The sequence continues at coordinate 178,228,959 of JAYESA010000002.1, read as the reverse complement.
GTGTTAGAATGTATATAAGTTAGTGTGTATATATAGCTATAGAGTTATATATATATGTATATATATGTATGTATATATATATATGTATATGGGTATGTGGTCGTGTGTGTGTGTGTGTGAGATGAGAGGAGGGGACTGGAACCAGCAGGTAGCAGCAAATAGAACAGGGAGCAGCAGCAGCAATGTGCAGCTGCAGCAGCAGCTTTGCTGCACTGTGCTGCAGCTGCAGCAGCAAATCAGCAGCAGGAACAGCAGTAGCAGCAAGCAGTTGGGCAGCAGCAGCAGCGCAGTTTATGTAGCAGCAACAGCAGCAAGGTTAAGGAGCAAGAGCAGCAGCAATGCGAGGGAGGAAGAGGTATATATATATAGATTGATAGATTGATAGATTCATAGATAGGTAGATAATTAGATAGATATTAGATAGAGGGATAAATAGTTAGATAGGTAAGTGGATAACTAGTTAGATAGACAACTAGGTAGATAGATAGTTGACGGATAGGTAAATAGGTATAAATATATAGATATATCAATAGATAGATAGCTAGATCTATTGATAAATAAATAGATATATGGATAGATAGATACATGGATAGCTAGATTGATAGATAGATATATAAGTAGATAGGTAGGTAAATAGATAGATAGATAATTACCTAGATATGTTAGATAGATAGATAGATATTAGATAGTTAGATAGATAGATTGATAGATAGCTAAATATTAGATAGATAGTTAGATATCTATATCTATATGCATAGATATATATATAGATATATACATAGCTAGATAGATAGTTAGATATCTAGGTATAGATATATATATATGTGTAAGGTATGTGTAAGGTAAGGTAAGGTAAGGTAAGGTAAGGTGTGTAGATACCTAGGTATATGCCTATATATATTAAAAATATATATTTTAGCCTAGATTATAGCTAGACATATATGTTTATGCCTAGTTAGTTAGCTAGAGGGGTAGTCGGGTTGAGTTTAGAGCGAAACCTCAATACCTTGAGATACCGAGGTATCTCAATACCTTAAGATAACCAAGGTATTGGGTTTCGAGCGGGGTTTTTGAGCAATAGCCTAGGAATAGTATTGGAGTAATTTTTATATGTATATGTGTATATATTTACGCGTGCTAGCATAGGTTTTAGCGGGTTTAGGCGGGGTGCGTGGCCTAGGGCGAGGTATCGGATACCGAGGGTATCCCGGTATCTCGATTAGGCGAGTTTGTGAGTTTAGTAGCTTAATGACCTCGGTTTGACCTAGAATTTCAGGAGCACCCTAGTTTGACCCAGACTTGACCGTAGTTGACTCGGTTGACCGCCAAAGTCAACTTTTGACCTAGTTTTGACCCAGAGTTGACTTTTTGGACCTAGAGTTGACTTTTTGACCCAGATTTTACCGGTTTGACCCGTTTGACCTAGAACGACCCTAGAAGCCTATTTTTAGTTATTTTATATCTTTTTAACTCATTAGAACCCTGTTTAACCTTGCTTTTCGCATTAGGTCCTTGCGACACCGGTTCGGATCGCCAGTTGCTCAGGACGTCAGGCGAGTACATTCTCTGATAGTTTTCATTATCTGATGATTATTATGATTCAGCTTCTAGTATAGTATCATCTGATTATTCTGGCACAACACGGGACACTGATTGATATTTCTAGATTCATTTACTTGCGACACGTACATTTCATGTTTCTGGCCTCTATTCTGGAATCACTACTGGCATCACCTACAGGCATCACTACAGGCATCACTCATGTTCAGGCTGGACTCATCTTGATTTGCGTGTCGGGTCTTGGATCCACTTGTATTAGTCGGGGCGGGGAAATACTCGAGTAGACATGTAAACATTCCTATCTGGCATCATCAGGAATCACTCCCTCTGGTCTAATCTGGAATGATAGCAGCCGCGCACCCAGTGCGCGGTGAGCCGTACTTACCCCTAGCCGTTTACATGTCGAAACAAGTATTTCAAAGACACCGAGTTCATTCTTTATAGTCTGGACTCTCATGCATTTCTTGACTTGTCTCACTTACATGTTTCTGGACTTGACTCACTACATGTTTTTCATGCTGGACTCACTACACGTTCATGTGCACAGACTTACTCTTAGTGTAGATTTCTTGTATCTTGCAGTTATTACTATCTTGCTCTGATATCCATGCATCTTTACCTTTATGCACCAGTTATACATATTTCCTTGTTTCATACTTGCTTCATTCTTCTTGCTACTTGCTATAACTGTTTTATAGTTTTTATCATTTAAATGGAACTGCTGTTAGAGATGTACTTGCTCCAGTCCTGACTGGACATATTTTTTAGAGTATCCGGAGGATTGGTGTCCGACGTTTTATGGACCTGAGCCTGTCGACGGTGCAGACAGGGACCCTCTAGTTTAGGAGTAATTTTCGGGTTGGTAGCCGGGATCACTAGGACCTTGTTATTTTATTAGCTTTAGCACCGGATTTGTCTCCGATTTTGGATTGAGACCTTGTATTGTATATTATTTTGGATATTGGTGTATTATTATTATGGATGTTGTGGTTGTTGTAGTAGTTGTTGTTGGTTAGACTTTATAGCTGTTAGTCTTCTTGTTATCTTATCGTGCTTAGATTCGTGATTGAGTACTTGATTTATCATTGTGATATTGCTCCTCCGTTTGGAGTTGAGATCTTGGCAGGTTTATATATTGTTTGTGTGGTTGCCCTCCTTTTGGAGAGGTCATGGCCGATTTTTGTGTGAGATTATTATTTAGTTAGTTGACCTAGACAGCGTTCTACCACCGATGCTGCGGCGTAGGCTTGACGTACCCACGACTCATGCCCGATTTTCCGGGTGCGGGTCGTGACACGTTTTTGGTGGCGGCCCCATGCAGGTCTCGATTCGCAATTAGTGCGATGTCGTGGTGGTACAACAACTTAGTTGTACTGCTGCGAGCCTGCTATAGGATCTAGGATTTAGGATGAAAGTGTACTCAATCACGACTAGGAACAATTCCATTCTAATTATTCTGAAATTGTTTCTTTTGAAATATTACTGTCCTTCTTTGATGATATCGTATCTTGCGCCGTATTGACTTCTTTGATCTGTGTTCAGGATGCCTCCGAAGACACGATCCCATCGTACCGTTCCAGCAGTTGCCACTGAGAGGTCTGCTACCTCTCGTCCAGCTCGTATTCAGGTAGTTGCTACCGCTCCACTCACGACTCCTGCGGTTGAGGGAGCATCTGCTTCTTTCGGGGATCCTCCTTCACCTGTCGATCCGAGGACTACCCCAGTTGTTCCGGTGGTTCCTCCACCACTTCCTGCTCCAGTAGATGTCGCGCAGTTGTTTGCGTTCTTCAGGGAGATGATGGACGCGCAGCACCGTCAGGTGGATGTGATAAGGCTGGGCATTGAGAACGCCCACCAGGTGGCCATGACGGCAGTGGATAGGGTGGCATAGGTTCAGCCACAGGCAGATCAGATTCAGCATCCGAGGCCGGGCAGTATTATTGACTTCCAGAGGATGCGGCCCAAGGAGTTCCGTGGTACAGAAGGGATCCTGTACGCAGATGACTGGATAGAGCAGATCGAGGGGATCTTCAGGCTGGCGCAGATTCCAGACAGCATACAGATAGAGGCGGCGGGCAGTCAGATGTTCGACCTCGCTTTGACGTGGTATCGTACAGATACGAGGATCACAGCGCCAGGGCTTACTTGGGAGGCTTTCAAGAGGCTTTTTAAGGAGAAATTTTTTCCAGATGTGGCGCTAAGTGCTTTGGAGAGCCAGTTCGAGGCACTCGTCCAAGGGAGCATGACGGTGGACGAGTACGCAGCGGAGTTCTGCCGTCTGGGCAGATTTGTAGATGGCTTGAGTGAGGCAGCAAAGGCGAGAAAGTTTCGTAAGGGCTTGGTTATGGCGGTCAAGTCTTTGACCAAGAGCGACCGCGAGGCGACTTTTGAGCAGATAGTAGGGGATGCTCAGAGAGCAGAGGATGACTTGGAGCTCAAGTCCAAGAGAGGCAGGGATGATTCAGGCAGTGCCAGTGGTAGTGCGGGACCAGCTAAGCGTCCATATGTGCAGAAGGCAGCGCAGCAGGGTCAGGATCAGAGGGTGCCCACTTATGCCTACTGCAGGAAGGCAGGACACACTTGGGATATTTGTAGGAGGAGGCTGAAGGTGTGTTTGTTCTGTGGATCCGCTGCTCACCAGATGCGAGATTGCCCTACTGCACCTCCATTAGGTGGAGCACAGGATCAGAGAGTTGGAGCTAGGCCATCTGTGGCACAGCATCATGCCCCGCACCAGCAGAGGGATACACCCCAGCAGGGCAGGGCTTATGCGTTGACGGTCGAGGAGGCCGATGCTACGGATGTCGGGTTAGCAGGTCTGTCTCTTGTTTCTTCTTTCTGTCCTTTCCATTCCTTGTGGTGTGCTTCATTAGTACCTGTTAGATTTTCTTGTGCTGTGGTAGATAGTGTAGTAACCCTGATTGAGACTGTGATAACACGACCAGTAGGACCCTGATCTTGCATGTTGTTTAGGTAGAATTTCTTGACTGTGATTGTTGGGGGTTTGACCTAGAGAGATTGTGATTGACTATAAATTTCGAGGACGAAATTTTCTAAGGAGGATAGGCTTGTCACCACCCCATTTCCAGAGCCGGATATATATTTTTTTTTAATTTAGTTAATTGTGGATTATTTATATTTAATTATATTTATATTTAATTATTGATTGTATTATATTTTTATTGTTTGTTTTAGGATTTTGGCTAGCCTGGACTCATGTCAGACCCTAGTGGACCCATGTCCGACCCAGCCCACACCCTTGTGAGAATTATTTTGGGGCTTAGAATATTTATTTTATTTTTAGGAGGTTAGTGGGAGAGATTTGGAGTTAGTTTGAGTGCTTTTGGAACCCCGAAACCCAAAAACCCAAGTTTGGAGGACATGTTGGTCATTTGGACTTTGTGGAACCCTTATATTTCACTTGGCCGGATTCCTACAGCCCCCCTCACCCGACCAAACAGCAAACCAGCAGCCCCAGCCCCTTTCCTTCCTTCCTTCTTCACTTCTTCTTCTTCTCCACTCATTTTTCTTCTTCCTTTCTCCTTCCTACTTCAAGTAAGTCATTTTTCTTCCTTCTTTCTTCCATTCCTTCTTCTTTAAGTAACCCTAACCCTACATTCTTCCCTAACCTAGGTGGGTAGAGCCTAGATTTTGTGTTGGAGCTTGGATTGGGAGCTTGGAAGCTTGGTTTGGTGGATTTGGAGCATTTTGGAGATTTTGGCTTGGGATTCCAACTCCCAAGAGGTAAACCCTAATTTTCCTCTTGTAATTACTCTTTTATAGTGTAATTAATATTTTAGAACCTTCCTAGACCCTTAGGCTACCCGTGGGAGGAAGTTGGAACTAGTTGGGTAGTGTTTAGAGACTTTAACACTAGGTTTTGTGTCAATTTCGGGTGAAATCCGAATTTGGCCCAATTTTGGGTGATGTCCTAGGTTAGATGGACCTAGGTAGACGTTGTCGGGTGTCTTGAGGGTGAGTGCGTGTCTCCGTTCGGACACGGGAAGCCGCATCGCGGAGAAACGGGCGTTTCGGGCGAAATTGGGGCTTTTCGTCGTCGCCGATTCTAAGTGCGTGTGCGTTTCCGCCACGGGCCTAGAATCGACGCGGGAGCACATTTTCTAGGATCTAGACATCGTTTAGGACGCGTGGGTAAATTTTGGGCCAATTCCGAGTTCGTTTGGTGTGCGTTTCAGGAGGTTTTCCGAGCCGCGCACCACGTGTTCGTCGAAATGACCGAACGGCCATTTCGACTTGGTTTCCTCGTTTCGGACTTGTGCGCGCGTTGGGTTAGTATCGGGGAGTGTGTGCTAGAGTTTTTGAGCTATATTTTATATATTTTAGGGCGTTGGTGAGTGTCGGGGTCGTTGGGCGTGCGTAGGTGGGACGTTGTGAGCGTTGTGTGCATCGTTGTGGTAGTGTTGTGTTTGTGTATATGTCTCTCTATATATATATATATTGTGTGTGTGTTTTTATATATATATTTATATGTATGTGTATATATATATATATATATATATATATATATATATATATATATATGGGTGTATTTATATCTATGTGCTAGTGTATGTGTGTAGGTGAGTGTGTGTGAGTGAGTGCTTGTGTGAGTGTGTTGGTGAGTGTGTGTGTGAGTGTGAGTGAGTGTTTATAGGTATATATATATGAGTTTATGTGTATATGTATATATATTTATATATATGTATGAGTGTTTATGTGTGCGGTTGTGTGTTTGTGAGAGTGTGTGCTAGTGTGTGTGAGAGTGTGTGTGTGAGGGTGTGTGAGTGTGAGTGTGTGTGAGGATATATAGATATATATATATGTTTAAGTGTGTGAGTGTGTGTGTGTATATATATATATATTAGTGTATATGTATATATATATATATAGATATATGTGTGCATGTATATATAGAGATGTGTTTGTATAATTATGTGTGTGTGTGTTGATTTGTGTTTGAGTGTGTGTGTGTTAGAATGTATATAAGTTAGTGTGTATATATAGCTATAGAGTTATATATATATGTATATATATGTATGTATATATATATATGTATATGGGTATGTGGTCGTGTGTGTGTGTGTGTGTGAGATGAGAGGGGGGGGGGGACTGGAACCAGCAGGTAGCAGCAAATAGAACAGGGAGCAGCAGCAGCAATGTGCAGCTGCAGCTGTAGCGCCCCGTTCTCCCGATGCGGAGAGCGCGGCTAAGAAACACAAGTCGGTATCGTTCGATCGGGATAGATTGAATTAAGAACTCGTCCTCGTTATGGATTTGTTTCTTCGGAATCGATTCCCATATTCAGTGGACTGCGCCCCAAGGATCGGCTTAGCGGCAGAGTCAGGAGGGACCTCTCCGCTGCTATCTTTTATTGCCTCGGTTTTCGATGTCGCTTGTTGCTTTCGTGCTTTGAGTTGGTTTTGGGATTTGCTTGTTTTTCTTGAACGGTTTCGATGGTTTTCATTGTTTTCGTTCATTGACTTCCAAATTCAGCCAACAGTGTTGGCGGAATTTTGGCTTGGATGGGGTCCACTTTTGCCTACGTGTTTTTTTTTTTCCGCCAACACTGTTGGCTGACTCTGTCTGTATTTCAAAATTATCCAAACTTGTTTCGTTTGCATGAATTTATTATAAATTTATTTCGCTACAGTAAATTTTTTGTAGTTTTATTTACACCCGTTACTAATCTGTTTTTTCTATATTAATTTTACTACTATTATCTATTATTTTGCAAGAGTTAGACATTATTAACAAGGATAAATACAAATAACACATGAGAAAATAATACAATAAAGATAGTAATAGTTAAATTAATAAAATAAAATAAATTTAGACATTAGTAATGAGAATAAATACAAATAACTCTTTCAGATATGGACAATCAATCATGGTCCTAGTCTCTCTGTATGAGTAAACTTGAGTAATGATTTTTTTTTTAAAACCAATGTTCTTAATTCAACTGATATAAATTAAAATATTAACTTTAATAGGCTAAACTATCCTAATTATATTCCAACTATGATGTTCGAACGTTTTTTACAATTTAACTTTATTATTGTTCGATTTTGGCACTTTATAAATTAACTCTTTTGAACCACATTTCGTCAAATTTGGAACACATCTGAACTACTTCAAAAAAATATGTGACAATACAAGTATTTAAATTGTGCTTTTGTACTACAATATATACTTTTAAAATAATTTTGATTTGCTTCAAAATTGATTAAATATGTTTTAAAAGAGCAACCTGGAGCCAAAGTAGGGAAGTGAGAACTCAAGGTACCAGGGCCGGTCCTGAGCTCACAGGGACCCGGAGCGAACTTTCAAAATGAGACCCCATACATAATGTAATAAAAATAAAACAAAAGTAAAATAAAAAATATGCCTCCACCAAGATTTGAACTAGGAACCTCTTGTGTGCAAGTCTAATGTAATAACCACTACACAACAATTGCTTTGTGATAAGAATAGTAAATGGTAAATACTAGTTCTATTTTCGGTACAAAATTATTTATATATTTAAACAAAACAAAAAAATTTGGGCCCTTCTGGCCCATGGGGCCCTGGGCGGTCGCCCTGTCCGCCCTGGGCCAGGGCCGGCCCTGCAAGGTACCAAAAAAAATCCAAACACTAAAGTTGGAGTGTCATTTGGATAATATAGCCACTTTACTAAATGGTTAATACTGGCATTTCAATCAACATATTAGTTTATACAAGTAAAACATAGATAATGCAAAACTCCAACCATTTAAGGAATGAGTTTGTTTCAAACATAAATAAATAAATAAAATTATTGGAATAGAAATGTACTGGTCTTTGAACATGAGAAAAATAATGTATCATAATTTTCATTTGTTAGGACCATAAAATCAGTGATTTTGCAAGAGAGGGGAAGAGTAAATGATTTCTAGGAGGGGCGTGGGTGTCAAGTGCAAGTTGATAGAAGCGGCTGCTGTGACCACACTTCTAGCTGGTGCCAACTGCCGATGCCGATTTACTACGTTTCAATACTATTCTATTATGTTTTTTATGTTCACAGAAGCCCAAGAAGAAAAAGAAAAAGAAAAAGAAAAAGAATTAGTTGCGGAGATAGCTATTAGATTCCGTGGGGACAAATAAAATTCTTTACAAAAATTCTATGGTCTGAAGAATGGAACAAAAAGGACAAATGGTTTGAAGACAAATCCCATAATCATAATCATAATCATAATCCATATTCCAAAACTACGACGCAAGAAAGACTTTCTAATACATCGATTTGGAGGATTTTTTTTTTTTGGCAAGGGTGGGAGGGACTTAGGGGTTAGGTTAGGGCCTGCGCTGCTGTTTTTTTTTTTTTCTTATTTCTTAGCTGTGGTGGGGTGAGAGAATACACGACTCCCTTTAAAAAAAAAAAAAAAAAAACCAAAAATTCTCAGAATCTCTTGGGGCAGTGGATCCATATCTTTGTACGTGGCTCCGTCCTTGGTTTGTCTGTTTGAATATATTTTCAGAATTATTTTTACTTTATTATATTATTTAAAAAAAGTTATAAAATAAATTTATACTTTTACAAATATAATTTTTTGTTTGGTTATTTATATTTAAAAAATAGTTTTAAGAAATAAAAGTTTCATTTGATAAAATTTTAGAAAATAAATTTTGAAATAAAATTATGTATAGTCATTCTAGTGGTGACGGAGAGAGAAACTAAAAAAAAAATTGTACGAAACATTTGTAGATGTGTGGAATTTTTTTTTTTCAACTTTACGTAACATTTGTCAAAAAAATGCTGATATATATATATATATATATATATATATATATATATATATATATATATATATATATATATATATATATATATATATATAAGTAGAAGTTGAGGATTAAGCGCGCAAATACAATTTCTATTTTTACGTTTAAATTCAAAAAAATGAGTTTAAATTTAACGAAACGATTTAAAAAAAAATTTGCAAAAAATCCCTCCAACCCCATCCCATTGCCAAGTGTTCCCCCCATTCGTCTGGGTATACGTGCGGGACCCACCTCCAAAACTATCGGTCAATAAAAAATTGTCACGTAGCGGCGGAATGGGATCAGCGGGATGAATAACATAACTCCTTTTGAAAATTATAAATTGTTGCTGAAATACCATGTAATACCTAAAAAAATAGTTTATATCTCATTTGATTGTACGGTTATTTTTGTTAAGATTGAAATCAACAAATAGATAAACTGAGAAAGAAACTATTATATGAACATTAAGCTTCGAGGACACTACTTTTAGAGTTCGGTTCAGATCTTAAAATCTAAAGTCCGGCACTGAAAATAGTTCTTCAAGATTGAACCGATCGGTCTAATTGGTTGGTCGGATTGAACGGTTGACGGTAAGTCCGGCGCATAGAATAAATTTTTAGTGTCCATGAAGCGAACGCATCTCCCAGGCTACGTACGTCCACTTTAGGTTAGGTCCGGACGGGACAAGTAACGAACTTATGAATAGAATAAAGGAACGATCCCTCCATTCCCATGTTACTTGTTAGGTATACACTTCTCGTTCTAGCTCCACATGGCTAGTACTAGATTTAATTCGATCCGGATCCGTTAGTTTTATGGTTTCAAATTTTGCATTCGAAAATTACATATAATGTATTTCTTCTTACACGGAAGATTGTTATGGAAGATTTACATAACTTAAAAAAAGAAAAAAGAAAAGAGGGACTACATTTCAACTTGATATCCTCAACTATCTATAATGTTCAACTCAATACCTTAAATTTTTTTAATTACCAACTTGATACCATCAGCTACTCAATATTTTTAACTTCATATCATAAAATAAAAAAAATTTCGAAAATACTCTGCCCCCCCCCCCCCCCCTTCCCTCCCTCTCCCCCTCCCCCTCTCTCCGGCGATGGTGGCAGCGCGGGCAGTAGCACCTCGCGCGCGTGGCAGAGAGAGATTAGGGGGGGGGGTGGGTGAAGGGGTTAGACGAGGGTTGGCGGGAGGAGAATACGAATTTGAAGTAGTATACGCCGTGAGTGGTAGGGAATACAAAATAAGAACTTGTAAATGAAAGAATATGAATTTGAAGTAGTAACCCGATTATATGATCATATCCTTCAAGAATTAAGCCAATATATGATGATTATTTATTATCAAGGTAATTTGAATTCGAACGATGATGCTGATAATGTCATAAAATAAAGGATGAGAGATTGTGGACCTGCGACACAAAAAATTCAAGATGAAAATTTTACTCGTGTAATATGCATATCCAGCTTGGTAAAGTTCTTATGTTAGGGAGAATAAAGGTAAGAATTTAGATGCTGATGTTAAGTTTTTTAAGACGACGGATTCTTATGTGTACAAGATCGGTACTTTTTTTTTTTTTTTGACTCGTATAGTTTTGTGGAGTTTGTAACTGACGGAGATGGATTACGAGATTAAGATAAATGGAATTGGGTTAAACATACACGAATCGAGAAATATAAAATAAAAAGGATTGAGTCTTTCACATGTGCGAAATTGAATGAACATGTTGGAAGTTTAATTTTCAAGAATTATATAAGGGAATGGACTATAGATTTCGGATTAGTCATTTATTAAGGAAGCAGGATAAGATAAAGAAGATACTTTGACAATAAGATATTAGAGCGACTGATGAACAAAAAAAATCTCGTAGGAGAGGATGTTCTTGTTTAATGAATTTGAATTCTATCTCCAACTTTATTTTTGGATTATGTTCTTACTTTGTAAACTCGCCATTTGAACAACCCCAAAATCTTTCAACCGTTTGTGTTCTTTAATCTTCATATCTTTATGTCTCTCCACAGTTAATATTTCATGTATGAATTCATTACGAGTTGTAAAATTTTGGTTTGTAAAATATTTTAGAGTTGCAATGTGAAATTGACCACTCCAATCCAGGGGTGAGCAACGGTTCGATTCAAATCGAACCGAATATCCAAAAACCGACTAAACCGAAAATCGATTTTTGCAAAACCGAAAATCGAAAGACAAAAAAAAATCGAACCGAATTAAATCGGTTCGGTTCTCGGTCGGTTCGGTTTTTTAGGTCCAAGTGGTGAGTGTATTCCAAATTTATAAAAACCGAAAAAAAAATAAATCTAACTGAGAAAAACCAAAATTGTGTACCAAAAATAACAATAAACAAATTTTATACCAAGTGGTGAGTGTATACAAAATTCATAAAAACCGATTTTTTTTCTTTTATAATATAGTGATTCGGTTTTCGGTTCGGTTCGAATTTCGGAATCCAAAACCAAAAATCGAACCGATAACCGAAATTAATCAAATGATAAAACCGAAATCCGAACCGATTGATTAAAAACTGAACCAAATTTTAAATTTTGTCCGATTCAATTCGATTTTCGGTTAAAAATCGAGAATTTCTCACCCTACTCCAATCCTCTGCATCCATCTCGGATTACTTACATTTTCTCGACCACAACCTTCTTACATCAATCCTTCACTTCTTACTGTGACTGACTTATCCAATCATTGCTAAATCTTGTTTCCTCGTCGAATTTCTAACCCTAGTGTTGACTCGTCATCTCTCCATTCCAACTAGTTTGACCTAGTCCTGCCATGTATTATAATATGATTTACTGTTAACTTGTTTACTCTATATCTCTTTAAGCATTTTAGTATATTCTTTCAACTATCATTCTTTCCATTTCCTAAATTTTGAGATCAAATTTTTTCTAAGGTGGATAGATAGTGTGTAACTGTCTTGACCAAAAAATCTGAATAATTTCCAAAATTAGTAAGCTTATTTTCATATTTAATTCTCAATTCTAGTTATTATAAACAAATAGTATTTTGTTAAAATATTGTCAAATCTTATATATATATATATATATATATATATATATATATATATATATATATATATATATATATATATATATATTCAGAAAATTTACTGTACCGATAAAAAATATATAATAATTAAATACACCGATATAAGTTTGAAAATTTTAAAAATAACGATACGATTCGCCATCCAAGTTGGCGAAAATTTAGAAAATTGGATTTTCGCCAACCCAGCTGGCGAAAATCTTACGAGAATCTGACATGTATTAAAAAAAAAACAAACTTTCGCCAACTCCGTTGGTGAAACCCGGAAAAAAAAAAAATTAAAAAAAAAAATTTTCTAAAAAAAAATTTTAAAAAATAAAATCAAAATTTTGCCAACTCAGTTGGCGAAATCCGAAATTTAAAAAAAAAAAAATTTTTAAAAAATTTTAAAAAAAAATAAATTCAAAATTTCGCCAACTTAGTTGGCGAAATTAGAAAAAAAATAAAAAAAATATTAAAAATAATAATTAAAAAATTATTTAAAAACAAAATTTAAAATTTCGCCAACTCCGTTGGCGAAATTAGGAAAAAAGGATTTTTTTTTTGGTTCGGTTCGGTTTTTTTCACTTGATTTTTTGTGATTTCTTCAGTTCGGTTTTTTTACTTGATTTTATTTGGTTTAACGTGAGAAAAAAATGGGTTCACCATATTTTCGCCAACTGGGTTGGCGAAAATTTGGTTTTTCAATTTTTTGGTTGGTTCTGATAAGGTTGTTGATAGGAATTAAATGATTGTAGGTGTGGGTTTAAATGGGTTCTGGTGGATGTGTTGGTAGAATTTAATTGATGTTAGGTGGTTAAATATTTAGGTGGGTGTTGGTGGAGGTTATGTATTATAAGTAGAGGGTGGGAGATCGTTGCAACATCACAGAAGAGTTGTAAGATCACAGAAGAGAATAGGAGGAGGAAGCAGAGAATAGAAGAGAAGAGAAGAGCATAGCAGAGAAGAGCAGGAGTAAGAAAGCAGAGAAGAAGAGAAGAGAAGAGAAGAACATAAGAAAAACAGGTTTGTAATTTTTTGATTATAATTATAATTATGTAATTGTAGTTACTATTTTAATTATTATAAATGTAATGTTCGTGTACTAACACTAAATTAAATTAAAATATTGCAGATGGGTACCAAAAACGATGGACGTATTCCAGGAGGGCCTACTACAGATACGATTATCCAGCTACGTGAATCACACATTTTTAGTCTAGTATTTTCTGGACAGGTATATTAAAATTAAATTATTTTAGTAAATATAATTTATATTTTTTTATATGTCTAATAATAACATCGTTTATATATGTCATATATAGCAATACGATTATCCTGATACGTTTCGAGTACAAGAGCATGTCGCATGGCGTTATGAGGACGACGTTGGGTACTGGATGTTGACTGAAGAACAACATGGTATGGTGAACGTATTTGGTTTTGATCATATTGATCAGATACATTTTCTACGTCACGACCGAGACTTGATCTTCAGTTTAGTTGAGCGATGGTGGCCAGAAAGAAATATATTTCAGTTACCGTTCGGAGAAATGACAATTTTGTTAGTAGATGTGGTAAATATCTTAGGATTACCTATTACGGGTGAACCTATTGTCACGACCCGATTCCGTAGAATCGTTTGAGGCGTCCCCCGAATCGTGACCGCCGTGCGTGTCACGCCCCAGTCCCAAAATGCCGAGGGACTGGAGATACGTGGCAATGGCCAGCAGCACGTACCGATGGATAACCCAATTTAATGGAACCATAAGGGCGTACTTAAGCTGTAGATAAGGTCTACTACACAAGTCACACTAATCTCATCCATAAAGATAAAGAATTAAACTGCATACTGAATGGAAATAAGTAGCAACAATAAATCACAGCAAGTCAGTCGGAGGAACAATCCGACTATAGTCTGAATAAGCTGGCTTTATAGGCCAGGAACAAAAGATATAAACATGAAATAAATAAATGAGTACTGGGACAGGCACTCAGGAGAAGTCCTCGGCAGTCACCTCGTCTTCAGTGTTCGGTTCAGCTCCAGCAATAGCTTCAGCTCCGGTCCCGTATACCTCGGGATACTGCTCCTTAGCTAAACCTGGGGACATAATCCATTCTAGGTCCTCAGTGGACATAGCAAGGCACAAAATAAAATAAGCCAAATGAATAAGCAGTGCAATAAATAAATGAACAGCAGGGTAAACTAAGTAACCATCTATGTGATATGCAAATGAGAGCAACACTAGTACTCAAGCTGAGACCGCTACAAGCTCTGTGTCGGGGAGCCGGGTAGCAGTAATAACACGTAAAGGGTCTAGCTCTGCTGGAGAGTCTACAACCTCACAATAATAGTAGATATATATATAGAACAGCCTGTAGCCTGTGTGTCTCTCCCCACCCAATGTAATCACGCAAGCCATGACCATAACGTCTCATGTCCATGTCAGCGGGATTATTACTAATGCAACAAGTCATACTGTCTATAAATAACTGTCTCTATCAAGTCCTGTATCCTATTCAGAATCACCATGAATACCTCAGGAAGATTCTGTCCATGATAGTGTCAAGTGTCCTGGGTTGTAGGGTACTTGATAGGTCAAGTACAAAGTAAGGGGATCGTAAATCCATCTCTAAATGACGAACCCAACACCGCGTACGGTGTCGGCACCCGACTATGATCGGACACTAGGTACGTCATACGTTCCCTGGGTTAAGCAGTTTAAATCAGTTTATATGAATTTGCATAAGAAATCCAGCAGAGTATTTTTACAGAAAATATGAAAATAATGACTGTAAGTTTGGCAAGGTGCACTTGCCTGAGGTTTGGATTCCACTTAGGTCCTGGTTTCGGAAATTTCCAGAGATGTCTCCAAAAACTGAAATAAATAGTACCATCACGCTCAGAAGGTGTCAACCAGCTAGGATCGCCTGTCCTTGGGTCCAATTTGGAGACAAGGGCAAAAACGGTAATTTCGGGCCAAAACGGGGTCCACCGGTGGGCCCGCTTTGCACCAAAAAATATGTCAGGGTCAATGGTCTCCAAATTCACCAAACTTAGTGTCAACAGGTCAGGAACGCTGATACGAACCCAACGGAACTTTCAGATTTGAATTCCGATGAGCCGATCACGAAATCGCCCGTCGAGGGGGCCTGTGGGGCCCACAACACGCGATTTCGTCAACGTTCTCAGAATCGGACCAAACTTGACCCACAGGACCATCGTATCGCTACGAGTCCGATGGCGCAAGTTTTGTCTCGATCTGACGTGTGTGCACGAAGTTAGGGTAAATTATAGAAAAGACGGATACGGGGCAATTTCCGCGGATACGCGTTGATTCCGGTGTGCACGCACACCCGAATCAGCTTCCGCGAAATCCTACACGTCCGTATCGACGAGGCGCACGTATCTGTGAAGACCGCGATACCAAGTTGTCCCGTTTGGCGGGGCGCACTCAGTTCCGGGGTAAAACAGGGTCTGGTTTTTCCTGTTTTTGGATCGCGGTGTGCGATCACCACAGGACGCGATGCCCCGAGCGGTTTGTCCGGGCACTGAGAGGGTTATACAGGCTTCGCGTAGAAATTTACGGATTCGAATTCCGAGCTACGAGGAGAAAATTAGGAGTACATGAACAGGGCTTCACGAAACAGGGTTTTTCGTGTCGACACTCGAGTTCGTGTCCTGGACGCTGTGTCCACGCTGTGTCCGGCCTAGGGCTAGGGCTAGGGCTAGGACACGCTGCGGTGGCCGGAGGATCGCCGGAGAGGGCTGGGGGCAGCGGAGGCGGTCGAGGTCGTCGGCGGTGGCGCACCGGAGCGGGCGCTGGACAGGCGGCCGGCTGTTGCGGCCGGAGGCAGCGTCGGAGGGGTCGTCTGCGGGAGGAGGAGGAAGAAGAGGAAGGGAGAGGTGGCGGTTCTGTGGGGCTCGCCGGCGAGGGTGCTTGCTGGGGCGGCTCACGGCGGTTGGGAGGCGGAGGGCAGCGGCCAGGGGAGGGGTCGGATCTAAGTTTCCGGCGAGGGGCTCGGGTAGGGGAAGAAGAGGGAGGAGGAGGAGGTCGGGGTATTTATAGGGGGCTGGGGCGAGGGTTGGCCGGGGACGACGTGGGCGAGGGGTTCGGAGGGGGACGACGTGGGCGAGGGGTTCGGAGGGGGAGGCGGTCGTGGCGGCGCCTTTTTCGGCGGGCGGCGGGAATTACGGGCGGCGTGGGGGTGACAGGGGAGAGGGGATGCGGGTCGGGTCGGGCGCGGATCCGGGTTGGCGGACCCGCCCGACCCGCTAGGGTGTGTGAGGCTGGGCTGGGCTGGGTTCTAACGGGCTCGGCCCACTGGGCCGGACCGGGCCCAAAACAGTAAATAAAAATAATAACAGTAAATAAAAATAATAAAAATCATTTAATTAATTAATTTAATTAGAAAAATAGTTTTAGGCTTTTTAAAAATAGGTCTGAGGCCCAATAAAATCCCAAAAAATTACCCTAAGTCCTGTTTTCTATTTTACACCATAAAATCATATTTTCATTTCATTTTAATGTTATTTATTGGCAAATAAAAATTATAAACTAACTACAGGGCCTATGTAAATTCCTGAAAAATTGCATATTAATTCCAAAAATTGATTTTAAAAATCTAAAAATATAGGGTGTTTACAATCTACCCCCCTAAGTGTTTAAAATCTAAAAATATAGGGTGTTTAAAAATCTAAAAATTGATTTTAAAAATCCTCGCAATCGAAGGGTAAACTATAAAGGCAAGATTTACAGAATTAAAGAATGCTTAGGTTCTACCTGATTCTGCAAATAGGTGTGGATAACGCTGCCGCATAACATCTTCTCGCTCCCAGGTCAATTCGTCAGGAGAGTGCTGCTTCCAAGCTACTCGAACCAGCCTGATTGTCTGCCCTCGCAGTGTCTTCTCGCTGGTGTCGAGTATACCCACTGGCTGTTCTTCGTATCTCAGGCTAGGTCCCACCGAAATCTCGGAATGATCAACTATATGACTTGGGTCCGTCACATATCTCCTCAGTTGTGAGACGTGGAATACGTCATGCACTCCCTTTAAGGATGGAGGTAATGCAAGACGGTAAGCCACCTCCCCGATGCGCTCCAAGATATCAAATGGCCCAATGTACCTTGGGCTCAACTTGCCTCTGCTGCCGAATCTGATAGTACCTCTAGTGGGCGAGATCCTCAAAAATACATGCTCTCCTTCCTTGAACTCCAGGGGTCGTCAGTGTGCATCGGCCCAATGCTTCTGTCTATCCTGGACTGCACGGAGATGGTTCTGAATCTGTTTTACTTTCTCCACTGTCTCTGTTACCAACTCTGGACCCAGTATTTGACGTTCGCCAACGTCACTCCAGCATATTGGTGATCTGCACTTCCTTCCGTACAATGCCTCGAAAGGTGCCATCTGAATGCTTGCCTGATAGCTGTTGTTGTAGGAGAACTCCACTAAGTGCAGATGATCTTCCCAAGATCCTCCGAAGTCCAGTATACATGATCGTAGCATATCCTCCAGGATCTGAATTGTGCGCTCTGATTGGCCATCTGTCTGAGGATGATAGGCAGTACTGAACTTGAGTCTGGTGCCGAGACTTTCTTGCATGCTTCGCCAGAAGTGAGATGTAAATCTCGAGTCTCGATCTGATACAATACTAACTGGCACTCCATGTAATTTTACGATATGTCGCATATACATGTCGGCTAGTACTTCCGTGGATTGTCCGACTCTGAACGGCAAGAAGTGAGCCGACTTAGTGAGTCGATCCACGATGACCCATACTGCATCCTTACCACTAGGGCTTCTTGGAAATCCAGTGACGAAGTCCATGGTAATATGCTCCCACTTCCATTCAGGGATGGGAAGAGGCTACAACATACCTGCAGTCCTTTGGTGTTCGGCCTTCACCTGCTGGCAGACTAAGCATTTTGCCACAAATCGGGCAATCTCCCTTTTCATTCCATGCCACCAGTAATATTGTCTTAGGTCCCGGTACATCTTGGTTCCTCCTGGATGAACCGAGTATATGGAGCTATGGGCTTCTGTCATCAATTCCTGCCTTAATTCTCCATTTAGAACACATAGACGATTTCCGCACCTTAATGTTCCGTCCTCGTGGATGCGAAGTCCCGTCTGCAGGCCTGCTTCTGTTCTTTCTCTCAGCCTTCAGAATCTGGCATCATTAGGCAAAACTTCCTTGATTCTCTCCACCAGTGATGACTTCAATTCGAGGTTAGCCAGCAAACCATTTTGTCCAGGTAGAACAACCTCTATCTGAAGATCTTGCAAGTCTTGTAATAGCTGGGGCTGCTCCGTCAAGAAATAAGCCGAGGGTTTTCTGCTGAGGGCGTCGGCTACAACATTTGCTTTCCTCGGGTGGTACTGCAGATCGATGTCAAAGTCCACCATCAACTCAAGCCAACGCCTTTGCCTCATGTTGAGCTCCTTCTGTGTATAAACATACTTCAAGCTCTTATGATCAGTGAATATCTCGACCTTCTCTCCATACAGATAATGTCTCCAGATCTTCAATGCAAAAATTACTGCAGCTAGCTCCAGGTCGTGTGTTGGGTAGTTCTTCTTGTGGACCTTCAGCTGCCTCGATGCATAAGCGATAACCTTGCCATGTTGCATTAAGACACAACCTAGTCCACTACCCGACGCATCACTGTATACAACAAAACCTCCTGACCCTGAGGGAAGAGTCAAGACTGGTGCTATTGTTAGACGCCTCTTCAACTCTTCAAAGGCATTCTGGCATTCTTCCGTCCATAGGAACTCCTGATCCTTCCGTGTCAGCTTAGTCATCGGCTCCGCGATCCTTGAAAAATTTTCTACGAACCGCCGGTAATACCCAGCAAGTCCAAAAAAACTTCTCACTTCTGCAACAGAGGTAGGGGTAGGCCAGGTTTCTATAGCAGTGACCTTTTCTGGGTCCACAGACAGTCCTTCACCCGAGATAATATGCCCCAAGAATGGCACCTTGTCCATACAGAACTCACATTTGCTGAGTTTGGCATATAGCTTCTCCCTTCTCAAAGTTTCTAGCACAATTCTAAGGTGTTCCTCGTGCTCTTCGTGGTTCTTGGAGTAGACTAGGATATCATTAATGAATACCACCATGAACTTATCTAAGTACTGATGGTAGACCCCGTTCATCAAACTCATAAATACGGCGGGTGCGTTTGTTAAACCAAACGGCATAACTAGGAACTCATAATGTCCATACTTAGTTCTGAAGGCCGTCTTTGGGATATCTTCCTTCTTCACCCTAATCTGGTGATAACCGGATCTAAGGTCAATCTTTGAGAATACCTTAGCACCACTCAATTGGTCAAACAAATCATCAATACGTGGTAATGGGTACCGGTTCTTAATAGTTACAGTATTAAGGGCTCTGTAATCAATGCACAGCCGTACAGATCCATCCTTCTTGGGTACAAAAAGTATAGGTGCTCCCCATGGTGAAACACTGGGCCGGATAAATCCTTTCTCCAGAAGGTCGTCAACTTGTGTTTTCAGCTCCACTAACTCCTTAGGTGCTAGCCGATATACCGATAAAGTGATAGGTTCGGCTCCTGGAGTTAGGTCTATTGTGAATTCTATCTCCCGATCAGGTGGTAAACCTGGAAGATCGTCGGGAAACACATCCATAAATTCCGTTATGACTCTTGGGTAACTTGAATCTTCTTCTACAGTCAATACCCTAAGAGTTGGCTGGACCCCTTGTTCTACAGCTCCTCGTAGAAATTCAAACTCAGGAAGGCTAGGGGGTCTAAATATCACTTTTCCAAGCCGGCAATCCAGTGTCGCATGGTACTGACTTAACCAGTCCATACCAAGTACAACATCGTAATCAGGCATAAAAAAGATCAGGAATTGGGCTCGCATCTCTCGACCACAGACTACTTGTCACGCCCCGGTCCCGCCCGGGCCGCCGCTCCGCCCCGCTCCGTGCGGCTGGGAATTAACGAACCGGACACGTATCACCGTGCCTCGGTGCGCCGGACGCGAATCACCGCGCCCGTCCCGCGGGTGCGAGGGAGAAAGGGAGCCAAGCGAATGGCCCGTTCGAGCTTTCGGGGGACGTAATGCCGCACGGGCCTGGGGTTGCGCCCGTGCAAGGCCAATCATTTAAGTTGATAATTGGCTATCATCGCATCAATCGAGTAAGCAGCGGAAAGGGACTTATTGCAATGCAATGCATTTAGCCAACTGAGCATTCGGGACAATCGAGGCAACTTGGGTTTCCTTTAGCAAAGGCACACGTTCGTTCCATACATTATGCCCCCTTATACGATAGCATTCTCGGGGCAACAATCGAAACCAGGATTCCGGGTCTTCGGGACTGTGGCACGCCTATCGCTCCCTCGGACGATCCAGTACCTGCGAATAAGTAAACTGTTGGTGGGTCAGCACTTTATACAAGTACTGGTGAGATAAATCAACTGAACAGAAATAAGCATTCACTCAAACAGGCACTAAGTAATCATGTTATAAAACATTACATTACTAGTGATCTTTCTAGTTTTACCTAGGTTCGTTTCATGCAGTTCTAGCAGAGTCGATTTACTTGTTTAGAAACATATTTGGAAACAGAGTTTCATAATTGAATATGCAAGCAAGCAAACCGTTCATGTTTCAGGGTGTGCGTAGCGTGTCTCGTGCGACTCGAAGGTCAGATGCATAGCTAGATACACGATGCACATTCTTGGGGGCAGTCACTATCCAAGCCAACACAATGACTTAGCTATATGCAGGGCGGTCCCCGAGTATCTCAGGATCGGCAGTTGGTGGAACAGCATACCAATGACTCTTTATCTGATGCTAGAGGCAGCTGTGACTCATGGTTGCTTTGCACTATCATGGTAGCAGCCGTGACACATGCAGTTCAGCTCTCCACCAATAGCCATTGTCCGACCGCGTGCGAATGCATGAAACACTATCAAATAAACTCTAGTATGCAGACGAGACGAACCATCAGAATACACTCATTGTTGCGGGACAATCCGACTTATCACTTGAACACGTTCAGGCACAGTATAGTTCTCTCGAAGCATAGACGATAGTGAACATATTCATGCACTCTAAGCAGGCGATTCAGGATTCTCGTTAAGCAGGCATTGTTTCAAAGACAAGCTAGGTGAGTTCGTTCATTAACATGCAAGGCAGGTTCTATCATTCTCTTAAGAAAACATTGCAAGCAAAAACACAGGTTATTATTAAGGCGTGCAAGAATCAGAGAACGAAGTTCTGCCCACTCACCTTGATACATAACGCCGGCACGGAGCGGGGCGTTACATACTTACCAACCAACAAAAAGTTTCGTCCTCGAAACTTCAAGGATAAACTTCTCGATATCCCGAGTAGCGATAGTGCCGTCCCTCGCCGTACTCAATTGAAACAATCAAGCAATTCAAGTTCAGGAAACATTTTGCACTTTGAGAATATCTATGGACTTATTGTATGGAATGCTCTTTGCAAAACCATATCGATAATATCTCAGAGTCATAGCAACGGTTTGGGCCAGAGAATCGATTCCGCTCTGATACCATTCTGTCACGCCCCGGTCCCGCCCGGGCTGCCGCTCCGCCCCGCCCCGCCCCGTGCGGCCGGGAATTAACGAACCGGACACGTATCACCGTGCCTCGGCACGCCGGACGCGAATTACCGCGCCCGTCCCGCGGGTGCGAGGGAGGAAGGGAGCCAAGCGAATGGCCCGTTCGAGCTTTCGGGGGACGTGATGCCGCACGGGCCTGGGGTTGCGCCCGTGCAAGGCCAATCGTTTAAGTTGTAGTTGGCTATCATCGCATCAATCGAGTAAGCAGCGGAAAGGGACTTGTTGCAATGCAATGCATTTAGCCAACTGAGCATTCGGGACAATCGAGGCAACTTGGGTTTCCTTTAGCAAAGGCACACGTTCGTTCCATACATTATGCCCCCTTATACGATAGCATTCTCGGGGCAACAATTGAAACCAGGATTCCGGGTCTTCGGGACTGTGGCACGCCTATCGCTCCCTCGGACGATCCAGTACCTGCGAACAAGTAAACTGTTTGTGGGTCAGCACTTTATACAAGTACTGGTGAGATAAATCAACTGAACAGAAACAAGCATTCACTCAAACATGCACTAAGTAATCATGTTATAAAATATTACATTACTAGTGATCTTTCTAGTTTTACCTAGGTTCGTTTCATGCAGTTCTAGCAGAGTCAATTTACTTGTTTAGAAATATGTTTGGAAACAGAGTTTCATAATTGAATATGCAAGCAAGCAAACCGTTCATGTTTCAGGGTGTGCGTAGCGTGTCTCGTGCGACTCGAGGGTCAGATGCATAGCTAGACACACGATGCACATTCTTGGGGGCAGTCACTATCCAAGCCAACACAATGACTTAGCTATATGCAGGGCGGTCCCCGAGTATCTCAGGATCGGCAGCTGATGGAACAGCATACCAATGACTCTTTATCTGATGCTAGAGGCAGCTGTGACTCATGGTTGCTTTGCACTATCATGGTAGCAGCCGTGACACATGCAGTTCAGCTCTCCACCAATAGCCATTGTCCGATCGCATGCGAATGCATGGAACACTATCAAATAAACTCTAGTATGCAGACGAGACGAACCATCAGAATACACTCATTGTTGCGGGGCAATCCGACTTATCACTTGAACACGTTCAGGCACAGTATGGTTCTCTCGAAGCATAGACGATAGTGAACATATTCATGCACTCTAAGCAGGCGATTCAGGATTCTCGTTAAGCAGGCATTGTTTCAAAGACAAGCTAGGTGAGTTCGTTCATTAACATGCAAGGCAGGTTCTATCATTCTCTTAAGAAAACATTGCAAGCAAAAACACAGGTTATTATTAAGGCGTGCAAGAATCAGAGAACGAAGTTGTGCCCACTCACCTTGATACATAACGCCGGCGCGGAGCGGGGCATTACACTACTACCGAACATGATCTACAAGTATCACTAACCGGGATAATTCTACCTCCCGTTAGAATTCTCTTCATCTTCGAGAGAGGTGCGGTAGCTATTCTATGTGTGGCTACGAAGCTAGCAGCAATAAATGAATGTGAAGCTCCAGAATCAAATAATGCTACAGCAGGAATTGAAGCTACTAATATGGTACCTGCTATCACTTCGCTTGCAGTAGCTTCCTCAGTGACTGCTAGTGCATATGCCTGACCTCGTCCCTGAGCGGGACCCCTTTGCTGACGAGCTTGTTGGAACAATGCTGCCTGAGGTGGTAGAGGTGGCCTGGCTCCTCCAGGCCCTGTCTGTGTTGCTCCCCCAGCTGGAAGAGCTGCAGGTGGAGCTGGCCGATTCGGAACTCCCTCCCGACGTTCCGAGCAGTCCTTTGAGAAGTGTTGTCCAGATCCGCAAACCAGGCAGAGTCCCAGCTTGTGTCGACATTCCTTTTCAATATGTCCTACCTTGCTGCAGTATGGCAAGTAGGCAGGTTCTTAGTTGCTGCTCTTGGAGGCGGGCTCTTCTGGGGCCGTTTAGCAGATTCCCCTGGTGATGACTTGGACGGTGCTGAGGAGAAGGGACGTTTCAGGCTTGATTCCCTCCGAGTAACGCGCTCCAGCCGACGTGCTGCAGCTAGGACGTCGGTGTAAGAGGTGGGCGCGACCGATCCGATTAACTTCTGAAGCTCGAACCTGAGCCCATTAAAAAACTTTTCTGCCTTCTCCTCTTCGGTAGGAATTAGCGAAGGGGCGAAGCGGCTCAGGCGAATGAATTCGGCGTTATATTCCTCCACCGTCATGTTGCCCTGGATCAGGCGGTTGAATCTGTCTCGGAGTTCTGACCGAGCCACAGCAGGGATGTACATTTCCTGGAAGAGTCTGGAGAACTCCTCCCAGGTAACCTGATCATGTCCGGGCCTTCTTTCTTCGGACAACCACCAATGATGCGCGTTGTCCGTCAGTTGCATCCTGACGGCAGTCATCCATTTGTCCCTTGGTAGTTCGGCGGCCTCCAACTGATGCTATGTGTTCGTAAGCCATTCATGCACTTCAGTTGGTCCTTCCTTGCCCGAGAAGGTACGGGGCTTGAGTTGGCAGAAATCTGTAATAGATCCCATCGCTGGCCGCCTATTTGGTGGATTTGCATGCTCCAATGCTGCGACTAAGCTGTTCCTTAGGTTCTCGGCATCTCGGCGTTGGGTCTTCTGTTGAATCTGTTGTTGTGCTTGCATCATGGCGTAGAATATCTGGAACATTTGCTGGCCGTCCATTGCCTGTCCTGGGGGAAAGACACGCATCGCAGGAGGGAACTGGGGAGGAGGCGGGATGTCATCACGCCAGAACCTGGAACTTGGCTGGCCAGTTTGATTGCTCTGAGAGAATTGTCCTCTGGTATCTGGCGTCGTTCCAGCTTCGCAGGTAAACCCTGCTTCAGTCGGTGTACCCAAGGGGGTCTCGTCACCACTTCTGGGATCCATAACTCTGCACCAAAAGGAAACAATGAGAACGCACAGAGGAATCAAAACAGGATGCAATTCAAGCAATTAAATTGAATTCGACATAGAGTTCAAAAATGATTCAATCAATGAATGAGATCCTATAACCTATCTTATTGCAGGCCTGTTCGGTCCCTAAGTTGAAACCGAACAATTTAGTTTTGACCTGCATGGGCGACCACAAAAACCATGTCACACCCCAGTCCCAAAATGCCGAGGGACTGGAGATACGTGGCAATGGCCAACAGCACGCACCGATGGATAACCCAATTTAATGGAACCATCAGGGCATCCTTAAGCTGTAGATAAGGTCTACTACATAAGTCACACTAATCTCATCCATAAAGATAAAGAATTAAACTGCATACTGAATGGAAATAAGTAGCAACAACAAATCACAGCAAGTCAGTCGGAGGAACAATCCGACTATAGTCTGAATAAGCTGGCTCTATAGGCCAGGAACAAAAGATATAAACATGAAATAAATAAATGAGTACTGGGACAGGCACTCAGGAGAAGTCCTCGGCAGTTACCTTGTCTTCAGTGTTCGGTTCAGCTCCCGCAATAGCTTTAGCTCCGGTCCCGTATACCTCGGGATACTGCTCCTCAGCTAAACCTGGGGACATAATCCATTCCAGGTCCTCAGTGGACATAGCAAGGCACAAAATAAAACAAGCCAAATGAATAAGCAGTACAATAAATAAATGAACAACAGGGTAAACTAAGTAACCATCTATGTGATATGCAAATGAGAGCAACACTAGTACTCAGGCTGAGACCGCTACAAGCTCTGTGTCGGGGAGCCGGGTAGCAGTAATAACACGTAAAGGGTCTAGCTCTGCTGGAGAGTCTACAACCTCACAATAATAGTAGATATATATATAGAACAGCCTGTAGCCTGTGTGTCTCTCCCCACCCAATGTAATCACACAAGCCATGACCATAACGTCTCATGTCCATGTCAGCGAGATTATTACTAATGCAACAAGTCATACTGTCTATAAATAACTGTCTCTATCAAGTCCTGTATCCTATTCAGAATCACCATGAATACCTCAGGAAGATTCTGTCCATGATAGTGTCAAGTGTTCTGGGTTGTAGGGTACTTGATAGGTCAAGTACAAAGTAAGGGGAACATAAATCCATCTCTAAATGACGAACCCAACACCGCATACGGTGTCGGCACCCGACTATGATCGGACACTAGGTACGTCATACGTTCCCTGGGTTAAGCAGTTTAAATCAGTTTATATGAATTTGCACAAGAAATCCAGCAGAGTATTTTTACAGAAAATATGAAAATAATGACTGCAAGTTTGGCAAGGTGCACTTGCCTGAGGTTTGGATTCCACTTAGGTCCTGGTTTCAGAAATTTCCAGAGATGTCTCTGAAAGCTAAAATAAATAGTACCATCACGCTCAGAAGGTGTCAAACAGCTAGGATCGCCTGTCCTTGGGTCCAATTTGGAGACAAGGACAAAAACGACAATTTTGGGCCAAAACGGGGTCCACCGGTGGGCCCGCTTTGCACCAAAAAACGTGTCAGGGTCAATGGTCTCCAAATTCACCAAACTTAGTGTCAACAGGTCAGGAACGCTGATACGAACCCAACAGAACTTTCAGATTTGAATTCCGATGAGCCGATCACGAAATTGCCCGTCGAGGGGGCCTGTGGGGCCCACGACACGCGATTTCGTCAACGTTCTCAGAATCGGACCAAACTTGACCAACAGGACCAGCGTATCGCTACGAGTCCGATGGCACAAGTTTCGTCTCGATCTGACGTGTGTGCACGAAGTTAGGATGAATTACAGAAAAAACGGATACGGAGCGATGTCCGCGGATACGTGTTGATTTCGGTGTGCACGCACACCCGAATCAGCTTCCGCAAAATCCTACATGTCCGTATCGATGAGGCGCACGTATCTGTGAAGACCGTACGCGATCAAGTCATCCCGTTTGGCGGGGCGCACTCAGTTCCGGGGTAAAACAGGGTCTGGTTTTTCCTGTTTTTGGATCGCGGTGTGCGATCACCACAGGACGCGATATCCCGAGCGGTTTATCCGGGCACCGAGAGGGTTATACAGGCTTCACGTAGAAATTTACGGATTCGAATTCTGAGCTACGAGGAGGAAATTAGGAGTACCTGAACAGGGCTTCACGAAACGGGGTTTTTCGTGTCGACACTCGAGTTCGTGTCCTGGACGCTGTGTCCACGCTGTGTCCGGCCTAGGGCTAGGGCTAGGACACGCTGCGGTGGCCGGAGGACCGCCGGAGAGGGCTGGGGGCAGCGGAGGCGGTCGAGGTCGTCGGCGGCGGCGCACCGGAGCGGGCGCTGGACAGGCGGCCGGCTGTTGCGGCCGGAGGCAGCGTCGGAGGGGTCGTCTGCGGGAGGAGGAGGAAGAAGAGGAAGGGAGAGGTGGCGGTTCTGTGGGGCTCGTCGGCGAGGGTGCTTGCTGGGGCGGCTCACGGCGGTTGGGAGGCGGAGAGCAGCGGCCAGGGGAGGGGTCGGATCTAGGGTTCCGGCGAGGGGCTCGGGTAGGGGAAGATGAGGGAGGAGGAGGAGGTCGGGGTATTTATAGGGGGCTGGGGCGAGGGTTGGCCGGGGACGACGTGGGCGAGGGGTTCGAAGGGGGACGACGTGGGCGAGTGGTTCGGAGGGGGAGGCGGTCGTGGCGGCGCCTTTTCCGGCGGGCGACGGGAATTACGGGCGGCGTGGGGGTGACAGGGGAGAGGGGATGCGGGTCGGGTCGGGCGCGGATCCGGGTTGGCGGACCCGCCCGACCCGCTAGGTTGTGTGAGGCTGGGCTGGGTTCTAACGAGCTCGGCCCACTGGGCCGGGCCGGGCCCAAAACAGTAAATAAAAATAATAACAGTAAATAAAAATAATAAAAATTATTTAATTAATTAATTTAATTAGAAAAATAGTTTTAGGCTTTTTAAAAATAGGTCTGAGGCCCAATAAAATCCCAGAAAATTACCCTAAGTCCAGTTTTCTATTTTACACCTTAAAATTATATTTTCATTTCATTTTAATGTTATTTATTGGTAATTAAAAATTACAACTCACTACAGGGCCTATGTAAATTCCTGAAAAATTGCATATTAATTCCAAAAATTGTTTTAAAAATCTAAAAATATAGGGTATTTACAGTGCGGGCCTGGGGTTGCGCCCGTACAAGGCTTTAATGATTTGCATAGCAAGCACATATTCAGAGTACGCAGATAAATTGAAACACAGATTTGAAACATGGAAAAGTTCTCTTTATTGATAATGAACATCTATTAGAAACTCCTGAACGAGTCAGCTAATATGCCGCACGGGCTTACAAAAGTGTTGACTCAAAATGAGATAGCAGTCATGTACATTACATCCCTTTATAAACTTAAAATGATAAAGACCTCCAGGCTGGAGGACGGCTTTGCCACGAAGCTGCATTTGTGTATGAAGAGTTGCAAGCTTCTGCCTTCAAAATATTTCAAGGGGCACGGTGAAGATGCGCCAACAGCTGGACTGGATCGGGAAGACGACTTCGGCTCCTCGTTCGGTTCGCCTTGTTACGGAGAACCTGTTTCAACGAGGGTCAGCATGTCGAAACATACTGGTGAAGGTGAGCTAGCCGAACTATACGAATCAACACGTTGTTTTAATAAAACATGCATATTTATGGGTTTCTATCTTGCCTTAGTTCATTTACAAGTAAGCAGCATATAGAATTTACTGAAATGAACGTGCCAGCGTTTGGTGGATTTTATCTGACCGTCTGAATTACCTGCACAATACTTACTATGCCTTCCCTGCCACGAAGACACAAGTTAGTTTGCAATAGGTTTAAATATACACGATGATCACTGGCGTGGTGCCATAAGGGACATAGTCAAGGACAGGGATATCATGCAACGAGAACACGACAAGCACACGATGCGTTGTAAGCCATCCCCTCCAGCACACAATGACTACACACGAGTTCCGCCGGGACCGGAACGGTGCCAGTGTCCCAGCGACCGTCCGCAGAACTTACCCTTGTGCACAAGTTGTCCATGATCGAACAATACATTTTCGTAACAATCAGTTTACGCCTTCGAGGCAACACGATGTAGAAGACATATCAATAATTGTTAAACATTCATGCACTTCAGGCAACACGAGTACGAGACATGTATTTGCACAAGACAAGCAACAATTCATGATTTATTTCTAAACGAACAAGCATGCAGTTTAGTATTTGTTCACGAAGTTATTGACAAGCATAATAAACTAAGTCTATTCTCTTTTATCTTGGTTTCTTTTATTATTACTTGGTATCGTTTGATCGGGGCAAGGAGAATACAAGATTTAGGGTGTAAAGTTGGAAGCAGGGCTAGCTAATCGGGTTGTTAGCCACTCACTTAGATTGTTGGAAGGGAAAAAGAAAGAGGCACTTCACGACTCCGCTCGCAAGCCGCCTACTGCTCGTTCACCTGCATTACGAACAGCTCGATCAATACCTCTTCCACTTTTCCAATCTCGGAATTGAAGTGCAGTTCAATGAACGAAATCAATAAAAACCATCGAAACCGTTCAAAGAAAACAAGCAAATCCCAAAACCAACTCAAACCACGAAAGCAACAAGCGACATCGAAAACCGAGGCAATAAAAGATAGCAGCGGAGAGGTCCCTCCTGACTCTGCCTCTAAGTCGATCCTGAGGGCACGGTCCACTGAATATGGGAATCAATTCCGAAGAAACAAATCCATAATGAGGACGAGTTCTTAATTCAATCTATCCCGATCGAACGATACCGTCTTGTGTTTCTTAGCCGCGCTCTCCGCACCGGGAGAACGGGGCGCTACACCTATAATATTTGAAAATGATGAAACATTTTGCCCTAAAAGTGTGATAAGGAAGTATTTAGGCGTGGAGCCGCCTACCATATATGGTAAAAGTTTTGTGACGCTGTCGTGGCTCCGCCACAACTTTATGCACCTAAATCGTATTGGTGAGGAAAAAATCTTAGTGGATGCGGAACGACTAAGTATAACATTTAATATTTTTATTTATGTAATATATATTTATTTAGTTTAACAAATATAATTTTTTATTATATGTTCAGGTTACTGCTTGCACCAGGACCTACTTACTAGGTCTAATAAACAGAATTTTATTTCCAAACTTCGGATTTAGGGCAAATTTTCGTTTTTTACCTTTTCTGGAATATCTGACAGAACCTACCCGTCATGCATGGGGAGCTTCTGTATTGGCATATCTGTACAACTCCATGTCAAATTTTGTGCATTTTATTTCAGCTGATAAAAGACAAAAAAATTTGAATGGATGTATGACATTATTACAGGTATAAAATTTTCATATAATTTTCTTTACTAAAAAAATATGTACACTTACATGATATAATTTTTGTAGGTTTGGTCCTACGAGCACTTCGGTATCGGTAGGCCAGTCTCCCGTATTGATACTGAAGATGGTGTCTTTCCATCAGCTTTATGCTGGATGACGGCTGCAGCTGATCTAAATCGATGTGCTCACAAGGATATCGCAGTATATCGGGGCCAATTCGATTCACTTAGCTTTAACGAGGTAATTTTTTATAGTGTCTTATATATATTTTTGAATTTCATACAGTCAATATTGTAAACCCCCTCGACCAGATTCCAGTATTTTAGGAATATTTTTCACAATTTAGGATTTGTTGCAATAATTTATAATTTATTTTGCTTACATATCCTGTTGACTTGTGCACATGTCCATCACCTAATTATTTGGAGCTTTACCTTGACTGTTATCCCTGAACGAAGTTCACGTACCTCTCCTAGACATGCCAGTCTACTATCCTGCACTTTGTGCAACTCCCAGATACTTAGTTTTGAGCCTCGTATAAGACGCACAAATAGCGTTACAAACGTCCGTATTTAATTCCTATTTTAAATTCTAGACCTGTACCCATCCCTGTTCCAATAGAGATTTGAGGCCCAATATGCACCTGTTTTGCCCAGACAAAAATACGTTATTTTTCTACACTGAGTATACTACATTTAGTATATTGTCACCGTAGAAAAATTATGGCCCTACCTGCCTCTAAATAATTAGAGAACACCGTACGCAGTATTTATTAATTAAATAAATACGATGGCCCGTATCACCCCAAAACCAGGCCCAGTCCCTGTCCAGACTCACCCCCACCCCCTCGGGACCCTCACACAGCTTTTTCCTTCAATCCTGTGAATTTTAGTATTTTTCGGAATCGGGTGTTTTCCCAGACAATTTCGTAATTGCGCAATTTCCCAAAACTAGGACTTTACGCAATTTATGAAATTACAGGGACAATCCTGCAAATTTCAGTGCGAGATGTCACCCCCTCACTGGCCGGTGAACCTGCACCGTCCATTTGGAGACGGGACCCACCCGAAAAGATCCCGTAAATATCTTGTAAATATCTCGAGATATTTTTAGATATTTTCTTAAAATACTATTATTATTTTCTATATAAGAAAATAAAAAGAAAAGAAATAAAATTTAAACCTAACCCTACCCCCATCTCAGCCGCAGCCGACCCCCCCCCCCCCGCCGGCCTCGGCGAGCCCCCTCCCGCGGCAAGCCCCGCCGGAGCGGCACCCCTTCCCCCCCCGGCCGCGGCGAGCCCCCCACCCCCGCTGGCCCCTCTCTCCTCAGCTCCCCCTCTTCCCCTGAGCTCGCCCCCCCCCCCCCGCGGCAAGCCCCGCCGGAGCGGCGCCCCTCCCCCCCCGGCCGCGGGGAGCCCTCGCCGGAGCAGTCCCGTCGCTCCTCTCCTCCCCCGAGCCCCTCTTCCCTCCGCCACCTCCGTCACAGCCACCACCACCATCATCATCACCACTCATCCGCCTCCTCCTCTCTCCTCCTCCTCCTCTTCCCTCCACCGCCACCACCATCATCAATCACCACATCCTCCACCTCCTCGGCCACTCCCCAATCCGGCCAGCACCCAGCCACCCTCCGCCTGACGACTCCCCAGCTACCCCCGATCTCCTCCCTGACTTCCTCCCCCACGGTCCCGAGCAGCACCTCAAACCACCATGTCCACCACCCATCACCACCACATGTCTTCCTCCGGCGACACCCTAAGCCGTCACGGCGAAGCCCCGACGAAGCCCCGGCGAGCCTCCACTGGACTCAGAACGGACACAGCAGTCGGACACAGCCGGACACGTCCAGGACACAAATCCTGTGTCTAAACGACACACGGACACGTGAAATTCAGATTTCAGGGAGTCCTGTTCAGGTAACGATTTCTTTCTACTCGTAATTCCGATTTCAATTCCGTCAGTTGCGTCGTGGAGACTATGTAACCATCTCGGTGCCTGTGCAACCCGCTCGGAGCATCGCGTCCTGTGGCGATCGCGAACCGCGATCCAAATACAGGAAAAACAATGACCCGATTCACCCCGGAACTGGGTACGCCCCGCCAAACGGGACGACTTGGTCGCACGCGGTCTTTACCAAAATGTGCGCGACGTTGATACGGACGTGTAGGAATTCGGAGAAGTTGATTTGGATGTGCATGCACACCGGAATCAACGCGTATCCGCCGACACCGCCCCGTATCCGTCAGTTCTGGAACATGCTGCAACTTTGTGTACACACGTCGGATCGAAACGAAACTTACGCCATCGGACTCATAGCGATACGCTGGTCCTGTGATCCAAGTTTGGTTCGATTCTGAGAACGTTGACAAAATCGCGTATCGTGGGCCCCACAGGCTCCACTTGATGGGCGATTTTGTGACCGGCTCATCAAAATCCAATTCTGGAAGTTCCGTTGGGTTTGTATCATCGTTCCTGACTTGTTGATACTAAGTTTGGCGAATTTGGAGACCTTTGACCCTGGCACATTTTTCGGTGCAAAGCGGCCCACATGTGGACCCCGCTTTGACCAGAAACTGTCATTTTTGCCCCTGCGTCCAAATTGGACGAAAGGACAGACGTTTCTAGCTATTTGATATTTTCTGAGACTGTTAGTGATATTTATTTCAGCATCCGGAGACTTTCCTTCTGAGGCCATAGTTTCTGACTTCTTGGCACTTGACATCGGGACGCTACATATTTGCAGCTCTCTTGCCAGGCAAGTATACCTTGC
Organism: Iris macrosiphon; assembly: GCA_036927795.1. NCBI lineage: Eukaryota > Viridiplantae > Streptophyta > Magnoliopsida > Asparagales > Iridaceae > Iris > Iris macrosiphon. The sequence continues at coordinate 178,195,972 of JAYESA010000002.1, read as the reverse complement.
CTTATTGTACTGTTTAAATTCAGTTATTGTTAGTTACATGTTTATTTATTATATAAATGTGCGCGTCCGAGCAGACTCGGGTGCAGTCAACGATGGCGTTGACGTTAGGACTTGTGTCTGACCTAGTGTCTAGTAGACCCACCTAAAAGTTGTGAAGTTATTGATATAACTTCCCAGGCCTTGACACATATCATTACACGTCACAGAGTGAGTACATGTAGGGACGCGTGCCTCATGCGCGACTGGCCATCAGTGTGAGCAACACGTGTAGCGATATTTAGCTAAGTTGTTTATTTTATTGAGACTTGCATCATAGTAGGAGGTGTCCACGTCGTTTTCACGACTTGTACATCTGTATTGGGCGGAAAAGATACTAGTAGACGTATGGGACACCCCCTCCTTATATATTCTTGTTGCCTGATACCATACTCTTCGGAGATGGGGTATTCCTGTTGCCTGATACCATACTCTTCGGAGATGGGGTATTCCTGTTGCCTGATACCATGCTGCTCGAAGATGGGGTATTGGTTTTCTTGTTTTCGTTACCATGCTCCGAGGAGGATGGGGTACTGCTTGTGCCCTTGCGACGGGGGCATATGTGGCATATACTAGCCAGTCCCGACGATTGGTGAATTACGTCAACATATGTCTGAGCCTAAACATTTCCATGCGTACTACAAGGTCTTTAAATTGCATTCACTTAGATGGTTTGTAAACACCCTATATTTTTAGATTTTTTAAAAATTAATTTTTGGAATTAATATGCAATTTTTTAGGAATTTACATAGGCCCTGTAGTGAGTTTGTAATTTCTAATTGCCAATAAATAACATTAAAATGAAATGAAAATATGATTTTATGGTGTTAAATAGAAAACCGGACTTAGGGTAATTTTCTGGGATTTTATTGGGCCTCAGACCTATTTTTAAAAGCCTAAAAACTAATTTCTAATTAAATTAATTTATTATTATTATTATTATTATTTACTGTTATTATTATTATTTTTATTCTGTTGTTTGGGCCCGGCCCGGCCCAGTGGGCCGAGCCCAGTGACCCAGCCCAGCCCCCTTGGCTTAGCGAGTCGGGCGGGTCCGCCAACCCGGATCCGCGCCCGACCCGACCCGCATCCCCTCTCCCCTGTCACCCCCACGCCGCCCGTAATTCCCGCCGCCCGCCGAAAAAGGCGCCGCCACGACCGCCTCCCCCTCCGAACCCCTCGCCCACGTCGTCCCCGGCCAACCCTCGCCCCAGCCCCCTATAAATACCCCGACCTCCTCCTCCTCCCTCATCTTCCCCTACCCGAGCCCCTCGCCGGAACCCTAGATCCGACCCCTCCCCTGGCCGCTGCCCTCCGCCTCCCAACCGCCGTGAACCGCCCCAGCAAGCACCCTCGCCGGCGAGCCCCACAGAACCGCCACCTCTCCCTTCCTCTTCTTCCTCCTCCTCCCGCAGACGACCCCTCCGACGCTGCCTCCGGCCGCAACAGCCGGCCGCATGTCCAGCGCCCGCTCCGGTGCGCCGCCGCCGACGACCTCGACCGCTTCCGCTGCCCCCAGCCCTCTCCGGCGGTCCTCCGGCCACCGCAGCGTGTCCTAGCCCTAGCCCTAGGCCGGACACAGCGTGGACACAGCGTCCAGGACACGAACTCGCGTGTCGGACACGAAAAACCCCGTTTCGTGAAGCCCTGTTCAGGTACTCCTAATTTCCTCCTCGTAGCTCGGAATTCGAATCCGTAAATTTCTACGCGAAGCCTGTATAACCCTCTCGGTGCCCGGACAAACCGCTCGGGGCATCGCGTCCTGTGGTGATCGCACACCGCGATCCAAAAACAGGAAAAACCAGACCCTGTTTCACCCCAGAACTGAGTGCGCCCCGCCAAACAGGATGACTTGGTCGCGTGCGGTCTTCGCAGATACGTGCGCCTCGTCGATATGGACGTGTAAGATTTCGCGGAAGCTGATTCGGGTGTGCGTGCACACCGAAATCAACGCGTATCCGCGGACATCGCCCCGTATCCGTCTTTTCTGCAATTTACCCTAACTTCGTGCACACACGTCAGATCGAGACAAAACTTGCGCCATCGGACTCGTAGCGATACGCTGGTCCTGTGGGTCAAGTTTGGTCCGATTCTGAGAACGTTGACGAAATCGCGTGTCGTGGGCCCCACTGGCCCCGTTCGACGGGCGATTTTGTGATCGGCTCATCGGAATTCAAATCTGAAAGTTCCGTTTGGTTCGTATCAGCGTTCCCGACCTGTTGACACTAAGTTTGGTGAATTTGGAGACCGTTGACCCTGACATATTTTTCGGTGCAAAGCGGGCCCACCGGTGGACCCTGTTTTTGCTCGAAATTACCGTTTTTGCCCTTGTCTCCAAATTGGACCCAAGGACAGGCGTTCCTAGCTGTTTGACACCTTCTGAGCGTGATGGTACTGTTTATTTCAGCTTTCAGAGACATCTCTGGAAATTTCCGAAACCAGGACCTAAGTGAAATCCAAACCTCAGGCAAGTGCACCTTGCCAAACTTGCAGTCATTATTTTTATATTTTCTGTAAAAATACTCTGCTGGATTTTTTGTACAAATTCATATAAACTGATTTAAACTGCTTAACCTAGGGAACGTATGACGTACCTAGTGTTCGATCATAGTCGGGTACCGACACCGTACGCGGTGTTGGGTTCGTCATTTAGAGATTTATTTACGATCCCCTTACTTTGTACTTGACCTATCAAGTACCTTACAACCCAGGACACTTGACACTATCATGGACATAATCCTCCTGAGATATTCGTGGTGATTCTGTATAGGATACATGACTTGATAGAGACATTTATTATAGACAGTATGACTTGTTGCATTAGTTATAGTCCCGCTGACATGGACATGAGACGTTATGGTCATGGCTTGCGTGATTACATTGGGTGGGGAGAGACACACAGGCTACAGGCTGTTCTATATATATATATCTACTATTATTGTGAGGTTGTAGACTCTCCAGCAGAGCTAGACCCTTTACGTGTTATTACTACTACCGGCTCCCCGACACAGAGCTTGTAGCGGTCTCAGCCTGAGTACTAGTGTTGCTCTCATTTGCATATCACATAGATGGTTACTTAGTTTACCCTGCTGTTCATTTATTTATTGCACTGCTTATTCATTTGGCTTATTTTATTTTGTGCCTTGCTATGTCCACTGAGGACCTGGAATGGATTATGTCCCCAGGTTTAGCTGAGGAGCAGTATCCCGAGGTATACGGGACCGGAGCTGAAGTTATTGCTGGAGCTGAACCGAACACTGAAGACGAGGTGACTGCCGAGGACTTCACCTGAGTGCCTGTTCCAGTACTCATTTATTTATTTCATGTTTATATCTCTTGTTCCTGGCCTATAGAGCCAGCTTATTCAGACTATAGTCGGATTGTTCCTCCGACTGTCTTGCTATGATATTGTTGCTACTTATTTCCATTTGATTATGCAGTTTATTTCTTTATCTTTATGGATGAGATTAGTGTGACTTGTTGCAGTAGACCTTCTTTACAGCTTAAGCACGCCCTGATGATTCCATTAAATTGGGTTATCCATCGGTGCGTGCTGCTGGCCATTGCCACGCATCTCCAGTCCCTCGGCATTTTGGGACTGGGGCGTGACATGGTTTTTGTGGTGGCCCATGCAGGTCAAAACTAAATTGTTCGGTTTCAACTTAGAGACCGAACAGGCCTGCAATAAGATAGGTTATAGGATCTCATCCATTGATTGAATCGTTTTTGAACTCTATGTCGAATTCAATTTAATTGCTTGAATTGCATCCTGTTTTGATTCCTCTGTGCGTTCTCATTGTTTCCTTTTGGTGCAGAGTTATGGATCCCAGAAGTGGTGACGAGACCCCCTTGGGTACACCGACTGAAGCAGGGTTTACCTGCGCAGCTGGAACGACGCCAGATACCAGAGGACAATCCTCTCAGAGCAATCAAACTGGCCAGCCAAGTTCCAGGTTCAGGCGTGATGACATCCCGCCTCCTCTCCAGTTCCCTCCTGCGATGCCTGTCTTTCCCGCAGGACAGGCAATGGACGGCCAGCAAATGTTCCAGATGTTCTACGCCATGATACAGGCACAACAACAGATCCAACAGGAGACCCAACGCCGAGAGGCCGAGAACCTAAGGAACAGCCTAGTCGCAGCATTGGAGCATGCAAATCCACCAAATAGGCGGCCAGCGATGGGATCTATTACAGATTTCTGCCAACTCAAGCCCCGTACCTTCTCGGGCAAGAAAGGACCAACTGAAGTGCATGAATGGCTTACGAACACACAGCATCAGTTGGAGGCCGCCGAACTACCAAGGGACAAATGGATGACTGCCGTCAGGATGCAATTGACGGTCAACGTGCATCATTGGTGGTTGTCCGAAGAAAGAAGGCTCAGACATGATCAGGTTACCTGGAAGGAGTTCTCCAGACTCTTCCAGGAAATGTACATCCCTGCTGTGGCTCGGTCAGAACTCCAAGACAGATTCAACCGCCTGATCCAGGGCAACATGACGGTGGAGGAATATAACGCCGAATTCATTCGCCTGAGCCGCTTCGTCCATTCGCTAATTCCTACCGAAGAGGAGAAGGCGGAAAAGTTCTTTGATGGGCTCAGGTTCGAGCTTCAGAAGTTAATCGGATCGGTCGTGCCCACCTCTTACACCGACGTCCTAGCTGCAGCACGTCGGCTGGAGCGCGTTACTCGGAGGGAATCAAGCCTGAAACGTCCCTTCTCCTCAGCACCGTCCAAGTTATCACCAGGGGAATCTGCTAAACGGCCCCAGAAGAGCCCGCCTCCAAGAGCAGCAACTAAGAACCTGCCTACTTGCCATTACTGCAGCAAGGTAGGACATATTGAAAAGGAATGTCGACGCAAGCTGGGACTCTGCCTGGTTTGCGGATCTGGACAACACTTCTCAAAGGACTGCTCGGAACGTCGGGAGGGAGTTCCGAATCGGCCAGCTCCACCTGCAGCTCTTCCAGCTGGGGGAGCAACACAGACAGGGCCTGGAGGAGCCAGGCCACCTCTACCACCTCAGGCAGCATTGTTCCAACAAGCTCGTCAGCAAAGGGGTTCCGCTCAGGGACGAGGTCAGGCATATGCACTAGCAGTCACTGAGGAAGCTACTGCAGGCGAAGTGATAGCAGGTACCATATTAGTAGCTTCAATTCCTGCTGTAGCATTATTTGATTCTGGAGCTTCGCATTCATTTATTGCTGCTAGCTTCGTAGCCACACATAGAATAGCTACCGCACCTCTCTCGAAGATGAAGAGAATTCTAACGGGATGTGAAATTATCCCGGTTAGTGATACTTGTAGATCATGTTCGGTAGTAGTCTGTGGCCGAGAGATGCGAGCCCAATTCCTGATCTTTTCTATGCCTGATTACGATATTGTACTTGGTATGGACTGGTTAAGTCAGTACCATGCGACACTGGATTGCCGGCTTGGAAAAGTGATATTTAGACCCCCTAGCCTTCCTGAGTTTGAATTTCTACGAGGAGCTATAGAACAAGGGGTCCATCCAACTCTTAGGGTATTGACTGTAGAAGAAGATTCAACTTACCCAAGAGTCATAACGAAATTTGTGGATGTGTTTTCCGACGATCTTCCAGGTTTACCACCTGATCGGGAGATAGAATTCACAATAGACCTAACTCCAGGAGCCGAACCTATCATTTCATCGGTATATCGGCTAGCACCTAAGGAGTTAGTGGAGCTGAAAACACAAGTTGACGACCTTCTGAAGAAAGGATTTATCCGGCCCAGTGTTTCACCATGGGGAGCACCTATACTTTTTGTACCCAAGAAGGACGGATCTGTACGGCTGTACATTGATTACAGAGCCCTTAATGCTGTAACTATTAAGAACCGGTACCCATTACCACGCATTGATGATTTGTTTGACCAATTGAGTGGTGCTAAGGTATTCTCAAAGATTGACCTTAGATCCGGTTATCACCAGATTAGGGTGAAGAAGGAAGATATCCCAAAGACGGCCTTCAGAACTAAGTATGGACATTATGAGTTCCTAGTTATGCCGTTTGGTTTAACCAACACACCCGTCGTATTTATGAGTTTGATGAACGGGGTCTTCCATCAGTACTTGGATAAGTTCGTGGTGGTATTCATTGATGATATCCTAGTCTACTCCAAGAACCACGAAGAGCACGAGGAACACCTTACAATTGTGCTAGAAACTTTGAGAAGGGAGAAGCTATATGCCAAACTCAGCAAATGTGAGTTCTGTATGGACAAGGTGCCATTCTTAGGGCATATTATCTCGGGTGAAGGACTGTCTGTGGACCCAGAAAAGGTCACTGCTATAGAAACCTGGCCTACCCCTACCTCTGTTGCAGAAGTGAGAAGTTTTCTTGGACTTGCTGGGTATTATCGGCGGTTCGTAGAAAATTTTTCAAGGATCGCAGAGCCGATGACTAAGCTGACACGGAAGGATCAGGAGTTCCTATGGACAGAAGAATGCCAGAATACCTTTGAAGAGTTGAAGAGGCGTCTAACAACAGCACTAGTCTTGACTCTTCCCTCAGGGTCAGGAGGTTTTGTTGTATACAGTGATGCGTCCGGTAGTGGACTAGGTTGTGTCTTGATGCAACATGGCAAGGTTATCGCTTATGCATCGAGGCAGCTGAAGGTCCACGAGAAGAACTACCCAACACACGACCTGGAGCTAGCTGCAGTGATTTTTGCATTGAAGATCTGGAGATATTATCTGTATGGAGAGAAGGTCGAGATATTCACTGATCATAAGAGCTTAAAGTATGTTTATACACAGAAGGAGCTCAACATGAGGCAAAGGCGTTGGCTTGAGTTGATGGTGGACTTTGACATCGATCTGCAGTACCACCCGGGGAAAGCAAATATTGTAGCCGACGCCCTCAGCAGAAAACCCTCGGCTTATTTCTTGACGGAGCAGCCCCAGCTATTACAAGACTTGCAAGATCTTCAGATAGAGGTTGTTCTACCTGGACAAAATAGTTTGCTGGCTAACCTCGAATTGAAGTCATCACTGGTGGAGAGAATCAATGAAGCTTTGCCTAATGATGCCAGATTCTGAAGGCTGAGAGAAAGAACAGAAGCAGGCCTGCAGACGGGACTTCGCATCCACAAGGACGGAACATTAAGGTGCGGAAATTGCCTATGTGTTCCAAATGGAGAATTAAGGCAGGAATTGATGACAGAAGCCCATAGCTCCATATACTCGGTTCATCCAGGAGGAACCAAGATGTACCGGGACCTAAGACAATATTACTGGTGGCATGGAATGAAAAGGGAGATTGCCCGATTTGTGGCAAAATGCTTAGTCTGCCAGCAGGTGAAGGCCGAACACCAAAGGACTGCAGGTATGTTGCAGCCGCTTCCCATCCCTGAATGGAAGTGGGAGCATATTACCATGGACTTCGTCACTGGATTTCCAAGAAGCCCTAGTGGTAAGGATGCAGTATGGGTCATCGTGGATCGACTCACTAAGTCGGCTCACTTTTTGCCGTTCAGAGTCGAACAATCCACGGAAGTACTAGCCGACATGTATATCCGACAGATCGTAAAATTACATGGAGTGCCGGTTAGTATTGTATCAGATCGAGACTCGAGATTTACATCTCACTTCTGGCGAAGCATGCAAGAGAGTCTCGGCACCAGACTCAAGTTCAGTACTGCCTATCATCCTCAGACAGATGGCCAATCAGAGCGCACAATTCAGATCCTGGAGGATATGCTACGATCATGTATACTGGACTTCGGAGGATCTTGGGAAGATCATCTGCACTTAGTGGAGTTTTCCTACAACAACAGCTATCAGGCAAGCATTCAGATGGCACCTTTCGAGGCGTTGTACGGAAGGAAGTGCAGATCACCAATATGCTGGAGTGACGTTGGCGAACGTCAAATACTGGGTCCAGAGTTGGTAACAGAGACAGTGGAGAAAGTAAAACAGATTCAGAACCATCTCCGTGCAGCCCAGGATAGACAGAAGCATTGGGCCGATGCACACCGACGACCCCTGGAGTTCAAGGAAGGAGAGCATGTATTTTTGAGGATCTCGCCCACTAGAGGTACTATCAGATTCGGCAGCAGAGGCAAGTTGAGCCCAAGGTACATTGGGCCATTTGATATCTTGGAGCGTATCGGGGAGGTGGCTTACCGTCTTGCATTACCTCCATCCTTAGAGGGAGTGCATGACGTATTCCACGTCTCACAAATGAGGAGATATGTGACGGACCAAAGTCATATAGTTGATCATTCCGAGATTTTGGTGGGACCTAGCCTGAGATACGAAGAACAGCCAGTGGGTATACTCGACACCAGCGAGAAGACACTGCGAGGGCAGACAATCAGGCTGGTTCGAGTAGCTTGGAAGCAGCACTCTCCTGACGAATCGACCTGGGAGCGAGAAGATGTTATGCGGCAGCGTTATCCACACATATTTGCAGAATCAGGTAGAACCTAAGCATTCTTTAATTCTGTAAATCTTGCCTTTATAGTTTACCCTTCGATTGCGAGGACGCAATCCTCTTAAGGGGGGTAGATTGTAAATACCCTATATTTTTAGATTTTTTAAAAATCAATTTTTGGAATTAATATGCAATTTTTCAGGAATTTACATAGGCCCTGTAGTGAGTTTGTAATTTTTAATTACCAATAAATAATATTAAAATAAAATGAAAATATGATTTTATGGTGTAAAATAGAAAACCGGACTTAGGGTAATTTTCTGGGATTTTATTGGGCCTTAGACCTATTTTTAAAAGCCTAAAAACTAATTTCTAATTAAATTAATTTATTATTATTATTATTATTTACTGTTATTATTATTATTTTTATTCTGTTGTTTGGGCCCGGCCCGGCCCAGTGGGCCGAGCCCAGTGACCCAGCCTAGCCCCCTTGGCTTAGCGGGTCGGGCGGGTCCGCCAACCCGGATCCGCGCCCGACCCGACCCGCATCCCCTCTCCCCTGTCACCCCCACGTCGCCCGTAATTCCCGCCGCCCGCCGGAAAAGGCGCCGCCACGACCGCCTCCCCCTCCGAACCCCTCGCCCACGTCGTCCCCGGCCAACCCTCGCCCCAGCCCCCTATAAATACCCCGACCTCCTCCTCCTCCCTCATCTTCCCCTACCCGAGCCCCTCGCCGGAACCCTAGATCCGACCCCTCCCCTGGCCGCTGCCCTCCGCCTCCCAACCGCCGTGAGCCGCCCCAGCAAGCACCCTCGCCGACGAGCCCCACAGAACCGCCACCTCTCCCTTCCTCTTCTTCCTCCTCCTCCCGCAGACGACCCCTCCGACGCTGCCTCCGGCCGCAACAGCCGGCCGCCTGTCCAGCGCCCGCTCCGGTGCGCCGCCGCCGACGACCTCGACCGCCTCCGCTGCCCCCAGCCCTCTCCGGCGGTCCTCCGGCCACCGCAGCGTGTCCTAGACCTAGGCCGGACACAGCGTGGACACAGCGTCCAGGACACGAACTCGCGTGTCGGACACGAAAAACCCCGTTTCGTGAAGCTCTGTTCAGGTACTCCTAATTTCCTCCTCGTAGCTCGGAATTTGAATCCGTAAATTTTTATGCGAAGCCTGTATAACCCTCTCGGTGTCCGGACAAACCGCTCGGGGCATCGCGTCCTGTGGTGATCGCACACCGAGATCCAAAAACAGGAAAAACCAGACCCTGTTTCACCCCGGAACTGAGTGCGCCCCGCCAAACGGGATGACTTGGTCGCGTGCGGTCTTCACAGATACGTGCACCTCGTCGATACGGACGTGTAGGATTTCGCAGAAGCTTATTCGGGTGTGCGTGCACACCGGAATCAACGCGTATCCGCGAACATCGCCCCGTATCCGTTTTTTCTGTAATTCACCCTAACTTCGTGCACACACGTCAGATCGAGACAAAACTTGCGCCATCGGACTCGTAGCGATACGCTGGTCCTGTGGGTCAAGTTTGGTCCGATTCTGAGAACGTTGACGAAATCGCGTGTCGTGGGCCCCACAAGCCCCGCTCGACGGGCGATTTTGTGATCGGCTCATCGGAATTCAAATCTGAAAGTTCCGTTGGGTTCGTATCAGCGTTCCTGACCTGTTGACACTAAGTTTGATAAATTTGGAGACCGTTGACCCTGACACATTTTTCGGTGCAAAGCGGGCCCACCGGTGGATCCCGTTTTTGCCCAAAATTGCCGTTTTTGCCCTTGTCTCCAAATTGGACCCAAGGACAGGCGTACTGTTTATTTCAGCTTTCGAAGACATCTCTGGAAATTTCTGAAACCAGGACCTAAGTGGAATTCAAACCTCAGGCAAGTGCACCTTGCCAAACTTGCAGTCATTATTTTCATATTTTCTGTAAAAATACTCTGCTGGATTTCTTGTGCAAATTCATATAAACTGATTTAAACTGCTTAACCTAGGGAACGTATGATGTACCTAGTGTCCGATCATAGTCGGGTACCGACACCGTACGCGGTGTTGGGTTCGTCATTTAGAGATGGATTTACGATCCCCTTACTTTGTACTTGGCCTATCAAGTACCCTACAACCCAGGACACTTGACACTATCATGGATAGAATCCTCCTGAGATATTCGTGGTAATTCTGTATAGGATACAGGACTTGATAGAGACATTTATTATAGACAGTATGACTTGTTGCATTAGTTATAATCCCGCTGACATGGACATGAGACGTTATGATCATGGCTTGCGTGATTACATTGGGTGGGGAGAGACACACAGGCTACAGGCTGTTATATATATATATCTACTATTATTGTGAGGTTGTAGACTCTCCAGCAGAGCTAGACCCTTTACGTGTTATTACTGCTACCGGCTCCCCGACACAGAGCTTGTAGCGGTCTCAGCCTGAGTACTAGTGTTGCTCTCATTTGCATATCACATAGATGGTTACTTAGTTTACCCTGCTGTTCATTTATTTATTGCACTGTTTATTTATTTGGCTTGTTTTATTTTGTGCCTTGCTATGTCCACTGAGGACCTGGAATGGATTATGTCCCCAGGTTTAGCTGAGGAGCAGTATCCCGAGGTATACGGGACCGGAGCTGAAGTTATTGCTGGAGCTGAACCGAACACTGAAGACGAGGTGACTGCCGAGGACTTCACCTGAGTGCCTGTCCCAGTACTCATTTATTTATTTTATGTTTATATCTCTTGTTTCTGGCCTATAGAGGCAGCTTATTCAGACTATAGTCGGATTGTTCCTCCGACTGACTTGCTGTGATGTTGTTGCTACTTATTTCCATTTGATTATGCAGTTTATTTTTTTATCTTTATGGATGAGATTAGTGTGACTTGTTGTAGTAGACCTTCTTTACAGCTTAAGCACGCCCTGATGATTCCATTAAATTGGGTTATCCATCGGTGCGTGCTGCTGGCCATTGCCACGCATCTCCAGTCCCTCGGCATTTTGGGACTGGGGCGTGACATGGTTAGCACACCCCTTTATTTATTCAGTATTTATATTATGGCATGTTATTTTTATGTATCTTGCTATGTCCCTCTGAGGACCTGGTCCCCTGCCAGGTGTATATGTTCTTGAGCATTCGCAGGAGAGCAGATCCAGGCATGTTACGTATATCCCGATGAGGTCTTCTCTTCGATCCTCGTGATTGTCAGATGTTGTTCTTATATGGTGTGTATCTGGTTCCTTTTATATTCTATTTCGGCAGTAGATTTGTTTCCATCCGACTGTCATTCTTTAGATATTTGTTATTGAGATCTAGTTACCTGATTATTGGTTATTCCTGTATATGTGATATTCTGTGGATGAGATTTAGATATTATCCTGTGACTTGTGATTAATTATACCACTGGTGAACTATTGTTCATTATACAGCGTACGCACGTATATATGGTTTCCATATATTGGAGTTGTCATATATACGGGCGGCTGGCATGGTTACGTATCCTAGTCCTACGTATTTTGGGACTGGGGCGTGACATATTTTTAGTGGTGGCCCATGCAGGTCAGAGCATATTGTCTCGGTTACGTTACTGTACCGAACAAGCCTGCACCTAGGATTAGAGCATAGGATCTCATCCATAATTGACTATGACTTATCTTCCTTCCAGTCTGTCCTACTTACATAATTGTATCCTGCTTGATTCATGTGCTTCCCTGATAATTCCTCGAGTATAGCCCCTGCTAGAATATAGGAATCCCTGTTGGTAGGATGATAATTAGAGTAATATTCCTACTTAGAACACAACTAGGGCTTTGAGACGTCATTAAGTTCAGACTACTTAATGAACACTAGTCTTCCTTATTACCTAAATAAACCCTAGTCTTCCTTATTACCTAAATGAACCCTAGCATCACTACCTATAGATTAACTTACCCTTATCCCTTGATGTAATTAGGTATTACTTGAGTGTAGTATAAACACTACTAGGATTAGTTAGAGAATTGACCATAGTGTTGACCCTAGTCTTGAGGAACCCATAGAAATCTAAGGTTAAATACTAGAACTGAAACCTCATCCTATGTTGGATAACCAGAGTTTTATGCCAGAGACCCTTTACCCTTGTTGGCGTAAAACCCATTTGACCGTTGTTGGCATAAGAATCCAAACAACTGCCTAGTTGGCTTTAAAGCTAAATGACTTTCTTGTTGGCGTAAAAAAAAAAAACCAAATTATGCAGAAGCTTGTCCGCTTTACGCCGCAGTTATGACAACTGCTACCCACGATCCCTTAGTCTTTCTTATCCTGTGTCATGAGAGCCACGTAGGTAACTGCCCTGCGTAAACCTGATGATTCATGAATAATAGATAACCAGCGTAGAGTAACCTGACTAGGCGTAGAATATAATGATAGGATGTGAGCATAGTGTTACAGCCTTAGCTTTCCCCAGGCATGACTAATCTTGTGCATTAAAGGCAGAGATACGCCTCGAGCCCTGTGCAATAAGAAACAGTTTTTTTTTGCGGGACATCTGATTTTGTCTCACCTCAAGCGTGTGACTTGTATCCAAATAGTCACTAAACGATAACCTGAAATTCTGTGCAAAATCATCATCACAAACCGACCACTCGATCGTTGTGCAAGTACTTTTGTCAGATATCAGGATTCACTAATTTTTACTGACAAACTCATAAGTTTCTCGTACAACTTTACGCTGCAACGAATGCTAGACTTTACGCAGGAGATATTTACGCACAGATTTCTATGCGCAGACTTTTATGCGGATAGCTCTGAAGCTCTACCTTACGCTTCACTGTTTTACGCGGATAGCTCTGAAGCCATGCGTTACGCCAAATGATTTTATCCCTGCTTTACGCAGACAACCTCGAACCCTTGCTTTACGCGGACTCTCTTGAAATCTTTGTTTTAGGCAGACAACCTATAGTGTTTAAATAATTGTAGAACTTAGAAGGCCATACCTCTTTTAGGTCAACTAGCGACTTAGACAAGGAATTAGAATAATAACCGCAGAGATTGTAGAGTCTTGCCTGTTTGTGATTTTGAATTGTTTTGTAAGTTCTCATATCATAATCTAGCGTACTTATATTTACCGTACTACTTTGACTTATGCCGCTATTATAACCTAGTTTTGCAAGCTTATTCTTTATCAAGCTTGTTCTTGAGATATGTATTATTGGAGTACTATATTAATACATTTCAGAATCAGTGTATTATGGTCTGATCAACCAAAGTGCACTTGGTTCGCCCTTCGCATAACTACCTTACGTGGATTGAGATATATAGTGATTAGTAGACGAATGTACTTGCCTACTAGATGTGTCTGAGCATATCGTATCAGCCATATAACTGTGCTGATACGAATATGTGAATAGGGATTACCAGAATAGGATTTCAATCCACAACTGCCTTGACAACTCCCCTTTGAATTCTTTAAAACCCCTTGACCCTCATACTTCTAATCTATTACCTCCCCCTTGAACTCTTGATTACTGTTTTCCGTCTTCCCTTATTTCGGAAGGACGAAACCTCGTACTTAGTATAAATATGAAGTGTATTGTTTCTGTAACCATTTCTGTTTGTTTCTTGGGTAATTACCAACCCCTATTATTGGATTAGATTTCAGTATATAAATTGTGCTACCTTTAGATGACCCTTCACTACCTACCTACGTTCCTGATACGTGCATCACTATGACAGCATAAAATTTTTATTTTTGCCTCGTAACTTGGGTCAAGTTCAGAACTCAAGTATTACGATGAAGAATGTATCATTTTGCTGTCAGGAGTCTAAATGGATTTTACCTGGATGAACAATTAATTGACTCCTGAATGGATAGCAGCACCTATGACTAGGTTGACTTGTAAGGATTAAGAATTCCTAAGGACTAACGAGTGTCAAGTCGCTTTCGAGGAATTAAAGAAACGATTGACCACAGCACCCGTATTAACTATTCCATCCGGATCAGGCGGTTGTGATCTACAGACGCATCAGAAAAAAGTTTGGGATGCGTATTGATACAAGATGGCAAGGTAATGGCATATGCATCTAAACAATTATGAGTACATGAGAAAAATTTGGAACTTGCAACCGTCGTAATTTCTCTGAAGCTATGGAGCCATTACTAATAGGAGACGTATCTTAAGATTGCTCGGCATACCAGTCAGCATTTTATCAGACAAGGATTCGCGTGACCAAAATTGGTGGTCAACACCGTAGAGACAGTTAAGTAAATACAAGGACACTCGCGAGCAGTGCAAGACAGACAGAAGCAATGGGCAGACCATCATCATCGTCCCTTGGAATTCAAAGAGGACGACCACTGCCATCTTGAGGAAGTACTTGCTGTAGTCCATGTGTCACAACTCAGGCGATATATGACAGACAGTAGTCATTTTCTCAACCATTCGGAGATCACCATTAGGCCGAGCCTGTCGTACCAAGAGCAACCCGTGGGAATCCTTGATCATCGAGAAAAGGTATTGAGGAATCAGTCTATTCCCTTGATTCGCGTGGCATGGAAGCACGGCGCGCCAGGAGAATCTACTTGGAAGCGTGTGTACGACATGCGTAAACGTTTTTCGAACCTATCCGTAAACCAAGATATAAATTACTTTGTTAAATTATATCTTATGCCGAATTTGACTTCTACCCCGGTTTAGTTTTAATTTTGAGGACAAAATTTTTATAAGTTGGGTAGATTGTAAACCCCCTCGACCAAATTCCAGTATTTTAGGAATATTTTTCACAATTTAGGATTTGTTGCAATAATTTATAATTTATTTTGCTTACATATCCTGTTGACTTGTGCACATGTCCATCACCTAATTATTTGGAGCTTTACCTTGACTGTTATCCCTGAACGAAGTTCACGTACCTCTCCTAGACATGCTAGTCTACTATCCTGCAATTTGTGCAACTCCCAGATACTTAGTTTTGAGCCTCGTATAAGACGCACAAATAGCGTTACAAACGTCCGTATTTAATTCCTATTTAAAATTCCAGACCTGTACCCATCCCTGTTCCAATAGAGATTTGAGGCCCAATATGCACCTGTTTTGCCCAAACAAAAATACGTTATTTTTCTACACTGAGTATACTACATTTAGTATATTGACACCGTAGAAAAATTATGGCCCTACCTGCCTCTAAATAATTAGAGAACACCGTGCGCAGTATTTATTAATTAAATAAATACGATGGCCCGTATCACCCCAAAACCAGCCCAGTCCCTGTCCAGACTCACCCCCACCCCCTCGGGACCCTCACACAGCTTTTTCCTTCAATCCTGTGAATTTTAGTATTTTTCGAAATCGGGTGTTTTCCCAAACAATTTCGTAATTGCGCAATTTCCCAAAACTAGGACTTTACGTAATTTATGAAATTGTAGGGACAATCCTGCAAATTTCAGTGCGAGATGTCACCCCCTCACTGGCCGGTGAACCTGCACCGACCATTTGGAGACGGGATCCACCCGAAAAGATCCCGAAAATATCCCGAAAATATCTTGTAAATATCTCGAGATATTTTTAGATATTTTCTTAAAATACTATTATTATTTTCTATATAAGAAAATAAAAAGAAAAGAAATAAAATTAAAACGTAACCCTAACCCCCATCTCAGCCGCAGCCGAACCACCCCCCCGCCGGCCGCGGCGAGCCCCCTCCCGCGGCAAGCCCCGCCGGAGCGGCACCCCATCCCCCCCGGCCGCGACGAGCCCCCCCCACCCCCGCTGGCCCCTCTCTCCTCAGCTCCCCCTCTTCCCCTGAGCTCGCCCACCCCCGCGGCAAGCCCCGCCGGAGCGGCGCCCCTCCCCCCCCCCCCGGCCGCGGCGAGCCCTCGCCGGAGCAGTCCCGCCGCTCCTCTCCTCCCCCGAGCCCCTCTTTCCTCCGCCACCTCCGTCACAGCCACCACCACCATCATCATCACCACTCATCCGCCTCCTCCTCTCTCCTCCTCCTCCTCTTCCCTCCACCGCCACCACCATCATCAATCACCACATCCTCCACCTCCTCGGCCACTCCCCCGTCCGGCCAGCACCCAGCCACCCTCCGCCTGACGACTCCCCAGCTTCCCCCGATCTCCTCCCTGACTTCCTCCCCCACGGTCCCGAGCAGCACCTCAAACCACCATGTCCACCACCCATCACCACCACATGTCTTCCTCCGGCGACACCCTGAGCCGTCACGGCGAAGCCCCGGCGAGCCTCCACTGGACTCAGAATGGACACAGCAGTCGGACACAGCCGGACACGTCCAGGACACAAATCCTGTGTCTAAACGACACACGGACACGTGAAATTTAGATTTCACGGAGCCCTGTTCAGGTAACGATTTCTCTCTACTCGTAATTCTGATTTCAATTCCGTCAGTTGCGTCATATAGACTATGTAACCATCTCGGTGCCCGTGCAACCCGCTCGGAGCATCGCGTCCTGTGGCGATCGCGAACCGCGATCCAAATACAGGAAAAACAACGACCCGATTCACCCCGGAACTGGGTACGCCCCGCCAAACGGGACGACTTGGTCGCACGCGGTCTTTACCAAAATGTGCGCGACGTTGATACGGACGTGTAGGAATCCGGAGAAGTTGATTTGGATGTGCGTGCACACCGGAATCAACGCGTATCCGCCGACACCGCCCCGTATCCGTCAGTTCTAGAACACGCTGCAACTTTATGTACACACGTCGGATCGAAACAAAACTTGCGCCATCGGACTCGTAGCGATACGCTGGTCCTGTGATCCAAGTTTGGTTCGATTCTGAGAACGTTGACAAAATCGCGTATCGTGGGCCCTACAAGCTCCACTTGACGGGCGATTTTGTGACCGGCTCATCGAAATCTAATTCTGAAAGTTCCGTTGGGTTCGTATCATCGTTCCTGACTTGTTGACACTAAGTTTGGCGAATTTGGAGACCTTTGACCTTGGCACATTTTTCGGTGCAAAGCGGCCCCTGCGTCCAAATTGGACGAAAGGACAGACGTTTCTAGCTATTTGATATTTTCTGAGACTGTTAGTGATATTTATTTCAGCATCCGGAGACTTTCCTTCTGAGGCCATAGTTTTTGACTTCTTGGCACTTGACATCGGGACGTTACATATTTGCAGCTCTCTTGCCAGGCAAGTATACCTTGCCTTGTTGTACTGTTTAAATTCAGTTATTGTTAGTTACATGTTTATTTATTATATAAATGTGCGCATCCGAGAAGACTCGGGTGCAGTCAACGATGGCGTTGACGTTAGGACTTGTGTCTGACCTAGTGTCTAGTAGACCCACCTAAAAGTTGTGAAGTTATTGATATAACTTTCCAGGCCTTGACACGTATCATTACACGTCACAGAGTGAGTACATGTAGGGACGCGTGCCTCATGCTCGACTGGCCATCAGTGTGAGCAACACGTGTAGCGGTATTTAGCTAAGTTGTTTATTTTATTGAGACTTGCATCATAGTAGGAGGTGTCCACGTCGTTTTCACGACTTGTACATCTGTATTGGGCGGGAAAGATACTAGTAGACGTATGGGACACCCCCTCCTTATATATTCCTGTTGCCTGATACCATACTCTTCAGAGATGGGGTATTCCTGTTGCCTGATACCATACTCTTCGGAGATGGGGTATTCCTGTTGCCTGATACCATGCTGCTCGGAGATGGGGTATTGGTTTTCTTGTTTTCGTTACCATGCTCCGAGGAGGATGGGGTACTGCTTGTGCCCTTGCGACGGGGGACATATGTGGCATATACTAGCCAGTCCCGACGATTGGTGAATTACGTCAGCATATGTCTGAGCCTACACATTCCCATGCGTACTACAAGGTCTTTAAATTGCATTCACTTAGATGGTTAGCACACCCCCTTTATTTATTCAGTATTTACATTATGGCATGTTATTTTTATGTATCTTGCTATGTCCCTCTGAGGATCTGGTCCCCTGCCAGGTGTATATGTTCTTGAGCATTCGCAGGAGAGCAGATCCAGGCATGTTACGTATATCCCGATGAGGTCTTCTCTTCGAGCCTCGTGATTGTCAGATGTTGTTCTTATATGGTGTGTATCTGGTTCGTTTTATATTCTATTTCGGCAGTGGATTTGTTTCCATCCGACTGTCATTCTTTAGATATTTGTTATTGAGATCTAGTTACCTGATTATTGGTTATTCCTGTATATGTGATATTCTGTGGATGAGATTTAGATATTACCCTGTGACTTGTGATTAATTATACCACTGGTGAACTATTGTTCATTATACAGCGTACGCACGTATATATGGTTTCCATATATTGGAGTTGTCATATATACGGGCGGCTGGCATGGTTACGTATCCTAGTCCTACGTATTTTGGGACTGGGGCGTGACAAATATTTTACAATTTTGTAGTGTCTTACAATATTGTTGACATGAAATAGGTATTTTTTTTACCGTACCGGCTTGGGCAGAATCCTCTTGAGTTACAAACAACGGCCTATGGATTGAGTCTACATAGATTTTTTATAATATTCCACGATAACATCATGTATCATCCAGCTGATCGTGCTATGCGACAGTTCTGGATGATACAACACATTCCTGATGAGCCACCATATTTCAATCGTGGTAAAGGCAATGCAACAACCAGAGCACGCAGATTGATTCCTGGATGGAATTCTAGATTTGAGACACATAAGATGAGACATTTGTCTGAAATGATGACCTCTATTAATGATGGTAAGTTGTTCCAAAAGTTTAACAAAATTTACTGTAAAAATTATAAGAAATCATATGGTCAAAATTTGTAATGGTGCAGCCTACGGTGATGATGCATATAGATCTTGGTGGGGAGCTCCTCTTATCAGCAACAGAATCTATGAATTCCAGGAGCTTCGATTCCGACATCGAGCCATAGATGATCATAGCCTCCGCTGCTATTATGATTATATAGAAGGGATGGTACGTTATTTTTATATGATGATGCATATGTCTATCTCCGTAGTACTTATTTATGTCCTCTATTGTGTATTTCAGCTTCCAGATTTATATATCGCATACCAAAATCAGCCAGTAGGGGACCCGTTACGCACAGCGGTTGGCAAATTTTTGGCTGCTATGCAACGAGGACCGACTCTTCCGAACCCTCCCTTATGTATTCCAGGAGATTATCCTCAGGGTTTTGTTGCACAACGACAAGCACGCCCCCCTAGGAAGTATACCACAGTTTGGTATCAAGATGATGGTCTGCCACTGCAAGATGACGATGTTCCTTCTCAGGCGACGGCCGGTGCGAACACTTCTCAGTGGGATGGTGCGGGCACTTCTCAGTGGTCTGACTGGGGTGCTTCTCAGGCGACGGCCGGTGCAAACACAGTGGGATGGTGCAGGCACTTCTCAGTGGCCTGATTGGAGCACTTCTCAGGCGACGGCCGGTGCGGACACTTCTCAGTGGGATAGCCTATTTGCATATCTTGACAACTCCATCAGCACCGATGCCATCTCAAGTGGAGGACAGTCAAGGAGGTGGTGATGGTGCGGCCCCAGAGAATACACGAGAAAAGAGGGACCGACTCAATCTCAGAGAGATTGATCGTCCAAACTATTGGGAATTAGCCAAGAGAGGTCGATGAAATTGCTATATCAGTACGAACTTTATTTGAATGTAACTTTGTTTTATTTCAATGAAATTACATATTGTTCTCATAAAATAAAACTATTTGAAACTATCGGCAATGCCTTTATTCTCTTGGTTGGTTTGTACATCTTCTTCTATTGTGTCCTAAACTATTGCAGTTACTACATCAAAGATCTCTTGAAGCTTGATCATTTGCTTCGATCCGGTTCTTCTTTGGTCTTCCCGCCTTGCATCGTACATCTGGTACTCCAATGTGTCCTCTAACCAATGTATTTTGGAGGTTGTAGGGGACTGGAATTGGCTCCAGGTGCAGCTCATATACGCTTCTTAATGCTTGCTTAGAGAAAATACCTGGATAAAAACTCTCGATGCTAATATTTTTAGACTTACACGCATAACATGCATGTATACATGGAAGCAAAGTATGATACCACTTTAAACATGAACAAGATATTACATCCAAGTCTACAACATTTGTTCTATTTGTTTTACAATCTAATATTTCAAACAAATATCTAACTATATTTAACGTTTGCAGTCGGTATTTTTCTTTTATGATAAGAGCCATACTTTGTAACATCTTAAGACGAAAATCAGTTTGAATTTTTTTAGCTTTTTGCCTATTTTTGTCCTGAAGTGTTATAATTTTGGCTCGAATTCCATCAAGTAGTGTCGTTATTGGTTTATCACGTAAATTTTTTATCCAGTTATTGAAGCATTCAGCAAGATTCGACGTGTGAATACCTAATCTGGGACAAGGAGAATACGCTGTTATCCAGTGTGAAAAAATACGAGTTTCATCATTTACTCTAACGAGCCAGTTGTAAACATCTATGTTTTCAGATTTTATTTTTTCCAAACAATAGTTCGCATCTGTTTCATTATAACATCTAGCAAGATAGTCTAAACTATGTTGAAAATGTGAAAATCTGAAGACTTTTTTTAAATTTTGTTTAAAATGTTGAATACAAAAAAAATGAGACGATTCTGGAAATATATCATGCATAGCCCTTATCAATCCTTTTTGTTTATCTAATATAAAAGAAATTGTATTCCATGCATCAAAATATTTTCAAAAGATGTTCTCAAACCATTTAAAAACCAAGTCCAAGAATCAGTATTTTCACTCTCAGCAACAACATAAGCAATTTGATATAATTGATAATTTGGATCATGAGCACAAGCAGTAAATAAAATACCTTGATATCTAGAAGAAAGAAAAGTAGCATCAGTACTAATCACAGGTAAAAATCCCCTTAAAAATTCATCAATGCATGCCTTAAAACAAATAAAAATTCTTTTAAATCTATTGTCTTCTGTAGTCTGTATAAAACATTGGCTACCTGAGTTTGTCTCAATAATTCTAAAACCATACTCTTCAAGACTACTATATGCATCAATATAACTACCCTTTATTTCGGATAGAGCAAGTTCCCTAGCTTTATAAGCTTTACAATATTTAATATATATTCCATGTTCTCTAAATATATCATTTAAAACATGCGATGGACTATACGACTGATTATCTCGAATTCTATCAATAATCTTATTTTTAACCCATACAGTAGTAGCTAATGGATGATAACTTGTTATAAGTCCACCTAAACAAGAATGTACGTTTTCTAGCGTTATTATAACAAAACTTTCACCTTTACCACTTGCTTTCGCATATATTCTCCAATTATAACTTGAATCGTTACATTTATATATAATCCCACTAGCATTGTTTAAAGTAGCATGACATGTAAAATTATGTGCAATTGCTATATCACTAATAAAAAATCTAAATTCAGAACGATTATCAATTTGTTTTCAATAATTAATCCTGAAATGCTAACACTATTAACATTGCCATCAAATTCATCATCTAAATTTTCAATTAAATCATCACTGTTTTCATCGTCGTTATTACCATCATCTACTATATGTTCTTGTTCAGTAAATGAAATAACTTGATGAGAAGAACTAGGAGCAGTATTAACTTCATTAGAAACACGTATACTACTTGCAATATTATTTCTAGGTGGTGGTGAAGTTACACAAATATTAATATACGTTGCTTGTAAATTAACTTCTAAAATAAATTTTCATGCTTGTTCACTAACTAACTTTATACAATTAGTTAAATAAACATGAACCAATACAAATTCATAATCAATAGAACATTGCTCAACAATTTGATTATGTAAACTATCAAACGAAATATTTCGATCAATTAAAAAAATTTCAGTTAAACCTCCTTCATAAACTAACCCATTAAGCACACCTCCGACCGAACATAATATTGTTAAACTTTGATCCATCACAGAATGAGCTTCTAAATACAAAGTGATTGAGCTCCTGTTTGAAAGTAGAATAAGTGGATTGAGTGAGAAATGAATAGAAGAAGGAAACAATTTATAGAAATGAAATAATTTAGCCGTTGTAAAAATTTAGCCGTTAAAATATGAACGTTACTATGACAGAGTTACTATTAACATATCTATGACAAAGTGAGTACTATTAACGTACCTATAAAAAAAACCAAACAAAAAAACCACAAAGAAAAAAAAAACCAAAACAAATTAACCTAAAAAACCAAAAATAAAACCAAAACAAATAAACCCTAAAAAAACAAAAAAAAAACATTTTTTCCTTTTTTTTAAAATTTTTTTATTAAATTTTTTTTATTTCGCCAACCAAGTTGGCGAAATTTTGAATTTATTTTTATTTTAAATTTTTTATTAAATTTTTTTTTAAAATTTTTTTTCCAGAATTTCGCCAACGGAGTTGGCGATTTTTTTTTTTTTAATATATGTTCAGATTTTCGTCAACTGGGTTGGCGAAAATCCAGTTTTCCAAATTTTTGCCAACTCAGATGGCGATTCGTATCGTCCTTTCTAAATTTGTCAAACTTATATCGGTGCATTTAATTATTATAATTTTTGTATCGGTACAGTAAATTTTCTGATATATATATATATATATATATATATATATATATATATATATATATATATATATATATATATATATATGTCCCCTAGGTTATAGCTTAGTGGTAAAGCTACGAGACATTACCGAGTAGATCCGGACATCGAGTCCCGACATCGGCTAAGGAGTGAAAGAAAATTTCAGATAGAAAAAAAAATTATATATATATATATATATATATATATATATATATATATATATATATATATATATATATAACATCCCCTTCTATTATGCATTTCCAACCAATTCCATGTTTACGTCCGTTGGATCTTGTTTAAGTCATCTAATCTTAACCGTTGATAACATGAGGATGTTTGGAGATGCAAAATTATATATATATATATATATATATATATATATATATATATATATATATATATATATATATATATATATATATATATATGTCACGCCCCAGTCCCAAAATATCGAGGAACTGGACACGTGGCAATGGCCAGCAGCACACACCGATGGACAACCCAATTTAATGGATCCATCAGGGCATGCTTAAGCTGTAGTCTAACAGTAAATAGAACAATTGTTACAAGCCACAAACTATTCTAATCTCAACCACAACAGATAATCACAGATTAAATGCCAGAATAATACAAATATAAATAACTATCAAATCTCAATAAATGTCTCGGGGAACGATCCGAGAATATGTTTGATACATCAATGCCAATAGACAGGAAATAAAGGAACTGGAAAGAGAAACAGAAATAACCGACTATATACAGCCAATGCTCAGGAGAAGTCCTCTGGTGCGAACTAGTCCTCAGGTCCTGGTACAGCTCCTGGAAGTGCTCCTGTACGGTGTATCTCTGGATGGTTCTCTTCGGCTATACCTGGGGACATAGTCCATTCCAGGTCCTCAGGGAACATAACAAGGTACAGATAATACAAGCCAAAATAAATATAGTGCAGAAATTAAATGAAACAGCAGGGTAAACTATGTAATCAGCTAAGTGATAAATGCAAGTTGAGAGCATCACTAGAACTCAGGCTGAAGCCGCTACAAGCTCTGTGTCGGGGAGCCGGTAGCAGTAATAACACGTAAAGGGTCTAGCTCTGCTGGAGAGTCTACGACCTCACAATAGTAGTAGATATATATATGAAACAGCCTGTAGCCTGTGAGTCTCTCCCCACCCAATGTAATCACACGTCTCATGTCCATGACACGCAAGATCATAACTAATGCAGCAGTCATATAATGTCTAGGAATAAACTATCCATGTCATAAACCTGTATCCTATACAGAATCACAGTGAATATCTCAAGAGGATTCTGTCTCATGAATAGTGTCAAGTGTCCTGGGTTCTGATGTACTTGATAGGACAAGTACCAAGAGTAAGGGTATCGAATGTCCATCTCTAAATGACGTACCCAACACAGCGTACGGGGTTGGCACCCGACTATGATCGGACACTAAGTACGTCACACGTTTCCTAGGTTAAGCAATTAAAACAAGTTTACACATGAATCTACAAGAAATCAAGTAAAATACTATGACAAGAATCACTGCGAGTTGACAAGCTCTACTTGCCCACTGATGCAAAATTAAGCCAAGGAATTAAATAGCAAGCTGCAGGGTTTGGCAAGGTACACTTGCCTGTGGTTCTGGTTCCAATTGCGGTTCTGACTTCAGCTGGAATTGCAGGCGGTACTCCGGTTGCTGAAAAAAACATCACCATCAGATCCAGAAAATATCAATCAGCTAGAAACGCCTGTCCTTGAGTCCAATTTGGAGACAAGGGCAAAAATGACAATTTCGGGTCAAAATGGGGTCCACAGGTGGGCCCGCTTTGCACTGAAAAACGTGTCAGGGTCAAAGGTCTCCAAATTCAGCAAACTTAGTGTCAACAGGTCTGGAACGATGATACGAACCCAACGGAACTTCCAGAATTGGATTCCGATGAGCCGATCACAAAATCGCCCGTCGAGCGGGGCCTGTGGGGCCCGCGACACGCGATTTTGTCAACGTTATCAGAATCGAACCAAACTTGGGTCACAGGACCAGCGTATCGCTACGAGTCCGATGGCGCAAGTTTCGTTTCAATCCGACGTGTGTACACGAAATTAGATCGCGATTCAGAAAAGTCGGATACGGGACGTTGTCCGCGGATACGCGTTGATCCCGGTGTGCACGCACATCCGAATCAGCTTCTGCGAAATCCCACACGTCCGTATCAACGACGCGCACGTATCTGTGAAGACCGCGCGAGACCAAGTCATCCCGTTTGGCGAGGCGTACCCAGTTCCGGGGTGGATCGGGGCGTTATTTTTCCTGTTTTTGGATCGCGGTTCGCGATCGCCACAGGACGCGATGCCCCGAGCGGATTGCACGGGCACCGAGAGGGTCACGCAGGCTACGCAACGCAACTGACGGAATCGAAAATGGGTAAACGAGCAGGAAGATACGCGTACCTGAACAGGGCTAAAAAACCCGGAAAGCTCCGTGTCCGACACGACGCAAAGGGCCGTGTCCGCGTCGAACCCAACCCTAGGGTTAGGGTTCTGGCCGGAGATGGACGGCTCTGCGGCGGGGGAGGCCGGCCGGAGGGGCTGGGGGCTGCGGCGCTGGCGGCACGGCGGCATGCGGCGAGTTGAGGCGGCGTGGCTGGGGCGGCACGGTGGCGGTGAGGAGTCGGCGGAGGCGGGCCAGGGAAGAGGGGTGCTGTCTGGGGGGGAGAAGGAGGAGAAAGGTGGGAGGAGGTGGCGGCCGGGGCGGTGCGGCCGGCGAGGCACGGAGGGCAGCGCTGTGGCGGAGGCTTAGGGCGGAGAGGTTGGCCGGAGAAGAGGGGTTTCTAGGGTTTAAATAGGGGAGCCGGCCGGAGGCGTGAGGCAGAGGATGGCGGCGCCGAAGGCGGGGACGGGCCGAGGGGTGCGGGGGCGCGGGGTGCGTGGCCGGCGCTGCGGAGCGGACGGGCGGCGCGGCCGGCGGATCCGGCGGAAGAATCGGGGCAGATGCGTGGGGGAGAGGCGGGTTCACGGGTCGGGCGGGTGCGGGTGTGGTTGGACCCGACCCGACCCGTTAAGGCGGGTGGGCTGGGCCGGCCTGTGGGCTAGGGTTGGGCCGGGTCGGTGGGCTGGGGATTTAGGTTTATTAAATAAATAAGTAATAAATAAATAAATAATTAATTAATTAATTAAATAATAATAGTTTTTAGGTGATTAAAAATAGGTCCGGGGCCCAATAAATTCCAGAAAAATTACCCTAAGTCCAGTTTTTCATTTTACACTTTATTTTCATAATATTTTAATATTATTTATTATCAATTAAAAATTATTTAAAAATTAAAACCCTGAATTTAATTACAAAAAAATCCCAGAAATTCCAGAAAATTGTGAAAAATCCAAATTTAAAATTTTTGAAAAATCAGGGGTTTACAATATATATATATATATATATATATATATATATATATATATATATATATATATATATATATATACTAAGAAAATAATTAATTAGACCCTTCTTAATTTCTAAGAGTTTTATTAAAGAAAATAGATAATAATAAAACCTAGAAATTATGTGCAAATTTGAATTAAATTTTTTATCATTTTATCTTTGGTGCAACTTTCAATTGTGTTGTGTGGAGAAAATACCATTCAAATAAATGGTTAAGAAGATCCAACGGTTGATAACATGATGATGCTTGGAGATGCAAAAAATTGATATATATATATATATATATTGTTTGGGTAGTACCAGTAGCTAGTATTTTTTTTTCTTTTGTAGCATTTGACTGGATTTGTCCCCGAGATACTCTTTATGACATGTACTTATTATTTGGATTTTGATGATTTTGGACTTGATGAGATTATATTTTGGAATATTTGGACATTATGTAGTTCGATTTTTTTTTATTTTTTGCTTATTATTATCTACATGTTATAATATTTCTATGACTGAGTTAGTTTATCTGTATGATTATTGGTGATTGATGGATGATTATCTGATTGAGATATAGACATCGTATTACCGTCGATAACGCGATGTAGGTTGGACATACTCACATTTTCGTATCCGACTATTCGGAAGCGGGACGTGACACTTGTCGGAAAGTACCGTCTTCAAGAAGATTTGAGGATAATGGAGGATTCAATTCTTTGGAGGAAAGTGGACGGAAGGGGAGGTGTTGGATCTTGAGGACTAGATCGTTAGTCCCATAACAGCTACTCGGTCTGTAAGTGGGAGTCGTTGTTAACCGTATTTATAATATAAATATAGATATATATTATTTTCAGAGAACAGTGAACTAAAAAATAAAATTGTTACCGGCCTTCGGGGAAGTCGTGCACGAAGCACTTCCCTAACAGTTTATCCGAGGTCTATGTGCAGACGTTTCTCGGAAGCTCCTAGTGGTAAAATCCCCTGACTACCGGGTTCTCTTCGTCGCACACAACTCAGAGAGAGAGACCGAACTTAGCTCTGCCCAGAGCAATGATTTGGAGTTTAGAATGTGGTATGGGAGATGAACGAAAGAGAGTTTTGACGTAAGATTGTTTTCTGTCAGAAAAATGAAGGAGAAGGAGACCAAATAAATAGGCTTAAGTCAATACCCAGAGCCACAGACATGGTACTTAATGGCTCATTAATAGGCCATTAAGGAACAAATAAAACGTGAGAGAAATGCTGTCAAAAAAGGAGCTGTGGCAAGGTTCAATGAATCTGGACAGACAGTGTCTCAACATTCAAAATTTGAACGAATTTTGGATCGTAGTCCGAATCCGAAGAGTAAACTGGATCGGCATTCGGCGTCTGCAGATATGGGCACGTTACGCGTGCCGAACCGAACCGAACCGGACGGCGGCGACGGCGTGTGTGTGGCCCAAGGGGTTTTCCACACAACATCTTTAAGAAAGCAATGAAGAGGAACTAATATATACACACAAGGATGGATTGACCCATCCGATGTGGGACTAAAAAAAAGAAAGAAATTGAACTTTTGCTCAAACAAAGCTAACAGTCGCTTCACAGATCTAAGTTCGCAACATGGAGGTATTTTGTTGTGTAGGCTAAATGTTTTTTTCTCGAGATTATAGCGCCAATCCTACGTGTTCTGGACAGTTCGGGGTTTATTCAACATGATTTTGGACGAATTTTGATCAAATTTCAAATTTGTTGGGGAGTAATTTATGGATTTTTAAAATCCACCATTTATATGATAGGTCCAACAAAGTGCCCATCCGTGCATGCTCAAGCAGCATAAATTCTGTAAGAATTTTTCATGTAATCGAGTATTCTGCGCACTGAACAGCTACACAACTGTGGAACACCAAACAAAAACAATTTTAGTGTAACGTTTGCTTCATGTATTGGCTATTGCGACAAGTAAGAAACGTCTGCATAGTTTGAGTGCACACCTGTCCAACATGCTCAGACCTTAAAGTTCATTTTGGACACGTAACTGGATTTACGCAGCGATACATTATTTTTTATAAAACCAGCTTAAAATAAATGCTGTAAAATTTAAATCTAAGTTGCTATAATACCATATTAAACTCTCTGTCAATACATCAAAGTATCTTATAATAATATTTTGGACTACGTAGTTATAGGATTTCGTATAATATTAAAAATTTATGTTTAGATCTCCATATTGTCCATAAGAGAGTTTGTGTATTATCTTAATAGTTGATTTGGGTTGACAGTCCAAAATGAAAACATAAACGTAAATTTTGAATATTATACGAGACCCTAAAAATAAATGTAAATATGTGAGGGTCGTGTGACTTGGACAATGGTGGAACTAGAAGTTTGAACTAGGGTGGACTAGATTAGGTTGGAGAGCATGAAAAAAATATATACGAAAATAAAAACTGGAAAAAAATTTTTGGAAAAAAACCAACAACAACAAAAATCTCGGGTGGGCTCCAGCCCACCCGAGTCCTATAGGGGAGCTCTGCCTCTGGACTTGGGTTAGTTAGTTTTGCATGGTACGGGGGTTATTTAGTTTTGTCATAACTAATCGACACTACAAGAATAAGCGGGATTAGCGACGTATTTTAGCGACTCCAAGTAAAAACGTCGCTAAATTTGCGACTCGGTAAAAATCGTCGCTAGTCGTCGCTAAATGGCGACATTTAGCGACTTTTATTAAGATTTTAAACGAATAGTCGCTATAAGTTCAATTAAGGTCGCTAAACGTCGCTAATATATCTGATTTAGCGACGTTTAGCGTCGTAATTAGCGACGTATCTATCAAAAACATTTAGCAACGTATTTAGCGACGTCGTTGGCGTCGCTAATTTTTATTTTAGCGACGTTTTTATTTGACGTCGCTAAACGTCGCTAAATTTTGTTTAATTAGGGCTCAGGTTTCTTTTCTCGATCTGTCGAAAATTTCGAAAACGTTTCGATTTCCCCCCGCCCCCCCCCTCTCCGGCGACCGACGCATCCACGGCTGCGGCTACTCCGGCATCCCCCTCCTCCTTCTCGAGCTCTAGGTAATCTCTCTCTCTCTCTCTCTCATGTGACACTGACACAAGACACACTTGACAGACACGACACACGCACACAGATACACACGACACACACACAGACGCAGACACACACACGACACACACACACGACACACAGACGCAGACACACACATAGACGCAGTTTAGGGTTAGGGTTAGGTTTAGGGTTACGGTTAGGGTTAGGGTTAGGTTTAGGGTTAGGGTTACGGTTAGGGTTAGGGTTAGGTTTAGGGTTAGGATTTGAATTTATCTACCATATTATAGCATGCATAATAGTATTATTGTAGTGTGTTTTCTTTTTACGAACTCTGAGATTTAAATATTAAGTATATTTAAGGGACAAGTAATAAACTAATTATTGAAAATCTTATGTATATGTGAATGCTAGTTTCTGTTTTGCAGACTTTTATTTTATTTTATTATACTCAAGTTGATTATTATGGTAGAATAATTAGATATGAAATAAATTTTAATTAAAAATTACATGATTTATCCTATCTTAGATCATGTTTAGGTTTTGGCACTCTCTATCTCTTTCTCTCTCTATTATGCATTCTATATATATAAAAAAAACTTGCAGATTGTTTTCTTGACTAAAAAAAACTTGCAGGGATCTAAAAAAAAACTCTTACTTCGATAATAAAGTTGTAGATTGTTTTCTTGACTCTCTAAATATAAGATGTTGAGCTACTCTGTGTTTACTCTGTGTTTACCTATTATCCATTGCTATTATTTATTTTACTAATCACATGGAATACTCTTACTTCGATAATAAAGTTGTAGATTGTTTTCTTGACTCTCTAAATATTGATACATTCTTTCATAATTGAATCCCTTAAGTGTATTATTATAGGTTGTGAACAAAATAGTTATACCTGATTGTGTACTAAATCAGATCTATGGATTATTTGATAATAACCATAACTAATTGTTCTAAATCTTTAGATGAAAATTAATATGGTTACATAGAAGTGAGTTTGTAACATGGTTTTAACTCTTGTAAAATCTAGTCAGAATCCGTCACTTTCTTTAATGCAAGTCTTAAGACATATAAGATGTTGAGCTTTGTAATCTTTGATGCATCTAGTATCTTATACCAACTTACACCCGAAACTGGTATTCAAAATACTGGTCTGTAGGTATATAAGACTGGAATTTGAAAATAGCTCAACCATACGTGTGTGTAGGTGTATAAGACCTAGGCATCAATTGTTAGTTGTAGTGTGAGTTTGGGTATTTGCATTTGGGGGATGTGAGAGTGTCGGGTTCCTCAGTCAGTGCACACTGTGAAAACTGGTTTTGTGTGTGTGCACAGTGTGCCTCAACCACTGTGTCTCAGTGTATCAGTCGAGCCACTGGTTTTGTGTGTGTGTCTTAGATACTACTATTTACTTTAATCTTTATCATCCAAATCTCATAATTCAATTTCATTTTCAATTGCAAAGAATTATCATTATTATAAGATATTATGGTATCATTATTATACTGCTAATTCTTTGTTTTCATCTATCTTACCAGATGGCACCCAAGAGAGCGACACCTCCTACTGTTAAGGAGGAAGTGATGCCTCCTACTCTTAAGGAGGAAGTGATACCTCCTACTGTTAAGGAGGAAGAGATACCACCTGCGGGGAGTTCCAGTCACCCAGCACATATCGCGGCTGTATCTCAGACGGGGAGTTCCAGTCACCCAGCACCCATAGCGGAGCTTGATAACATAAACACTGTTTATGCGCAGTATTTGAGGGACTGGTATCAGTCCCGTTTTGGAAATCCTCGAGATTGATACTATAATGTTTCATATACTTATATATTATGCATTTTGTGTTACTGTGATACTCTGATACTTATATATTATGTATTTTGTGATGCTGTTTATGCCCATTTTGTGTGACTGTGATACTGTGATACTTTTATAACTGTGATACTTTTATTGTCTGTCTATAATGTTTGTGTTCCATCGAAGGGGTCGGCGAACCCATAGAATTCAACGGAGGGTTGCTCCGGGTCTATTTTTAATTACAAATTTATAAATTAGAGGAATAATAGTTTGGAACAATTCAGTTTTTTTTTAAAATTTTTTTGTAAATTTAGCGACGTAGTTAGCGACGTTTAGCGACGTCTAGCGACGTTTTTATAAGTCGCTAAACAAGTCGCTAATTAGCGACGTGTCAGTAACCGTCGCTAACGACGTCGCTAAACGTCGCTAAAAATATGTCGCTGTACGTCGCAAATTGCTGACATGGCAGTACTGCCAGGTCATTAAAGACGTCGCTGTTACGTCGCTATAAAAGTCGCTAATGAGCGACGTTTAGCGACTATAATAAACGTCGCTATTTCGTGACGCCGCGTCGCTAAACGTCGCTACATTTAGCGACTCAATAAAGTCGCTAAAAAACGTCGGCATAGCGACGTTTAGCGACGTTTTTCCGTTCAGCGACTTGGTTTCTTCCGACTGCGTTAAAACGTCGCTAATTACGTCGCTAAACGAGTTTAGCGACGTTTTATTGTCATTTGGCGACGTTTTTTGGCGTCGCTAATTTGACTTTTTTTTGTAGTGCGAGAATGAGACTTGTGACACTCTTGTGTTGCTTCTATCATGATCTCAGTAGCCACACAACCTCCGGGACTTTTGAGTTACAAACATTCAACAATGCGACCGAGACATGACATCTGACGATACACGATGCTCATAAAGTCGTCTCTATCGAAACTGTAAGCAGAAAGGTTGTGTGGCTACTGAGGTCAAGATAGATACAAACAACAATATCACAAGTCTCATTCACGATTGGTCATTACAAAACTAAATAATCCAAATAACATAATCTATATCGTGCAAAACTAAATAATCCAAGTTACACAACTATCACATATTTTCGTTTAGTTTTAGGAACTCGTATACTATTCAAACTTTACGTTTTAGATCTCCATTTTGTATGATGAGCTATGTCAACCGTTGGGACGAGACTCAAATTCTATTATGGACGAGACCTAAACTCAAATTTCCAATTGTTACGGACCTGATACTAAATCTCTCTTGCGGACAACCAAGTATACCTAAACCAAACTCCAGCAGCAGCTTAACCATCGATCACAACAGCAAACTAGAGATTCTAACCAAATCCCTTCAGTCCTGGTCCGTTATAACATTGAACTACCAGTAGTAATGCACCATCACATTCTGAGCCAACACAACACAACACAACACAACACAACACAACCCAACCCAACCCAACCCAGCCCAACCCAACCCAAGTATATAATGTTTCTAATTAACAATGCATTTGTATTTGTAGCAGAAGTCAGTATAAAAGTAGATATGAATAGAATTAGCATGCCCACGACAATTATGATTCCAATTAAGCACATCTTACTTTAGTATACAGCATTTTAACAGCTATATGTAGTACACAGTCTAAATTTAATTTGATAGATATAACTGAATTAGAAAATATAAATTAAATAGCATCCAGGAGGCTCTAATCCGTAACCTTCTGGATAATATGTATTGGTCTTAACCACTAGACTAGACGTCATTTACACACATATATATTCCACATTTACGTGTGTCGCACGTATAAAAACAATAATATTATTAAAAATTAGATAAAATATTAATATATTTTAAATATAATTTTAATATATTTTTAATATAATTTGCTATAAATATATTTTTTAAATTTTGAATATGTGTTTAATTAGATAATACCATGCTTAATTTTGAATATATGTTTAATTAGATCTAGTACCATTTGTTAATTTAAATTTTGAATATATTTTTCATTTGTTAGATGTTCCTGCTTTTTAATTTTTCTTTAAACTACGGGGGATGAAAACAAGCGCGGTAGTTAAATAATTTTTTTATATTTGAAATTGATGATATAAATACGGCTTAGACGGCTCATTTTTGAACCGTTTCTAAACGGCATTATAATAGTACTAGTAAATGTACGTACGTTGCACGTAAAATAATTATTTTATGATATTATTATAAAATTGTTTAAAAATTTAAGATATTTGAATTAAGATTTATTATATATATTTTAGTTAAAATTTGTTATTGATTTAATTATAATTATAATTTATTATTATAGATATATTTCTACTCTTTATAAAGAGTTTTGAAAACGAGTAGCCGTATATATATATAATGTATATCCTTAGATAATTAAAAAATTTAAAAATAAATAAATTTTAACTAATTATTTGTCTATATAATCATTGATCCACATCCATAGTGGAAATGACGGTTAACACCATTGACCTTCTTCATTATTAATAAGAGTGTTGTTAAATGTACTCCTGTTTTTATTTTGTTTACCTTTTTTTGTTGACTTTGTTAAGTTTGTCTTTAAAAAAACTTTCAGTTACCACGTTCAGTTTACTCCTATATGTATTCCATAATTTTTATAAATTATTAAAATGTAGAGCTCTGAAATTAAGTATCAGGTTATTAAAATTGCTGATCAGTGGATGAAAATTTGTCTGGAGTGGACATTGATCATTCTAAAAAAAATAGCAACCAACAGAAGATGTACTAAATTGTGTAGACATGATGTGTTGCTACTCCTAGGACTGGCTCTTCCTTTAGGCAAAAGAAACAGCTGTTTAGGACCCCACTTTTTAGGGGCCAAAAAAATATGGGATACTAGTATATAGGTATATATATAATCATCAAATTTTATACTTTTTTTCTTTTCTCTGAAAGATCCGAACAAGCTATATTTGGCTGGAAAAAAAAGAATATGAAACGTAACAATCAATTAAGATCAGTTATCGCTTCTTTCTCTCTTCTCTTGTAGAAATTACCGTACCGTCCTCGTCCCTTCATCTTCTCTGTTTTATATAAAGAGAAAAAAAAGTAGAAGCCATGCTCTTTCTCTCTCTCTCTCTCGTACAACTGCAAACTCCTGCAAGTACGATACTCGTATATAGGTCTATTTTTAAAAATATGAAATACTAGTTTATAGATTAGACTTTACTACCGCATACTACAGCATAGAAACCATCCTTGTGAAGCTTTAGTACTCTTTGAGAACACTACCTACGTGATGTGTTTTTTCTTAACTGAGAAATCTTCATGAGGTATCAACAATCTTCAAGAGATTTAAATCAAGTGAAAGAAGGCAACATAATCACAACTCTACTCTTATAATTAACATATATTTTTTCCTTTATGAAAGCATACGAGGCATCCAAATATTAAGTACTGGGGAAACAAAAACGAAAGACAAGAAAGAAAACATGTAATATCCATATGTTTTTGAAGATAGAATAAGAAAACTAATTATGGATATTAATTGGAAGTATTAGCATTCTTGCAACTTTTAGTATAGCAGAGACGGTTGATGTAGATGCACACGCACTCTACAAACTTGTTAGTGCTCTCTTGACATAGGGAGGCATAAAAAAAATTTGATTAGTGCGCTCTCTCGGCATAGGAAGGCATCAAAATTTTAGCATTTAATTAATTAATTAAAGAGATATGTTTATCTAAAAAAAAAAAAAATTAGTTACGAGGGTAAGCTCATAGATTAATTTTTGTAAAAAATTTAAAATTGATCAAATGTGTTGGTTTTGGTTTTGCTTTGGTTCTGCTTTTCTTGCAAAAGTTCAAGTCCCTCTTCCTTTCTTTAGTCCAACATCGGATGCACCAAAGCCTTCTTATGTACATATATTACTTTCTCTTCTTTGTTCTATTAAGTTGTTGTGTGGGGAACCCCTTGGGTCACACGCGCGCGCCGCCGCCGCCGTCCGGTTCAGCGCGCGTAACGAGTGCGGGTACGCGCCCACATCTGCGGGCGCCGAATGCCGATCCGATTTCCTCTTCGGGTTCGGACTGGGACCCTAAAATTCTTTTTGCTCCTCTTCTTTCTTTCATTTATTTTTCTAAACGTTGGAATTAATTTCTGAACGTTACAATGTTTCTGAACCGGTTTTGTGTCCAGGTTCATTATTTATTCTCTTGTGTAACGTCTGAATTAATAGAAAATTAATTCAGACCGTTACACAACAGTCTTATATATATCGGACTGTTTTCTTTGTAAATCAATCAGAGAAAATTCGTACTCCAAACCTCTGTCAACATTCTATTCAGTTTTCATTGTCTCCGAGCTCTGGGCAGAGCTAAGTTCTGGTCGTTCTCTCCAAGTCGTGTGCGGCAACGAGATACCGGTAGTGCAGGGGTTTTACCACTAGGAGCTTCGGGACCGTCTGCACACAGATCCCGAATAAACTCTTAGGGCAGTGCTTCGTGCACGACTTCCCCAGAGGCCAGTAACATTTGTTTCATTTTATTTTTGTATTCTGAAATTATTCAAAAAGAAAACAAGAAATTCCTAACAATCTAAGAGTTTATTCAAATCTTCAAACCTCTTGGTTTTTACAGCAGAAAACCTACTAAAGTTCTATGTTGTGCCAGGAGCACCCTGCCCTATGTGGAGTCTTACTCTCTTAGTTTCTTACAACTTAGTAAGATTGAGTATAGAATGACAATGTGTCCGCAGAAAACCTTCTTCTTTATCTTCCTTAATTTTTTTTTTTTTGTTATTTGGTTTAGGTCCGCTTTTATTATATGCTCTATATGCTTCGTAACTGATGTTCAAGGATGGAAATTATTGAAAATATGCATTTAGTCAACAGAAAAAGAGCATGTAACAATTAGGATTATTTTCCTTTATTTTTCAAGTGCTTGGATTATAGGCTAATTTGCAACTAAAGTCTAAATACCTTTCGAACTTTTAGTGACCCGCAAGTTGCTACCCTAAACTACTATTATTAGCATGTTGCTATCCTAGGCTGTACAATTAACAACTAAATACCCTGAATTTCCCTCGATTTGTAACTTGCTATCCTACCCTGGTTTGGTAGGATGTCATGAAGAAATATGAAAAATAAGAAGGGTATCATTTAACGACTTGGGTAGTCAGTTGCATTGCAAGTTGCAAACCGGGAGAAGGTTCAGTGTTTTTAGTTCATTAAGGGTAGCAACTTGTTAATTCTAATAGTTTAGACACTAAATTGCAAATTTCCGAAAGTTCAGTTATTTATTTGCAAATAGCGGCAATTATAAGTATGGGTACCAACTAGCAAGGAAGCTGTGTTCTCCAATGGCTTTGGCTGAGAAATTTTATGTTCTCGTATCTTGGTTTAGATATTTTGATAGCTATGATTGCAAACACTATAGTATTTTTTGCTTTAGGGCATGTTAGCATTTTTATCGTATTAGTATTTCCATGTTAGAAAACATATAATACTGTTGTAGAAATACTGTTTATTAAATTGTTAAATAGTTATTTGTCAAATTTGTTATTTGTTACAATTGATTATTTAATACTGTTACTTATAACATACTTTTTCTAGGAATTTGTTAATAATTCTTCTAGCAATTTGTTTCTATAACCAAAAGAAAATACTGTAGCAATTCTTCTAGAAATGTTTTAATACTGTTTCTATAGAATTTTGTTCACAAAATTCATTTCAATTGAAACATACAATTTGTTTCATTTTTTAATCACTTAGTATTTTGAAAGCAATCTAGGACCAAAAGAAAATAGTTTAGTAAAAAGGAAATTGTAAATAAAATCTTCAAATCTAAAGTTTCAAAGTAGAGACAAACTCGGGCACAAGTCGAAAGGGTCCTTCTGTCAACCGGGTGTAAATAACCCTAAGCGACACGGTACTTAAGAGTCTTCGGACCACCGCTAGCTGGGAACCGGCCCCTACAGCTAACCTGAGTTGATCAACACTTGAAAAACTAAAGATTTTAAGATTGATTAGCAAAGACCACCTAAACTATTATCTTAGACATTGTTATTAAATAAATTTATATTTTTAAGACTGAATCTAAAGTTAAGGTAAACCTTGTAGAAGGCCAAGGAAAACCCAAGTCTAATTTTCCTTATAAACCCAAAAAGAATTTCTTCAAGAAGAAGAAAAACTTTCAGCCTAAGCACCAAAACCATCATCACCAAAACCAAAAACCTAGAAACTTCAGTCAGACTCATGATCAGAAGAGGTTTTATTTTGTGTGTGGTAAAACAAACCATATGGCCACCAACTGCTACCATAGGAAGAAGGAAGCTGTCCAGACCTCCTACAAAGGAAAGGGCTCAGTTAGACCAGAAGCGAACATGCTTCACAAAGGTTCTTCGAGTTCCTTCAGGTCTGTAAGCTTTCAACCCCTTATTAACCTCTCTTACCATTCTGATGATTGGTGGTTGGATTCTGGAGCTAATGTTCACGTTTCGTTTGATCGCTCATGTTTTTCAAACTATCAGGAATCAAGTGGAGGAGGTGTGACCCTAGGAGATGGCTCAATGGCACAAATTATTGGAAGAGGAAAAGTTAACCTGAAGATGACATCAGAAAAAATCTTAACTCTTCATGATGTTCTTCATGTGCC
Organism: Iris macrosiphon; assembly: GCA_036927795.1. Taxonomy (NCBI): domain Eukaryota; kingdom Viridiplantae; phylum Streptophyta; class Magnoliopsida; order Asparagales; family Iridaceae; genus Iris; species Iris macrosiphon. The sequence continues at coordinate 178,158,056 of JAYESA010000002.1, read as the reverse complement.
GTCTGTCAGAAGAAACCTAGTTAGTGGATCCCTTCTTGTAGCCTCAGGATACAAAATTGTAATGGAGGCTAATAAAGTAGTTTTTTCTAAGCATGACTCTTTTATAGGAAAAGGCTTTGTAAAAGACGGTCTTTTCATTTTAAGTATAATGAATAAAATGTCTGATTGTTCTCTCATTGTCTCCAATATAGAATCTTCAAATGTTTGGCATGGCAGACTAGGTCATGTGAACCTAGGTTCTATTAAAAGAATGATAACCTTAGATCTTATTCCCAAGACTCCAATAGATTTCTAGTGACTCAGTCAGAAGTAAATGAAATATCTAACAATACCATTATAGAAGCAAGAGATTCAGTTTACTTTGAAAACATATTTTCTTTTAAGGATAGAAGTTCAATCTCTTCCTCCATACCCTCTACTAGTTCTCAAGTCCAAATACCTAGCTCTCAATCTGAACAAGACTTAGAACCAAGACGGAGTAAAAGGAATAGGATTGAGAAAAATTTAGGAGAAGGATTCTTCACCTTTTTTGATAGAGGGTGATCCCTCAACTTATGAAGAAGCAATGTCGTCTCCTAATGCTCCCTTCTGGAAAGAAGCCATTAACAGTGAATATAACTGCATCATGGAGAATAACACTTGGTTTCTAACAGATCTACCTTTAGGGAATAAACCAATAGGTTGTAAGTGGTTTTTCAAAAAGAAACTCAGAGCCGACGGTACTATAGAGAAATTCAAAGCTAGACTAGTTGCCAAGGGTTTTACCCAGAAGAAAGGGTTAGATTATTTTGATACCTACTCTCCTGTAGCTAGGATCACATCCATTAGAACTCTCTTGGCCTTAGCATCCATTCATGATATGCTAATCCATCAAATGGATGTAAAGACAGCATTTTTGAATGGAGATCTAGAGGAAAAACTTTATATGGACCAACCTGAAGGTTTCACTGCTAAAGGTCAAGAAAAGAAAGTTTGCAGACTAGTAAAATCCCTCTATGGCTTGAAACAAGCTCCCAATCAATGGCACAATAAATTTTGACAAAGTAATTTGTGAATATGGTTTCTTGTCAAATGAGTATGACAAATGTATATACTCTAAAGGTACATGTAAAAGTTGTGTCATTTTATGCTTGTATGTAGATGACATTCTTATCCTAGGTTCATCACTGGAATTGATAAATACTACAAAGAACTATTTATCTAACCAGTTTGATATGAAAGACCTAGGAGAAGCCAACTTAATTTTAGGAATGCAAGTGACCAAAGGCAAAGAAGGTTATACTCTATCTTTAGCACATTCAATTGAAAAAAATGCTAAAAAGATTTGAGTTATTTGATAAGAAACCTGTCCTTACTCCTTATGACAGCCGTATTGTACTGAAAAAGAATGAAGGACCACCTTTGGAACAACATAAATATTCACAGATGATAGGCTCCCTCATGTATATAACAAACAGGACAAGACCTGATATTGCATTTGCTATTGAGAGACTAAGTAGATATACAGTAACCCAAATCAGTCACATTGGACTGCCTTGGATAGGGTATTTAGATATCTCAAGGGCACCCTAGATTACAAAATTCATTTTACTAGGCACCCTGATATCATAGAAGGTTATTCAGATACAAACTGGGTAACCGACTCACATGATATAAAAACTACTACTGGATATGTATTTACTCTAGGAGGAGCTGCGATCTCCTGGAGCTCTTGTAAGCAAACTATCATAGCTAGGAGTACAATGGACTCTGAAATGATAGCTTTAGATACTACTTGCACAGAAGCTGAATGGCTTAAAAATCTTATTATGCATATACCTGTTTCTCTTAGTCCTGTTCCTGCAATTTCTATAAATTGTGATAATAAATCTGTTATTGAACTACTAAAGCATGATTCTGTGAATGCTAAGATGAACAGGCACCTGCAGCTGCGCTTCAAGTCAATAAAAGCCTACTAGGCAAATATGTGGTTCTTGACTATATAAAGTCAGAAAAGAACCTTGCAGATCACTTGACGAAGGGTCTGTCTAGGACTTTGATCCTAGAATCATCGAGGGGGATGGGGTTAAGCCCATAAGTTAGTCACCAGCAGTGGCAACCCAACCGAGTCTGACTGGAGATCCCAAGAAGCCGGTTCAATGGGTAGAAACAAGCTGAACTTAGGTAACTTTATGGAACACTGACTCGAGATTAAAGTCTCAATAAAATAAAGCCCAAGTGGCTGTACATGTGTACAATGACTCCCCATCCCTATGGTGACAGTGTTCCTGTGTGATATGGTTAGGATGCGTTTAAACTCTTAATAGGTCCAAGCTGCAATGCTAGGTTGATTCATATCACCAACCATTAAGGACTTACCTATATGAGAGGTCGTGAAGGCCGCGACTATGGGACAAGGCAATCCCAGACAACTCTCATGAATGTGGAAAAGTGCGCATGGCCATTTAAAAGCGCCACCCGATAGATCAAGGACCTCTAGCGTACTATGTGTGCTATTTTCTAAATCTGGTTCAAGAAGTCTGATTCAAGGCATAGTCCATCAAGCACTTCTTCAGATTAAGGCAATAGTCACTACGTGAGATTCAAGGCTGTAGTCCATCTCATCTATGCATAGTATTTTACTGCCCAGATGCTCTCTCTCTCTCTCTTTCTCTCTCTCTATTTTACTTCACACTTATCTCTGTTTCGGAACTTGACCTTTTGGGGGGGGGATTGTTTGTTTTGGTTTTGCTTTGGTTCTGCTTTTCTTGCAAAAGCTCAAGTCCCTCTTCCTTTCTTTAGTCCCACATCGGATGCACCAAAGCCTTCTTATGTACATATATTACTTTATCTTCTTTGCTCTATTAAGTTGTTGTGTGGGGAACCCCTTGGGACACACGCGCGCGCCGCCTGTAGTGCCCCGCTCCGCGTAGGCACTATGTACAAGTAGGATCGCCTTGCTTGCTCGAACGGAAGTCTTCTCGAAGAGTTCCCGACCGATTAATCAATATGAGTGGGCAGAACTGCATTCTCTGATTCTTGCACGACTTAATAATGAATCTGAGTTTTTGAATGCTTGTTTGTTTAAGAAGAATGTTTTCATAAGAGATTGATAGAACCGACTCAGTATGCTAATAAGAGAACTCAAATAGCTTGTCATCGAAACGAATCTGCTGCCTAACTAAGAGAATATGAATGCTTGTCAGAATAAGATAGAACCATTGCTATGCTAAAGAGAATAAGAAATATTGCATGCTTAGAAACACCGACACAGCTATTGAACGAACCTTTGCTATGTTAAGAAAGATAAGTAAATGAATAATTCGAATATGTCCCTTTGAATATGCTAAGAATGAGATAGTTTTTGCATACTAAGATATGAATCAATCGTGCTTGCCTTTATATGTTTCGTTTGTCTGTCTGCTATATTGATCTGCTAAGTGAAAATGTGTGAGTGCTGTGACTAATAGTACGCCCTGAGGATACGGCTCGCAAGGGTCTAGTGGGGTGTGCTATTAGTAATGTGATAAGATGTGCTTCATTTCGATAAGATGTGTTTCGCTAAGACCGCATATGTTTAGCTTGATCATTGTTTTGCTTGAACTATGTGTTTTTGTCATTGCATTGGTCTCGGACAACTTGTGCACAAGGTCTTGTCTCTCGAACGGTTCCTGGGGCACTGGGAACCGCTCGGTCCGGAAGAGATTTTTGGATCGCCCTGAGGTGTACGGCTCGCAAGGGTCTAGTGGGGCGATATGTCTATTAGTGTTGTGCAGAACCCATGATGTCACAGCTGCTTGCACTCGGGTGTGTTGGTGAAGAGCTGAACCTTGAGTCACAGCTGCCGACACCCACGCGTGCTAGTGAAGAGCTGAACCTTGGGCAACTGCTGCTAATCATGGGGCAACCCATGGACCGTCATATAGATAGGGCGCATGCTAGGTTAACCTTCTTGCATACCTATCATTTGTGAAACCAAGTGTTTTGATACATAAGCTATGAATATGCAAATGTGGCTAACTTGTGTGTCTGCTGCAGGGATAACCGTTCGGCTATGGGGTAAGAAATATAAGTTTATGCTTAAAGTCTGCTCGTTCATTTTGTCTGCATCGTAGAGATTATATAATAGAGCTTCATGCATTGCATCGGTCAGACAATGACTATTAGTGTAGAGCTGAACCTCGGTCACAGCTGCTAATAGAATCAGAATGTGAGTCATTGGATAGCTGGATTACCGCTGCCAATCTTGAGTTTCTCGGGGACCGAAATCATATAGATGTGTCTGCTTATGTGCTAATGAATACATGATATGTTTGCCTCGATTCGATATGTTCAGTCTGCTAGATAAGCTTTGCCCCAAGAGTTAGTTTTGTGTTGCACAATATATGCTGCGCACTACACGATACCGCACTGTCCCAATTCGTATGCTTATAGTTTGAATGTGCAAAACTGTTTCAAAGTTATGTTTTCAAAAGATGTAATCTGACTAATAGTTCTGAACAGCATGAAACGAACTTAGGTAAAAGTAGCAAGAATCACTAGTAATGTAATATTTTGCCACATGATTACTTAGTGTGGGTTTCAGGGGGTGTAGCTTCTGTTCAGTTGTTTTATCTCACCAGTACTTGCATAAAGTGCTGACCCACCAACAGTTTGCTTGTTCGCAGGTGCCGTTCGTGCGAGGAAGCGATAGCCGTGCCTCATCCCAAGGAACCGGAAATCTGGAGTCGATGTCTTGAGCCGCATCGAGCTTTGCTGCTTTTGTATAGAGGGACATAATGTATGGAACGGTGTTATTGTAATCGAGAGAAGAGTGCTTGAGTGATCTGTAACCTCGGCCATGCGCCGCTTGTAACAATTTTGATTATCAATAAAAGAGCCTGTTTTCTTATGCCATTGTGTTCTTTACTTTTCTGCAATGTTATGTGCCGCTGCTTCAGTATCGAATAGCTTACTTGCCCTTGTATCAAAGCTTTGGCCTTGTGCAAGCGCATCTTAGGCTTGCACGGCATCACGTTCCGATGAGAACGATAGTCCTGCGGGAGAGCTGAAATGTGGTGATTCACGTTCAGCAGGGACTATCGGGCTTGCGGGAGATTGGGGCGTGACACCGCCGCCGCCGCCGGCCCGGCTCGGCTCGGCTCGGCTCGGTTCGGTTCGGCGCGCGTAACGGGTGCGGGTACGTGTCACGCCCCAGTCCCAAAATGACGAGGGACAGGGCACGTGGCAATGGCCAGCAGCACGCACCGATGGACAACCCAATTTAATGGATCCATCAGGGCATGCTTAAGCTGTAGTCTAACAGTACAATAGAGCAAATGCTACAAGTCACAGGTTATTCTAATCTCATCCACAACAGATAATCACAGATTAAAAGACAGAGTAATGCAAATAGAAATAACTGTCAAATCTTAATAAATTTCTCGGGAAATAATCCGAGAGTATGTCTGGTACAACAAATGCAAATAGACAGGAAATAATCAACTTGAAATAGAAATAACTGACTACATACAGCCACTGCTCAAGAGAAGTCCTCTGGTACGATCTCGTCCTCAGATCCTGGTACAGCTCCTGGAAGTGCTCTGGTACGGGGTATCTCTGGATGGATCTCCTCGGCTATACCTGGGGACATAATCCAGATCCAGGACCTCAGGGGACAGCAAGGTACAGAAAATACAAGCCAAAATAGATGCAGTGCAGCAATAAATAAGCAATAGGGTAAACTAGATAACCAACTAAGTGATATGCAACATGAGAGCAGTACAAGAACTCAGGCTGAAACTACTACAAGCTCTGTGTCGGGGAGCCGGTAGCAGTGATATCATGTAGTTATCTAGCTCGTAGTGAGACTTAAGACGCCGGCATAATATAACATCAACCTGTAACCTGTGTGTCTCTCCCCACCCAATGTAATCACGCATATCATGACTATAACGTCTCATGTCCATGTCAGCGGGATTATAGCTAATGCAGCAAGTCATAATGTCTATAAAATATCTCTGTCAAGTCCTGTATCCTATACAGAATCACCATGAATGTCTCAGGAAGACTCTGTCTCATGAATAGTGTCAAGTGTCCTGGGTTCTGGAGTACTTGATAAGACAAGTACGAGAATTATCGGGTCTCGATATCCATCTCTATGTGACGTTACACAACTCCGCGTACGGAGTTGGCACCCGACTGGTAATCGGACGCTAAGTACGCCACTCGGTCCTAGGTTTTAACAGTTAAACAGGTTTATATGCATTTAAACAAGAATTCAGGCAAGTTCTAGAACAGGAATTACTGCTAATGGCAATCTTTACTTGCCCACTGATGTATAAACAAGTCAATGAAAATAAATAGCAAGCTGCAGGGTTTGGCAAGGTACACTTGCCTGTGGTTTCGGCTCTGATTTCGGTTCTGACTTCAGTTGGATTTGTAGGCGGCACTCCGGTTGCTGAAACAAATATCACCATCAGATCCAGAAAATATCAATCAGCTAGAAACGCCTGTCCTTGGGTCCAATTTGGAGACAAGGTCAGAAACGGCAGTTTCGGGTCAAGACGGGGTCCACATGTGGGCCCGCTTTGCACCGAAAAATGTGTCCGGGTCAAAGGTCTCCAAATTCACCAAACTTAGTGTCAACAGGTCAGGAACGATGATACGAACCCAACGGAACTTCCAAAATTGGATTCCGATGAGCCGATCACAAAATCGCCCGTCGAGCGGGGCCTGTGGGGCCCACGACACGCGATTTCGTCAACGTTCTCAGAATCGAACCAAACTTGACCCACAGGACCAGCGTATCGCTATGAGTCCGATGGCGCAAGTTTTGTTTCAATCCGACGTGTGTACACAAAGTTAGGTCGAATTGCAGAAAAGTCGGATACGGAGCGATGTCCGCGGATACGCGTTGATTCCGGTGTGCACGCACACCCGAATCAACTTCTGGAAATCTCACACGTCCGTATCGACGACGCACACGTATCTATGAAGACCGCGCGCGACCAAGTCATCCCGTTTGGCGGGACGTACTCGGTTCCGGGGTGAAACAGGGTCTGATTTTTCCTGTTTTTGGATCGCGGTGTACGATCACCACAGGACGCGATGCCCCGAACGGTTTGTCCGGACACCGAGAGGGGCATACAGGCTTCGCAACGTAATTTGCGGAATCAAAAATGGAGCTACGAGCAAAAAGATACGCGTACCTGAACCGGACTGAAAAATCGGAGATTCGTCGTGTCCGACTCGATACGGACACGGTGTCCCGTGTCCGTGTCCGACATAGAATAGAAATTAGGGTTAGGTTTAGGGATTGGGTCTGGCCAGGGCTGCGGCGACGGAGGGGCGGTGCTGCGGGCGGAGGCGGCCGGAGGGCGGTGCTGGCGGCGTGCCGGAGCGGGCGGGGGACGGACGGAGCCGGCCGGAGGCTCGCCGGAGCCGTGGGTGGCTGCTGCTGCCTTCGTCGAGGTGGGGAGGGGAGGAAGACGGGGGCGAGGGGCTACGGGCGTCGTCGACGGCAGCGCTGGGGTGCGGCGTGGTGGTCGACGGCCAGGGGAGGTCGAGGGTTTAAATAGGGAGAGCGACGGGTGGGGAGGCCGAGCAAGGTGGCGCAGCGGGCGGAGGTCGTGGGGTGGTGGCCGGGCGCGGCGGGCGGCGCAGGCGGCGGAGGCGGCGGGAAACGCGGGGAGGGGAACGGGTCAGGGAGAGGGGATCGGGTCGGATGCGGGTCGGGTTCGGGCAGACCCGACCCGACCCGACCCGCTAAGCCAGGGTCTTGGGCCGGGTTGGGGCTAGGCCCGGTGGGCCGGGCCCAGTGGGCTGGGTTTTATAAAAATAAATAATATTAATATTAATAATAATATTAATAATCAGTAAAATAAATAAATAAATAAATAAATAAATAAATAGATTTAGGTGTTTTAAAAAATAGGTCCGGAGCCCAATAAATTCCAAAAAAATTGTCCTAAGTCCAGTTTTTCATTTTACACCCAAAAATATTATTTTCATAATATTTTAATATTGTTTATTATCAATTAAAAATCATTTAATAATTAAAACCCTGTTTTTAAATTACAGAAAAATCCCAGAAAATTCCAGAAAATTATGAAAAATCCAGTTTTTAAAATTTTGAAAAAATCAGGGGGTTTACAATCTACCCCCCTTAAGAGGATTGCGTCCTCGCAATCAAAGAATAACCGGTCAACAGAGATGACGCGGTCGCAAGTATCGTTTGAAAACACATCACAAGAGACTTCAGGGAAATACCGTTTTCTAAAAATTGAAAGTTTACACTTTTCAGGAAAATCTAGTGAAAACTATAAATTTTATGAAAATCAGGTTGTTATTAACAAGTTGCAAATTACTAGGTTGGGGCTGAGGTCACGAACCAAAAGGCACGAACTACACAAGACTAGGAACGTAAAACTATGAATCACTTACGCGCATTGGCTACTCCACGAGTCTGCGCGTTCTCCACTGTCATCGCATAAGCTTGCTCGCGTCCTTGCAGTTGCTTCCTCTGCTGTTGAGCCTGCTGGAAGAGTAGTTCCTGGGGTATCAAGGGTGGCCTCGGCTGATACCCTGCTGAAGCTGGTGGTAGGACTCCTTGAACTTTCGTTTGCGGTACTTCCAACGCTGGAGAGGCTGACCTCGGTATTGGTAACGCTTGCTGGTTACCCTTTGGTGCTCTGTCTCGACGCTCAGGGCATTCCTTTAATAAATGCCGACTGGATCCGCAAACTATGCATAATCTTTTCTTTCGTCTGCACTCGTCTTCAGTATGGCCTCGCTTGCGACAATATGGACAAACAGGTATTGTCTGCGGAGATGCTTCTGGTGGCTGGTGTACGTGAGGTCTTTTTGCAACTTCTTCCTGTGGTGCTGAAGTGGAAGTCCGTTTCAGACTAGTCTCTCTCCTGATAACGCGCTCAATGCGTCGCGCTGCAGCAAGGACGTCCGAGTATGAAGTACGTACAACGGATCCAATCAGTTTCTGTAGCTCAATGCTTAGTCCGTCGAAGAATTTCTCAGCCTTCTCTTCTTCTGTCGGGATCAATGTTGGAGCGAAGCGACTTAGACGAATGAACTCAGCGTTGTACTCTTCCACCGTCTTAGTGTCCTGAGTAAGGTGATTGAACTTGTCCCGAAGTTCTGATCGAGCGATAGCTGGAATGTACATCTCCTGAAAGAGTCTAGAGAACTCTTCCCAAGTGACTCGGTCTGGTCCGAGCCGTGCTTCCTCAGATAGCCACCAGTGATGCGCATTATCCGTCAACTGCATTCTGACGGCAGTCATCCAACGTTCCTTTGGAAGCTCAGCTGCTTCTAATTGATGTTGAGTGTTGGTGAGCCACTCATGAACTTCAGTGGGCTCTTCCTTGCCTGAGAATGTACGGGGCTTCAGCTGGCGGAAGTCGGTGATAGAGCCCGTCGTTGGCCGTCGAGTTGGTAGGTTGGCCTGCTCCAGTGCAGTTATTAAGCTGCGACTCAAAGCCTCTTGTTGAGCTTGCATTATTGCATAGACCATTTGGAACATCTGCTGTCCGTCCATGGCCTGTCCTGGTGGAATTACGGGCATTGATGGAGTAACCGGCGTCGTTGGTGGAATGTCATCGTGCTGGATTCTCGGGGCATGTTGTTGAGCTGACTGTCCTCCATCCACTGGTGTTACTTCGTCTTCATTGGTTAACTCAGCATCTCGTGGTGATATTATGGGAGTTTCGTCGTTTGCTCGTGAATTCATAACCCTGCAACCAAAATAAACAATAAGAGGCTCACAGGAATCAAGGCAAAATGCAAGTCAAGAAATTAATTCGAAGCCGATATGGATATCAAGAACGTTTCAATCAAGTGGATGAGATCCTAAAACTTATCCTATCTTATTTGCAGGCCTGTTCGGTCCCTGAGTTAAAACCGAACAATTTAGTAAAAGACCTGCATGGGCCACCACAAAAACTATGTCACGCCCCAGTCCCAAAATGACGAGGGACAGGGCACGTGGCAATGGCCAGCAGCACGCACCGATGGACAACCCAATTTAATGGATCCATCAGGGCATGCTTAAGCTGTAGTCTAACAGTACAATAGAGCAAATGCTACAAGTCACAGGTTATTCTAATCTCATCCACAACAGATAATCACAGATTAAAAGACAGAGTAATGCAAATAGAAATAACTGTCAAATCTCAATAAATTCCTCGGGAAACAATCCGAGAGTATGTCTGGTACAACAAATGCAAATAGACAGAAAATAATCAACTTGAAATAGAAATAACTGACTACATACAGCCACTGCTCAAGAGAAGTCCTCTGGTACGATCTCGTCCTCAGATCCTGGTACAGCTCCTGGAAGTGCTCTGGTACGGGGTATCTCTTGTCACGACCCGCACCCGGTTTAGGGGCACGAGTGCGTGGGTACATCCAGCCTACGCCGCAGTGTCGGCGGTAGAACGCTGTCAAGGTCTGGATACTATCTAACTAATGTCACGCAAGCATCCAATCTCCATTAGGAGGCACGGATGACACAAATAAGATGGACACATACTCAATCACAAGAATTTAGCACGATAAGATTTGAACAGAAATTAAAATTAAACACAACACAAGTCAACAAGTAATATTCTAACTCAACAATATCCAAAAATCATCAAAATGCCGGAGACAAATCCGGTACCAAATAGTCTACTTAAAGAACTAACAATAAATAATAATTTCCGGCTAGACCTTCCAGAATCACAACTACTACCAAGTCTGCAGCTACTCACCATATGGTCCATAAAGTGTCGGACAGCGGTCCTCTAAGGCATAGTCTGGAAAAATATTTCCAGTCAGGAAGGAGCAAAGCAACACTCTCAAATAACAGTTCCATTAATTGATAATGTCTATAATACAATAAAACATGTCATGCTAGCTACTGAGAAGACAGTGAATTAAATGCAATGGCAATTTAAGAGAGACAGGCAATGTAAAGAGACAGGCAATAGGCAATATGATACAGTCAGTGTATGTATGGAAATAAAAGAAACAAGGAACAGTATCATATACGGGTGATGTAGTATATGATCTAAAATAGAGAACTGTAACTATTCTAAGTGTTTGAAATAGTAGTTTCGAAATGTGATCGGCTTGGGAACATGTACGGTAGCTACAGGGCCTGGCTAATCATGGGTGGAGAGCATGATTAACACTTACAATTTTCTATACTACAATAAGAGGTTATGATCACATTTCTTACTATCTACTTCCCCGCCCCCAACTAGTACTGTGGATCCAACCATGACACGTCACGATACACGAGCAAGTCAAGTCTATCATGTACGATGTCTAATATACATGTCGTGTACAATGTCAATACGATAATCAAGGTAACATCTCATGACTGCAGATCCAGGCTATATACTAGTCCGTGTAGCACAGTATCAAAGATTCAGTTGTAACATTTCAAGATCATTGAACTTATAGAAATTATCAAGAATTGGAAATTATCAGAGAATGTACTTGCCTTGGGTCCTTAGCTGGTAATTATGGATGTCCTGTTCCAGAGTATCCCCTGGGTGAAGTAGCAGTCCTAGAACCACATCACAAGCAAAACCATATTTGCATCAGATGCTACACTAACACAATCTAAAACACTGAATTCAGGGCCTTCTCTAGGTATGATACTGGTCACCTAGTAACTAGATACATAAATATACACATCTTAAATAACATATGTACTCACAATATACATATCAAATTAAATACATATACAAAATATATGTATATATATATTAAAAATATGCTAAGGTTTAATACAAATATACATACATATATATATCAAAATAATTATACACATAAAAATATATACATTTATACCAGTTAAATTTAATACCCACACTTACATTCATTAATTAAATATATACATATACATATATATTAGATTATGTATACATTAACATACACATTAATTATATATACATTAACATATATATACTAAGAAATATTTATACTAAATTGTTTGTATACATATATTCCAATATATATATATAATAAATATATACTAAGTATATACCAAAAATATATAAATTGATTTAAATATATACATATATATGTTTGTACAAATATGTATACTATATACAAACATAGAAAATACACTATATTTATAGATATATATATATGTACACATACATATATACCAATTACCAAAATACGTATTTACTTATTTATTCATTTATCATACATACTATAATTATACAATTAATTACTAATAAATAAATAATATCCAATTTACATATTTTAAAAACATACATTACCAACGTATTTATTTACTATACATATATACATTAAACATTAACTAAATAAAAGCTCTACATATACATATATAGTATTAGTTAAATAATACTATACGTATACCTACATATATTAAATTAAATGCATGCAAATTCTTACATTAACTATATATATACATTACTAATAGTTTTCAGAATATACTAACATATACGTAGTATATATATATAATCATATATCAATTAAATACATACATACGCTAAAGTATATACACATATATTAAAATACACATTTTTACATTATACTAAAGTATATACATATATATACTATACTTATATATATTAAACACAAATTAAATAATTACTATACATATGTGTAAATAGTATTAACTAAATAAATATTATACATATACACGTATTAACATAAATTAAATAGATAATATACATTCACATTATTAAATTATACATTACCATACTAATACATTAATTATATTAACATACTAATATATTATGTGTTTAATTATTAATTACATAAATGCTATACATATTCATGTATTTAAAACATTAATTAGATAATAATATTTATATACATATACGTATATACGTATGTATATAAATATATACATACATATATATATATTTACCAAAATAAATTAAATACATGCACTCACATTAATCATATAACATTAATCTCTACAAATACATATACATATTATATATATATACTCATGTATATACATAGGTATATATACATATATATATATATATATATATATATATATATATATATATATATATATATAAAGAGAAGGAAGAGGGAGAAGAAGAAGGAGGACTTACAGTGGAGGGGGTCGCCGGCCGCCGGAGTATGTGAGGGGAGCCGCCGGACTGGCTGTCGGGGAAGGGACAGCAGCGGGGAGTGGAAGGAGATGGGAGGAGGAGCAGCAGCGCCGCCGGGTGCGAGGGGTAGTCGGCCGCTCGCCGGACGCGTCGAGGATGGGGAGCACAGCCGCGGCCGCCGGGAACATGGAATGGTCGGGGCTCTCGAGCAGCAGGGAGGTCTGGGCTGTAGGCCGGCGGGTAGAGATGGTGGTGGTGATAGTTGGAGGAGATGGAGGGAGAGCCGCCGGCCGGGCAGTCGCCGCGGGGAGCCGCCGGGCTTGGATGCTCGTGAGGGAGGAAGCGGCCACCTGGGCCGGAGACAGCAGCCCGATGGTCGGCCGGGAACAGCACAGTGTTTTTGGGGGGAAATGAACAGTGTTCCCCCCCTTCTATAAATTTGAAATCTCAAAAAAACAATGAAAAGGAGAAGAAGAAGGAAAAGAAATGAGAAGAAGAAGGAAGAAGGATGTGGTTTCCTACGTTGGAGAGAGGTGGGCTTGTGAGGAGGTGGTGTTTTCTAGGTTGCCTAGGGATTAGGGTTTGATGTAGACATGATATTATATAGGATGAGGGGATTTTGATGGAGGGTTGTGATTGACCCTCCAAATGAGTGGTCCAGATTGGACATGAGGGAAATTAATTCATGGGGGATTTAGGGTGTGGTTTAATTAAAATATTAAGGATTTCTCATTGGTTTAAATAATTGGGTGTTGGCACAAAAATGCCCATTTGCAATTTAACCCCCTTAAATTTGGGAAATTGCACAAACACATAAAATGACAAAAATTTGGCGGGCGATTCGGGGTCCGGTGTTTTGTAGGGTCAGGGGGCACTGTAAGACTGGTACGGGCTCAATTCGCAGGGCACTAGAATTAAATTGGGATTTTAGAATCAGATAAAATAGTATCCTCAATTTAAATAGAATTAAATGCAAGTTGTGTTCAACAATTAATTATGAGTACATGGAGCCAAAATCAGGTCAGGTCATCAATACCAATATTGAAGAAGACTCAGAACAGAATATTACCCTAATTTGGGCCGCACGAAAAAATAGGTCAAGATGGCCTCCAATTTTTGATTGGAACGCACAACGATATAAAATAGGAATTAATTAAATAACGTCCACGACGATTTTTGTGCGGCCAGAAATAATGCACAAAGAGCATAATGGTGAGTTGCAAAAATAGCAGAATTGAAGGCGGGCATGTCTAGGACAAGATGGTAAAATTTGTTGGAAGACAAAAGTCTGGATAGTGCTCCAAATATCGAAGCAAAGGCAATGCGCAAAAATATTAAATAAAATACAGTAATTAATTTCAATCTTCAAGAATTAAATTCTAAATAAAACAATTTACCTCAAAATTTCAAAATTTCGACAGGTGCTCATCTACTGGCTTCTAGGTCAAGTCTACCATCACAAACACAAAATGAACACTGTCTATAATATAATATATTAAAGTACACATCACACAGTTATTTAATTTAAATATATACTATTCATGCAATTATTAATTATAACTACAATAATATTAAATATTGTAAAAAGTCAAAAATATCCCTGTTTTCAGAATGTGGTAGTGACAAGTCTACCCACCTTAAAAGAATTTCGTCCTCGAAATTCAAAATCCTCAAAGTAGCATTTAATCATACACATTATTATTCCCTCAAATTTAAATTCATCAACCACGAATCAATTAATAATCTACAAGGTCTTCTCACAAATTTCAAAAAATTTCTGAATTATTTGTATTCCTGAAAAATCCTCGAAATAGAATCAAGTCCCTTTTTATTAAAATTTTCTTGAAAGTTTTGAGTTAATAATTCAATACCCGGAATTTAATATCCACTCCTCAAAATACTCAACAATATGATATTTAAGGACTCTCCAAATGTCACATCCAAATATAAAGTTCTAAAATTCATAACTTGCAATTAAATAAATACATTGATAAATCTCCCAAAATTTCCAAATTAATAACCAACTTAAACATGTCATAATCTTTCCTGGAATTAATTAAACCACCAATTATGCCATGTTAATTTCTTAACCATTTATTTAAATCAATAATTATCCTTAAATTTTAATCATCTTCTTCCTCTTGTCAAGTAATAACCTCTTCATAAGTCTACTATGGTCAAACCCCAATAATCATGGTTTGAAAAATCTTTCCTATACTCATACAACATGCAATCTAAGGAGAATATTTATGGTCATGGTGTCTTTTGTCATGGTATTGCAGTCTCTGTATCAGGGTGTGCTACTAACTACATTATAACAAGAATCATGCATACAAGCTACGGTACTAAGGTATCAGTCAATCAATCAAATAGGTAGGAACAGAAAGAAGAAAAGAATCAAATAGATAGGAACAGAATGAAGGAAAGAACAGAACCTGCTAACACATTACCTGCAGTATCGGTCTCCTCGACCGTCATCGCAAATGCCCGCCCTGCTGGGGTGGTTCCCTTTGCGGGTGCTGAGCAATATACGGTTCCACAGGTAGCCTAACTGGATCTCTATAATCTGAAGCTGCGCGTGGGCCGGGAAGATAAGGAACTCGAAGACAATCCCTTACTCGATGTCCCGCAGCGCCACAGTGCAAACAAAGTCCCAGCCTCGTTCTACAGCTCTCCCAAAGGTGACCTGGCTTCTTACAGAAGTGACAAGTTCGTTGATCCTGCTGTACAGGAACTGGTGCCGGGTACTGCTGTTGATACTGAAATGCCCAGGGTTGTCGCTGGATAGGAACTGGTGCTAGGTACTGCGGTGGATGCTGAAATGTCCATGGTTGTTGCTGAATATGAAATGGTACTTGGTACTGCTGTTGGTGCTGAATACGGGGATGCTTGGCCGGTCCTGCGCTATCATTTGTATCTCCAATAGTATTGCGACTCCTCTTAGGCCTGAGATCCAGATCCTCTTCTGCAATCTGGGCATCCATCAAGATGGCCTCAAAGGTAGCGGTACGACGACCAGAAGTGCGCGACCTAATTTCTCTCGTCAGTCCCTTTCTAAATTTCCGGGCTCGATCTCCTGGGTCTCGAATCATAGACGATGCAAAACGGCTCAATCTACAGAATTCTGCAGCGTACTCGTCGACCGACATGTTTCCTTGAACTAAGTCATGAAATTGACTTTCCAAGGTTTCCAATGCCACGTCGGGAAAGAACTTCTCCTTGATGAGCTCCTTGAAGGTCTCCCAAGTAAGTCCTTGCGCAGTAATTCTCGGCTCCGTGCGATACCACGTGAGTGCGATATCGAACATCTGACTGCCAGCGGCTTCTATCTGCAAGTTCTCCGGAATCTGGGTCAATCGCAGGCTTCTCTCTATATCCTCTAGCCAGTCGTCAGCGTAGAGTATCCCTTCGGTGCCTTTGAACTCTCGAGGCATCATCCTTTTGAAATCCACTATAGTGCCTGATCTCTACTGTTGCTGGCCAGGAAACTGCTGGTACTGTGCTACTCTCTCCAAAGCTTGGAGAGTCACTTGATGAGCATTCTCCATGTTTTCTTTCATCAGCTCGGTTTGTGCCTGGTACGCTTCTGCTTGCACCCTCTGAGCCTCAGCTTGAACTCGCTGAGCATCTGCCGTCACTCTCTGGGCATCTACCATGCCTTGGATCAAGGTAAACATCTGCGTTCCATCAATGGGCAAACCTCCGGGAATCGGAGTCGGTGGAGGAGGAAGGTTGTCCGTCACAGCTGCGGCAATCTTCTTAACAGGTGGAGGAGGAGGATCCCCGAAAAGTGCAGATACTCTTACGTGCATTGGAGATGTAGGAGGAACTACTGCTGTCTGTCCCTCAGGTAGAGAGGTGGCAGACCCCTCTAAAGCTGATGTTCCCGCTCTCATAGACCTTGTCTGCGGCGACATCCTGAAGACAGATCCCAAAGAATCAATTTAGGCAAAAATACGATATCATCAAGGAAGGACAGTACAGTTCTAAAGAAGCAACATTCAAGATAAAGATTGGGAATAACAATCCTAGTTGTGATTGCACAGGTCAAAGATGCATCCATGGTCTGATATCTCTATCCCCTAGGTATCACGGTTCTATCACAAACACACTCACTGCTAGCTTCCTTACCTACTGCAACAGTTGATGCTAGTTATTCTTATCACCCAAGTGCATATCAAATGCAACACTCTTTACTAAATACTGCTCTCTCTAATACAATCTTAAATGGACACCCAAGTCAGTGGGCAGTGAGATCTCAATTCTACTTAAGCCAACAGATCCTTACACATGCATCTCATCTATTGTATACTAATATATCTCTCCCACTATAAAATCTTATCCTCAAATAAATTTTCCTCAAAATAACTCCTCGAATAAAATTTTAAGGTAAATTGCATACACTTTCCTCAAGGTTAATTATTTAAATACTGAAATAAAACTTAATCACATAAAATCCTTACAGACTTGTCTAGGTTTATTGAATCGAATCTGAATTCCTCAAAATAAATTTTAATAACCATATTTCAACTCCTCAATTTCAAAGTTTTTGCAATTCATTGAAATCTTCAAAATAAAATTTAATAACAATCTCAATCTTCTCAGAATCCTAAAATTTGAAATTCATTTTCAATCTTCAATTAAAATTTTTTTTTAAATCCACCTTCTGTAGTCCAATAGCGCTAATGTTAATCATTCTCACTGTCCTCATCGACATGCGTCATCAGGTAATACCATAAATCAGTCTGCAAGTTCATCTTGATATAAAATCCAGCCCTACTATGAAACCAAAAATCCTAACTTAATAACTAATCAACAACAATCAAATCAATATCAACAAATGAGAATGGACGGAACAAGGGAATGATTTAAATTAGAATTTTAACAAGATTCTCAGGGGTCATCCCAGGAATCTCTCAAGGAATTGTGATTGAGTATTTGCTCTCGTCCTAGTATCCTATGTCCTATGTCCTATAGCAGGCACGCAATAGTGTAACCAAGATGCCACACTACTACGACATCGCACAACTTGCGAAGTCTGACCTGCATGGGCCACCACTAAAAACGTGTCACGACCCGCACCCGGTTTAGGGGCACGAGTGCGTGGGTACATCCAGCCTACGCCGCAGTGTCGGCGGTAGAACGCTGTCAAGGTCTGGATACTATCTAACTAATGTCACGCAAGCATCCAATCTCCATTAGGAGGCATGGATGACACAAATAAGATGAACACATACTCAATCACAGGAATTTTGCACGATAAGATTTGAACAGAAATTAAAATTAAACACAACACAAGTCAACAAGTAATATTCTAACTCAATAATATCCAAAAATCATCAAAATGCCGGAGACAAATCCGGTACCAAATAGTCTACTTAAAGAACTAACAATAAATAATAATTTCCGGCTAGACCTTCCAGAATCACAACTACTACCAAGTCTGCAGCTACTCACCATATGGTCCATAAAGTGTCGGACAGTGGTCCTCTAAGGCATAGTCTGAAAAAATATTTCCAGTCAGGAAGGAGCAAAGCAACACTCTCAAATAACAGTTCCATTAATTGATAATGTCTATAATACAATAAAACATGTCATGCTAGCTACTGAGAAGACAGTGAATTAAATGCAATGGCAATTTAAGAGAGACAGGCAATGTAAAGAGACAGGCAATAGGCAATATGATACAGTCAGTGTATGTATGGAAATAAAAGAAACAAGGAACAGTATCATATACGGGTGATGTAGTATATGATCTAAAATAGAGAACTGTAACTATTCTAAGTGTTTGAAATAGTAGTTTCGAAATGTGATCGGCTTGGGAACATGTACGGTAGCTACAGGGCCTGGCTAATCATGGGTGGAGAGCATGATTAATACTTACAATTTTCTATACTACAATAAGAGGTTATGATCACATTTCTTACTATCTACTTCCCCGCCCCCAACTAGTACTGTGGATCCAACCATGACACGTCACGATACACGAGCAAGTCAAGTCTATCATGTACGATGTCTAATATACATGTCGTGTACAATGTCAATACGATAATCAAGGTAACATCTCATGACTGCAGATCCAGGCTATATACTAGTCCGTGTAGCACAGTGTCAAAGATTCAGTTGTAACATTTCAAGATCATTGAACTTATAGAAATTATCAAGAATTGGAAATTATCAGAGAATGTACTTGCCTTGGGTCCTTAGCTGGTAATTATGGATGTCCTGTTCCAGAGTATCCCCTGGGTGAAGTAGCAGTCCTAGAACCACATCACAAGCAAAACCATATTTGCATCAGATGCTATACTAACACAATCTAAAACACTGAATTCAGGGCCTTCTCTAGGTATGATACTGGTCACCTAGTAACTAGATACATAAATATACACATCTTAAATAACATATGTACTCACAATATACATATCAAATTAAATACATATACAAAATATATGTATATATATATTAAAAATATGCTAAGGTTTAATACAAATATACATACATATATATATATCAAAATAATTATACACATAAAAATATATACATTTATACCAGTTAAATTTAATACCCACACTTACATTCATTAATTAAATATATACATATACATATATATTAGATTATGTATACATTAACATACACATTAATTATATATACATTAACATATATATACTAAGAAATATTTATACTAAATTGTTTGTATACATATATTCCAATATATATATATAATAAATATATACTAAGTATATACCAAAAATATATAAATTGATTTAAATATATACATATATATGTTTGTACAAATATGTATACTATATACAAACATAGAAAATACACTATATTTATAGATATATATATATGTACACATACATATATACCAATTACCAAAATATGTATTTACTTATTTATTCATTTATCATACATACTATAATTATACAATTAATTACTAATAAATAAATAATATCCAATTTACATATTTTAAAAACATACATTACCAACGTATTTATATACTATACATATATACATTAAACATTAACTAAATAAAAGCTCTACATATACATATATAGTATTAGTTAAATAATACTATACGTATACCTACATATATTAAATTAAATGCATGCAAATTCTTACATTAACTATATATATACATTACTAATAGTTTTCAGAATATACTAACATATACGTAGTATATATATATAATCATATATCAATTAAATACATACATACGCTAAAGTATATACACATATATTAAAATACACATTTTTACATTATACTAAAGTATATACATATATATACTATACTTATATATATTAAACACAAATTAAATAATTACTATACATATGTGTAAATAGTATTAACTAAATAAATATTATACATATACACGTATTAACATAAATTAAATAGATAATATACATTCACATTATTAAATTATACATTACCATACTAATACATTAATTATATTAACATACTAATATATTATGTGTTTAATTATTAATTACATAAATGCTATACATATTCATGTATTTAAAACATTAATTAGATAATAATATTTATATACATATACGTATATACGTATGTATATAAATATATACATACATATATATATATTTACCAAAATAAATTAAATACATGCACTCACAATAATCATATAACATTAATCTCTACAAATACATATACATATTATATATATATACTCATGTATATACATAGGTATATATACATATATATATATATATATATATATATATATATATATAAAGAGAAGGAAGAGGGAGAAGAAGAAGGAGGACTTACAGTGGAGGGGGTCGCCGGCCGCCGGAGTATGTGAGGGGAGCCGCCGGACTGGCTGTCGAGGAAGGGACAGCAGCGGGGAGTGGAAGGAGATGGGAGGAGGAGCAGCAGCGCCGCCGGGTGCGAGGGGTAGTCGGCCGCTCGCCGGACGCGTCGAGGATGGGGAGCACAGCCGCGGCCGCCGGGAACAGGGAATGGTCGGGGCTTTCGAGCAGTAGGGAGGTCTGGGCTGTAGGCCGGCGGGTAGAGATGGTGGTGGTGATAGTTGGAGGAGATGGAGGGAGAGCCGCCGGCCGGGCAGTCGCCGCGGGGAGCCGCCGGGCTTGGATGCTCGTGAGGGAGGAAGCGGCCACCTGGGCCGGAGACAGCAGCCCGATGGTCGGCCGGGAACAGCACAGTGTTTTTGGGGGGAAATGAACAGTGTTCCCCCCTTCTATAAATTTGAAATCTCAAAAAAACAATGAAAAGGAGAAGAAGAAGGAAAAGAAATGAGAAGAAGAAGGAAGAAGGATGTGGTTTCCTACGTTGGAGAGAGGTGGGCTTGTGAGGAGGTGGTATTTTCTAGGTTGCCTAGGGATTAGGGTTTGATGTAGACATGATATTATATAGGATGAGGGGATTTTGATGGAGGGTTGTGATTGACCCTCCAAATGAGTGGTCCAGATTGGACATGAGGGCAATTAATTCATGGGGGATTTAGGGTGAGGTTTAATTAAAATATTAAGGATTCCTCATTGGTTTAAATAATTGGGTGTTGGCACAAAAATGCCCATTTGCAATTTAACCCCCTTAAATTTGGGAAATTGCACAAACACATAAAATGACGAAAATTTGGCGGGCGATTCGGGGTCCGGTGTTTTGTAGGGTCAGGGGGCACTGTAAGACTGGTACGGGCTCAATTAGCAGGGCACTAGAATTAAATTGGGATTTTAGAATCAGATAAAATAGTATCCTCAATTTAAATAAAATTAAATGCAAGTTGTGTTCAACAATTAATTATGAGTACATGGAGCCAAAATCAGGTCAGGTCATCAATACCAATATTGAAGAAGACTCAGAACAGAATATTACCCTAATTTGGGCCGCACGAAAAAATAGGTCAAGATGGCCTCCAATTTTTGATTGGAACGCACAACGATACAAAATAGGAATTAATTAAATAACGTCCGCGACGATTTTTGTGCGGTCAGAAATAATGCACAAAGAGCATAATGGTGAGTTGCAAAAATAGCAGAATTGAAGGCGGGCATGTCTAGGGCAAGATGGTAAAATTTGTTGGAAGACAAAAGTCTGGATAGTGCTCCAAATATCGAAGCAAAGGCAATGCGCAAAAATATTAAATAAAATACAGTAATTAATTTCAATCTTCAAGAATTAAATTCTAAATAAAACAATTTACCTCAAAATTCCAAAATTTCGACAGGTGCTCATCTACTGGCTTCTAGGTCAAGTCTACCATCACAAACACAAAATGAACACTGTCTATAATATAATATATTAAAGTACACATCACACAGTTATTTAATTTAAATATATACTATTCATGCAATTAATTAATTATAACTACAATAATATTAAATATTGTAAAAAGTTAAAAATACCCCTGTTTTCAGAATGTGGTAGTGACATCTCTGGATGGATCTCCTCGGCTATACCTGGGGACATAATCCGGATCCAGATCCTCAGGGGACAGCAAGGTACAGAAAATACAAGCCAAAATAGATGCAGTGCAGCAATAAATAAGCAATAGGGTAAACTAGATAACCAACTAAGTGATATGCAACATGAGAGCAGTACAAGAACTCAGGCTGAAACTACTACAAGCTCTGTGTCGGGGAGCCGGTAGCAGTGATATCATGTAGTTGTCTAGCTCGTAGTGAGACTTAAGACGCCGGCATAATATAACATCAACCTGTAGCCTGTGTGTCTCTCCCCACCCAATGTAATCACGCATATCATGACCATAACGTCTCATGTCCATGTCAGCGGGATTATAGCTAATGCAGCAAGTCATAATGTCTATAAAATATCTCTGTCAAGTCCTGTATCCTATACAGAATCACCATGAATGTCTCAGGAAGACTCTGTCTCATGAATAGTGTCAAGTGTCCTGGGTTCTGGAGTACTTGATAAGACAAGTACGAGAATTATCGGGTCTCGATATCCATCTCTATGTGACGTTACACAACTCCGCGTACGGAGTTGGCACCCGACTGGTAATCGGACGCTAAGTACGCCACTCGGTCCTAGGTTTTAACAGTTAAACAGGTTTATATGCATTTAAACAAGAATTCAGGCAAGTTCTAGAACAGGAATTACTGCTAATGATAAACTTTACTTGCCCACTGATGTATAAACAAGTCAATAAAAATAAATAGCAAGCTGCAGGGTTTGGCAAGGTACACTTGCCTGTGGTTCCGGCTCTGATTTCGGTTCTGACTTCAGTTGGATTTGCAGGCGGCACTCCGGTTGCTGAAACAAACATCACCATCAGATCCAGAAAATATCAATCAGCTAAAAATGCCTGTCCTTGGGTCCAATTTGGAGACAAGGGCAGAAACGGCAGTTTCGGGTCAAGACGGGGTCCACATGTGGGCCCGCTTTGCACCGAAAAATGTGTCCGGGTCAAAGGTCTCCAAATTCACCAAACTTAGTGTCAACAGGTCAGGAACGATGATATGAACCCAACGGAACTTCCAGAATTGGATTCCGATGAGCCGATCACAAAATCGTCCGTCGAGCGGGGCCTATGGGGCCCACGACACGCGATTTCGTCAACGTTCTCAGAATTGAACCAAACTTGACCCACAGGACCAGCGTATCGCTACGAGTCCGATAGCGCAAGTTTCGTTTCAATCCGACGTGTGTACACAAAGTTAGGTCAAATTGCAGAAAAGTCGGATACGGAGCGATGTCCGCGGATACGCGTTGATTCCGGTGTGCACGCACACCCGAATCGACTTCTGCGAAATCTCACACGTCCGTATCGACGACGCGCACGTATCTGTGAAGACCGCGCGCGACCAAGTCATCCCGTTTGGCGGGACGTACTCGGTTCCGGGGTGAAACAGGGTCTGATTTTTCCTGTTTTTGGATCGCGGTGTGCGATCACCACAGGATGCGATGCCCCGAACGGTTTATCCGGGCACCGAGAGGGTCATACAGGCTTCGCAACGCAATTTGCGGAATCGAAAATGGAGCTACGAGCAAAAAGATACGCGTACCTGAACCGGGCTGAAAAATCGGGGATTCGTCGTGTCCGACTCGACACGGACACGGTGTCCCGTGTCCGACACAGAATAGAAATTAGGGTTAGGGTTAGGGATTGGGTCTGGCCGGGGCTGCGGCGGCGGAGGGGCGGTGCTGCGGGCGGAGGCGGCCGGAGGGCGGTGCTGGCGGCGTGCCGGAGCGGGCGGGGGACGGACGGAGCCGGCCGGAGGCTCGCCGGAGCAGTGGGTGGCTGCTGCTACCTTCGTCGAGGTGGGGAGGGGAGGAAGACGGGGGCGAGGGGCTGCGGGCGTCGTCGACGGCAGCGCTGGGGTGCGGCGTGGTGGTCGACGGCCAGGGGAGGTCGAGGGTTTAAATAGGGAGAGCGACGGGTGGGGAGGCCGAGCAAGGCGGCGCAGCGGGCGGGGTCAGGCGCAGCGGGCGGAGGTCGTGGGGTGGTGGTCGGGCGCGACGGGCGGCGCAGGCGGCGGAGGCGGCAGGAAACGCGGGGAGGGGAACGGGTCAGGGAAAGGGGATCGGGTCGGATGTGGGTCGGGTTCGGGCAGACCCGACCCGACCCGCTAAGCCAGGGTCTTGGGCCGGGTTGGGGCTGGGCCCGTTGGGCCGGGCCCAGTGGGCTGGATTTTATAAAAATAAATAATATTAATATTAATAATAATATTAATAATCAGTAAAATAAATAAATAAATAAATAAATAGATTTAGGTGTTTTAAAAAATAGGTCCGGAGCCCAATAAATTCCAGAAAAATTGTCCTAAGTCCAGTTTTTCATTTTACAACCAAAAATATTATTTTCATAATATTTTAATATTGTTTATTATCAATTAAAAATTATTTAATAATTAAAACCCTGTTTTTAAATTGCAGAAAAATCCCAGAAAATTCCAGAAAATTGTGAAAAATCCAGTTTTTAAAATTTTGAAAAAATCAGGGGGTTTACAGTACACGCCCACATCTGCGGGCGCCGAATGCCGATCCGATTTCCTCTTCGGGTTCGGGCTGGGACCATAAAATTCTTTTTGCTCTTCTTTCTTTCATTTATTTTTCTAAACGTTGGAATTAATTTCTGAACGTTACAATGTTTCTGAACCGGTTTTGTGTCCAAGTTCATTATTTATTCTCTTGTGTAACGTCTGAATTAATAGAAAATTAATTCAGACCGTTACACAACAGTCTTATATATATCGGACTGTTTTCTTTGTAAATCAATCAGAGAAAATTCGTACTCCAAACCTCTGTCAACATTCTATTCAGTTTTCATTGTCTCCGAGCTCTGGGCAGAGCTAAGTTCTGGTCGTTCTCTCCAAGTCGTGTGCGGCAACGAGATACCGGTAGTGCGGAGATTTTACCACTAGGAGCTTCGGGACCGTCTGCACACAGATCCCGAATAAACTCTTAGGGCAGTGCTTCGTGCACGACTTCCCCAGAGGCCGGTAACATTTGTTTCATTTTATTTTTGTATTCTGAAATTATTTAAAAAAAAAACAAGAAATTCCTAACAAAATGTTCTAACAATAAGGATAGGTAAACGGAATGAAAATATGGATACGTTTAATAACACCCATTAATAAGCCCTAGTTTGGTTCGATAATTTTTTTAATTGCTATCTATTATTTTTTTTGTTTGAGAGAAATCCGTTTTCCATTTTCTGTCCTTTTTTAAGACTGTGATTTTACGAACCAAACTAGATCTTTTATACTCATGACCGTACATATCTTCAATTACATTTTTTTTGTCTCTCTTACTCTCCATTCTCAATAACTACTAAGCATTTTTTCCCATTATCAATAACTAAACTACATTATTTTTATTCCAAAAGTTTAGATAACCGTATAATCAATCAAAATAACTGCTACAACCATGAAGTGATAATAACGAAGGTACATCTTTATATTAATAGTTAACAATCTGTTATATAAAATGAAAAAAAAAAATTGTGAGAAAATGTTATAGGAACACATTTCTCTTGACACATTCCATAGACACACTGATGTGTCCATAAATTATTGGATGTCAAGGAGAGTCTTAAAATGAAAGAAATAATTAAGATCAAATAATGTACTACCACATTAATGTGGTTATAGAATGTGTTAAGAAGAGTGTCCCTATAATACTTTTTTTAGTGTATAAATATCACCGTTGAGAAGAATATTTTCATGAAAACAGCTTTATTATTCTTCCAAATTAAACTACCGTTCCCACTAGTCCTGAAAATTTCTGGCTATACTCTCATGCTCTTCCCATTCTAAGAGATGAAGAAATAGGATTTCCAACTCCTTAATCCTCGCTCAGATCATCTCTGGCGATCGATCATCTCCGCTGCGGGGCGAGCAGGGCCGGTCCGGGGTCAGAGTTTTCCTAGACGTAACTAATTTTGGTTGGCCCGTGCCTGTCAAAATCTATGATACTATAAGAATGTTAAGGTGTCAATGTGAAACTAACTGGAACAGTTAAATCAGGAATAAAGAGCTAAGAGCACAATCTAGAAGCAAGGGCGCAACCATGATTTAAGTTTATTCCGGACTAAACTTAAACGTCATGACATATTAAATGAATGTTGTGTCAGTATCGTCATGTTTATATCTTAACATGTCTACACCATATCGTATCTGGCCAATTAGAATCGTGTCCAACATATTAAAAAAATGGAAAGCTGACAAAAAATATTTAGTTTACAAGGTAGAATCTTTCAGGCATAAATTCAAATACTAAGAGTCTTTGATATCATCTTTCACCATCAACAGAGAATCGGGAACGTGGCAGAACTCGTCCAGGGTAAGGGGTCAAGACGACGAGAGAAGTGCCGACGATAGAACTTGATGGTACTGTTGTAGCTCCTCCTTCGTCTGTCATTACAGTCTGGTCAGACAATGGAATCTTGATTATGATAGGGGTTCTCGGTTGAAGATGAAGCATAAATGAGGAGGTGAGTTATAAACAAAGAGGTTGAGTAGGAGATGAGTGTCCGAGAAAAGAGGATGAAGAGAGAGAAGGCGTTTGATAGCTGGGCAATGAGGAATAAATATTTTGTAGTATAGTCCACGCTAGTCCACTAGTGGCTCCGCCTTTCTATGTGTTTAGAAAATTTGCCGTTCTCTTGACATAGGGAGGCATCGGAACTTTGCCGTTCTCAAAAAATTTGATTAGTGCTCTCTCTCGGCATAGGAAGGCATCGAAATTTTAGCATTTAATTAATTGATTAGAGAGAGATGTTTACCTTAAAAAAAATAATTTAGTTGTGGGAGTAAGCTAATAGATTAATTTTTGTAAAAAAATTAAAATTGTCCGAAGACTCGAAGGTTCTAACAATAAGGAGGGTTAAACAGAATGAAGATAAGTGTACGTTTAATAACACCCATTAATAAGCCATCGTTTGGTTCGAGATTTTTTTTAATTGCCATATATTATTTTTTTTCTGTAGAGAAATTGAAAGGAAAAGTGAATCATTGAGATGAAAAAGTGAATCCTTGAAATAGATGAAAAATCCATTTTTTATTTTTTGTCCTTTTTCAAGACCATGATTTTGTGAACCAAACAAAATCTTTATGTACTCGCAACCGTACATATTTTCAATTACATTTTTTTGTCTCTCTCACTTTCCATTATAATTAACTAAACTAGTATTTCTTACTCTCCATTATCAATAACTACTAGCATTTTTTTCCTTTATCAATAACTAAGCTACATTATTTTTATTCCAAAAGTTTAGATAACCGTACAATCAATCAAAATAACTGCTACAACCATGAAGTGATAATAACGAAGGTACATCTTTATATTAATACTTAACAATCTGGATAGTGTTATATAAAATGAAAAAAAAATTAGTGAGAAAATGTTACAGGAACACATTTCCATAGACACAGTGATGTGTCCGTGAATTATTGGGTGTCAAGGAGAGTCTTAAAAGGAAAAAAATAATTAAGGTCAAATAATGTACTGCCATATCAATATGGTTATAGAGTGTGTTAAGAAGAGTGTTCCTATAGCATTACTTTTTTTAGTGTATAAATATCACCGTTGAGAAGAATATTTTCATGAAAACAGCTTTATTATTCTTCCAAATTAAACTACCGTTCCCACTAGTCCTGAAAATTTCTGACTATACTCTCATGCTCTTTCCATTCTAAGAGATGAAGAAATAGGATTTCCAACTCCTTAATCCTCGCTCAGATCATCTCCGCTGCGGGGCGAGCAGGGCCGGCCCGGGGACTGGGTTTCCATAGACGTAACTAATTTTGGTTGGCCCGTGCCTGTCAAAATCTATGATACTATAAGAATGTTAAGGTGTCAATGTGAAACCAACTGGAACAGATAAATCAGGAATAAAGGGCTAAGAGCACAATCTAGAAGGAAGGGCGCAACCATGATTTAAGTTTATTCTGGACTGAACTTAAAACGTCATGACATATTAAATGAATGTTGTGTCAGTATCGTCATGTTTATATCTTAACATGTCTACACCATATCGTATCTGGCCAATTAGAATCGTGTCCAACATATTAAAAAAATGGAAAGCTGACAAAAAATATTTAGTTTACAAGGTAGAATCTTTTAGGTATAAATTCAAACACTAAGAGTCTTTGATATCATCTTTCACCATCAACAGAGGATCGGGAACGTCGCAGAACTCGTCCAGGGTGCGGGGGTCAAGACGACGAGAGAAGTGCCGACGATAGAACTTGATGGTACTGTTGTAGCTCCTCCTTCGACTGTCATTACAGTCTGTCAGACGATGGCGCAATCTTGATTATGATAGGGGTTCTCGGCTGAAGATGAAGCAGAAATGAGGAGATGAGTTATAAAGAAAGAGGTTGAGTAGGAGATGAGTGTCGATGAATAGAGAGAAGGCGCTGGGCAATGAGGAATAAATATTTTGTAGTATAGCCCACCTTAGTCCACTAGTGGCTCCGCCTTTCTATGTGTTTAGAAAAAATTCTAACCATTTTTACAACATCAAATTATTTTTCCATAACAATGTAATTTTTAAGCAAACAAGTATCATAATCAGACAAACAAAGAAAAGAGGATAAGAAGTCCCTTCAAAGATCTTGGATATCATATCATAGATGAAGAGCTCACAGTAAGCAAGTCAGTGGAAAAAATATATTGGGTGGGCTGTAGCCCACCAATAGCTCCGCCTGTGTCTAAGATCTTCACGAAGTAGCAAGTGCACAAATGTCTGTAGCCGAAGGCAATGGCGATTAAGAATGCCATTTTGGTCTAATATATGTGGCAATTTCAACAGAATATGGTCAAGCAAGTAATAGAAAGCAATGTAAGAAAATGTATTTGGATACTAATATTGTTCCAGCAAGAAAATAACATTTATCTTTTATTTTTGCTTGCAGTTTGGTTCTTCTTAAGAAAAGAAAAATCCCAGAAATGATCATATTTACACACTTGCATAAAGCGGTAATTAAACAACTCCTTCAATGTGAGCTCGACCAACTTCCCACATAATCACGAGTTTCTTGATTCATCATGAGTTTCTTGATTCAAAAGTGCCACATTGTCAATAGGAACTGCTGAGAATGAGGATGCTAAGAAGTTGAATTTTTTTGGTCAAATTATCTACTTAGGAGATTCAATGTTACTTGTGGATAAAGAGAAAAGGATAGGCACATAAATTGGCAAAACACCAAAACATGTAATTGTCAACCATTAAAAGAACAAGCTACTTAAGGACATCACTGTAACTATTTAAATTATAAAGATTAATTAAATAAAAACATAGCTCTGAACTCATCTTTAAAGTCAATCAACCAGCAAAATGTATTTAGCTAATTACTCTCTGAAGCGAAAAAGTATCCAAACCAAGGAATGAAATCCTTCAACTAGGTGAAATCTACCGTAAGAAATTAAATTGTGATGCACAGTGCAGGACAAAAGGTATATCAGGTTTGCATTTTATGATTCATTTCAACTTTTAGTTGTTTAGATTTAAATTTGAACCCTTGGATGTAAGTCTATGTAATGGCATCAATATTTGTAATTTTCTATGACGGGTTTATGAATAAAAGTTGAGAGATCATCTATGGATGTGGTGAATTAAGCATGCAAAATATAGGAAAGAGAAGACTTGAAATTATGTGTGCCTGAGCTACAACAACAACAACAACAACAACAACTACAACAAATAATTTATCGCAAATTTATGTACGAAATTTATTAGCTTCTTGCATTATTAGCTTCTTCAACCAGACTCAAAGGTTCATAATTTTGAGTGCTTTTGCATTAAACAACTTAAAGTTGAATCCGTTAGTGATTTTGTAATTACATCTTTACGTTGCTTGAGCCTTCAATTGTAAGCTGCGAAATTTTGTTGTCGAATTCTTATCATCTTCATTTTTTTGTCGGTATTGTACCTATACAATAATACAAATCAAGTATAGCACAAATTTAGATCATACTAATAACCAATTAACCATGGCTGGTTATGTAATTAGAATTGGAGTTTAATTGTTTAAATAAATTCAATATATAGAGTTTAATTGTTTAAATAAATTCTAATTTGAGATAACAATATACTGACATCAAAATTTGAGATAAAAAAAATAAAAGATGGTATGGACTGGAAGTCTGGAACTCAAGAGGTTTGATTAACAAATTATCATATTTTCATGCACATTCTAACAAATGTTTGCACAATGTTTTAAGGACACAATGTTTTAAGAAAAAGAATAACAAAATACTTACTCCTTGTTCCTATCTATGCACATTATAACAAACACAATGTTTTAAGAAAAAGAATAACAAAATACTTACTCCTTGTTCCTATCTATGCACATTATAACAAACACAATGTTTTAAGGAAAAGAATAACACAATGTATAACAAAAAACTTACTCCTTGGTCGTTGGATAGTTGGATCATCTTTCAAGTCAGTGGCCAGTGGACACTTTGAGCTCGGCGGGCTCAGCCCCTTCGTCCTCTTCTTTGGTTGTACGTCTATTTCCTCCCTATTTTCATAGAAAGTTTACTAAAATTGGCATCAACTAGAACCACAAATCCGACGAACCCTAATTAGAAAACTAAACGGAACCATCTCGAAATATGTAATCTTGAAACAAACCTGGGTCACCTGTGATCGAGGCGAGCCTCGATGTGGACGACGACGGATGAGAGGAGAGAAGAATTCTTCACTGTTCAACTCTTTAGTCTTCAGGAGCAGAGGAGATGCTATTTTTTTAGATTTCTCACTCTTCAGGAGTAAAGAATTCCAATTTTTTCTTCACCCGCTGAGCCGCACACAAGCAGAAGTATCATCAACAAATTTTTCAAAAAGTTGTTGATGATAGAGGGGATTGTCAAGCCCACTGCCTTGTTGCAACCTATTACCATCTACTCCACTGCCTATCTCATGTGGTTAAGGTGAGATGCTATTTTTTTAGATTTCTCACTCTTCAGGAGTAAAGAATTCCAATTTTTTCTTCACCCGCTGAGCCGCACACAAGCAGAAGTATCATCAACAAATTTTTCAAAAAGTTGTTGATGATAGAGGGGATTGCCAAGCCCACTGCCTTGTTGCAACCTATTACCATCTACTCCACTGCCTATCCTCTAGATTAATTAGTTTCTTTTCTGGTATAAATTGAATAAATAATGTTAATAATAAAGAATCCTTAGTTTTCTCCAATTTCTCAATTCACTCAAATCTCACAATACATGTAACAATTCTACAAGGAATTTTTGGATGCATTCTTTATCATCTCATTTTTTACTAATTGATGCAACCAATATTTTAGGGCAAATTTCAAGGAGAAAAAACGTTTCTTTCTTCTATATTTTACCAATATCGAGCTCTAATTTTTCTGGCCCAATTCACACTAATGAAGGCACTAATAAAGTCGCCTTCAGGGGTAATGCATGATTAGTAAATAAATTTTGTATGTCTGCAAGAAAAAAAATATGCCTTTGATAGTATCAAAAGAGCTTCCAGCCTCTATTTCAGTTAAAGAGACTTAGCAATTAAGATTGGTACAATTTTGACAAATGGTAAAGAGAAGCTTTGGACAACCCATGAAAAAATTATTATATGGGCTGGACGCAATGTATCCTACTCCTTTCCAATCGTTAGATTGCATAACCTTCAAAACATGGATGAGTTGAATTGATCTTCCATGTGCTTGCGCTTGCTCTCTTTTCTTATCTCTACTATTTATAAAAATACTTAAAAACAAATAGTCCTATGTATATCTTCATATAATTAAAAAAAGTAAATAATTAAATAAATTTTAACTAATTATTTAAAAATCTAATATTATCTAACTATAGTCAAATACCTATACTCATGTGGTTAAGGTGATATGCATTCTTCTTGGTTGGACGGATTCGATTCTAAGGAACAACGTTGTTTATAACAATTATTTTGTGACACTAAGGTAAATATTTAAATTCTGACCGAAAAAGTATGAAAAAAATATATCTCTATTTTTATAATGAGACTTGAAAACGACTTAAAATTGAACTGTCTAAGCCGTATGTAAATACTTTACTAACTATTTTTTAACAATAATAATTATTTAATTATCTAATATTATTTATTTACAATTAAACAATTCTAACTCAAGTGGTTAAGGTGCAAGGTATTTTTTTTGGTTGTTTGAGTTCAATTCTTATGAACTATAATTTTTATAATAATTTTATATTAAAATTTTTTAATAATTTTTTTACGTATGTATAATATACGTGCACGTTATTAATATATAATAACGAATGCATTGAGTTGGAGGCGAGGTGGATATATGTCTGCCTCTAACTACGTCTCCACTTGCACTAAGTTTGTCTCCAAATATGTTATGAATCAAATTTGACGGATCATAGCTCCATTAGACCCAACTCTGTTTAAATCCCTAGCCATCGATCAGTGTCGACCCTGAGATTCAGATGGCCCTATTTAAAAATTGAATATAAGACCCTATTTTATGTATAAAAAAATTGATGTCATATATTAATAATGCTAAATTTAATTTAATTTTTTTTAAAACAATGATCTATGTGTATAAGTAAAAATTAATAAAAGAATATCATTTAACTTACATATCGAATGACTATAACATCTAAATAATAGAAAAATACTACTCAAATTAAAAAAATCTACATACACTTATTTGCAGAAAAAACTTGTTAGCAAAGAGAAGATGAAGCATGTTGATCAAAATGTTTATACATACTAGCAAGAAATTTTTTTGATTCGAAGATATTTTGGTTTGATTTATCTTTTATTTTTTAAAATATCGTGTTTTACTTGTTATGGTTATGTTAAAAAATATACCAAGTTAATTTTTCTAAGTTCCAACCATATATTTATTTTCCGCCAAGGCTACATATTTTTGGCATGTAAAAGCTATTTTAACAAAATAAATTCAGATAATACGCATCAAAAAATTTTAAAACCACATTTTATCCCCAAAAAATGTGTTTTACTAGATACTTAAAATTTTGTTCAACAATATATTGAATTATTCCTTGAAACATGTACATTTTTTTTTTTCTAGTAGAGGCTAGGCTAGAGATTTTTGGATATAAAGCTAATTTGAATTTTTTTTTTAATAAAATAGAGATTAAGTTATTGAACCTTTTACCAGCCACATACAAAACAAGCACTTTACCACTTAAGCTAGATGACTATATTGTTATATTTAACTATTCATTATAAAAATATTATAACAAGGAACTTCCAAAATTAAGGACCCTATGTATTAGAGCGTCCTGTTCGGTCATTCCAGACGAACATGCTTATGACCGGCCTTGGCATCGATACTTCCATGTTCTTCTACAAACTCATAAGCATTTGTGAAATATCCTTAATTTCTCCATGTTCTTCTACAAACTCATAAGCATTTGCGAAATATCCTTACTTTCTGGGCCGGCTGTACGTAATTTTTTTTATATTATTATAAAATATTTTAAATATTTCAATATATTTTAATTATAATTTGTTATGGATATATTTTTACTTTTTATAAAAAGACTCTTTAAAACGTTAGCCGGCTGTACGTATATCCTCAAGTAATTAAATTTAAAAATTTAACTAATTGTCTAATTACATAATATTATATAATTATAGTCAAATACCTCTTCTAGTTCATGTGGTTAAGATGGGGGCATTCTCTTTGGTTGGTTATGTTCGATTCTCCATAGTATTATTTATAACAAATATTTATTTTTTAAATAAATGGTGGAAGATTTACAAACGCCGAGCTGTTAATTTTTTTAAACAAATGATGGAAGATTTACAAACGACGATGTCACGACCCGCACCCGAAAATTCGGGCACGAGTGCGTGGGTACGTCCAGCCTACGCCGCAGAGTCGGCGGTAGTACGCTGTCTGGGTCAAATCCACATTTAACTAATCTAGCTCATTCACAAATAACATAGGCAAGATAATAATGAGAAACAGATACTTAAGATTTCAGATGAAATAAATGCGACAACAGATTCAGATGTTTAATACAGAAATCAGAATGAAATCGGGGACAAACCCGATTACTAAGATAAAGAGCAATAAATAAAAAATAGCTACTGCTATCTATTCTGCAGCAGGGGTCTCCTGGGTGGGATTTAGCTCCTCATAAGTATCATCTGTTCCCTCATAGGGACCATAATATGTAGGGGCAAGGTCCTCATCATCGCCTAAATCAACAGATCCAGTCAGGAAAGGAGCAAAGTACACAGTGCACAACAAGATTAAACTAAATATTTATGACAATTAAATTGAGTATTATGTTGAAAAAACTGCGTAAAAGAACATCAATATCTCAGAGTTAAAGCTGTAAACAGGAATATGAGAAAACAGAAATAAATGTGACAGGAAATGAAACTACAACAGTCAGCAAGAAATATAACAAGACCAGAAACTATCTGTGTGAACTTGTGTTTGTTTTAGAATACATAGTTAGCATGTAGGGGTTTATAAGGCTAATCCGGCCGTCATAAACGGCTATTAAACAGGAAAAATCGAGATCCGGATGAGGTACAGTCGCGTACCAACAGCTATTAAACATGACAAGGGGAAGGGTAAACTACATGCCTTCTAGTATTCTCCCACCCGACATGAACTCCAAATATTCAAGACATGAATTCCAGTATTCCTAATACTAGATGTAATCATCAAGGGTACTAGTAAAGCAGGGAATTAATTATCACAATATAAAGATTTAACTTGAAGTGCAGGTACTTGCCTGTTGTTTGGATCCGATTAATTGTTCTCGAGGAAATTTTCAGAGATGAGTCCAAAAGCTGAAATAGACATTACCAATACGCTCAGAAGATGTCAAATAGCTAGAAACGCCTGTCCTTGGGTCCAATTTGGAGACAAGGGCAAAACGGCAATTTCGGGTCAAAACGGGGTCCGCCGGTGGGCCCGCTTTGCACCGAAAAACGTGTCCGGATCATCGGTCTCCAAATTCACCAAATTTAGTGTCAACAGGTCAGAAACGCTGATACGAACACAACGGAACTTCCAGATTTGGATTCCGATGAGCCGATCACAAAATTGCCCATCGAGCGGGGCCTGTGGGACCCACGACACGCGATTTCGTCAACGTTCTCAGAATCGAACCAAACTTGACCCATAGGACCAGCGTATCGCTACGAGTCCGATGGCGCAAGTTTCGTCTTGATCTGACGAGTGTACAAGAAGTTAGGGCGAATTACAGAAAAGCCGAATATGGGACGATGTCCGCGGATACGCGTTGATTCCGGTGTGCACGCACACCCGAATCAGCTTTCGCGAAATCTCACACGTCCGTATCGACGACGCGCACGTATCTGTGAAGACCGCACGCGACCAAGTCGTCTCGTTTGGCGGGGCGTACTCAGTTCCGGGGTGAAACAGGGTCTGATTTTTCCTGTTTTTGGATCGCGGTGTGCTATCACCACAGGACGCGATGCCCCAAGCGGTTTATCCGGGCACTGAGAGGATCATACAGGCTTCGTAACATAATTTACGGAATCAAAAACGGAGATACAGGGTGCAAGATACGAGTACCTGAACCGGGCTCTTCGAAACAGGGAAATCTTGTGTCCGTGTCGTGTCCGACACGACACGAGGAATTGGGGAAAAAAATTAGGGTTTCTGGAGCTGCGTCGTGCCGGCCGGAGGCTAAGGCGGCGCTGGCTGGCCGGAGGCGGTCGGGGGTGTTCGCCGGGGCGAGGCGGAGGCGTTGGCCGGTCGGCGGTGGAGCTCTGGGAGGCGGCGGCGAGGTTCTGGAGGAAGGAGGAGGAGAGGGGAGAAGGAGGAGGAGGCTGGGTCGGCTTGCGGCGGTGCGGCGAGGAGGTCGGCGGGGAGTGGTGTCGCCGGCGGAGCTCTGGGGCGGCGGAGCAGCGTGGAGGAGGGTTAGGGTTAGGTGGCCGGAGTTGGGAGGAAGAAGAGAGGGGGGGGAACTTAAATAAGAGGAGGAGGCGGTTAGGGGGGGCCGAGCACGGCGGGGAAGAGGGGCTCGTGGCGCGGAGGACGCGGGGAGTGGGCGCGGAACGGGCGGCGCTGCGCGCGGAGGCCGGCGCTGGACGCGGGCGGCGAGGGGTGCTGGGGAGAGCGGTCAGCGGGTTGGCGGGTCGGGTCTCCGGGCAGACCCGCCCGACCCGCAAGGGAACGGGCTGGGCTGGGCTTCGGCCCGCTGGGCCGGGCCGACCCAGAAAAATATTAAAAATAATATTATAAATAATAATAATAATAATAATAATAATAATAAATAGTTTAATTAATTAATTAAAATAGTTTTGAGGTATTTAAAAATAGGTCTGAGGCCCAGAAAAATCCAGAAAAATTACCCTAAGTCCAGTTTCTCATTTTACACCCAAAAATGTTATTTCTATGATATTTTAATATTATTTATTAATAATTAAAAATTATTTATTAATTAAGAACCTTGATTTTTAATTTCAGAAAATTCCCAGAAAATTTCAGAAAATTGGGAAAATCCAAGTTTTAATAATTGTGAAAATTCAGGGGGTTTACAATCTACCCAACTTATAAAAATTTCGTCCTCAAAATTTAAGAATAACAATGGAACGAAAGGAAAGGCCGGAAATTAAAATATACCTCAGGGTTCAAAAAGATAAGGGTAGCGCTCTCTAATCTCGTCTTCTCGCTCCCAGGTGGATTCGCCGGGAGAATGGTGCTTCCAAGCTACGCGAACCAGGGAAATAACCTGGTTCCGTAGAACTTTCTCCGATCGATCCAGTATCTCCACGGGTTGCTCTTGGTAAGTCAAACTTGGGCCTACTTCGAGCTCTGAGTGATCCAAAATGTGGCTGGGGTCTGACACGTACTTTCTCAGCTGTGACACGTGGAAGACGTTATGGACTCCATCCAGAGAGGGTGGCAATGCCAGTCGATATGCCACTTCTTCGATTTTTTCCTGTATGCCAAAAGGTCCAATAAATCTTGGGCTGAGTTTTCCACTCCTTCCGAACCTAATGGTGCCACGTGTCGGAGAAATCTTCAAGAATACCAGTTCTCCAACCTTTAATAAAGTCATAATCAAGTCTTAGTTCCATAATCAAAATGTTTAAAGTGACTTGAATTTATAAATTTAATTACCTCAAATTCTAAGGGCCTTCGGTGGCTATTTGCCCAATGTCTTTGCCTGTCTTGACCCACTCGAAGTCTGTCCCTTATTTATTTTACCTTCCCAGTTGAATCGATCACCATTTCTGGTCCCAGTAGGGCTCTTTCTCCGACGTCGTCTCATGATAGCGGGGTACGACATCTTCGTCCATACAGAGCTTCAAATGGAGTCATCTCAATACTTGCTTGGTAACTGTTATTATAAGAGAACTCCACAAGATGTAGATAGTCTTCCCAGGATCCTCCAAAATCCAGAACACATGTACGAAACATATCTTCAAGTGTCTGGATTGTACGTTCCGATTGTCCATCGGTTTGGGGATGATAAGCTGTGCTGAATTTGAGTTGAGTCCCCAAGCTGGCTTGTAAGCTCTTCCAGAAGTGAGAGGTGAATCTTGAATCTCGGTCGGAGACAATACTTACTGGAACTCCATGCAACCTAACAATATGTCTGATATATAAATCTGCCAGCTTTTCTATAGATAGCCCTACTTTGAAAGGTAAAAAATGTGCAGACTTGGTCAGTCTGTCCACTATCACCCAAATTGCATCCTTTCCACTAGGTGTCCTTGGAAGTCCGGAAACAAAATCCATTGTGATATGTTCCCACTTCCACTCCGGAATGGGTAGTGGTTGAAGCAATCCTCCAGGTCTTTGTCTTTCTGCCTTGACTTGTTGGCACACTAAACAACGAGATACGAACCTGGCTACTTCTCTTTTCATGCCATGCCACCAAACATGCGTCCTCAGGTCCTTGTACATCTTGTTGGCTCCTGGATGTATAGAGTATTGCGATCTGTGCGCCTCTTGCATAATTTCTTCCCTTATGTCTCTGTCACGCCCCAGTCCCAAAAATACGTAGGACTAGGAACACGTAAGCATGCCAGCCGTATGGATATGGCAACTCCAATGTATGGAAACCAAATCCACACGTACGCTGTAATATGAATATCAAATCCACAAGTGGTATAAAATATATGTCACAAGTCACAGGGTATAATCTAAATCTCATCCACCAAAATCATATAGAAATAAATGACCAGTATCTATGAAACTAGATCTCAATAAGGAGTATCTAAGGATGATAGTTGGATGGAGACAAATCCACTACCAACTCGAATGGAGAGGTAAATACAATATAAGTACAACACCACAACACAATATAAGAATACCAGCTATCCATCACAGCTCGAAGAGAAGACATCCTCGGATCACATGTAACCATCCAAATCTGCGCTCCTGCAAATACTCAAGAAAAGATACACCTGGCAGCGGACCAGGTCCTCAGAGGGACGTAACAAGATACAGAAATACGAGCCAATTTGAATACAGTAAATATGCATATAATTTGAAAATAAATAAGTACGCTGTACAAGACCATCTATATGAATGCAAATGAGGACAACTTTTTGACGTATGGGCAAGGGTAGTCTACTCGATCTAAGCCTCACAACTCATGCACTCGTCCATGAACATCATCAGCCGGCATACCTCGGGGGTAGCGACCCTCGGACTCCATCAATCGACATACCTCGGGGGTAGCGACCATCGGACACGACCCACCATAGTACGTGCTAGTGACTACGGTGTTACCAGAGTGGTTAAAAGCCCATACGCCTAATAATTGTCCTCTATGATACTAAGTGCCATGTGTGTGTCAACATATCTAATACATAGTAATGATTGAAAGAAAACTACACATGCAAGAAATATACAGAATGCAATAAATAAACAGAAATATAAATAGCATGCAAAGTACTGTAAATAATTTGGCAAGGTATCTTGCCTGGGGTCCTGCTGCTGGTATGAATCAGAGTCCAAGTCACCGTCCAAATAGCCTATGTATTACAAATTTATCACGTCAAAAGATAATTTATTTTAATTAATTTAATTCTGGAATAATTACTCTAAAATCCTATTTTAATCTTATTATTCTGATTTTTATGTTAATTCTTAAATTTTGTCCAAAAAAAAATTGAATTTTATCAACTCGAGACTCATGGCACGCAAATCGAGGCGATCTGTTGACCAAAAAGTCAACCGACACAAACTCAACTTTCATGCATGATTTCCTGTAGATTTCAGTGTCAAAAACATGTTGGAATTTACTGCTCTTCCGAATTCAAATTCGTTTGGGAATTATGGCACATACAAATTTTGTATTGTGCACCGATGGTTAAATTCTAACCTAGAAGTTCTACAGAATTAACAGTATGTCAATACTTCGAAATAAATTCTAAGAAAAATATATGTCGATTATCTCGACATTAGATTTCCGAAACTTTAAACGGTTCATGATTCTGATTCCTGGTTCTCCCGGAATCATGAATACATCAAAACACGTCTATTTTCGGACATGCTATGCTCTACGAATTTTCCAGAATTTAATACTAATTATTTAGAAAAACAATTTATATAATCAGAAATCTAACCTCATTATCGTTCTAAAAAAAAAAACTGTAGCGCGTTTGGAGTCCGGAGCTAGGAGATATCGTCCTTTTAATTCGTCATAACTAGTAGAAAATGAGGCTGAATTTATGATAAATTTTGACTTTTTTTGACGAAAAAGAGAGAAATTTGGGGAAGAAAAA
This sequence comes from Iris macrosiphon, assembly GCA_036927795.1. Classification (NCBI taxonomy): domain Eukaryota; kingdom Viridiplantae; phylum Streptophyta; class Magnoliopsida; order Asparagales; family Iridaceae; genus Iris; species Iris macrosiphon. Next base: position 178,117,811 of record JAYESA010000002.1, on the reverse strand, counting down.
TATGAAGGATGAGGTATTTATAATGTTGGACACTACTTAATTAAATACGATGAATTTAAATAAGGATATGATATGCATGAAGTTGATTTCCTAGTAAGTTCAGGATTTGAATTAATTTAAAATAGAGTTTGAATTTATCTCAATAATTTATAATCTTAAATATAATTAAAGATAATACAAATAATTTATAAAATCTTATTAATATCTATTAACACTAAATTAGCATCTATCTAATATTAAGACTATATATATCCAAATAAATCCTAAATAATTTTAAAAATCTAAATAAATTTCTTAAAATTCTAAATAAATTATAGAAAAATATAATTAAATATTTTAAACTAAAATAAATATTTGGTAGGAACAATATGCAAGTATGGTCTAATAGTAAATCATGAAAGTCATAAAACTTTACGTTTTCTATGTTTTAATTACCCAAAAAATTCTAGAGAAATCTCCAAAAATCTAAAATAGCCTAAAAATGATTCTAAATAAATATTTGTATAAGTAAATATATCATAAAATTTATTTTCTAATTAACTAAGAGAATACTCTAAAAAAATCAATATTTAAAATAAACTATAATAAATGTAATAATATAAAATATACACAAAATACCTATTTTGGGTGAGGGAGTTTACAATCTACCCAACTTAAAATAATTTCGTCCTCGAAATTAAAATAAGACATAATTTGTTAAATCCTTTACATTCATACATAAGGTACGTCAATCGCAATCTCTTCCAAAAATTTAAATAACAAAATCTATTCAAATCTATCGCGATCACTTCAAAATTAAGTTAACCACTGTTTAAATCAAAATTCAACCTGTCGTAATCTCTTCTCAATTTTTTTTTTATAATCAACATTCAAATCTAACTCAAGTCTATATGACATCCCACATCAAAATTTATATCACCATTTCCAACTATCATAATCTCCTCTAGACTTTGAATAATAAACAATTCTAATCAAATCTTATTCCTATTCTCAGATTAAGAATTTTGTACTTTTCAAATATTTAAACTCAATTTACATCCTCAATATTTCAAATAGGCGACCCAACAATCAAAATTAAACTTTTAATTCAAATCATCAAATTATAAAATTTAAATCTAATTCACCAGTTGTTCAAGTCTAAAATTTTATATTTATCCTAAAAATTTAAATCGATGATTCATCCTTCAATATTCAAAATTTAAATCATGTGCTCAAAGTATAAATATTGGGTCCTCAATATCAAGATTTTTAAAATTCATTAAATCCTCATTATCTTAATCCTTCTTTTAAAATTCTCCACATTTAAAAGGACTTAATCTCTCAATCTAATCCTACTTGATCACAATCTAAAAGAATTCTCCTCAAGTTTAATAATGTAATTTCTACCCAACTTAGAATTATTCATCTATCACATAAGGCTCTTACACTTAAGAAAAATATTTTTTAATTTATTTTCTCATGTCATTCAATCCTCAAAACTTTAACACCAACTATATCATATGTGATATGCCCTTAATCAATTATGAAAGATAGTCACCAAATAATATGATTGGCCTATGGGGTATATCTTGTACTATCCGTGTATCACTTATATCCAAGCACGAGATTTCGTCTTTCCGAAACAAGGGAAGACGGAAAGCAACGGAAAAGAGTTCAAGGAGGGGTAATAGAATGGAAGTATGGGAATCAAAGCGTTTAAAGAATTCAAATGGGAATTGTCAAGGCAGTTGTGGATTGAAATCTTAATTTGGTAATTTCCTATTCGCATGCTCACATCGGTGCAGTTATGTACTTGATATGATATGCTTTGTCGTATCTAGAGGGTAAGTATATTTGTCTACTGGTCCACTATACATCTCAATCCACGTAAAATACTATTGCGAAGGACGAATCAAGCGCATTATGGCTAGCTAGACCATAATACACTGATTCTGATTAGATAATTTGTATTAGTGTGGTTGATCAGGCCCCAATAACACATATGTCATGAACAAGCTCGATATAAGATTAAGCTTACAAAAACTAGGCTATAATAGCAGCATAATTCAAGGTAGCACAGAAAATATAACGCTGGATTATGATGTGAGAAGTTACAAAATAATTCAAGTTCGCAAAAGCAAAACTAACATAAGCAATAATAATAAAAGACTCTACAATCTCTACAGTTATCATACAACCTCCTTATCTAAGTCGCTAGTCGACCAAATAGGGCAAGGACCTCTAAATTTTATGGTCTGAATAAACACTGTCGTCTTTTGCTAGCATGCGATAAATATCATTCGGTTACACTTTAATTAATAGGTCAAAAGATTATGTGATACTAGGTGTCAAACATTATGGTAAAACTTCTAACTAACTCTAGTAGTGTCTATACTACTCTCAAGTCTTCTTAATACATCAAGGAGTAATGGTATAACAATCTAAAGATAAGGAATTCTAGGTTCACTAGATATTCTAAGCTTAGTGGTGTGTCTATATTCTCGTTGTATTCTTAATAGGTGTGCTACTCTAATTATCATCCTAATAACAGGGGTTTCTATATTCTAGCAGAAGACTATACTCAAGGATTAGGGAAGCACATGAATCAAGCAGGATACAATTATTCAAAATAGAACAGATAGGAGGAGATGAATCACAGTCAATTGTGGATGAGATCCTATACTCTAGTCCTAGGTGCAGGCTTGTTCGGTACAGTAACGTAACCAAGACAATATGCTCTCGACCTGCATGGGCCACCACAAAAACATGTCACACCCCAGTCCCAAAAATACGTAGGACTAGGAACACGTAAGCATGCCAGCCGTATGGATATGGCAACTCCAATGTATGAAAACCAAATCCACACGTACGCTGTAATATGAATATCAAATCCACAAGTGGTATAAAATATATGTCACAAGTCACAGGGTATAATCTAAATCTCATCCACCAAAATCATATAGAAATAAATGACCAGTATCTATGAAACTAGATCTCAATAAGGAGTATCTAAGGATGATAGTTGGATGGAGACAAATCCACTACCAACTCGAATGGAGAGGTAAATACAATATAAGTACAACACCACAACACAATATAAGAATACCAGCTATCCATCACAGCTCGAAGAGAAGACATCCTCGGATCACATGTAACCATCCAAATCTGCGCTCCTGCAAATACTCAAGAAAAGATACACCTGGCAGCGGACCAGGTCCTCAGAGGGACGTAACAAGATACAGAAATACGAGCCAATTTGAATACAGTAAATATGCATATAATTTGAAAATAAATAAGTACGCTGTACAAGACCATCTATATGAATGCAAATGAGGACAACTTTTCGACGTATGGGCAAGGGTAGTCTACTCGATCTAAGCCTCACAACTCATGCACTCGTCCATGAACATCATCAGCCGGCATACCTCGGGGGTAGCGACCCTCGGACTCCATCAATCGACATACCTCGGGGGTAGCGACCATCGGACACGACCCACCATAGTACGTGCTAGTGACTACGGTGTTACCAGAGTGGTTAAAAGCCCATACACCTAATAATTGTCCTCTATGATACTAAGTGCCATGTGTGTGTCAACATATCTAATACATAGTAATGACTGAAAGAAAACTACACATGCAAGAAATATACAGAATGCAATAAATAAACAGAAATATAAATAGCATGCAAAGTACTGTAAATAATTTGGCAAGGTATCTTGCCTGGGGTCCTGCTGCTGGTATGAATCAGAGTCCAAGTCACCGTCCAAATAGCCTATGTATTACAAATTTATCACGTCAAAAGATAATTTATTTTAATTAATTTAATTCTGGAATAATTACTCTAAAATCCTATTTTAATCTTATTATTCTGATTTTTATGTTAATTCTTAAATTTTGTCCAAAAAAAATTGAATTTTATCAACTTGAGACTCATGGCACGCAAATCGAGGCGATCTGTTGACCAAAAAGTCAATCGACACAAACTCAACTTTCATGCATGATTTCCTGTAGATTTCAGTGTCAAAAACATGTTGGAATTTACTGCTCATCCGAATTCAAAGTCGTTTGGGAATTATGGCACATACAAATTTTGTATTGTGCACCGATGGTTAAATTCTAACCTAGAAGTTCTACAGAATTAACAGTATGTCAATACTTCGAAATAAATTCTAAGAAAAATATATGTCGATTATCTCGACATTAGCTTTCCGAAACTTTAAACGGTTCATGATTCTGATTCCTGGTTCTCCCGGAATCATGAATACATCGAAACATGTCTATTTTCGGACATGCTATGCTCTACGAATTTTCCAGAATTTAATACTAATTATTTAGAAAAACAATTTATATAATCAGAAATCTAACCTCATTATCGTTCTAAAAAAAAAAACTGGAGCACGTTTGGAGTCCGGAGCTAGGAGATATCGTCCTTTTAATTCGTCATAACTAGTAGAAAATGAGGCTGAATTTATGATAAATTTTGACTTTTTTTGACGAAAAAGAGAGAAATTTAGGGAAGAAAAATATGAAGGATGAGGTATTTATAATGTTGGACACTACTTAATTAAATACGACTAGGATTGGTTAATTTGAATAGGATTATGATGAATTTAAATAAGGATATGATATGCATGAAGTTGATTTCCTAGTAAGTTCAGGATTTGAATTAATTTAAAATAGAGTTTGAATTTATCTCAATAATTTATAATCTTAAATATAATTAAAGATAATACAAATAATTTATAAAATCTTATTAATATCTATTAACACTAAATTAGCATCTATCTAATATTAAGACTATATATATCCAAATAAATCCTAAATAATTTTAAAAATCTAAATAAATTTCTTAAAATTCTAAATAAATTATAGAAAAATATAATTAAATATTTTAAACTAAAATAAATATTTGGTAGGAACAATATGCAAGTATGGTCTAATAGTAAATCATGAAAGTCATAAAACTTTACGTTTTCTATGTTTTAATTACCCAAAAAATTCTAGAGAAATCTCCAAAAATCTAAAATAGCCTAAAAATAATTCTAAATAAATATTTGTATAAGTAAATATATCATAAAATTTATTTTCTAATTAACTAAGAGAATACTCTAAAAAAATCAATATTTAAAATAAACTATAATAAATGTAATAATATAAAATACACACAAAATACCTATTTTGGGTGAGGGAGTTTACAGTCTCCTTGAGGTACACATAATCTATCGCCATGCCTCAGTGATCCATCTTCATGAATTCTAAAATCTTCCACTAATCCCGCTTGCACTTGACCTCGAAGGCTTCGCAGCCCTTCGTCTTGAAACTGAGTCTCCTTGATCTTGTCTATTAAAGTAGACTGAATCTGCAAGTTCATCATTTGGCCTTCTTTTCCTGGGATAATTACCTCAATACCTAAACTTTCCAAGTCCTCGAGCAAGTGTCTGTCCATAGTCAAGTACATCGCCATAGGATATCTGCTTAGAGCATCAGCAACTACGTTGGCCTTCCCAGGATGATATTGAAGGGTGATATCAAAATCTTTCATTAGTTTCAGCCACCTTCTTTGCCTCATGTTTAGCTCTTTCTGGGTGAAGATATATTTTAGACTTTTATGGTCCGTAAATATTTTTACCTTTTCTCCATAAAGATAATGCTTCCATAGCTTAAGAGCAAAAATGACAGCTGCCAATTCTAAATCATGAGTTGGATAGTTCTTTTCATGAGGTCGAAGCTGTCTAGAGGCATATGCTATTACCTTCTTGTTCTGCTCCAATACACAACCTAGACCTTTTCCAGAAGCATCACTATAAATAGCGAATCCTCCGGTTCCAGAAGGTAAGGTCAGAATAGGGGCAGTAGTCAGCCTTTTCTTCAATTCTTCAAAAGCATGCTGACATTCATCAGTCCAGGTGAACTCTTCGTCCTTCCTTGTTAATTTTGTCATGGGTTCAGCAATTCTAGCAAAGTCCTTCACAAACTTCCGATAGTAGCCAGCTAGTCCCAGGAAGCTTCTAATCTCTGCTACAGAGTCTGGAGTGGGCCAGGATTCTACTGCCGCTATCTTCTTAGGATCTACTGCTATTCCATCTCCAGTCACAACATGTCCCAAGAATTCTACTTTGTCTAGGAAAAATGCACATTTAGATAATTTTCCATAAAGTTTTTCCTTCCTCAAAGTCTCCAATGCTAGCCTCAAATGTTCTTCATATTCTTCGGGGGTTTTGGAGTAGATCAAAATATCATCAATAAAGACCACTACAAATTTGTCTAGATATTTCTGAAAGACTCTGTTCATCAAGTTCATAAAAACTGCTGGAGCATTCGTCAACCCGAACGGCATTACTAAGAATTCGTAGTGTCCGTTCCGGGTATTGAAAGCAGTTTTAGGGATGTCTTCCTTTCTCACACTTACTTGGTGGTAACCAGACCTCAAATCAATCTTTGAAAATACCCGAGCTCCACTTAACTGATCAAATAAGTCATCTATCCTGGGTAGGGGATACTTATTCTTAATTGTTAAGGCATTCAAGGCCCTATAGTCAATACACATTCGGGATGTTCCGTCCTTCTTGGGCACAAATAATACTGGAGCTCCCCAGGGTGAGACACTAGACCTAATGAAACATTTGTCTTCTAGCTCTTTGATTTGCTCATTTAGTTCTATTATCTCTTTCTTGTTAATTTTGTAGGGATTTTGAGATACTGGTGCTGCTCCCGGCACTAAGTCAATAGAGAATTCAACTTCTCGGTCTGGGGGTAAGCCTGAGAGATCCTCAGGAAAGACATCAAGGTATTCAGAGATGATGGGTAGTGGCAATTCTTCTGTTACTAGGGCTCCACAAATTTTGTTATTACCCATTTCTCTAGAACCTCTAGCAAATTCAAATTCTGGCTTGTCAGGGGGCCTGAAGATTACACTACCTCTGTGGCAGTCTATAGTGTCATGATGTTGACTCAACCAATCCATACCCAGTATAATATCAAAACTGGGAACTGGCATTACAAGTAGCCTAGCATACAGTTCTCTTCCACATAATGTAATAGGACAATTGTTACAGGCATCACTAACCGGGATAATTCCTCCACCGGTAATGATCTTATAACAATTCCTAAGGGGTTTAGTGATTAAGCTATGCTTCATAAGAAAATCTACTGACATGAATGAATGTGAAGCTCCAGAGTCAAATAAAGTAATAGCTGGTATTGAATTTATAAGCACAAAACCTGTGATCACGTCTGCTGTGGCTTCAGCTTCTTCCAGAGTCATTGCATAAGCACGGCCTTGCTGCGGTGCACCCCTCTGTTGCTGCTGTTGGTGCTGAGCAAAGCGTTGTTGTTGTGTTGGAAGCGGGGGTCTGGGGGCCTGGCCTGGACTGGAGCCTTGGGTGCAGCGGTGCGTCCTTGAGCAGCTAGACAGTCCCTCATTTGATGCGCTGCTGAGCCGCAGTAGAGGCAGGCACCTAGCCTCTTCCTGCAGACTTGCCAAGTATGACCTGGTTTTTGGCAAAAGTTACAAGCAGCAGCTTGTTGGTTCTGTCCTTGAGCCTGGTGTTGGGGTGCTGGAGCTCGAGGGAGAGGACGCTGAGTTTGCTGCGGGGCCCTCTGCTGTTGTTGCTGTTGAAAAGGGCGTTTGTTGTGTCCCGCATTTTCGGTATCTCTCTCTCGCTTTAGTTTATGCCCCATGTCTCTCTCAACGCCTTGTGCCACGCTCAAGATTTCCTCATAGGTGCGAGCTCGGCTGGTGGTGACAGCAAGGTGAATATCCGGAGACAGCCCCTTCTTGAATCTACGGGCTCTGTCCTCCGGGGAACGAACCATGTACTCCGCAAAGTGGCTTAACCTGCTAAATTCAGCAGTATACTCATCAACAGATAGGTTACCTTGTTCCAGTCTCTCGAATTGGCTTTCGAGAGCTTCCCGAGCCACTTCGGGGTAGAATTTCTCCTTGAATAGCCTCTTGAAGTCCTCCCAGGTGAGGTCAGGAGCAGATAGTTGGGGTTCATCTCTGAACCAGGTTCGAGCAATGTCGAACAGTTGCAGGCTTACGGACTCCACTTTGAGGTCATCAGGGACCTGAGCAGTCTTCAGGAGTCTCTCGACATTCTCTATCCACTCATCGGCATAGAGAATGCCCTCAGTTCCGTAGAATTTCAGGGGTCTAAGATTCTTGAAGTCTTTGGCACTCCCTGGCCTCTTGAGTGGCGACTCCTGGGACCTAAGAGCTTCTGAGAGGCTGGTCCGCAGAAGTGCAGTCTGTTCTTTCTGGGATTCCACCAGTCCCTGGAACACTCCAAGTAGCTGTGCCCCATCCAGAGTAACTGCCGGAACAGATGGAGGCGGCGGGAGTGCAAGAGTCTCGGGCATATTCTGCTCAGCTGGTTCTGATGTGCCTCCTACTGTGTTCCTTGTCTGGACCATTCTGAAAGATTAAGGGATAGGAAGATCAGAATAGATTACTTGAAAATCAAAGGCGATAGGAAAATTGAGCAGAAATGATATCAAGAATTGAAATAAGGACCCTATACTGTGAATGAGCTTTTCCTAGAATCCTCAATCTTATTCCATACCCTGTCCTAGGGTATTGCCCTATTTAAGGATAGGACCTGCATGGGCCACCATAAAAATGTGTCACGACCTGCACCCGAAAATTCGGGCACGAGTGCGTGGGTACGTCCAGCCTACGCCGCAGAGTCGACGGTAGTACGCTGTCTAGGTCAAATCCATATTTCACTAATCTAGCTCATTCACAAATAACATAGGTAAGATAATAATGAGAAACAGATACTTAAGATTTTAGATAAAATAAATGCGACAACAGATTCAGATGTTTAGTACAGAAATCAGAATGAAATCGGGGACAAACCCGATTACTAAGATAAAGAGCAATAAATAAAAAATAGCTACTACTATCTATTCTGCAGCAGGGATCTCCTGGGTGGGATCTGGCTCCTCATAAGTATCATTTGTTCCCTCATAGGGACCATAATATGTAGGGGCAAGGTCCTCATCATCGCCTAAATCAACAGATCCAGTCAGGAAAGGAGCAAAGTACACAGTGCACAACAAGATTAAACTAAATATTTATGACAATTAAATTGAGTATCATGTTGAAAAAACTGCGTAAAAGAACATCAATATCTCAGAGTTAAAGCTATAAACAGGAATATGAGAAAACAAAAATAAATGTGACAGGAAATAAAACTACAACAGTCAGCAAGAAATATAACAAGACCAGAAACTATCTGTGTGAACTTGTGTTTGTTTTAGAATACATAGTTGGCATGTAGGGGTTTATAAGGCTAATCCGGCCGTCATAAACGGCTATTAAACAGGAAAAATCGAGATCCGACTGAGGTACAGTCGCGTACCAACAGCTATTAAACATGACAAGGGGAAGGGTAAACTACATGCCTTCTAGTATTCTCCCACCCGACATGAACTCCAAATATTTAAGACATGAATTCCAGTATTCCTAACACTAGATGTAATCATCAAGGGTACTAGTAAAGCAGGGAATTAATTATCACAATATAAAGATTTAACTTGAAGTGCATGTACTTGCTTGTTGTTTGGATCCGATTAATTATTCTCGGAGAAATTTCCAGAGATGAGTCCAAAAGCTGAAATAGACATTACCAACACGCTCAGAAGATGTCAAATAGCTAGAAACGCCTGTCCTTGGGTCCAATTTGGAGACAAGGGCAAAACGGCAGTTTCGGGTCAAAATGGGGTCCGCCGATGTGCCCGCTTTGCACCGAAAAACGTGTCCGGGTCATCGGTCTCCAAATTCACCAAATTTAGTGTCAACAGGTCAGGAACGCTGATACGAACCCAACGGAACTTCCAGATTTGGATTCCGATGAGCCGATCACAAAATCGTCCGTCGAGCGGGGCCTGTGAGGCCCACGACACGCGATTTCGTCAACGTTCTCAGAATCGAACCAAACTTGACCCACAGGACCAGCGTATCGCTACGAGTCCGATGGCGTAAGTTTCGTCTCGATCTGACGAGTGTACAAGAAGTTAGGACAAATTGCAGAAAAACCGGATACGGGGCGATGTCTGCGGATACGCGTTGATTCCGGTGTGCACGCACACCCGAATCAGCTTCCGCGAAATCTCACACGTCCGTATCGACGACGCACACGTATCTGTGAAGACCAAGTCGTCCCATTTGGCGGGGAGTACTCAGTTCCGGGGTGAAACAGGGTCTGGTTTTTCCTGTTTTTGGATCGCGGTGTGCGATCACCACAGGACGCGATGCCCCGAGCGGTTTGTCCGGGCACCGAGAGGGTCATACAGGCTTCGCAACGTAATTTACAGAATCGAAAACGGAAATACAGTGTGCAAGATACGAGTACCTGAACCGGGCTCTTCGAAACAGGAAAATCTTGTGTCCGTGTCGTGTCCGACACGACACGAGGAATTGGGGGAAAAATTAGGGTTTCTGGAGCTGCGGCGGGCCGGCCGGAGGCTGAGGCGGCGCTGGCTGGCCGGAGGCGGTCGGGGGTGTTCGCCGGGGCGAGGCGGAGGCGTTGGCCGGTCGGCGGCGGAGCTCTGGGAGGCGGCGGCGAGGTTCTGGAGGAAGGAGGAGGAGAGGGGAGAAGGAGGAGGAGGCTGGGTCGGCTTGCGGCGGCGCGGCGAGGAGGTCGGCGGGGAGTGGCGTAGCCGGCGGAGCTCTGGGGCGGCGGAGCAGCGTGGAGGAGGGTTAGGGTTAGGTGGCCGGAGTTGGGAGGAAGAAGAGAGGGGGGGACTTAAATAAGAGGAGGAGGCGGTTAGGGGGGGGGGGGGGCGAGCACGGCGGGGAAGAGGGGCTCGTGGCGCGGAGGACGCGGGGAGTGGGCGCAGAACGGACGGCGCTGCGCGCGGAGGCCGGCGCTGGACGCGGGCGGCGAGGGGTGCTGGGGAGAGCGGTCAGCGGGTTGGCGGGTCGGGTCTCCGGGCAGACCCGCCCGACCCGCAAGGGAACGGGCTGGGCTGGGCTTCGGCCCACTGGGCCGGGCCGGCCCAGAAAAATATTAAAAATAATATTATAAAAAATATTAATAATAATAGTTTAATTAATTAATTAATTAATTAATTAAAATAGTTTTGAGGTATTTAAAAATAGGTCTGAGGCCCAGAAAAATCCAGAAAAATCCAGAAAAAATACCCTAAGTCCAGTTTCTCATTTTACACCCAAAAATATTATTTCCATAATATTTTAATATTATTTATTAATAATTAAAAATTATTTATTAATTAAGAACATTGATTTTTAATTTCAGAAAATTCCAGAAAATTGGAAAAATCCAAGGTTTAATAATTGTGAAAATTCAGGGGGTTTACAGACGAGCCGTTTTGAAGCGCGCGCACACACACACACACACACACACACACATATATATATATATATATATATATATATATATATATATATATATATATGTATGTATGCTAAAAAAAGAACCATCTAAGTCGTATGTATATCATCAATCAATTATTAATATATAAAAAATTAAATATTTTTTAACTGCCATATATGTTTTTTCTCTTACGTAGTTGAGATTTGAGGTAAAAAAACATAAAATAATCTGAATATTTAACAAATCATAAAATATATTCAAAATTTAAATTATATTTAAATTAACTTTATTGTATTATCTAATTAGATACATATCCAAAACTAAAAAAAAAAATATTTATAACAAATCATAATTAAAATATATTAAAATTATATTTAAAATATTCTAATATAATATAATTTTTTATTCAATTTTTTAATAATATTATAGTCTTTTTTTTGATACGTGCAATACATACACGTGGACGGAATAGTATATATAAAAGTAGAGAATCACACCGGTTCAAGAACTGAGGAATCTTTGCCGTTTGTTAAAATGGGATTGATCGAGATCTCTCAACTCCTGACGAGGATGGGGCCAACGTCAATGATGTTAATTAGCAATGATATAGTAGCCGGTAATCCCCACACTACCTAACGATTCTAAAGTTGGGGGAGTTTTATGGACACGTACGTCCGATTGTTACGACTCTAGACTCAATTTTCATTGTCGGAGAAAGTACGAAAGTTTTACTTGTAACAGTCGGAACTATCACGCTGAGCGTTCACTGGCGCTGGGTCTCGATACTTTCGGAATGATATGTTGCTTTCAAAGCTAACAATTGTGTGTGTAGTAGAGGAGAGAGATGCGATCGGGTGGTCGGTATATATATATATATATATATATATATATATATATATATATATATATATATATATATATATATATATATATATATATATATATAGAGAGAGAGAGAGAGAGAGAATAAGGGAGGTGAGGTGGTACCTCACTCTCAAAACAAGGGTGGCGGTGATGTGGCACAATCCCAACCACACAAACAAGCGGAGAGGGTTAAGTGCAATTTGCCAATTATGAAATGTGTGGTTGGAATTGTGCCACGTCACCGCCACCCTTGTTTTGAGAGTGAGATGCCATCTCACCTCCCTTATTCTATATATATATATATATATATATATATATATATATATATATATATATATAGCGTAGTTTGGTAGTGCGGAGGGGGTGCACGGCGTCCCCTCAATTATATATATATATGAACCAATTCAATTTTGATCCATCTGCTATTTGAGATGTGTATGTAACACAAACCTCCTCATGTGGTCTGTCTTGAACTTAAAATCTTAAACTGATATACATGACTTTGAGAGGTGCAACAAAGTCAGATTTAAATACAAATAGGCCCATTGAAACTCTTAATATAATTGATTATAGTGGCAACATATTCCTTATTCGTAGTCAACCCAATGAATAGATCACTTAACCTAAACTGATAGATGAACCATATTATTCATATCCGAATTAATCCATTAGTTGGTTGGTATTTTATAATGTTCCTATTCATATTAATCTAGTCATAGTTTATGACATTTGATATTAATATATGAGGATTATAAATGTGTTTATTGTAAAAAAGAAAGAGTAAGTATCGCACTTCCTGAATAAAAATTCTGACTACCACACTATAATTATCTAAACGGGATATGAGCCATAGTGCTCATTTTCTTAAATAAGTCATGCACATATGGACCAATAGAAATATAGTGTACTAGTGCATATGGATGCACATGCGATGTAGGAATCCATTCCTAATGGTCCACATGTGTTCCGTGTATATCTTATTTATAAAAATGAGGACTATGACTCATATTCCGTTTATACTCGCTTTCTATATATATAAACTAACTTTTATTGTTTCTCTGTCAGACCTGTCCTAGGTTAGGGCAGCCTTGCCTGCATGACGACTATATGCACTGCCATATGTATGCCACCACTATTAATGGAATTAACTGTGTTTGCTTTGATGATGTAGTCGTGCTCCAGCCATATGTGCCGGCTTATAGCTACGTAGGTGGTGACCCTAATTTTTTGTGATTAGTAATTCTTTGATTCCTCCAATGAAGAAATTCTTTAGTTGTATACATAAAGCTTGACTTGCAAACAAATATCGGCACGTACATAGGAACAATGCTATCCCGAAATATGCTTATTCTTCTGTAGATAACGCGGTTAAGTAATCCCTATGATGCCAAATGAACAAAGAGATTATGTTGTTTTCAGCATGGCTCATGAACGCGCCATAACATGACAAAACAATTTGCACAAAATCATATAAAAAGGAATGCCGACCCAAATATTCTTCCGACGGTCAATTTTCTTTTGTATGTTTTTGGGCGTGGAATTGGTAAGGGGGTCCTTTCTTAGTTTCAGTGTTCGGCAACAACTAAGTCGCTAAAATGTTCATAGCTCAAGAAAAATCTTTAAAAAAATTTATTATTATTATTATCCATCATTTGTTTGGTCTTTAAATTTCTAAATTTGAGATTAAATAAAGCGCCAAGTTATAATACCAAATTTGCAAGTGATGCTGAAAATTACCATCTTTTTTGCAAATGTAATCATCTCCCTAAATATAAATATATAGACCCTTAAAATATAAAAGTTTTCAGGAACTTTATATATATATATATATATATATATATATATATATATATATATAGAGAGAGAGAGAGAGAGAGAGAGAGAGAGAGAGATTCTTGCATTTAAGTATTTCTTTATTGGATTGTATTTTTTGACCGTTCAGATTAGATCCTTAATCTATTCAAGTTTTTGCGAGATTTTGATCTAATATGAACGATGTTGAGTATTAGATATGTGTTATGTTATTTAGTTCCACATCGGATAGAGAATAAGGAGTAGACTAGTCCTCTCCTATAAATATGTAATCCTTCTTCAATGAGAATTATCCAATTATTCCATTCTACATGGTATCAGAGCCATAACATCCTCTCTATCCCAAAAGATTAAAAAAAAAAAAAAAAAATCCCCCCCCCCCCCCCCCCCCCGCCCATGCCGAAGTGGCAACACCCCCCCTCTCTCCCTCCCTGTCGGTTTTGAGAACTTAATTCAGAGGATGGATTATGATAGTTTGCGTGAACCTCTGAACCTTGACAATGACATCAGGAGTTATCAGGGTATAACCTGGGTTGCATCTCTATCCTGACCCAGTATCAACATCAAGATCTAACAGAAAGCAAACTGGGTTGCATCTCTATCTTGCGTTGTGTGATCGACATTTGATCTTTGCTTGACGGATGGGTGCTGCTGGCATTCGGACAGGAATGTGGTCTTCAAGCTGGATTTGTAGACCTTCGGACCAGAAGTATATAGCACAATTACCTCTCTCTCTCTCTCTCTCTCTATATATATATATATATATATATATATATATATATAAATTATTTATTTTTAAGAATAGGTACTTCATTATTATGCAAAAAAACAGACTGAGAATCACACACTATCGCGGGTTATAATAAATTCCCCGCAATATCAACCACCCACCATTCATTTGACATCACTCTCTATATTTTTAGTCACTCCTGCCATTGATGTAGCTTTGCCTTCAAACACTCTTCTATTTCTCTCTCTCCATATATGCCAAATAGCTGACAACATGTGGATCCTTGCTTGTCGGTGTTGTGTCTTACCCCTCCTTGCCATCCCTTTTATCTCCTCGTACGCTTCCATCAGCCCCAATTGATTATTGTTTGCTATGCCTATCTGATATATGATGTTTCGCCATATTTTATGTGAGAAAGGACACATGAACAGTCTACGGTCTCTGGTCTCGTTGACGCTGTAGTGCCCCGCTTCACGTTGGCACTATGTACAAGAGATATCGCTTGGCTGGCTCGAGCGGAAGCCTTCTCGAAGAGTTTTTCGATCGAAACACAAGACGATTGATCTAGGTGAGTAGGTATAACTTCATTCTCTGATTCTTGCACGCCTTAATAATGAATCTGAGTTTTATACTGCTTGTTCTAAGGAGATAATTTTTATAAGAATAATGATAGAACCCAACTCTGCATGCTTAATAAGAGAACTCGTATTGTTTGTCTAATGAACAAACCTTGCCATGCTAAGTAAAAGAATAGAATATTGTATGCTAGGTCACACTGACACGGTTATTGAACGAACCATTGCCTTGCTAATAAGAAAGTGTAAAAGATTGCTTGAACTTGTGAATCCATAGTATGCTAAGTAAGGGTAGTATTTGCATGCTTAGTTATAAAAGAGATAGAATAATTGCTGCCACACTTGTTTCAATGAAGATTTTTTGCCTATTCCTTATCGTACTGAAAGAGATGGAATTGCATGCTAGATTTATAGAACTGTTCTTGCTTGTTACTAGTTAAAAGAACTAAATTGCTTGAATATGTTTCATTGACCACACTATAAAAAGACAGAACTGTATGAATAGCTTGAACTGCTGTATCGAGACTAATAGTCCACCCTGAGGCTAGAAGTCCTTACTTTATGGCAGGGTATGGCTATTAGGCAAGAGTATTGAGAGCTCTAGCTCTATTTCTTGATTGAAATGCTTGCTTGTTCATGAACATGTGCATCATATAGTCTTTATCTGATAGAAGTGCATTCATGCATCGGTCTGACAACTTGTGCACAAGATTTATTTTTCGAGCGGTTCCTGGGGCACTGGGGATCGTTCGGCCTGGGAGAGATCTGGAACACCCTGAGGCTATAAGTCCTTATTTACAGGAGGGTGTGGCTTTTAGTGTAGTGCTGAACCATGAGTCACAGCTGCTATTTTGAGCGTATTTTAGTGCAGAGCAACCATGTGTCTCTGCAGCTATTAGTCAAATATGTTATTAGTGAGATGGGCTTGTACGTCACAACACTGCTAATCTCGGGGATTCAACACTCGGGGGCCATCATATACTTAGGGCGCATGCTAGGTTAGCCTTCTTGCATACCTAACTGTTTGATGCAGGGACGAACATGAAATAGAACCTTGTTTATATATGCAAATTGTTGCTAACTTGTATGTTTGTTGCAGGGATAACCATTCGGCGAAGGGTAAGAATCACTGCATAAGTGATGTACTCAATATTGAATTATGCTTGCTATCTTGCACTGCCCCTAGACTTGCATGTTTTAACTTGAATATGCTACTGCTGCCTTGAACTGAATTGAATAAGTCCACTAGTTGTACTCTGTCTTGTACTGAGAAGAATAGTCCACTAGAGATAGATTATGTTCTTAAGAGTTAATGCATATGGCTCATGATACATGCTGCGCACTGAATGATAGAACACTGTCCCTACCGTATGCTTGATTGTATCGAATATGCAAACTGTTTTCAAAGATATATTTTCGAAAGAAGTAATATGACTCAAATCTTGTGCAGCATAAAATAAACTTACTTAAAAAGTAGCAAGATCACTAGTAATGTAATATTTTGTCACATGCTTACTTAGTGTTGGTTTTAGAGAGTGTTGCTTTTGTTCGTTGATATTATACTCATCAGTACTTTCCCCAAAGTGCTGACCCCCACCAGTTTACTTGTTCGCAGGTACTCGACCGTTCAAAAAAGCGATAGCCGAGCCTCATCCTCAGGACCCAAAAATCTGGAGTCGATGCCTTGAGCCGTATCGAGATATTTTGAGCTGCTTTTGTATAAAGGGATGTAATGTATGAAACGACGTCATTGTAATCGAGAGAAAGAGAGCTTGAGCGAATTGTAATCTCGGCCAAGCGCGGCTTGTAACACATCTTGAATATCAATAAAGAGCTTATTTTTGTATGTCATTATTTTCTTTACTTTTCTGGATTATTATACCGCTGTTCCCGTCTTGAATAGCTTACTTGCCCTTGTTCAAAGCTTTGGCCTTGTGCAAGAGCAACTTAAGCTTGCACGGCATCACGTCCATGCGAGGACGATCGTTTTCGCAAGGCGCTAAGCGAGGAGGATCGGCCCCTTGTGGGAAACGGGGCATGACAGACGTTGCTATTAAGGACGAATGTCGTATTAAGTAACTGGATTACAATCCTTTGCACTATTTCCTTTGTAAGAAGCCTATCCCTTACTGCCTTGTACATGCATAATTCTGTTTTTGAAGTCGCGCCTTCCATCCAGATCAGCTCCGACCAACTTACCGTAAGGAAGCGCGGCCGTACATGGTCATATGCAGACTTGAAGCTAAACGGACCTTGTATCTTACCATCCCAACTCCAGAAGTCTTCCGTATCGTCCCTGTGTATGTGGAGACAGCTGATGTTGTCCTGATACCATTGCTATATGTACTCTAATGTGACAATTTGCTCCCTCAAGAAGTACCGGATGATGAGTCCCTAAAGTTTCCCCAGCGGATTCTTCAGGTCTCTTCCCACTCAGCAAATCACTCTCTAGTAAATCTTTTTGACACTAGTTCAGGGCCATATTACCTCTGAACTATTGTCCAAACATTTGTTTCTCCAGCTGAATTTGCCATGTCCAAATAACCTCTGAGCAAACCTTCCAGTTTGTGGCTATAGATTAGTTCACGTCCATACTACCTCTGAACTACGTCTTTCCACTTTCTCCAGCAGAGTAAATCTTTTACCACGAAAATGGTCATGTCCATATTTCCTTTGCCCCATTTTTTTTATCTCCACGGAGTCATATCTTACCACCTCATCATTACCTCTGAGTAAGATATCTTCAGAACTTTTCCATGTCCACATTATCTCTGAGTGAAGTTCTTCTCTTCGACTTCCTACTATCACGTTAGCATAACCCCTGATAGTGTTAGTCATTTCAGCTTATTACCTGTACTTAAGGTATGCCATAAGTAATAAGTCCACCGCCCGGATGTACGAATCATCGATTTCATCATCCCCAACAAGTGTCTATGTGCAACATTTTCTCCTTCGTTACAAATTATGGTAAAGAGCCATCACCCGTATCCAAGAGTCCCGGGTACGCAATGGGTGATGGATCCTCAAAATTCCCCCAGCGGAGCGATCCTGGGTTTATCTTCATGTTTGGATAGACCACACTCAACGAATCACTCTTTCAAAGAGTTTTTCAGACATGAGTTCACGTCCATATTACCTCTGAACTGTTGTCATAATATTTCTCTCAGGCTGAGTTTGTCATGTTCATATTATCTCTGAACAAATCTTCCTGGTCCGGCTATCGATTATCATGTCCATATTACCTCTGATATCGGTTGTCATTTCAACTTAACACCCGTACTTTACTTTAAGTACGCCAGTGGTGTTAGGTTTACAAAATTGCCACGTCTGTATTACCTCTGACAGGGCTTGTCCTAAACTTATTACTTACACTCTCGTAAACAAGAAGTAATAGGTCCACCAAAAACATTCTGTGGAATGCCCGCAATGGAAACTAATTGTTCATGTCTCTGAACTATCCTTATTTTTCCCAGCGGAGAAAAAGTCAGTTCATGTTTATATTACCTCTGAACTATATCTCTCTCCTATCCCTACAGAGTCATATTTTACCGCGGCTGTATTACCTCTGGCAGGGCTTGTCCTAAAACTTATTACTTGCACTCTCGTGCGCAAAAAATAATGGGTCCACAAAAATCCCCCAGTAGGATGTCTTTACTAGCCATAAAAAACTATCACGTCCATAAATCCTCTGATAGGGCTTGTTCCGAACTTATTATTTGCACTCAACGTGCGCAACAAATAATAGGTCCACTAAAAGATCCCCCAGTGGGATGTCCTCAACAAATACGGTATTGTACTACGTCCATATTACCTCTGGTACGATGTCCAAAGTTTGCATAAACAATCATAAAGAAATGTGAGGGCCCTTATATGATTTCAAATGGCGCTTACAGATTAGCCAAGCCTAATAAAAATTGGTAATGGCTCCTATCAAACGGCAAATTTCTGAAGAAGTACTATACTTGATCTCCTTTGCTTAACGATCTATGATGAAGATCTTATTCTGACGATACTGTCATGCCCCGATTTCACCGAATCGTAGGGGCATCCCCAGGCGTGACCGCCGTGCGGGCCTGGAGTTGCGCCCGCACAAGGCTAAAGTGTTTTGCATAACAAGCATATATTCAGAGTACGCAGATAAATTAAATACAGATTTGAAACATGGAGAAGTTCTCTTTATTAATAATAAACATCTATTATAAACTCTTGAACGAGTCAGCTAATTTGCCGCACGGGCTTACAAAAGTGTTGACTCAAAATGAGATAGCAGTCATATATATTACATCCTTTTACTAAACTTCAAAAAGGATAAAGACGTCCGGGCTGGAGGACGGCCTTGCCACGAAGCTGCATTGTGTATATAGAGTTGCGAGCTTCTTCCTTCAAAATGCTTTAAGGGGGCGCGATCAGGATGCGCCTACAGCTGGACTAGATTCGGGAAGACGACTTCTGCTCCTCGCTCGGTTCGCCTTGGTGCGGAGAACCTGTTTCAACGAGGGTCAGCATGTCGAAACATACTGGTGAAGGCGAGCTAACCGAACTATACCAATCAACACGTTATTTTAATGAAGCATGCATATTTTGTGGGTTTCTATCTTGCCTTAGTTCATTTACAAGCAACAATATATATGTATAATACTGAAATGAACTTGCCACCGTTCGGTGGCTTTACCTGTCCGTCTGAACCACCTGCACAATACTTACCATGCCTTCCCTGCCACGAAGACACAAGTTAGTTTGCAACAGGTTTAAATATACACGTTAGGATCACTGGCTGAAAGCCATTATGGACAATAGTCATTGACGAGGATGTATGCAACGAAAGAATATGGTGCGCTGCAAGCATCCCATCAATCACGTGAGGCTAAACGTTGAGTTCCGCCCGGACCGGATCGGTGCCAGTGCCCCAGCGACCGTCCGTGGAACCATTTACCTTGTGCACAGGTTGTCTGTGATCGATCGTTCATAACACGTCAAACATTTATGCATTTGAGGCAACACATTGTACAAGACAAGTAATATTTCATGATTCGTTTTGCATAGCCTCATTGAACAATTTGTTGCATACACGATATTGTTCATAATTAGCACAATTTATAGAAGAATATGTATTCTAACTAAAATTGATGCATATAGTGAATATTCCAAACGAACAAGCATGCACATGAGTAACCGTTCCCAAGTTGAATGACAAACAATACAATCCAAGTCTATTCCCTTTTTATCTTGGTATCTTTTAGTTATTACTTGGTATCGCTTGATCGGGGCAACAAGAATGTAAGAGTTTAAGGTATGAAGACTGGAAGCAGGGCTAGCTAATCGGGATGGTAGCCACTCACTTAGATGGTTGGAAGAGAGAAGGAAAGAGGTGCTTCACGACTCCGCTCGCAAGCCGCCTACTGCTCGTTCACCTGCATCACGAACAGCTCGATCAATACTTCTTCCACTCTTTCTAATCTCAAAATTGAAGTACAGTTTAATGAACGAAAATAATAAAACTCATCAAAACCGTTCAAGAAAAATAAGCAAATCCCAAAACCCACTCAAAGCACAAAAGCAACAAACGACATCAAAAACCGAGGCAATAAAAGATAGCAGCAGAGAGGTCCCTCCTGACTCTGTGGCTAAGTCGATCCCGGGGGCACGGTCTACTGAATATGGGAATCGATTTCGAAGAAGCAAATTCATAAAGATGATGGGTTCTTGTTTCAATCTCTCCCGATCGAACGATACCGTCTAGTGTTTCTTAGCCGCGCTCCCCGCACCGGGGAAACGGGGCGCTACATCCTACCCAACTAATTGGAAGTTTCGTCCCGAAACTTATGAATAGGGCCTACCGTTAGGGATTATTTTATTGAGGGCGACGATCAGGAAGGTTCGGACAGGAATTGATGGCATGGCCTGATCGTCCACAAGCTAGGCATAACCCAAGTCTCAAGCGATAATTGTTGGCTGTGTGCCCACGCTTTTTACAAAAATTACACGATAGCCCTGGGTTTCCTCTTCGGCGCCCAACGTTGTCTGGTCACTTTGCAGTGGTGTTTCCATTCTCGTCGCTATGGCGTTTGTGATTATAGGTATGCACAGCGCTGGCAGAGACGTGGGGATAGTGTGGTTCAAGCGATAGAGCATGATTCATGACTTTACGCATGGTCCGATACTGATGAACGACTACGTGCGCATGAATGACAGGACGTAGTCCACCTTCAAACCTTCTAGCTCGACTCGCTACATCAGGTAAATAGGTCCTAGCGAATTTGGAGAGTCGGTTGAATTCGACGGAGTACTGTTTAACTGTCATGCTGCCTTGTCTCAGTTGCACGAACTCGTTCTCCATTTGACATTGTACTGGAGGGGTTACAAACTCCTCTTCGTACGCAGCACGAAAAGTCATGCACGAGATTGCCTCCTCTCCGTGATCAAATTGGAGAGATCGTCGATGCACGTCCCACCAATCATGCGCGTTGAGACGGAGCTGTAGTTGTACGCAGGCGACGAGCTTCTCTTCGGGGACCTCTAGCAGAGCGAAGTTATCTTCATGTTCGGCCAACCAATCTAGAGCTACGACTGGGTCCTCAGTCCCGTTGAATGGGGTATTGCAGACTTTCTTGAAGTGGCCAAAGTCGAAGGCAGTCACGTCCCTCGTCCTTGGAATTTGCGGCGTCTCTACTTCAAGCACGGGCTGTTCCACTGGAGTCGTTGCTGTTGCAGCGGAATGGTTGGAAGTCAAAGTCTGAATGATCTGTTGCAGGATATCTTGTCACGCCCCAGTCCTAAAATATCGAGGGACTGGACACGTGAGCAATGGCCAGCAGCACGCACCGATGGACAACCCAATTTAATGGATCCATCAGGGCATGCTTAAGCTGAAGTCTAACAGTAAAATGTTACAAGACTCAGGTTATTCTAATCTCATCCACAATAGATAAATACAGATAAAGACAGGATAATGCAAATAAAATAAGCTGATCTCAATAAATATCTCGGGAAACAATCCGAGAATATGTCTGGTACAACAGATACAAATAGACAGGAAATAAACAACTGGAAATAGAAATAACTGACTACATACGGCCAATGCTCAGGAGAAGTCCTCTGGTGCGAGCTCGTCTTCCGGTCCTGGTACAGCTCCTGGAAGTGCTCCTGTACGGTATATCTCTGGATGGATCTCTTCGGCTATACCTGGGGACATAATCCGGATCCAGGTCCTCAGGGGACAGCAAGGTACAGAAAATATAAGCCAAAATAGATGCAGTACAGCAATAAATAAGCAATAGGGTAAACTAGATAACTAGCTAAGTGATATGCAACATGAGAGCAGTACAAGAACTCAGGCTGAAACTACTACAAGCTCTGTGTCGGGGAGCCGGGTAGCAGTGATATCATGTAGTTGTCTAGCTCGTAGTGAGACTTAAGACGCCGGCATAATATAACATCAACCTGTAGCCTGTGTGTCTCTCCCCACCCAATGTAATTACGCATATCATGACCATAATGTCTCATGTCCATGTCAGCGGGATTATAGCTAATGCAGCAAGTCATAATGTCTATAAAATATCTCTGTCAAGTCCTGTATCCTATACAGAATCACCATGAATGTCTCAGGAAGACTCTGTCTCATGAATAGTGTCAAGTGTCATGGTTTCTGGAGTACTTGATAAGACAAGTACGAGAATTATCGGGTCTCGATATCCATCTCTATGTGACGTTACACAACTCCGCGTACGGAGTTGGCACCCGACTGGTAATCGGACGCTAAGTACGCCACTCGGTCCTGGGTTTTAACAGTTAAACAGGTTTATATGCATTTAAATTTAGGCAAGTTTTATAACAAGGATTACTAAAATTTGGCAAGCTTTACTTGCCCACTGATGTATAAACAAGTCAAGGAAAATAGTAGCAAGCTGCAGAGTTTGGCAAGGTACACTTGCTTGTGGTTCCGGCTCTGATTTCGGCTCTGACTTCAGTTGGATTTGCAGGCGGTACTCCGGTTGCTGAAATAAACATCACCATCAGATCCAGAAAATATCAATCAGCAAGAAACGCCTGTCCTTGGGTCCAATTTGGAGACAAGGGCAGAAACGGCAGTTTCGGGTCAAAACGGGGTCCACATGCTGGCCCGCTTTGCACCGAAAAACGTGTCCGGGTCAAAGGTCTCCAAATTCACCAAACTTAGTGTCAACAGGTCAGGAACGATGATACGAACCCAACGGAACTTCCAGAATTGGATTCCGATGAGCCGATCACAAAATCGCCCGTCGAGCGGGGCCTGTAGGGCAACGACACGCGATTTCGTCAACGTTCTCAGAATCGAACCAAACATGACCCACAGGACCAGCGTATCACTACGAGTCCGATGGCGCAAGTTTTGTTTTAATCCGACGTGTGTACACAAAGTTAGGGCGCGTTCCAGAAAGTACGGATACGGGGCGATGTCCGCGGATACGCGTTGATTCCGGTGTGCACGCACACCCGAATCGACTTCTGCGAAATCCCACACGTCCGTATCGATGATGCGCACGTATCTGTGAAGACCGAGCGCGACCAAGTCATCCCGTTTGGTGGGACGTACTCAGTTCCGGGGTGAAACAGGGTCTGGTTTTTTTCCTGTTTTTGGATCGCGGTGTGCGATCACCACAGGACACGATGCCCCGAACAGTTTATCCGGGCACCGAGAGGGTCATACAGGCTTCGTAACCCAATTTACGGAATCAAAAATAGAGCTACGAGCAAGAAGATACACGCACCTGAACTGGACCCAAAAACCGGGGTAAAATCGTGTCCGACACGTGTCCGACTAGTGTCGGACACAGGGATTCGAAGCTAGGGTTAGGGTTTCGGCTCTGATGCGGCGGAGGACGGCGGCTGGGCGGCCAGGCTGAGGCAGAGGGGGCCGGTGGCAGCGCGGCGAGGCGGCGGCCGGGCTCGTCGGCGCTGCGGCGGCCGGAGGCGGCGCCGCTGCTTCTGGCTGCTGCTGTCGACTGCGGTGGAGGGAAGAGGAGGACGGCGGGGTGGCTGGGACGGCACGGCGGAGGCGCAGCGTCACGGCGGTGGTCGAGGTGGTCGGCGGTGAGGGCGACGGCGGTGGGTGGCGCTGCGTGGGGCGGTGGCCGGAGAAGTGAACGGGGAAGGGAAGATTATATAGGGGTCGAGCGGGCGGAGGAGGCGGAGAGATGGGGCGGACGGGGCGGCGTGGCGAGACGTGGGTGGTGGTCCGGGCGGAGCGGAGCGGAGGACGCGGCGGGCGGCCCGGGCGGAGCGGCGCCGGACTCGGGCTCAGGGAGAGGGTCGTGCGGGTAGGGCAGTCGGGTCGGGTCGGGTTCGGGCGGGCGGATCCGACCCGACCCGCTAGGCAGGGCCGGATAGGGGCTGGGCCGGGCCGGCCCAATGGGCCGCGGGCCGGTTCATGGGCCGGTTTAATTTTTTTAAAAAAATAATAATAATAATAATAATAATAATAATACTAATACTAATAACATCCAGTAATTATTTAATAAATAATTAAATAATTAAATAAATAAATTTAGGTGTTTAAAAATAGGTCCGGGGTCCGATAAATTCTAGAAAAATTGCCCTAAGTCCAGTTTTTTATTTTACATCCAAAAATATTATTTCCATAATATTTTAATATCATTTAATATTAATTAAAAATCATTTAAAAATTAAAACCCTGTTTTTAAATTACAGAAAATTCCCAAAAAATTCCAGAAAATTGTGAAAAATCCAGTTTTTAAAATTTTGAAAATTCAGGGGGTTTACACATCTACCTGCTTATGTTGGACTGAGAATCGTGCTTCTATATTGTCTTAAAACTTGAGCTGACTCTCCTCCGCCCGCTTCTCGGCCCGTTCATAGCGAGCCTCGTCCCTTTGTTGGTTTGCCTCTAACATCCGCAACATTTGCTGGACAGGATCGATGCTTAGTACGGCTCGCTGGCTCTCTGAACTTCTCGAATTGCCCGAACTACTTCCTTGGCCTTGTGTTTCGTCCGGTGTTTGTGCTGTGGATTACGTTGGTGCCATTCCTTCAAAAGAAGGTAAATTATATTAGGATCATAATGTATTATGGACTTATTGCATGAACGTATCTCATTTTGGCCTAGCGAGTTCAAGAGTTCACACAGGAATTTGATCGTTAAAGGAACTTTTCCAGTGCGAGAGTCTAAGAAATTTGAATCTGGGCTCTGATACCACTATGTCACGCCCCAATTTTGCCGAAATGTAGGGGCGTCCCCTGGCGTGACCGCCGTGCGGGCTTAGAGTTGTGCCCGCACAAGGCTAAAGTATTTTGCATAACAAGCACATATTCAGAGTACGCAGATAAATTGAAACACAGATTTAAAATATGAAGAAGTTCTCTTTATTGATAATGAACATCTATTACAAACTCTTGAATGAGTCAGCTAATTTGCCGCACGGGCTTAAAAAAGTGTTGACTCAAAATGAGATAGCAGTCCTGTATATTACATCCTTTTACTAAACTTCAAAAAGGATAAAGACCTCCGGGCTGGAGGACGGCCTTGCCACGAAGCTGCATTGTGTATATAGAGTTGCGAGCTTCTTCCTTTAAAATACTTCAAGGGGGCGCGATCAGGATGCGCCTACAGCTGGACTAGATTCGGGAAGACAACTTCGGCTCCTCGCTCGGTTCGCCTTGGTGCGGAGAACCTGTTTCAACGAGGGTCAGCATGTCGAAACATACTGGTGAAGGCGAGCTAACCGAACTATACCAATCAACACGTTGTTTTAATGAAGCATGCATATTTTGTGGGTTTCTATCTTGCCTTAGTTCATTTACAAGCAACAGTATATATGTATAATACTGAAATAAACTTGCCACCATTCGGTGGATTTACCTGTCCGTCAGAACCACCTGTACAATACTTACCATGCATTTTCTGCCACGAAGACACAAGTTAGTTTACAACAGGTTTAAATATACACGTTAGGATCACTGGCTGGAAGCCATTATGGACAATAGTCATTGACAAGGATGTATGCAACGAAAGCACGTGGTGCACTGCAAGCATCCCGTCAATCACGTGAGACTAAACATTGAGTTCCGCCCGGACCGGATCGGTGCCAGTGCCCCAGCGACCGTCCACGGAACCATTTACCTTGTGCACAAGTTGTCCATGATCGATCGTTCATAACACGTTAAACATTTATGCAGTTGAGGCAATACGTTGTACAAGACAAGTAACATTTCATGATTCATTTTGCATACCCTCATTGAACAATTTGTCGCATACAAGATATGGTTCATAATTAGCACAATTTATAGAAGAATATGTATTCTAACTAAAATTGATGCATATAGTGAACATTCCAAACGAACAAGCATGCACATAAGTAACCGTTTCCAAGTTGAATGACAAGCAATACAATCCAAGTCTATTCCTTTTTTATCTTGGTATCTTTTAGTTATTACTTGGTATCGCTTGATCGGGGCAACAAGAATGCAAGACTTTTAGGTGTGAAGACTGGAAGCAGGGCTAGCTAATCGGATGGTAGCCGCTCACTTAGATGGTTGGAAGGGAGAAGGAAAGAGGCGCTTCACGACTCCGCTCGCAAGCCGCCTATTGCTCGTTCACCTGCATCACGAACAGCTCGATTAATACTTCTTACACTCTTTCCAATCTCGAAATTAAAGTGCAGTTTAATGAACGAAAACAATGAAACTCATCGAAACCGTTCAAGAAAAACAAGAAAATCCTAAAACCCACTCAAAGCACGAAAGCAACAAGCGACATCGAAAACTGAGGCAATAAAAGAAAGCAACGGAGAGGTCCCTCCTGACTCTGCCGCTAAGTCGATCCCGGGGGCACGGTCCACTGAATATGGAAATCGATTCCGAAGAAGCAAATCCATAAAGAGGATGGGTTCTTGTTTTAATCTATCCTGATCGAACGATACCGTATAGTGTTTCTTAGCCGCGCTCCCTGCACCGGGGGAACGGGGCGCTACAGATACCATGCACAAAGGTTAGCTGGATCATATTCTATCAGATTCATATGACCTCTTAATGGATATGCTTAACTAATTTGTAAACCTATCATGTTCATATTAGCTCTGATAGTGTTTAGTATAAAAATTTAGTTGGATTATATTCTATCAGGTTCATATTACTTCTGAATAGATTTACATTCAGCAAAACCTTAACGAAAGTATGTCATGTTAATGATACCTCTGATATCACTTTTATCTTAGCCTATCATATTCTAAAATGATGGGTCCACAAAGTCAGATAAAGTCTCTTTATTATCTTCGGAAAGAGAAATTACAGGAGAAACAAAAAAGTACATCATTAGGGAGGAGCAGTCAAATCACGAATCTGTTGCGCCAAGGCAGCCATCCTCTCATTCCTGGAGTCCAAGATGTTAGCGCGAGCCCGCTCCAGTCGTACCTTGTCATCGCTCAGGAGGGATAGTTCGGACCGAACATGAACAAAATTGGCACACATTTTGCCCGCACGTGCCAAGTTCCACTGAGCTGTATCCATTCGGCCCTTCAACACATCTAGAGCTGCCGATGACTGGAGAGCCCACTCCTTTGCCTGAGCAAGTTTAGCTTCCAATTTGCGGCCTCCCGCTTCATTTCCCTCATGTTCGGCCTCGCACTTCGTTAGATGAGGAATAACCTCCTCCAAGACGGCCTGCTCTTCATCCATCTCCTGCTGCTGTGTCTAGATAGATTTTTTAAGCATTCCATCTGCTCAGCTAGCTTCGCAGTCAAGGAGTCATACTCAGCCTGAATCATATCGTCGACGTTGCCTCGAGATAGTTGTAAATATTCGTTAATGGGTTGTTCTAAACCATTAACTATTTACTCTAGCGCATCAGCTCGTCCAGCGTCATTGAAATTTCTGATCGGCGCTATCGCAAGCTGGGAGGACGTCAACAGATTATCAAAACTCAGGTTCTTCTCCAGCACCATGGAAATCAACTCCTTCAAACTGCGGTAGAATAGGCTGGTATATTGTTCAATCAGCATATCAAAGACCGGATGCACGCTAGGAGTGGCTGCGATACCGGGAAATCTCCTTTCAGGAATGACCGCGGAGGATGTTGCCATGGCCGTTGCCTCTACAGATGGCGCTACAAAAGAACGAACACCAGCAATGGTTGAAGTTGCTGGCGTACTCAACGAAGGAGGCACAGTCGCGATGATGGGCTCATCCTCCTCTGAAGATATCTGGACTGCTGTTGGCGAGACGACACCCGAAAATGTCACGGACGAAGGATCGGCAGCTTCAAAGCATGCCTCTTCGATATCAAATGCCGCCGTTTCTTCGGCAGGATCCGCAACAAAGCCAAAGGTCGCGTCAGCTCCGCCCTCCCCTGAGATGTCTTCACCTGAAGAAGACAAGAGAAAGTTAATATCAATTTGATGTTAATTTTCCTAAAAAAAGGCATAAAGACAATATTTACCCATGGCCGATGGTATATATGTCGCGTCCGCAGCCTGAATAGCTAAATCATCTCTTAATGATGCTAGCCAAGCTGTCATACCTGGAGAAGAGGGTGCACCAACTGACACTGGCGGGTAGTCTTCCCAGTCTTCACTAAGATCCACTCGAGGCTCATCGGGTGGAATCTCGCTGGAAATACTTACAGACGAAGTAGGGGTTACTCCCATTATTTGTCTGGATAAAGGTATCCTTAATATGCTCGACCTCGAAGGCGATCTCGTAGCACTACCAGAAGCAGTAGTAGCAGCAACAATCTCGAGCAAAGAATCTCCGGCACTGCCAGCCGGAATTATGGAGGTTCCCTCTCTAAAAGGCGAATGACCTCTGATCAAAGAATTATCCCCAACAGGGGAAACGACAGGCTCGCTCCTAGAAGCCCCCCTGGTGGAAGCCCTTTTTGGACCTCTGGCAATCTTCTTCTTGCGGGGGGAAGGCTCTTTCAGAGTCGAAGCCTTCCGTTTCTGGGGGATAACGAGAGGCTCTGCCGACGGAGCTATTATGCCTCTCGGTATTATTAACAAGAACTCGTCTGCCCCGGTAGTGTCTTCATTCTCATCCGAGAAAACAGACGTAATCTCCTCCCTTCCACTAGACCTATGGGAGGGCATCCTAAAACTTCCATGCACATCAAAATTACGATGGAAGCTATTAATGGACGCATAGAACTGCGCGTACGAGTGCAGAATGCGCAACTCCAAAGGGAGAGAAGTCGCGGGCACAGCAAAAGTTGCACCAGTACAGCCCGTGATGAAGTACCGCCATCCTCTGGCTCCATCAATAGGTCTACATTTGGACTTGAAGCTGGTAATGGCATTTCCCACATGCAACTTGTCGTACCCAAACTGCCTGGCGAATCGACTGGGAAAATAAGGCTCCAGGTAGCAGTGGTCATCGCTTCTGTACAGCAAATGGGAAGGTCTAATGCAGACCAACCAGTAGAAGGCTTCAGGAGAAAGAATGGTCCTCCTATGGCCCCCATCCTTAAGTTTCTTCCCCTATTGATTGATATGTACAGGGGGGACGATACAGAAGAGTTTCCAGCTGTGTGCAACATTTAACGCCCGCGGGCAATCTATGACGGTCGCCACGTTCTAAGAGGAATTCTTGTAATTCAACAAGAAGTTATTTCCCGAACCGCTGGCAGGACCGGGAGACATCACCCTGGTGTTGTGAAGAATTAACCATCCCATCAGGTATAGGAATGGTAATTCCACCTTGGGAAAGCTTTCACGCCGCGTCTCATCTGCGAGCAGCCCATCAGTAAGGGCCCTCAGGCCTGCTTGTATTCTACATATCATAGCAGGAAGCAGGCCCAGTCTTGCTCCGAACACCAAACGTACTGCAAGCCATAAGGTATTGCGATGGATGCGATCTACAGACGCGATGCCAGGCACTACCCAGCGGCGAAGCCAGACGGAGAGGAAGCCAGCCAATTGAGCTTTCCTTGACAGAGGCTTGCGATAATGCCTCATATAACTGAAGGCTTTTGTGCCTATAGGGTAACCCCCTATCTCCTCGTCAAAAATATGATCTGGAGCCCTTGCGTCTTCAATAAGGTCATCGACCGTGTTAGCATTGAGCATGCTCAGGAGGTTCAAGGGCCTATCTCGGCTATCTACCACCTTGTCCGGCTTAATATTTCTGGCCTGGTAGAAGAGGAGATAGGTTGCCCACTTGTTGATGTGAGCCAAATCAGAGGGCTCCTTGTAGAAAGTGGCGCAGGCAAGATAGTGGCACATCAGCTCCTGATATACTGTCACTGCCCGAGGGTTTGTATCCCTCAACTCCCTGTTTGTAGGGACACACTCTTCATAAGGAGCGTCCCCCATTGGCAGCTTTGAAATTTCTGCCATCTCATGAAAGGCTAAGCCCAACTCACCCAGCGGAGTGACAAAAGTCCTAGTGAGCGAGTTATATCGCTCCATCAAGGCTAAGAACAAGTTAGGGTTGACAAACAGCCCAACACTTGTGGCACTCACGGCCGCGAACAAACCAATACTTTCCAGCTCCGTCTGGAAGTGCTTCAGGGCCCAGGCAGTCAAACTGGCCCATCGAAGATTCCCCGGGCTAAACCATCCACTGGTCCGAGGGTTGACCCTGGGGTACATTCCTCCCTGCCCCATAAAGTCATTGCAGAAGGTTGATATCTGAACCGGCTGGATCAGCGAAGTGTCCTCACTTGGGACACACCCGGCAGCAATCCCCTAAAGGGCATAACAGGGCCCGAAGGACGGCTCATATAGGCCCCTCGGTCGTATTCCTTGTTGTATAAGATCTTCTCCGGTCGGCCGTGAAGATCGGGAGTCAGGGTCCATGTCATCTTCCTAGGATGTGTGGCATGGAAGAACGCAGAGATAGGGTAATCCCTGGGCATCCTGGGCAGATACATCACCATGCCCTCAGCAGTAAAAACCCAATCCTCCTTCTTGGGTTTAGTCTGGGACTGTTTGTCAATAACATCCCTAAACAAGAAACCTGGTTTCTTATACTCTGTCCCGTCTATGTATGTCAGGGGCTCCCCACTGATCATACTCAACATCATGCGTTCTCCTTGGGACGAGATCAGGGTTCCCCTTTCTTAAGGATAATTGGCTCCAGAAATAAGAAAAGTCACATGGAATAAGTCCTCCAAATAGTTCGAGTTCAGCATCCCGGCAGCAGAGCCCATCACCTCAGCCAAAAGAGGGATCTACAAGTCCACTACAAAATACAAAAGAACAAGTCAGTTTCTACACTAGACGCTACACTTTTGCCTTTTACGCCAAAGATTATCAGTCTGAGCTTTTACGCTAAGACTGCAAAAACTTGAGTCTTACGCTGGAACTTATTTCCGAGGCATAAAATTCAAGGTTGACAGTATACACCAAAATATAATAGTCTGAGCTTTTACGCCAGATTGACAAAATTTGAATTTTTTTACGCCGGAATTCATATCCAGTGTGTAAAATTCAAAGTTTGCAGTATACGCCAAATTTCGACAGTCTGAGTTTTTACGCCAGACTGCAAAAATATGGAGTTTTTATGCTGACACATTAGGAATGTGCGCGTAACAATAAAACATCTCCGTACATCCTCTTCCTCGAAGAGGCTCTCAGCACAAAAGATGACCTTACGCGTGCACGTACAACATGTGCGAAGGATTTTTCTCCCGAAGTCTTTACCTGTAATGTCCGGAGCACAGCTCGACGGTGGAGCGCTGCGTTCCGATCGAGGCTCGTTCAGCCTAATGGGAGTTGCTCGTGCTTGAGCAGTGGAGCGAGAAGAGGAAGCGACCTTCTTTCCCTTAGCAGTAAAAGCCTGTTTAGGTGCCATGGCGATTCTGAGTTCTCAAGAAAGAGACGAAGAAGAAGGGTTCTTGGAAAGCAAGGGTTTCGTGAAGACAGATAAAAGTTTTCTCTCTCAAGACCTTGGGCTATTTATAGAGTTCGGATAACTCTTCGAATCCCTAACCAAATTCGATATTTAATATTCGGTTATGATTTGGGACAACGTCAGCCTATTATTTGGTTAAAGAAGAAGAAGACGGACAGTCAGTGGATCCAGAATTTACGCGCAGAGCAGATCTATAATTTTACGCTAAGGAGCTTTTACGCTCAGAGGCTACAAATCTACGGTTTTATGCTCAGAGGCTATAAATCTATGGTTTTACGCTCATATGCTTTTACGCTCAGGAGCTTTTACGCTCGAGAGGCTACAAACCAATGGTTTTACGCTTAGAGGCTACAAACCTACAATTTTACGCTCAGAGGCTACAAATCTATGATTTCACGCTTGGAAGCTTTTTACGCTTAGAGGCTACAAATCTACGATTCTACGCTCGAAAGCTACAGACGGCCAATTACAAGGGTTTACGCAAAAGATGCTCCTTTTTGGCTACAAAACATTCAAAGTGCCTGAAACACACAGAGTTTAGCATTGAAGATGACTCTTCTTCTTGGGCCATTTGGAAGTTCATCCAAAGTCCAGTCAGAATATTTTACAAAAGTTCAAGGATGGCTTGGTCGACAGATATTTCTCGCCTTAAGGGTTTTTCGGAAAACCATTCTTGAAGATGATGGTCTGAACAAGAATTCTACGTATCAGAGAAGTGACAGTTCAGAATTCTACGCGACTCATCGTCCAAAATATTATGACAGTTTGGATCTTCAACTTAAATGCTAAGGAGTTTTCTACGCATCTCCTGCTACGCGTAAAAGACGGGACGAGATCAGATACTCTTTTATCAGAGTCGGCATAAAATTATTTAGACGTGCCGAAGTTGCACACTATTCAGACTTTCTCACAGCAAATATGGCAAATCAGCTTGCGTAAAAGAAGACAATTCTATTAATCATGATTACATATGATAGAAATTCAGTCTACAAAGGGTTTTTCATCTTCATGATTACATATGATGGAAATCCTTTTTCTACAAAGGGTTTCTCATTTTTCATTTAAGATCACACCAAGAATCTGTTTTGCCAGGTTCTCATATTGGTGTAGATCTTTTTTGTTTTCTACAGCAGTTAATCGGCTTCCGCGGTCGATTAACAAGAAAATGATTAATGGCGGGAGGATACAAAATTGGGCATATATCAATTACGCAAGCCTACCCTCCGTACGCCATGGCAGGCATGCCCTAGAAATTGTGTTAGGGGTTCAGACCCAATACAATACTGGAAGACAGGGCCAAGCTGTCTGCCTTCGTCCAGCGCCATAATGGGAGAGAATACAGCTTGCAAGCTGTGTGGTCCAATGAGACCCTTCCTCTCTCCTTGACGAATCGCCATATAAAATTACTGATCATTCCGAGCAAAGGAAGCTATGATATCCTTCCATGATCCATCGTTGCAGAGGATATTTGCTCGAAGATGCCTCTTTTTACGGCTCCTTACATGCTGGAAGAACATGATCTTTTTCTTCCTCAAGTCAACCCGACGAAGCTCGGCAACCATCTCTTTGTGGTGAAGGAAGTGTAGAAAAAACAGGTTAACCTATTCGCCTTTATATAGGCAGAGGAAAATACACCGAATCCCAACAAACTCCTAAAAATTTGCCGAGAAATTAGCCTCGCGGAACGAATCAAACTTGACCGTTTCATGCTTCATTCAAAGTGTTTCAAATTACGTGGAATTTGAAAACTTTGAAGGGGGTCTTGTAGAAGCATAAAAAATAAGCTAGGGAATCATACGCGTAAAATCTTCAACATGCAGGAAACCCGCATAAAATAGAGCTCCAGTACTGCATGGCGTAAAATATGATTTCAGAGCCATTGGCGTACAGCAGATCTTCAACGCTATTTCAGCATAAAACATAGCTCCAAAACAACCCGCATAATGAAGTATTTCCAGACTGCTTCGGCGTAAAAAAGTTGCTTCATCGCCACATCGGCGTAAAACCTGTCTGCTTTTAATGCAGCGGGAAGTTGTACGAGAAACTCTTCGTATTCCTCGAATGAACCTGTCAGTTGAAGAGTGAACCTGACTCCTGACAAAGAGTACTGCACAACGATTGAGAGGATGACTGTAATGATAACTCTGTACAGAACTCCAGACTGTCGTCTAGTGACATAACCCTTGATATAAGACATCGTTTACGCATTCAAGGAATACACTGCCTATTCTACAAAGGCAGACATGAGCTTTACGCTCAGGATGAGACAAAATCAACCGCCACATCAAAAGCTGTTCTTCGTACAGAACTCGAGGCACGTCTCTGCAATTAATACGCAAGATTGGGACAGATCTCTGCATTTAATGCATGAGATTTGGTTATACTTTTAATGACTGGGTGAGCTATAATTAGGGCTAATACGTCCACATCACCATTACCGCATATTATGCCAACCAGGCTATTTTCATCTATAGGAGTATGCCGTATGCTCTCTCCTCGAAATACGCCAACTCAGACTATATTTGCAAAGGTGCGTGATAAGGCTATCTGGACCAGAACACTCTCAAAACCTCAGTCAAAGAAGGATAACTGGCTATCTTTATGCTGGTTACCTATCCATGCAGCATCAAGCTTTACGCAGAATTTGGCTTCTAAGCCAACATGACATCTATTTGGCTTCTACGCCAACATGACAGCTACTTGGCTTCTACGCCAACATGATATCTATTTGGCTTCTACACCAACTTGACAACTATTCGGCTTCTACGCCTACTCGGCTTTTTACGCCATCTGAACAGCTATTTGGCTTTTACGCCAACGAGACAGTTATTTGGCTTTTATGCCAACCATCTCTACGCAAGGGGCAGTTATCTATGTGGCTTGCATGTCGTGATCTTCGATAAGTGATTATACGCATTACTTCATAATGGGACACGCATCACACGCCAATTTAGGAGATCATTCATACGTGGGTAGCAGTTATTATAACCGCCGCATAAAAGGTGCAGTTCTCTCCACTGTTTGGTTTCTACGCCGACTGTGACTGAACCCTATAAATAGAGACCTCCGGCCACAGAGGTCCAGGGTCGAGGATTTTTCAAGAAAAGAGAGTATATCCAGAGAGTGTTGATTGAATACTTTGGCAACGAGAGTTCAATCCCTCCTGCAGTCTTTGAAGCTTCTTTTTTATCTTCTACAGCACTTCTTCGTCATCGTGTGGTCCAAGGGACAAAGTGATCGACCGCAGATCAGACTCCTATAGCAATATTTCTCCAGAATCAAATTTTTGTACTTAACATCCTCGTATAGGATTAATTGTACTTCTTTTTCTTGTTTGTAAACAAAGAAAGAGTTTCGTATAAACCTAGTTTCAATTTCTTTCGTTTATTATCAAACAGCAGCTCTTGGAGTTGCTGCTCCTGTCCCGCAAGCGTGGACTTTGGTCTTCTATTATTCCACTCCCTTAGCTCCTTTTTGATTCCCTTAAGTGTTTGCACGAATTTGAACTGGGTGTTTCCATTTTTGTTGTCATCCAATCCCCTCTGTATTGCGTCAGCATATTTGGGCATTCCTGCCATGAATTGAAGTATCGAAAGGGCCTTCGTCGAGGACTCACCAGTTGTACCATCTGAATAAGAATTGGAGTATGATCACTCGTGACGCTATGCAGTCCCTCTGCTCGGACTAGAGGGAAGACTCTCATCCATCTATTATTACAGAGGGCTCGGTTGAGTTGACAGACAACCCATTTGTTGGTGGAGCTATTGTGCCACGACCACAGATGTCCCTCTCTCGAGATACACCATAGCCCTGCTCCCTGGAGACAGTTCTAAAAGTCCGCAAGGATTTCATCAAGCCCCTGCCATCCTCCCTTCTTCTCTGTGACGGCTAGCATTGCGTTGAAGTCACCACACACTACCAGGTGTAGTTCGTCTCCTATGTCAGCCGCAGTTCGAATGATTTCCTTCCAAAGTTGAAATTGTCTCATCCGGTCATTATGACCGTATACCGCTCCTATCACCACTTGCATTCCCCATGCATTAGTGAACTCCATAACTATCAATGGTTCTGTTATTAGACGTACCTAGCCCATCCAAGCCCGGGTGTCCCAAAAGACCCAAACACGCGTCATAACACAAAGGATACTATTGTGCACCGACTCCCAATATGGTGGAGTCCTCTGATTTAACCTATCAACCGACTTGATTTTGCTTTCAATTATAGAAACCACCGAACACTGGTATTTTTTTAACAAGATTCTGAATATCCTTCCATCTGCCAATTGAGTTGGCCCCTCTAACATTCCATGTGAGGAATGTCATTGACAACTATTACGACTGTCCTTTACTAATCCCTGGCTTCCTCCCGGACGATAAGAGTTAGCCAATGCTTCTTTATCTTGTTGTCTTAGTAAGGCCTCATGCGAGCCCGACCCTGATGAGTTCCACAGTAGCACTCCCCATGCAGGATTAGGAGTTGTGAGAGCTACTCCTTGGTGTATATTGATCTCGTTGTTAGCACCATTTCCTGCTCCTCCTAATGAAGTATTAGTATAGGTGCTTCCTGTGTAGGATGTTTTGTTAACCTTGGCACCTTTGTTTCCCTGCGCACCCAGGACTTTGTGTCCCAAGTTTTGCTCCTCGGTTTGTATACCACCATTGTTTCTCGTTTGTTCTCCTCCCCCATAAATTACCATAGCATTACCTCTTCCATCATATCTCATGTCCTCTTCATCTGGGTCAAGCCTCTTGCCAAGTACTTAAGTGACCATCTCTAGATTACTTTGCCCACCCAATTGGTCCGCCTCCTCCTGATATACTCCCATAGTCTCATCCTGTCTATCTGTCGCATTCATCTGACTCTGGTTTCCATGTAGCTTCTCACCCATCTCCTCTTGCATACTATGGTCTTTAGTTATTATGACTTCTTCCGTAGTACCCATGCAATGTGCATCCACATGACCAAAGTATTTGTTGCATTTCCCACAGGAGGGAGGTACCCATTCATACTGATTTGCGTACTCCATTCTCCATTAGGTAGGAACACCTCTACTGTTCGTGGGAGCTCTCTCATCACTTCTATCTCCACGAATACCCGCGCATAGGACAATCACTTCCTATGGGCCGTTGGAGTATCCGTTTTAATTGGTTTACCTACCATACTCGCTATTTTCATAATCGACGGAATACTCCATAGCTGTGGCGATAGCCACGGGAGCCTAATCGAGACCGGTACCATAGTGAGCCTATCCTTTTCAAAGTTTACTTCTGGGTTCCATCGTTTAGTAATGACCAAACGGCCATCGAACGTCCGTGGACCTCCTCCCAGGATTCGTTCTAAATCCTCCACAAGAGAGAATTTCATAAGATAAAACCCCTGCTCACGAGAGAATATCTCCACATCACCTTTGGTTTCCAAACTCTTATCGCGTAAGCTCTTAATTATCCATAAAATGGTTTGTTACCCATCACATAGAGAATAAAAGTATTCTTCCAGTATTCGATTGTTTTTTAGATGTTGTCGCTAGTGATCTCGACCACCCTCTTCCCGTTGATGATACTCGGTTCAACATACTGCAACTCGACCTCCTCCTCCACCTCCGTCGGCTTGCAGACTTCTGCCCATGAGACCGGCTTGGAGGTGGGTCCACGTGGCGAATCGTTCCTTCCCCATAGTCGGCGCTGGCCCTCGTGGAGTTCCAGCCTGCTTGCTCTCTAGGGTGTGCCTTCTAGCCTCCTCCCCGGGACCGCCCGCCGCTTCTTTTGCCGGTCGTCGCGTGGCATCCCTCGGGACGTCCATCATTACCTCCTTTCCTTTTCAGCTACGCCAAGTCTGTCTAGGGTTTACCTGAGACCATCCACATTGCTGTGCTACAGCCACATCTCCCTGATCTCCTCCTTCTGCCCTGGTCCTTCGGTTAGTCTGGGCTGCTCGTCGCCTTCTCTCCACCGTCGTCCAACCACCCTCCATATTACGGATCATTGGATGACCTTCATGATCAGATCGACCCTCTCCATCTTCCTCCACCAGCGGCGCTTCACTCCTTCCTGCCATTGGTTCTCCCCCTTCTGGTGGAAACCCTAACTCCATATATATATATATAAATCTTGAATTTTTTTGGGTTATTGGAATCATGGATTGGTGGAGACCTCTTGTTAAGTTGTGCATATACTTCCAATCACTACTGCACACACAAAGGCCCAAAAAAAACAAAAAACAAAAAACAAAACAAAACTAACCATTGCCGACTCGTTGTTTACTAGAGTCAAGGAATAGTGTCAGCAATTCATCTTTCTATCTCACAAATGTGTTTAATATTGGTGTTACGCAATGAGAACTTAAGACCTTGGTCAAGATATGTAGAGTTATATATATATATATATATCAAAACATTTGGTAGGCCTCAAAAGTAATCTCTCTCCATCTCCCTCTTTCTTCTTCTTCTCCCATGGCGGTTAAAGATGGTGCAGGCTACCGCATCTCTGCAACTCCTGCAATCATCCTTGCTCATCTGCTAGGCCTTACAGCCGTAGTCCTTATGCTTGTTTGGATCTTACACTTCCGGGATGGCCTTTCTCTCAGCACCAGCAATCTTCAACGCCTTTTCAATGTATACTTTTTATCAACTATACATATATATTTCGTTTCTAAGGATTATTTACACTAATTCTGTATGTTTTATGTTTATTACACTGATCACTCCTTTGCTTTATATAAATAAAATATTACACTAACTGTCCTTACAACATAAATGGTAGAAAAATGTCGTGTAATTATTTTTAAAATAAGAAATATTCGTTTAATGAACATAAAACATAGAAAATGTTAGTATAAATAACCATGTTTCTAATTGGCATTTTTGTTACTTTCGACAGGCACATCCATTCTTCATGATCCTTGGGCTCATTTTATTGGGAGGACAAGGTAAGATATGTACATCATAAATAATAATCCCGAAAGTTCAAGAATCATGCGTGTTCGACTATAACTACAAAAATACAGTAAAAATAGAGACTGACATCAGCGACGGCAGCCGTCACTAAGCTTCTATCTGTTACACAAATAGTATACAAAAGAAGAAGAAGTCACCTATATGTTGCTAAATTCGTCGATGTCCTAGCGACGGAATATTTCAGTCGCT
This sequence comes from Iris macrosiphon, assembly GCA_036927795.1. NCBI lineage: Eukaryota > Viridiplantae > Streptophyta > Magnoliopsida > Asparagales > Iridaceae > Iris > Iris macrosiphon. Next base: position 178,078,526 of record JAYESA010000002.1, on the reverse strand, counting down.
ATTCCGTCACTATGCTTCCGTCTCTGCTCTGTCGCTCCAGCGATAAATCAACGACGGAGTTTTGACAGCAACATTTTACTGTAGCGACGAAAATTTTCAGTCGGTGTTACGTCGCTATTAAAATATAGCGACAAAAAATAGCTATTTAGCGACGAAAATTTTCGTCCGCTGTATTTTGTAGTGGTATATAAGAACCCCCATGACCTTGATTTGTTTCTTCTTCTTCTTCTTCTTCGTCTTCTTCTTTCATTTTAAAAATTAAGATTAGTATTATGAAAATGAATATCTAATGTTTCCTAAATCATATACAATCACTATTTAACATGGATTTAGAGGGGAGGATCAAGATTGTGCATAACGATATATGACCCATAGTTCCTTCCTTATTATTATTATTATTTTATTTTTTTTGTAGCGATCATGGCTTACAAGACGGTCCCTGCGACAAGAAACGTTCGCAAGTTTGTCCACTCTACACTGCATTTATCGGCTCTCGCTTTGGGCGTTCTGGGGTTGTATGCTATTTTCAAGTTCAAGAGAGAGTTGAAGCAACCAGATATGATAACCCTGCACTCTTGGCTAGGTATCGGAGCCATCAGTCTTTATACTCTACAGGTGAATTAAGCCTTTCCAAATTTCTGCATAATATATACTTCCCCTTGCAAATCAAATTATCATACAAAAACATTATTGAGAGTAGATTTAATAGGTGAGATATTTAATGTCAGCTTCAATAATTACGACACAAGTTTATGTGCCTTGTACTAATTCTATATACATCTTCATGTTCAATGGAATATGGTTGGGGTCCCATCTTCTTCTATATCTTTCTTTTTGTCTTTATTTTGTACAAAAATAAGGAGGATATAATCCATCCTATTTCATTAAAACATGCATATAAGAACATCGATTTCTCTCCCCAAAAAAATTTCTCTCCCAAATTTTTTTTTTTTCCAAAATTTGGAATTTTGTTTGCAGAATATATATATATATATATATATATATATATATATATATATATATATATATATTAGTTTACTACTTTGTGGGTGAAAACAAAAGTATAGATGGGATTTTTCCTTTTCATCTTTCATAGGTGTTTCTTTCTCCATTTTTGGGAAATGAGTTACTACAACTCTCTTGTTTTTATTTTACATTTTCTGAACATGTATAGCCAGCAGAGACGGATCCAGAAACTAAAACTAGGATGGACTACAAAGGATTCGGATGGACTGGAGGTAGGCTAATCTATATAAAAAAATAAAAAATAAATAAAGAAAAAAAAAAAGTAATTTTTTTTGTTTGGGGTGGGCAGCCCACCTCGATAGTTAGAAGATAGCACGATGGAATAACACGATGGTTGAGATCTTTGGTACGGAAACGGAAAGTCTTGGATTAGACACGAGACGACACATCTATTGACACTGGACAATATCTAAAAAAAATAAAAAATGTACACAGGTACTCCTTTAATATTTGCCGAAAGGGATAATTTTGGGATTTATTTTCAAGAAGCTATGGTATAGAAGAAGACATGGGGTTGAACAGTTCAACTCTTCTGCATCTTTTAGTTCTTGGCAGTAGCTAGCTAGCTTCCTTCCATCAAGACAAAAAGAAAAAAAATACCATGTACCATTCTATTCGATTTTTCCGTCCCTACAAAATGTAGTTTTATCTTAACAGTAACATCTATGTAGTCCAATAAAGCATTTTGCTTGGTCAAGAACCGTCCTTTTTTTTTATTGGCCATAGTTCATAAATTTTATTACTTAAAACAGTTTGAGTTTATGAAACTATTGTGTTCGTCTTAGTTATCTTCTACCAATTACTTCTATTCTGTGCAATCCTAGTATTGCACATCCTTATTCCCATTAGTTTTTTTTGTTTTTTTGCTTTTGTTTTTTTTGTTTTTTTGAGGGAAGGATGGTATCAAGAAGATCCCTAGAAAATTTTAAAAATTGAAGCAAATATTAAAGAGGACATAAGATAATATGGCATTTATATAAACATCATGTTGTACAATATCTCATCCATCTGGAATGAACTCATCTGTCATACAATGTAGAGTTGATATTAAGATAGTGCATAGTTCCGGTTTTCAACTATATATTTATATGTTTGTACACTTTTAATATCAAATACATGTAATTGGTATGGAGAAATCTATTTTCTGGTCTATTTTGAAAGAAAAAGAAAAAGAAAAAGAAAAAGAAAAAGAAAAACTAAATGCTCATATGATAACAGTTTAAAACCTTACTATATATATGCTGACAGAGGCATTATCTACATGGTTTTGAATTTCTTCCATGTAGGAGTTATTACTAGCTTAAATGTGTTATTCCAATCACTTTACAAATTTATGTACACTGTTCAGGCAGAGATTCATAACCCGGTGCAAAAAATAATGGAAGACCTATTCTCATATAATATTTTTTAATAAAAAAATTCAGAAATTAAATTATCCAAAATTAACATCAACTAAGAAAAATTATTCAACTGCAATATCTTTCAATTGAGATAAGAACTATCGTTTAACATATAATTATATTTTTTTAGTTTCTTAGAATAGTTCGCATATGGAATACTGATTGTAACAAAAACTTAAATATAGTCAAAAGTTTAATTTTACTATTTATTTTTACATGTAGTTATATATAAATAAATGTAAAATATATAACATACACAATTATTTTTGGAGGCCTATGAATTCGGAAGGTCTAGTGCTTTGCACTCCGTCAAAACTGGTCCTGACAATGATTAATAAAATCCTTGATATACGTTCATTATATATGAAGCTTTATATGTTGCTAGCTAGCTCTTAATATGCTTGTTTCAATTTGCACCTCCAATTGTTCTTCTAACCTATTCCTCCTTATATGACAGCTGTCGTGACGTGTTAAATATCATTATGTGGCAACTGACGTGGCGTATTAAAAAACATTATGTGACATCTAGTATGGCAGCTAACGTGACAAATTTTATCCCAAAAAATTATTTACCCAAAATTATTTAATATTAATATTAATGTTAATTTTAAACTTAATTTTAACATTAATTTTAATTTTAAACTTAAATTTAATTTTTAACGTTAATTATAATTATAGTTATAATTTAATTTTAATGTTAATTTAGAATGTTAAAATTAATATTAATATTAAAAGTAATATTATAAAAAATGGGTAAGTATTTTTTTGGGTTAAAATTTGTCATGTCATCTGTCATATTAGATGCCACATAATCCTATTTAACATGTCATGTCTTCTATCACATAAGAAGAGATACTTTGGAGGGATTCTTCATATATATATATATATATATATGAGAGCCATAGGCTCATATTCCTACATGAGCCATGCACATGGGATATTGGAATGTAGGATGCATACATATGGGGATGTAGGAATCAATTTCTATTGGTCTACATGTGTATTGGCTCATGTAGAAATAAGAGCCTATGACTAATATTCCTTTTTTCTTGTATATACAGAAAAAAAGGGTATGAGCCATAGGCTCATATTCCTAGATGAGCCAATAGTTTACTAAAGCACATTGATGCATATGTGATGTAAAAGTTACTTTTATTGGTCCAAATGTGTAATATAAAAAATATGATATATTGAGAAGTAGCATGCATTCTGATGGCTGATATTAATTTGAAATGTGTTTCTGGTGCATGCATGCGCAGTTGCTTTTTGGTTTCTTCTTCTTTGTATCCCCGGGAGCGAGCACGAGGACCAGAGCAAATTATCTCCCATGGCACGCATTCTTCGGGTTGGCGATCTTCCTCCTCGCAGTTGTCAGTGCCGAGACGGGGTTGGTCCAAAGGTTCCTCCTCCTCGGTCTTGCTCGCGGCAGTGAAGCATTGGTAGTGAACTTCACCGGCGTTGCGATTTTCCTATTTGGAATTGCTGTCATTCTAAGTGTCATTCTCCCGCGAGCATATTAATATTGATGTAAAATAACATTTATTCCCAATAAATTAATGTTGTTTATATTTGTATTTTCTTAGATTTTTTTTTTTTTTTCCTTCTTGTTCATTTCGACGAGTGCACGATACAGTTACGTGACAACAATAAAAATATCACTTTTGATACAATTCCCCTTCTCTTGGAACCCAGATATTACGCCTCTAGAGGTTAAACTATGGTCAAGTGTAACCTTCTCACGAAGAATGAAATTGCTTGACATGTATTTTTTATTATCATTTTTTTTATATGTCCTTCTCAATGGAGTAGAAATTAAATTTCCAAAAAAAATTCGAATCGTGTCTATTTCCAGAGTGATAACCAACAGATCACGACCCCACGAGCTGTCATATTTTGTCCTTTGTTGAGAAATGAACTTCAGTGCCAAATACTTTTGGAGATACATAAACGCAAAATTGTTACTTGGACAGCGATTGGATATCCTTGCATAAACTTATGATATAGGTGCAGAGGAGGGACTGGGATAGATATCTATCCGATCGGAGGACAATAATGCATAAACTTAGCATTATATATATATATATATATATATATATATATATATATATATATATATATATATTGTTGGCTTTACTTTCAAAAGCTCAAGCTTCTTCCTTTTCTTTAGTCCCACATCGGATGGGCTAACTCCTTCTTGTGTACATATATTAGTTTTTCTTCTTTATTCTCTTAAAGTTGTTGTGTGGGGAACCCCTTGGGCCACACGCGCGCACCGCCGGATTTTATACTCCATTTTTCGTCGTCATTTCATTCATCTCTAAGCTCTGGGCAGAGCTAAGTTCTGGTCGTTCTCTCCAAGTCGTGTGCGACGACGAGATACTGGATCCCGAATCAACTCTTAGGGCAGTGCTTCGTGTACGACTTCCCCAGAGGCCGGTAACATCAATCTAATTTTCTGTTTGTTTTGATTCACAAAATTTTTCAATAACAAAGCGACAATTATTCTAACAATCTAAGAGTTGAATATATGTTAGAATTGTTCATCTAAATCTTGCTAGAAAACTTTTGATTATTTGTTTCAATTGCTTAGTATTTCAATTGTTACAAGAAAAAAAAATATGATTATTTGTTTCAATTGCTTAATATTTCAATTGCTAGAAGGAAAAAATATTTCTGATTAAAGTGTTTACTATTGCTAGAAAAATTGTTAGCACATTGCTAGAAAAAAAAATATTTTGATTAACTAGAAAAATTGTTAGCACATTGCTAGAAAAAAAATATTCTAATTAACTAGAAAATTGTTAGCACATTGCTAGGAAAAAAATTCTGATTAAAGTGTTTACTATTGCTTAATATTTCAATATACAATTGCTAGAAAAATTCTAGACATTTCAATTTGTTTAATATTTACCATAGCAAATTTTTGATTATTTGTTACTTATCAAGTTGCTTACTATACTGTCAAACTGCAAATTTGCTTAAAGTGTTTTATAAATTGTTAGCACATTTGATAATTTTGTCAATTGCAATTTTTATCACAAAATTCCTTTCAATTGTAACATACAATTTGCTTCATTTTAATCACTTAGTATTTTGAAAGCAATCTAGACCAAATAAAAATAGTTTAGTAAAAAAGAAATTGCAAATAAAATCTTCAAATCTAAAGTTTCAAAGTAGAGACAAACTCGGGCACAAGCCGAAAGGGTCCTTCTGTCAACCGGGTGTAAATAGCCCTAAGCGACACGGTACTTAAGAGTCTTCGGACCGCTGCTAGCTGGGAACCGGCCCCTACAGCTAACCTGAGTTGATCAACACTTGAAAAACTAAAGATTTTAAGATTGATTAGCAAAGACCACCTAAACTATTATCTTAGACATTGTTATTAAATAAATTTATATTTTTCAGACTGCAATCATGACTGGTAAGGAGGAATCTTCTACTGCAAAACCTGCTAAGTTTGATGGCTCTTACTTTAAAAGATGGCAGAGCCAAATGAAATTTTGGCTCACGACCTTAGGACTTATTTATGCCATTGATGGGTCCACACCCATCACAAATGATTCTGATGAAACTGAGTCTGACATAAGAGTGTCCACCTCCTCGAAACCAAAAACCCTAAAGAGATAGACTTTCACTGCTTTCATAGAATTCTAAGCGCATTATCTGAATCCTTGTATGATATATTTTTTGAATACAAGAGCGCTAAAGAACTTTGGAAAGCCTTGAAAGATGAATACGGCTGTGATGATGCCGGAATAGAAAGGTTTAATTCTTCAACCTTTAATAGGTATTTCATGGTAGATACAAGCCAATGAATGACCAACTCCATAAATTTCAAGAATACCTTAGGCATATTCAAGCCAAAGGCACATCTTTTTCAAATGAGCATAAAATAGCATGCCTAATAGACAAGCTACCTCCCTCTTGGTCTGATATTTCTAAGGAACTTATCCATACACAAGGAGATCTTACCTACAATCAAGTCCTAAAAAAAATTAGAACCGAAGAACAAATTAGATTGAGGTCTAAGCCTAAGACTGAATCTAAAGCTAAGGTAAACCTTGTAGAAGGTCAAGGAAAACCCAAATCTAATTTTTCTTATAAATCCAAAAAGAATTTCTTCAAGAAGAAGAAAAACTTTCAGCCTAACCACCAAAACCATCATCACCAAAGCCAAAAACCTAGGAACTTTAGTCAGACTCAGGATCAAAAGAGATTTTATTTTGTGTGTGGTAAAACAAACCATATAGCCACCAACTGCTACCATAGGAAGAAGGAAGCTGTCCAGGCCTCCTACAAAGGAACGGGCTCAGTTAGACCAGAAGCGAACATGCTTCACAAAGGTTCTTCGAGTTCCTTCAGGTCTGTAAGCTTTCAACCCCTTATTAACCTCTCTTACCATTCTGATGATTGGTGGTTGGATTCTGGAGCTAATATTCACGCTTCGTTTGATCGCTCCTGTTTTTCAAACTATCAGGAATTAAGTGGAGGAGGTATGACCCTAGGAGATGGCTCAACGGCACAAATTATTGGAAGAGGAAAAGTTGACCTGAAAATGACATCAGGAAATTTTTTAACTCTTCATGATGTTCTTCATGTGCCGTCTGTCAGGAGAAACCTAGTTAGTGGATCCCTTCTTGTAGCCTCAGGATACAAAATTGTAATGGAGGCAAATAAAGTAGTTTTTTCTAAGCCTGACTCCTTTATAGGAAAAGGCTTTGTAAAAGACGGTCTTTTCATTTTAAGCACAATGAATAAATTTTTTGATTGTTCTCTCATTGTCTCTAATATAGAATCTTCAAATGTTTGGCATGGCAGACTAGGTCATGTGAACCTAGGTTCTATTAAAAGAATGATGACTTTAGATCTTATTCCCAAGACTCCAATAGATGACAAACACAAATGTGAAATCTGTGTTCAAGCCAAACACACTAGATTACCATTCAAATCTGTAGAAAGAAATTCTGACCTTCTAAAACTTATCCATAGTGATGTATGTGACTCAAATAGGATTTTGACCAGAGGTGGTAGAAAATACTTTGTTACGTTTATAGATGATTATTCAAAGTTTTGTTATATCTACCTTCTCAAAACCAAAGATGAAGTTCTAGATAAATTTAAGGTATACAAATCTGAAGTTGAGAATCAATTAGAAAGGAAGATTAAGTTCCTTAGATCTGATCGTGGTGGAGAATATACCTCAAACGAAATGATTAACTTCTGTGAAGAACATGGAATAATTCATGAGGTAACTGCTCCATATTCACCTCAGTCTAACGGAGTTGCTGAACGTAAGAACCGCACTCTGTTAGATATGGTGAATGCCATGCTTCTCAGCTCTGGTGCTCCTGATAACTTGTGGGGATGTCACGACCCGCACCCGGTGTAAGGGTACTAGTCGGAAAAAACGTCCAGCCTACGTCGTAGAATCGGCGGTAGAATGCTGTCTAGAAAGTCTATCTAATATAATGAACCACCAATAATGATAGAATACTCAATCACAGAACTAAGATAGAATGAACACGAATCAGATAAGAATAGAATAGTCACAATACAACTCATGAGTCTAAATTAATACATCAATGAGTCTGAAGAATACAGAAATAAGCTGGAGACAAATCCAGTACAAAAGAATACTACAAAGCTACAAGCTACAAGCTACAAGCTACAACTCCAGGGTCAACTGTCTCAGTTGGGATAAGTCCCTCTTGAGCCAGGGTCTCAGAATCTAAACCCACAACATCCTGGGGTCCATAAAAGGTAGGGTACCACTCCTCAGTATCATCTGGAAAAATATATCCAGTCAGGAAAGGAGCAGAGTACAACCCTAACAGCAGTTCTCAAGCAATGATAAAAACTATGTAACAGTAAATAGCTATGGATAAACAAGATGCACAATAGATAGGAGAGATATATGTACAATAAGGAAATACTGAAAATAAATGCAATAAGGAACAATATGCCAATGAAACAATAATACTAATGACTAAGTGTGTGAGTACTAGCTTAACATGTGATCGGCTTGGGCAAGATGCAATGCGGCCTGGCTAATCATACGTGCGGTGCATGATCAACACTATTCGCTTACCAGTACTTTATTCAATAGGGATTTGATCACATATTTATACTAATACTCCCCACCCCCGACTGGTATAATAGATCCAACCACGGTATGCTATGACACGAGATTTCCCAAGAAGATAGCTAGTCTCCCCGAGAATCGGTGTCTGTACATGTACAAGATAACCAATGAAACAATACTTGCACCATATACACCATATACCAAGGAATAATATCTCATGACGAGATCCGGATATACCAATCCGTGTAACCATAGTGTCAAGAGAAATATGGATATCTACACTAGATACAACGAACATAGAGGATATCATAAATGAGAAACTATCAGAGAATGTACTCGCCTGAAGTCCAATGAACAGTCTCACAAAAGTCTGACTCGGTGCCTCGAAGACCTAGATATGGAATACAACATCAATACAAGGTCCCGGAAAGAGAACAAGTCAAACTAGTCAACTTCTAGGTCAATAAGTAAATTCTAAGTCAAAAGTCAACTATGGTCAACTCTAAAGTCAACTAAAGTCAAACATGGTCAAACCAAGGTCAACCTCACAAGACATCTATATAAATAATATAGAATAAAAAATACAACAATTTGGAATCAAGGTTTGATCCCAATTGGTATCCACACCAAGTATGTTCACAATACATATAATACACACTCTAATATAATGTATATACAAACCAATATTTATACAAATAATATAATATATCACTACTAGTATTATACTTTACAATAAGCACATATATATATACATATATATATACAATTATAATATATAAAATATAAATTAAATCTGCCAAATTGTCACTGAAAACAGTGAGCTAAAAATACAATTTAATTAAAACAGGCTTATAGTGACAGTCTGACTGTCACTGAAAAACTGTCGCAGAAAATCTGAATAATTAAACCACTGCTGCCTCGGATTGCTGACAGTTGAAACTGTCGCAGAAAACTGTCACGAAAAATCGTTGCGTTTTCCCGCTGCTGCATTTAATGACAGAACTGTCATTAAATGCCCAAAAGCTACAGCGGCTGCTGTAACCGACCGAATAATGACAGTTTTCAACTGTCATTAAACCCACTGTTACCAAAAGTAAACTATATATATATATATATAAATATATATATATATATATAAAAACATAAATATATAAAACAATATCTATATATATTAAACAATTAATATAAATATATACACTTATATTTATATACACATAAACTTACACATTTAAATATTAATAATTACTAAACACAATGTACATATTAATGTACATATTTTAATATGGCTAAAAGCACACATAAAATACATTCATTAATATACAAATAATTACATAATAATTATAATTAATATAATTACTCATTTAAACACATAAATATATTTTATAAAATATTTATGTATAATTTATTTATTAACATAAGTACATATATAATTGCATGCAAGAAAGCTACATATATATATTTATACATCACATTAGAACACATAGAAATATATAGATCTATGCTACAATAAATACCATTATAAATACACTAAAATAATTATATAATATCTATATATATTTACTAATTATAAATGAAGAATTAAGGCACAATAATTAGATCTATACAAAAACACACACAATTGGAGAGTATCACACCGTATCCCACTAGATCTAGGATACGCATGCGACACGAGTCCAACACACAATCAATTGCACCCCGAAGGACACAAACAAGTCACAAATAATATTTATGAACAAATCAAAGTGTCAAAAGTAGATCTATGTGTCCGTGTCAAAATACAACATGTACAAAGTCCCGTGTCGGAGGAAAAATCCCCAAAACGACACGTATCACCAAATTGTTGGGATACGACCCACATGTACTCAATTGTGGACACAACACTAGCCCCAAACACATAAGCACATGCCAAATTGATCTATTGGATCAATTGACACACACAACAAATTGTCAATTCGGAATTTCTTCAAAATTGACACAAAAAGCACCATAACTTTCTCCATGGGTCTCCTATGAACACAAAACCAAGTCCTATGGATAGTACATACATATGGGTTGATTTTACATGATTAAATCTCAGATTTAGAAGCTATTTAAATGGAAAAAACTGAATTATACCTATTGGGAGATGGATTCCCAATGAAACCTCCAATTGAGATGAACTTGCTTCCAAATTGTAGATCCTTGCTACTCTTTCTAGATCCTTGCTTCCTCCTTCTAGATCCTTACTTCTCAACTTTCTAATGGTGAATTAGGAAGAATTTGGAATGAATTTGGTAGGAAATTGGAATGGGAATGGAGGGAATTTGGTAGTGGGAAATTCTAGATCTAGATTTGGAATGAAAATGAGAGGAGAGAGAAATTTCCCCCCTCTTTTAATAGGCCGGCCATGCCCCCCTCCCCAAAAAATTATGAAATGTCCAATGTACCCCTTGGGGCCTCTCATGAAGAAATAATTAAGGAAGGAAGCTTCTAGTCTAATCACTTAATTAATTTAATCCATCTCCTTAACCATGGGCTTTCTAAATGGGCCAAGTCTAACTAATTAATTCATGTTGGTCCATGGGTCCAAACTAAACTAGTTGGGTCCACTAATATAAGTCCAAAATAATTAAATAACATCTAACAATAATTAAATAATACAATAAATAATTATTTACCATGCACAATATTTATTTAAATAGGAAATGTCTAAAATATCCTTTCCTAAAAATGTGGTAGTGACAAGTCTACCCTCCTTAAAATAATTTCGTCCTCGAAATTCAAAGACGAAAACTATCCACAGAAAATCACAGAATAGAACTAAAGAATCACAATTAACTAATGAACATAACATAACTAGAAAATAACATACCTCAAGGTACAAACAAATATGGATAACGCTCTCGCATGTCATCCTCTCTCTCCCAGGTAGACTCCCCCGGAGAGTGATGCCTCTTTGCGACGCACACCAAAGGAATAGTCTGGTTCCTCAGCACCTTCTCTCTCCGATCCAGAATCTCAACTGGCTGCTCTGGATAGCTAAGAGTAGGGCCTACCTCTATCTCTGAGTGATCCAATACATGACTAGGATCTGCCACGTATCGTCTCAACTGCGACACATGGAACACGTTGTGCACTCCCTCCAATGCAGGTGGCAAGTCTAGTCTATAAGTAACTGCACCGACCCTCTCTAGAATAGTGAAAGGTCCGATGAATCGCGGACTAAGCTTTCCGCCTCCACCGAAGCGAATCGTGCCTCGTGTCGGAGAAATCCTCAGAAACACCAAACTACCCACCTATAACAAAACACCACCTTAAGAACTTAATCTATAACAAACAAGAACAAGCACAAACAAAAATCTAAACTATACCTCAAACTCCAAAGGTCTCCGATGGCTATCGGCCCAATGCCGCTGTCTGTCCTGCGCCACTCGAAGTCTGTCTCTGATCAACTGAACCTTCTCTGCTGCATCCACAACCATCTCTGGCCCAAGCAAAACTCTCTCTCCAACATCGTCCCAAGACAAAGGAGTACGACACCTCCGACCATATAGAGCTTCAAAAGGTGACATCTCTATACTGGCCTGGTAACTGTTGTTGTAAGCAAACTCTACCAAATGGAGATGGTCCTCCCAAGAACCCCCGAAATCTAGTACACAAGTGCGCAACATATCCTCGAGAGTCTGAATAGTCCTCTCTGACTGTCCATCTGTCTGGGGATGATATGCAGTACTGAATTTGAGCTGAGTGCCCAAACTCTCCTGCAAACTCCTCCAGAAATGAGAAGTGAAACGACTATCTCGATCTGAGACTATGCTGACGGAAACTCCATGTATCCTAACGATCTGCCTCACATACATCTCTGCCAGCTTCTTCGTAGACGAACCCACCTTGAAAGGCAAAAAGTGGGCCGACTTGGTCAACCTATCAACAATGACCCAAATCGCGTCTTTCCCTCCTGGAGATCGTGGAAGTCCGGACACAAAATCCATAGTAATGTGTTTTCACTTCCACTCTGGAATGGGTAATGGCTGAAGTAAACTTCCTGGCCTCTGCCTTTCGTCTTTCACCTGCTGGCACACTAAGCATCTGGATACAAACTGTGCCACTTTCCTCTTCATGCCATACCACCACACATTCTCTCGCATATCCGATACATCTTGTTAGCACCTGGATGCATGGAATACTGAGAGCGATGCGCTTCCTGCAACACCTCCTCACGCAACTCCCCACTAGGCACACACAATCTAACTCCATGCCTCAAAGATCCATCCTCTGCAATAGTGAAATCATCCTCCAATCCTGCTCTCACCTGAGCTCTGATACTCCTCAGAGATACATCAACATACTGTGCTGCCTTGATCTTGTCCATCAAATCTGAGTGTATCTGCAATCCCCACATCTGCATAGCACACCCAGGAACAATCACCTCAATGCCCAAGCTCTCTAAGTCCTCCAACAAATATCGATCCTACGTCAAGAACATAGCTACCGGATACCTGCTCAAAGCATCGGCAACTACATTTGCTTTCCCAGGATGATATTGCAAAGAGATATCAAAATCCTTCATCAGTTCCAACCACCGACGCTGCCTCATGTTCAACTCCTTCTGCGTGAAAAAGTACTTCAAGCTTTTGTGGTCTGTGAAGATCTCCACACGCTCTCCGTACAAATAATGTTTCCACAACTTCAGGACGAATATGACAGCTGCCAACTTCAAATCATGGGTAGGATAATTCTTTTCATGAGGACGCAATTGCCTGGATGCATATGCAATCACTTTCCCATGCTGCTGAAGAACACAACCCAAACCCTTCCCCGATGCATCACTATAAATAGTGAAACCTCCGGACCCTGATGGTAACGTCAAAATAGGAGCAGACGTCAACCTCTTCTTCAACTCCTCAAAAGCAACCTGGCAATCCTCCGTCCAGACAAACTCCACATCCTTCCTCGTGAGTCTGGTCATCGGCTCGGCAATCCTCGAAAAATCTTGCACAAACTTCCTGTAGTAGCCTGCCAATCCCAAGAAACTCCTGATCTCTGCTACTGAACTCGGAGTCTTCCAAGATTCCACTGCTGAAATCTTCTTCGGATCCACTGAAATACCATCACCAGTCACAACATGCCCCAAGAATTCCACCTTGTCCAAGAAAAACTCACACTTGGACAACTTCCCATACAGCTTCTCCTTCCTCAGCACATCCAACACAATCCTCAAATGCTCCTCATGCTCCTCCGGTGTCCTCGAGTATATGAGTATGTCATCGATGAACACCACCACGAACTTGTCAAGGTACTGGTGGAACACCTTGTTCATCAAGTTCATAAATACCGCCGGTGCATTAGTCAAACCAAACGGCATCACCATAAACTCGTACTGACCATACCGAGTTCTAAAAGCAGTCTTCGGTATGTCCTCCGGCTTCACCTTCACCTGATGGTAGCCTGATCTCAAATCTATCTTAGAAAACACCTTCGCACCACTCAACTGATCAAATAGATCATCAATCCGTGGCAAAGGATACTTATTCTTGATAGTGAGATTATTCAAAGCCCTGTAATCAATGCACATGCACACCGATCCATCCTTCTTCGGTACAAACAATACCGGGACTCCCCATGGTGAAGAACTCGATCTGATAAACCCCTTATCCTGCAATTCGTCCACCTGTTTCTTCAACTCAACCAGCTCACTGTTGTTTACTTTATAGACATGCTGCGAAATTGGTTCTGCACCTGGCACCAAGTCTATAGAAAATTCAACATCTCGATCTGGCGGCAATCCTGGCAATTCCTCAGGAAACACATCCAAGAATTTTGCTATCAACGGATGTGGCAACTCCTTGTCTTCCACCATAGCTCCACAAATAATGCCTTTGCCTTGCTCTGCAGCTCCTCTAGCAAACTCGAACTCTGGCTCCCCTGGCGGACCAAACAAAACTCTACCTCCTCTACAATCTATGTTAGCACGGTGCCTACTCAACTAATCCATTCCGAGTACAATGTCGTAGCTCGGAAGTGGCATTACAAGTAGACACGCACTCAACTCCCGGCCTCCCAAAGTAACTCTCCGATCCTTGCAAATATCATTAACCAGGATAATGCCTCCCCCGGTCATGATCTTGCAAGTCCTAAGCAAAGACTCAGCTACCAAACCATACTTTAGAGCAAAAGAAACAGATACAAAACTATGGGAAGCACCACTATCAAATAAAGCTAAAGCTGGAATGGAATCAAGAAGAATAGAACCTGCTATAACATCTCCGGTGGGTTCCTCCTCTTCGACGGTCATAGCAAACGCTCGTCCCTGCCGAGCACCTCCCTGCTGCTGATGCTGGACAAAACGCTGCTGCTGTGTCGGAAGCGGTCCCCTCGGCTGTGCTGCAGGTGGTCTCGTCTGTGCCTTCGGAGCTGGAACTGCTCCCTGAACTGCACGACGTGGACACTCCTTCGATTGATGCCCTTCAGTACCACAATACAAACAAACTCCTAGCCTCCTCCTGCAAAGTTCCCAGATGTGGCCGGGCTTCTTGCAGAAGTTGCATGGAGCTTGCTGTAACTGTCTCTGCTGCTGAGGTGCTTGGTGAAAAGGCGCTCTAGCTGGAGTCTGGTTCTGCTGTGGCTGCTGGAAAGGTCTGGACTGGAAATGAGGACGTTTGGCAGATACTGCACTGCCGTTGGCCCCCAGAAAAGAATCACGGTCTCTCTTGGTCTTCAAACCCAGATCCCGCTCAACCTTGCGTGCCTCCGCAAGTATCTCCGAGTATGTCTCATAAAAAGACGGAATAAGAATCTTCACTTCCCAGTTTAGACCCTCACGGAAATGAATAGCTCGAACCTCTGGCTCCCTCACCAAATACTCTACAAATCGGCTCAACCTACCGAACTCCGCAGCGTATTCCTCCACAGACATGCTCCCCTGAATGAGACTCTCAAATTGTCTCCCCAAGTCAAGCCTGTCTATCCGGGCGAAAAACTTCTTCTTAAAAAGGTCCTTGAATACCTCCCAAGATTGTCCTACGTCAACTAGAACTGGCTCATTCCTAAACCAAGTACGAGCGACATCGAACAGTTGAAGTCCTACCGCCTCAACCTTCAGATCTTCAGAAAGACGGGACACCCTCATAAGACGCTCAATGTCCTCGAGCCAATCATCAGCATAGACGATGCCCTCCGTCCCCTTGAAAACCCTAGGCTCCAGTTTCTTGAAGTCCTGAATGTTGCCTGGCCGAAGCTGAGCAACTTGAGGAACAACCTGCTGCTGGACCGGAACTCCTCTCTCAACTACAGCACGGGCAAGCTGATGAGCACTCTCGATGTCCTGCCGTAGAACGTCGGTCTGCCTCTGATGTGCCTCTGACTGAGCCCTCTGTGCCTCGAGCATCTCACGAAACAGTGTAAACATCTGTGACGCCTCTGCTGGCACAGGAGGTGGAGGTGGAAGCCCCTCAGATACAGCTGGCACAGTCCTCTGAGTAGGTGGTGGACCTCCGAAAGCAGCTGACACTCCAATCATCGGAGAAGTGACTGGTGCAGGCCCTCGGGATGTCGTAGACCTCTCAGAAACTGCTCTCCCCTGCTGTGATCTAGTCTTTGGCGGCATCCTGAGACAAAGCAAAAGAAAGAATCAATATGGCACAAGATGTAAGATATCAAGGAAAGAACAGTTTAAGGGATCAAGTATCAATATCAAAGGAGAATAGTTGAATCAAAAGAATTTTCCTAGATGTGATTGAGTATCTCAGCCTATATCCTATATCCTATCGCAGGCTCGCAGTAGTACAACTAAATTATCGCACTACCACGACATCACATACTTGTGAAGCTAGACCTGCATGGGCCACCACCAAAAACGTGTCACGACCCGCACCCGGTGTAAGGGTACTAGTCGGAAACAACGCCCAGCCTACGCTGCAGAATCGGCGGTAGAACGCTGTCTAGAAAGTCTATCTAATATAATGAACTACCAATAATGATAGAATACTCAATCACAGAACTAAGATAGAATGAACACGAATCAAATAAGAATAGAATAGTCACAATACAACTCATGAGTCTAAATTAATACATCAATGAGTCTGAAGAATACAGAAATAAGCTGGAGACAAATCCAGTACAAAAGAATACTACAAAGCTACAAGCTACAAGCAACAACTCCAGGGTCAACTGTCTCAGTTGGGATAAGTCCCTCTTGAGCCAGGGTCTCAGAATCTAAACCCACAACATCCTGGGGTCCATAAAAGGTAGGGTACCACTCCTCAGTATCATCTGAAAAAATATATCCAGTCAGGAAAGGAGCAGAGTACAACCCTAACAGCAGTTCTCAAGCAATGATAAAAACTATGTAACAGTAAATAGCTATGGATAAACAAGATGCACAATAAATAGGAGAGATATATGTACAATAAGGAAATACTGGAAATAAATGCAATAAGGAACAATATGCCAATGAAACAATAATACTAATGACTAAGTGTGTGAGTACTAGCTTAACATGTGATCGGCTTGGGCAAGATGCAATGCGGCCTGGCTAATCATACGTGCGGTGCATGATCAACACTATTCGCTTACCAGTACTTTATTCAATAGGGATTTGATCACATATTTATACTAATACTCCCCACCCCGACTGGTATAATAGATCCAACCACGGTATGCTATGGCACGAGATTTTCCAAGAAGATAGCTAGTCTCCCCGAGAATCGGTGTCTGTACATGTACAAGACAACCAATGAAACAATACTTGCACCATATACACCATATACCAAGGAATAACATCTCATGACGAGATCCGGATATACCAATCTGTGTAACCATAGTGTCAAGAGAAATATGGATATCTACACTAGATACAACGAACATAGAGGATATCATAAATGAGAAACTATCAGAGAATGTACTCGCCTGAAGTCCAATGAACAGTCTCACAAAAGTCTGACTCGGTGCCTCGAAGACCTAGATATGGAATACAACATCAATACAAGGTCCCGAAAAGAGAACAAGTCAAACTAGTCAACTTCTAGGTCAATAAGTAAATTCTAAGTCAAAAGTCAACTCTAAAGTCAACTAAAGTCAAACATGGTCAAACCAAGGTCAACCTCACAAGACATCTATATAAATAATATAGAATAAAAAATACAACAATTTGGAATCAAGGTTTGATCCCAATTGGTATCCACACCAAGTATGTTCACAATACATATAATACACACTCTAATATAATGTATATACAAACCAATATTTATACAAATAATATAATATATCACTACTAGTATTATACCTTACAATAAGCACATATATATATACATATATATATACAATTATAATATATAAAATATAAATTAAATCTGCCAAATTGTCACTGAAAACAGTGAGCTAAAAATACAATTTAATTAAAACAGGCTTATAGTGACAGTCTGACTGTCACTGAAAAACTGTCGCAGAAAAGCTGAATAATTAAACCACTGCTGCCTCGGATTGCTGACAGTTGAAACTGTCGCAGAAAACTGTCGCAAAAAATCGTTGCGTTTTTCTGCTGCTGCATTTAATGACAGAACTGTCATTAAATGCCCAAAAGCTACAGCGGCTGCTGTAACCGACCGAATAATGACAGTTTTCAACTGTCATTAAATCCACTGTTACCAAAAGTAAACTATATATATATATAAATATATATATATAAAAACATAAATATATAAAACAATATCTATATATATAAAACAATTAATATAAATATATACACTTATATTTATATACACATAAACTTACACATTTAAATATTAATAATTACTAAACACAATGTACATATTAATGTACATATTTTAATATGGCTAGAAGCACACATAAAATACATTCATTAATATACAAATAGTTACATAATAATTATAATTAATATAATTACTCATTTAAACACATAAATATATTTTATAAAATATTTATGTATAATTTATTT
The DNA here is from genome assembly GCA_036927795.1 of Iris macrosiphon. Taxonomy (NCBI): domain Eukaryota; kingdom Viridiplantae; phylum Streptophyta; class Magnoliopsida; order Asparagales; family Iridaceae; genus Iris; species Iris macrosiphon. The sequence goes on along the minus strand of JAYESA010000002.1, from coordinate 178,060,084 downwards.
ATTAACATAAGTACATATATAATTGCATGCAAGAAAGCTACATATATATATTTATACATCACATTAGAACACATAGAAATATATAGATCTATGCTACAATAAATACCATTATAAATACACTAAAATAATTATATAATATCTATATATATTTACTAATTATAAATGAAGAATTAAGGCACAATAATTAGATCTATACAAAAACATACACAATTGGAGAGTATCACACCGTATCCCACTAGATCTAGGATACGCATGCGACACGAGTCCAACACACAACCAATTGCACCCCGAAGGACACAAACAAGTCACAAATAATATTTATGAACAAATCAAAGTGTCAAAAGTAGATCTATGTGTCCGTGTCAAAATACGACATGTACAAAGTCCCGTGTCGGAGGAAAAATCTCCAAAACGACACGTATCACCAAATTGTTGGGATACGACCCACATGTACTCAATTGTTGACACAACACTAGCCCCAAACACATAAGCACATGCCAAATTGATCTATAGGATCAATTGACACACACAACAAATTGTCAATTCGGAATTTCTCCTAAATTGACACAAAAAGTACCATAACTTTCTCCATGGGTCTCCTATGAACACAAAACCAAGTCCTATGGGTAGTACATACATATGGGTTGATTTTACATGATTAAATCTCAGATTTAGAAGCTATTTAAATGGGAAAAACTGAATTATACCTATTGGGAGATGGATTCCCAATGAAACCTCCACTTGAGATGAACTTGCTTCCAAATTGTAGATCCTTGTTCCTCTTTCTAGATCCTTGCTTCCTCCTTCTAGATCCTTGCTTCTCAACTTTCTAATGGTGAATTGGGAAGAATTTGGAATGAATTTGGTAGAAAATTGGAATGGAAATGGAGGGAATTTGGTAGTGGGAAATTCTAGATCTAGATTTGGAATGAAAATGAGAGGAGAGAGAAATTTTTTCCCTCTTTTAATAGGCCGACCATGCCCCCCTCCCCAAGAAATTATGAAATATCCAATGTACCCCTTGGGGCCTCTCATGAAGAAATAATTAAGGAAGAAAGCTTCTAGTCTAATCACTTAATTAATTTAATCCATCTCCTTAACCATGGGCTTTCTAAATGGGCCAAGTCTAACTAATTAATTCATGTTGGTCCATGGCTCCAAACTAAACTAGTTGGGTCCATTAATATAAGTCCAAAATAATTAAATAACATCTAACAATAATTAAATAATATAACAAATAATTATTTACCATGCACAATATTTATTTAAATAGGAAATGTTTAAAATACCCTTTCCTAAAAATGTGGTAGTGACAGGGGAGAAGCCCTTTTAACTGCCTGTTACATTCTTAATAGGATTCCTAGTAAGACAAAAGATAAGACTCCCTATGAGCTGTGGAAAGGTAGAGCTCCTAGGATTAATTACCTTAGAGTTTGGGGATGCCTTGCTAAAGTCGGAATTCTCGAACCTAAAAAGAGGAAGATTGGTCCCAAGACTGTAGACGCTGTTTTCATAGGATATGCCTTAGACAGCTATGCCAATATTTTTTTAGTGACTCACTCAGAAGTAAATGAAATCTCTAACAATACCATTATAGAAGCAAGAGATACAGTTTACTTTGAAAACATATTTCCTTTTAAGGATAGAAGTTCAATCTCTTCCTCCATACCCTCTACTAGTTCTCAAGTCCAAATACCTAGCTCACAATCTGAACAAGACTTAGAACCTAGACGGAGTAAAATGAATAAGATTGAAAAAAATTTTAGGAGAAGGATTCTTCACCATTTTGATAGAGGGTGATCCCTCAACTTATGAAGAAGCAATGTCGTCTCCAGATGCTCCCTTCTGGAAATAAGCCATTAACAATGAATACAACTCCATCATGGAGAATAACACTTAGTTTCTAACAGATCTACCTTTAGGCAATAAACCAATAGGTTGTAAGTGGATTTTCAAGAAGAAACTCAGAGCCGATGGTACTATAGAGAAATACAAAGTTAGATTAGTTGCTAAGGGTTTTACCCAGAAGAAAGGGTTAGATTATTTTGATACCTACTCTCCTGTAGCTAGAATCACATCCATTAGAACTCTCTTGGCCTTAGCATCCATTCATGATATGCTAATCTATCAAATGGATGTAAAGACAATATTTTTGAATGGAGATCTAGAGGAAGAACTTTATATGGACCAACCTGAAGGTTTCATTGCTAAAGGTCAAGAAAAGAAAGTCTGCACACTAGTAAAATCCCTCTATGGCTTGAAACAAGCTCCCAAACAATGGCACAATAAATTTAAGAAAGTAATTTGTGAATATGGTTTCTTGTCAAATGAGTATGACAAATGTATATACTCTAAAGGGACATGTAAAAGTTGTGTCATTTTATGCTTGTATGTAGATGACATCCTTATCCTAGGTTCATCACTGGAATTGATAAATATTACAAAGAACTATTTATCTAGCCAGTTGGATATGAAAGACCTAGGAGAAGCCAACTTAATTTTAGGAATGCAAGTGACCAAAGGCAAAGAGGGTTATACTCTATCTTTAGCACATTCAATTAAAAAAATGCTAAAAAGGTTTGAGTTATTTGATAAAAAATCCGTCCTTACTCCTTATGACAGCAGTATTGTACTAAAAAAGAATGAAGGATCACCTTTGGAACAACATAAATATTCACAGATGATAGGCTCCCTTATGTATATAACAAACATGACAAGACCTGATATTGCTTTTGCTATTGGGAGACTAAGTAGATATACCACTAACCCAAATCAGTCACATTGGACTGCCTTGGATAGGGTATTTAGATATCTCAAGGGCACCCTAGATTACAAACTTTATTTTACTAGGCACCCTGATATCATAGAAGATTATTCAGATGCAAACTGGGTAACCGACTCACATGATATAAAATCTACTACTGGATATGTATTTACTCTAGGAGGAGCTGCAATCTCCTGGGGCTCTTGTAAGCAAACTATCATAGCTAGGAGTACAATGGACTCCGAAATGATAGCTTTGGATACAACTTGCACAGAAGCTGAATGGCTTAAAAATCTTATTATGCATATACCTGTTTTTCTTAGCCCTGTTCCTGCAATTTCTATAAATTGTGATAATAAATCTGTTATTGAACTACTAAAGCATGATTCTGTGAATGCTAAGATGAACAGGCACCTGCAGCTGCACTTCAAGTCAATAAAAAGCCTACTAGAAAAATATGTGGTTCTTGACTATATAAAGTCAGAAAAGAACCTTGCAGATCACTTGACGAAGGGTCTGTCTAGGACTTTGATCCTAGAATCATCGAGGGGGATGGGGTTAAGCCCATAAGTTAGTCACCAGCAGTGGCAACCCAACCGAGTCTGACTGGAGATCCTAAGAAGCCGGTTCAATGGGTAGAAACAAGCTGAACTTAATTGACTTTATGGAACACTGACTCGAGATTAAAAGTCTCATTAAAATAAAGCCCAAGCAGCTGTACATGTGTATAATGACTCCCCATCCCTATGGTGACAGTGTTCCTGTGTGATATGGTTAGGATGAGGTTAAACTCTTAATAGGTCCAAGCTGTAATGTTGGGTTGATTCATATCACCAACCATTAAGGACTTACCTATATGAGAGGTCGTGAAGGCCGCGACTATGGGACAGGGCGATCCCAGACAACTCTCATGAATGTGGAAAAGTGCGCATGACCATCTAAAAGCGCCACCCGATAGACCAAGGACCTCTAGCGTACTATGTGTGCTATTTTTCTAAATCTGGTTCAAGAAGTCTGATTCAAGGCATAGTCCATCAAGCACTTCTTCAGATTAAGGCAATAGTCACTACGTGAGATTCAAGGCTGTAGTCCATCTCATCTATGTATAGTATTTTACTGCCCAGATGCTCTCTCTCTCTCTCTCTCTCTCTCTCTCTCTCTCTCTCTCTTTTTATTTCACTCATCTCCAAGCTCTGGGCAGAGCTAAGTTCTGGTCGTTCTCTCCAAGTCGTGTGCGGCGACGAGATACCGGTAGTGCGGGAGTTTTACCACTAGGAGTTTCGGGAACGTCTGCACACAGATCCCGAATCAACTCTTAGGACAGTGCTTCGTGCACGACTCCCCCAGAGGCCGGTAACATCAATCTAATTTTCTGTTTGTTTTGATTCACAAAATTTTTCAATAACAAAGCGACAATTATTCTAACATATATATATATATATATATATATATATATATATATATATATATATATATATATATATGAATTAATTTCTATTGAGAAACCAAAAATTCAATTGTGCATTTGAAGCACACATACGGAGCACAAATTCTTTAATTAGTCATATGTGTCCGGTAGTAATTACAACTAATGGTGTTCTAAATTTTCTTGATTGTGTAATTATAGGATTTCTCTAACCTAGACAATTATATATATATATATATATATATATATATATATATATATATATATATATATATATATATATATATATATATAATGCTTAGTCTCCAAAAAAATAAATTTGAGATCCCAATTAAGTGTGTTACATATATACGAAGGTTGTGACCATACGTGAGGTAATTCAATGTGTCATTTGACACAATTGATTATCAGCTGTTTCAACTTATATACCTCATGAAGCTTGTATTATTCTTCCTAACCTAACGTAAAAACTATAAACAAATTCTCTAAACAAATGCGAATGACCTAATATTCTTTTGAACTACCAAAAACTTGTTTTTGTATATGTTTTTTGGGCCCAGATGAAGACTGATCAGCCCTAGTTCTTTTCTCGGTCTTGTATACTTAAACTTCTTCTTCTCCTTATATTATTTGTATTTTAAAATTAACATGAGGTTAGGTGACATTAATCTAATTTAGAAACTAGAAAGTAGCAGCGTGGATATATTATCTAAGTAGAATCCAACCGACAGACTTATGTCATGAGAGTTTATGTATGTGTACAACTACGATCTATAACATAACATACATTTGCAATAGACACTATACTCTCTCTCTCTCTCTCTCTCTCTCATGGCGATTAAAGATGGTGAAGAGTATCGCATCTCTGCAACTCCGGCAATCATCCTAGCTCATCTGCTAGGCATAGCCGCTGTAACTCTTGTGCTTGTTTGGATCTTACACTTCCGAGACGGTCTCTCTCTCAGCAGCAGCAACAACAATCTGCAACAGCTTTTCAATGTAATTTTCATGAACAATTTATCAAGGTTTGCAGTATCGATACCGGAATCAGTATCGGACTATTTCTAGCTATGAGCATCGGGATCGACAGTATCAACGGTTTTGCATCGAAGTATACATTTTTTTTTGCTATCGGAAAGCAAATAATTATCAATAAATTATTTATATTTAAAAAAAATATTTTATATTTGTAGGCATACGTTTTAAGTATTTCTATTATTGTTATTTATTAGTTTTGAAATTCAATGAAATAGCAATCATCTTCGTCGATTTGTTTACATGCGGTAGATAAGTTTTATTCATTTATATGTTTTTACAATCTTAGTATTCTTCTGCACCCTTCCTTGACGATTGTTCTTTTCCGTTCAATTCTCTTTGTCGATCGAATTGACCTAAAAAAAGGCCTCCAATGTCTGCATCGATCAATATTTTAAAACCGATGATTGAACCGAAAATCTTTGGTACAGGTCGAACCGGAGTTCAACCGGGGTTCAAATAGATCCGTACGAGAACCAAATTATATAAGATATTCACATCTACTTCTTGGTTTGATTTGATTTGATTTAGTTCTTAGTATGTATGGTTTGGTTTGGTTTGGGTTTACAACTATAAGGTCTCTCAAAACCAAACCAAGTACCAAATAGTCCAAATCTCACATGAATTTTTTTTTTTTTTTTTTAAAACAAACCAAAATAACCGGTTCACTGGTTAAACCCTGGTTCAGGGAAAAAAATTGTCGGTTCTTTAAAAAATCCGGTTCAGGTCAGACCGGACCGATTTTTTTGTCAGTCCGACCCGGTTCAACCGGAGTTCCGGTCAGGTTTTGACAACACTGGTATCGATTAGTATTGGGTATCAATCGGTATCGGACCGGGACATGTCAAACGATATTGGCATCGCCTGTATCGGATTGATATTAGCCGATACTGCAAACTATGCTACATATAGAGATGTAATATGTGATTGCCAAGAGTTCATTGATAATTCTGTCATGATATGTTTCGTCTCTGTACAGGCACACCCATTCTTCATGATCCTTGGGCTCATTTTCTTGGGAGGACAAGGTATACAGTCTTTATGTATGAGTATATATGGTACTTAATTATGAAGATCATATTGTCTAATGTTTTCTAAGTAATACAAGAAATCCTTGAAATTAACATGAATATATATATATATTATTTATTTCTCAATAATCAATTTGTGTGCATGCATCTTGGATTAGCGATCATGGCTTATAAGACGGCTCCTGGGAGCAGAAGGGTTCGTAAGTTTGTGCACTTTGCGTTGCATTTGGCGGCTGTGGCCATGGGCGCTGTGGGGCTTTATGCTATATTCAAGTTCATAAGCGAATTGAACGGACCAGATATGATATCCCTGCACTCATGGCTAGGGATGGGAGCCATCAGCCTTTATACTCTACAGGTGAAGGAACTACATCCTTCCGATGTTCAAATAATATTTTGATTCTAGTTGCTTTTATATCAGCTTTCATATATATGAATTTTATTTCTTAATTTCTTTTACATCAGCTTTCATATATATGAAAAGTCAGTAGCACGAGAGTTTTACTTCTAAAAAGATCCTAGAATAAGACCGTAAATAGATTTCGAATAATCTCTTAGAACAGTACCACGACTTTTCCAGAAGCCGATAATCTCAAATCCTCTGTTATTTTGTTTTAGTAAATTAAAACAGTCTAAGAGATTATTTACATATTTTGTTTAATTGATCTCCACAATTAGCATTCGGCTAATGACAAGAAGAACATCGTGTGACTGTTAACTACACTTCGTTGTGTGAGTGTCTCCAACTGTTATGTAGATGGTAGCAAGTTTATGGTTATACGTATTGCAACCCCTCATTCAAGAAATTAGACGCATACATACTTGCAGATGAACACGTGTACTCTTAAATAATTTATGCGTCGTAGCATGGTATACATTGTTTCTTAGTGTCAATTTATCATTACTTTTTATTTCATTCCGTAGATTTGAACAATAATAAATGATTTTATTTGGAAGTCTAACCACCTGTTTATATGATTGAATGTTCTGTATGGACGTGCATTTCCTTGTATCCTAATTTCAATTCACTAGAACTGTTTTTGCAGCCGATATACTAAATTACGGTGGTTTCCAACACTGTTACACTGCGGACACAATTTTCAAGTAATTTATCTACTTTTATAGACATGGCTATGATACCATTTGGAAATAAACATATATTTCCATTATGACATCCCTTTCTATGATTTAGCAATTAGATTTTAAAACCAGATGTTATGGGTGACATCTCACCCTTTTTGAAAGATAGATAAAACTATCGAACTCGAGGGGCTCTTGTGGTTACCGAGATGAGTTATAAGATCTTGACTGGGTGGCAGAAGATCAGAAGATCGGATCAAGGAGACGTATTATTTCTTTCATTTATGAATAGTGAAAGTTGAAGGACAGTGAGTCCAAAGACATGTAATATAATAAAAATTCCGAACGTTACGTCGGATCCCGAATGTTATGTTGAAAATTAAAAAGAAAAAAGAAAGAAAGATAGTTACAACTAAGCTAGAAACCCACATGAGAGATACTAAACCTCATGCAAAATAGCACATGAGTAGCACATGGCTACTCATGCGCCGTCATACACAAGTAACATGGAAGCTCAAACCAGACTGGGTATGGGAATCTTCATTTTTCTCAATTGTAAAGTTTATTAATTCACTTTTTGTTATAAAGACCTCCAAATTTGATTTTAATTTATAGAAGGATAGTTACCTTGAAACCTCCCCAAATGTTTTCCTCTTAATCAAGATTCACCTTGTATTGTTTTCCTCTTAATCAAGATTCTCCTTGTATTTTTTTTTTTCTGTATATATATTTTTTCCTCGTATATTTATATTCATTACAGAACATGTTGAGTATATATATATATATATATATATATATTCTTTTTTCCTACTCTATCCGATTCTCCTGCTAGAGCTAAGCCCGAAGTCCTCCACCCCCAGGATTCGAACCCACCCCCATCCCCATGCACTTATGGTGTTACCGCTACACCACACCACACCCCCCCCCCCCCCCCCTCTCTCTCTCTCTCTCTCTCTCTCTCTTTATATATATATATATATATATATATATATATATATATATATATACTCTGAAATGATATCTTTATCATAGTTTGTATTGAAGTTGTATGGTTCAGACATCTTATTTACATGGTTTACATATTTTTTGTACCTATCATTTTTATAAATTGTGATAATCAATCTGCAATAGAACTGCTAAATCATGATTTTGTAAATTTTAAGTTGATCATGTATTTGCAGTTACGCATCAAGTCGTAAAAAGCCTAAAAGGCAAAAATCTGGTTCTTGACTATATAAGTCATAAAAGAACCGTGTAGATCTCTTGACGAAAAGTCTGTCTAGGATATTAAATTCTAATATCATCGAGGGAGATGGGGTTAAGCCCATAAGTAATTTACCAGCAGTGGCAACCAAACCGAGTCTGACTAGAGGTCCCAAGAAGCCGGTTCGATGGGTAGAAATAAGTTGGACTTCAGTGACTAATATAGAACACTGATCATCCTGAGATTAAATTCTCAAAACTAATGTCCAAGCGATTGTACGATGTTGTACAATGATACCACATCCCTATGGTGACCGTGTTCCGTGTGATTTGGTTATGATGAGTTTTAAAACTCTTAATATGTATATGCGTTATTATGCAAGGTTTACACTGATCACCAACCCTTTAAGGACTTACCTATATAAGAGGTCGTGAAGGCCGCGACTATGGGGACAGCGATTCCAAAACACTTTTATGAATAAGGAATAAGTGTGCATGGCCAATCAAAAACGTCACCCAATAGACCCAAGAACCTCTAGCGTACTATATGTACTATTTTCTGAATCTGATTCAAAAAGTCTGATTAAAGGCATAGTCCATCAAGTACTTCTTCAGACAAAGACAATAGTTAATAAGTGAGATTCAAGGCTGTAGTCCATCTCACCTATTGTATAGTATACACTCGACTATAAGTAAGTACTTATTCAGATAAAGAGAATAGCCACCCCGTGCTACCAAATTTTGGGTGCCTTTGACATTCGACTATAATTTAGGGCTGCTATTTCGTTAAAACAAACTCTATGTTCCGGAGAATACTTGTTTCATTCTTATTGTTTCCATTATCAGAAGCAAAATATATATGGAGCTCTACTGAATATGCATGCATGCCTAATTTTTGGTGACAGTTGCTCGTCGGTTTTGTTGCCTTTCTGTTCCCGGGAGCTGAATCAACGAAGAGAGCAAATTATGTAGCATGGCACTCCTTCTTTGGCATAGTGATCTTTTTTCTCGCAATTGTCACTGCTGAGACGGGGCTGGTACAGAAGTTCATCTTCCTTGGTCTTGTTCGCGGCAGCGAAGCACTCGTAGTCAACTTCATCGGCCTGCTTATTTTTCTTTTTGGAATAGCTGTACTCCTAACTATTCTACTTCCGCGGGGGCAGATCCAGAAATATATATTTGGGTGGACTAGAGTGGGTTGGGATGGAATAGGTATGGGCTAATTCCTATAAAAAATCAAAATAAAATAAAAATCATATGAAAAAAAATTTGGGGATGTTCTCCAGCCCGCCCCATGTTACCCGTGGATCCGCTCCTGTACTTCGGAAGGCATAATATACCTATAATTTGTGAAATAATACTGTTTTCTTGGAACATGTAATGTTTTTCTTTTCTGATTATATATATATATATATATATATATATATATATATATATATATATATATTCTCGAAGAAGGTAAATATTATTGATAAAATTAATTTTTTTTTACAACAAATCTAATCCACTTCACAAAATACTCATCTAGATGTAAGGATCTCTATATCAGTTTCTATGTTTCTTTGGACAATATAACTACTAGTGGCAAGGCCTTCAAAGATACGTCTGTTACGTTCCTTCCACACATGACATACCATGACCCAAAAGTCTAGGCATATCCGTCTATAGGCTCCTGACTCTGTACCTTTCAGAACTTTGACCTCGTTCAGGACAGACGTAAGATCTTTTCTGTGCAAATTTGGTCGGCCGAAGATGGCACGTTGGTGAATCCAGATCTCCCAAACATAGTCGTACCAGAAGAAGAGGTGATCCCCGGACTCGTCCATAAGGCCACACAAGCAGCACTTTTTATCTGTACAAATAATCCCAAAATTACTCAGGCGATCCTTGGTAAGCAGTCGATTTCTAATCATTTTATAAAGGCATAAGGAGTTCTTGATCGCCGCTCCTTTAGTCCATACTACTTCCGCCCAGTCTACCTCATCCGATGTAGATCTGATCTGATTAAGAGCCGTTCAGAAGCAAAATGGGCATTTTTCCATGCCCTCCCAGACCTAGTAATCCTCCTTGCTACACCTATTAATTTTAATTGCTCGAATCTCCTCCGAGTAAGCTGCATCTGCAATGCGATCCTGAAAATTTTAGCCACCCTCCCGAATGAGGCAGCAGCTGACCAACTCATCGAATCCCCTTAGCTTGTAGCTATGCCAGCCCTCCCTCTCAATCAAACTTCTGTGGTTGAGCCAGGGGTCATGCCACATGCTAGTTTGGTTCCCCGAGCAAATTACCCTCGATAGTCTCGTTTTTGCCATACCTCTCAGGTAGAGTAGCATTTTTACTGTCACCGAAAAGTTATTGTTGATCCTAGCCGACCAGAAGTCCCCTCTCAAAAAATACCTTCCTCTAATCCAGTCCGCCCATAATGAATTGCCAGAGATGAATTTCCAAAACACTTTATGAGAGGTCGTATCTCTAAGAAAGGAAAGCGTTCTAAGACCAACACCTCCCTCTCCTTTGGCCTGACATAACTATTCCCAGCTGATCGCATGCATCCCTCCTTTCCATAGAAAGTCAGCACACATGCGTTCAATCTTTTTAATGGTACCTTTCAGATCTTTATAGCCTGAAACCAATACATCGTAATAGCCAAAATGACAGATCTGATGAGTTCAATACGACCCCCAAAGGACAAGGTCTGAGCCTACCAACCCTTTAGCCTGGCATGCTCCATGTTCTCCCTCATCAACTCAGTCTGCGCTTGGTGCGCCTCTGCCTGCACCCTCTACGCCTCAGCCTAAACTCGCCGAGCCTCTGCCGACGTCCTCTGAGCATCCACTATGCCCTGGATCAATGCGAACATCTGTACTCCGTCAACGGGCACACCTCCTAGAAACGGAATCTGTGGTGGTGGAAGGTCCCCCTTAACAGCCGGGACAATCTTTGGATAGGTGGGGAAGGAGGACCCACAAAAACTGCAAAAACTCCTACATGAACAGGTGAAGTAGGAGGGGCAACTCCAGCTGTCTGGGTAGCAGGTCGAGAGGTGGCAGACCTCTCGGAAGCTGTGGGTCCCAATCTCAGCGACCTAGTCTTCGGTGGCATCCTGAAGATAGATCGAAAGAAGAAATCAATTAAGGCAAAAGATACGATATCATCAAAGAAGTACAGTAAAATTTAAAAGAAAAAATTATTCATAATAGCAATATAACATTAAAAAAAATTCTAGTTGTGATTCAGCATACTCTCATATATACCCTATTCATGCTCGTAATAGTACTCTAAGTCTGAGAACTACTATGATATTGTACTAGTTGTAACCTAATCTTACTCTTCTAGATTAGACTCGACCTGCATGGGCCACCACTAAAACGTGTCATGACCCGCACCCAAAATTTGGGCATGAGACGTGGGTACTTTCAGCCTACGCCGCAACATCGACGGTAGAACGCTGTCTAGTACTCAACATAATAACACAACTCACAAAATAACCTGTCAATGATCTCAACTCCATAAGGAGGACAAAAAATATGCATTAGATCATCAATTCATAAGATACTCAATCACAATAACTCTAAAGAAGGTATATGGCACGATAAGATATGAAAGATATAGAAAATTCTGACATAAGTCTAGAACACATGTAAACCCCCTGTTTTTCAAGAATCTTAAATTTGGATTTTTCACAATTTTCTGGAATTTTCTCGGATTTTTTTCGTAATTAAAATCAAGGTTTTAAATTATTAAATAATTTTTTTATTTGATAATAAATGATATTAAAATATTATGAAAATAATATTTTTGGGTGTAAAATAAAAAACTGAATTTAGGATAATTTTTCTGGAATTTATTGGGCCCCAGACCTATTTTTAATCACCTGGAAACTAATAATTAATTAATTATTTAATTAATTATTTATTTAATTAATCCCGGCCCAACCCAAATCCCCTGGCCCAAACCCAGCCCAGCCCGTTTGCTAACGGGTCGGGTCGGGTCCAACCGAACCCGACCCGCACCCGCGATCCGCCCGTGACCCGTTCCCCTTTCTCCCCTCTTCCCCGCGTCTCCCGCCGGAGCCGCCGCCTCCGGCCACGTGGCGCTCTGCCCGGCCACCTCGCCCGCACCCCACGGCCACGACGCCGCCTCCCTCGTCCCCTCGCCTCTCCTCCTCCCCTATTTAAACCCCTAGGTGTCCCCGGCCAGAACCCCCTCCGGCATCTCCCCTCACGCCACCGTCCCGCTCCGCCCCTCGCCGCCGACTCCTCCGCCCAGGCACCCCGCCGCCGCCCCCGCGAGGTCGCCGCCGCAGCTCCCCTTTCTCCTCCCTTTCTTCCCAGCCACAGCCGCCCCGTGCCCGACTCCGGCAGCCGCCGCGCCCGCAGCCACGCGCCCGTAGCCCCGGCCGGCCTCCCCCGCCTTAGCGCCGCCCAGCTCCGGCGAGGACACCCCTAAACCCTAACCCTAGGCGTGTCGGACACAGTGTCCAGGACACAGGACATGAGAAACCCTAGTTTTCCGAAGCCCAGTTCAGGTACTCGTATCTTCCTCCTCGTAGCTCTGATTTCGATTTCGTAAATTGCATCACGTAGCCTGCATGACCCCCTCGGTGCCCGTGCAACCCGCTCGGGGCATCGCGTCCTGTGGCGATCACGAACCGCGATCCAAAAACAGGAAAAACAATGCCCCGATTCACCCTGGAACTGGGTACGCCCCGCCAAACGGGACGACTTGGTCACGTGCGGTCTTCACAGATACGTGCGCGTCGTTGATACGGACGTGTGGAATTTTGCGGAAGTCGATTCGGATGTGCGTGCACACCGAAATCAACGCGTATCCGCGGACAACGCCCCGTATCCGATTTTTTTGAATTGCGTCCTAACTTTGTGTACACACGTCAGATTAAAACAAAACTTGCGCCATCGGACTCGTAGCGATACGCTGGTCCTGTGACCCAAGTTTGGTTTGATTCTGAGAACGTTGACAAAATTGCGTGTCGTGGGCCCCACCGGCCTCACTCGACGGGCGATTTTGTGATCGGCTCATCGAAATCCAATTTTGGAAGTTCCGTTGGGTTCGTATCATCGTTCCTGACCTGTTGACACTAAGTTTGGTAAATTTGGAGACATTTGACCCTGACACATTTTTCGGTGCAAAGCGGGCCCACATGTGGACCCCGTTTTGACCCAAAATTGTCGTTTTTGCCCTTGTCTCCAAATTGGACTCAAGGACAGGCATTTCTAGCTGATTGATATTTTCTGGATCTGATGGTGATGTTTATTTTAGCAACCAGAGTACCGCCTGCAATTCCAGCTGAAGTCAGAGCCGCAATTGGAACCGGAACCACAGGCAAGTGTACCTTGCCAAACCCTGCAGCTTGCTATATATTTCCTTGGCTTAATTTTGCAACAGTGGGCAAGTACAGCTTGTCAACTCGCAGTGATACCTGTTATAGTATTTTACTTGAGTTCTTGTAGATTCATATATAAACTTGTTTTAAACTGTTTAACCCAGGACCGAGTGACTTTACTTAGCGTCCGATTACTAGTCGGGTGCCAACCCCGTATGCGGAGTTGGGTAACGTTACATAGAGATGGATATCGATACCCTATGTATTCTCGTACTTGTCTTATCAAGTACATTAGAACCCAGGATACTTGACACTATTCATGAGACAGAATCCTCCTGAGTTATTTATGGTGATTCTGTATAGGATACAGGTTTTATGACATGGACAGTTTATTCATAGACATTATATGACTGCTGCATTAGTTATGATCTTGCGTGACATGGACATGAGGCCACATGGACATGGGACGTGTGATTATATTGGGTGGGGAGAGACACACAGGCTACAGGCTGTTCCATATATATATCTACTACTATTGTGAGGTCGTAGACTCTCCAGCAGAGCTAGACCCTTTACGTGTTATTACTGCTACCGGCTCCCCGACACAGAGCTTGTAGCAGTTTCAGCCTAAGTTCTAGTGATGCTCTCAACTTGCATTTATCACTTAGCTGGTTACATAGTTTATCCTGCTGTTTCATTTAATTTCTGCACTGCTTATATTTTGGCTTGTATTATCTGTACCTTGTTATGTCCCCTGAGGACCTGGAATGGACTATGTCCCCAGGTATAGCCGAAGAGATCCATCCAGAGATACACTGTACAGGAGCACTTCCAGGAGCTGTACCAGGACCTGAGGACGAGCTCGCACCAGAGGACTTCTCCTGAGCAGTGGCTGTATATAGTCGGTTATTTCTGTTTCCATTTCCAGTTCCCTTAATTCCTGTCTATTTATATTTGATGTATCAGACTTGTTCTCGGATTGTTCACCGAGACACTTTTATTGAGATTTGATAGTTATTTCTATTTGTATTATTCTGGCATTTAATCTGTGATTATCTGTTATGGATAAGATTAGAATAACCTGGAACTTGTAATAATTGTTCTATTTATTGTTAGACTACAGCTTAAGCATGCCCTGATGGATCCATTAAATTGGGTTGTCCATCGGTGCGTGCTGCTGGCCATTGCCACGTGCCCAGTCCCTCGGTATTTTGGGACTGGGGCATGACATGGTTTTTGTGGTGGCCCATGCAGGTCTACGACTAAATTGTTCGGTTTCAACTTAGGGACCGAATATGCCTGCAATAAGAATATGATAGATTTTAGGATCTCATCCACTTGCTTGAAACGTTCTTGATATCCATATCGAATTCGAATTAATTTATTGACTTGCATCCTGCCTTGATTCCTGTGCGCCTCTTATTGTTTATTTTGGATGCAGGGAAATGGACCCACAAGCCAGCAACGAGGCTCATGCAGGAACACCACAAGGCGTTGTGGTTACCTACGAAGACGATGTGACACCAGTAGGTGAAGGCCAATTATCACAATGCAGTCAAGCAAGTCAGCCTGCCCCGAGAATCCATCAAGATGACGTCCCACCATCGACGCAGTCTACTCCACCGATGCCTTCCTTTCCCCTAGGACAGCCTATGGACGAACAACAAATGTTCCGAATGTTCTACGTGATGATGCAAGCCTATCAGAAGGTTCAACAAGAAGCTCAGCAAAACCAAGTGGAGAACTTCATCGACAGAATTAGCTCAGAGTCACGAAAGCTAATCAGTTCAAATGCAACTACCTTAGACGAGGACGTTCTTACTGCAGCACGACCCGTGGAGTGTACCACAAGGATCGAGTACAGCCAGAAGCGGCCGTATGCGTCAACACCAGACCAAGCACAACAGGAAAGAGCTGAAAAGCGACCACAGATAAATCCACAACAGAGAGCATCTATGCCACTAGCACTAGTCCTTCCTACTTGTCACTACTGTGGCAAGGTAGGCCACCTCGCTAAAGAATGCCGACGCAGACTGGGACAATGTTTATCCTGCGGATCCAAAAAGCATTCGGTAAAGGATTGCCCTGAACGTCGAGAGAAAGCAGTGATGATTCAACAACCAGCCCCAACAGCACCAGCCGGAGCACCACAGGAAGAAATTGCAAAGAAGTCTCAGCTGCACCAACCACCAGAAGCATCTCCGTAAGTACTGCCTATCTGTCAACATTGTCACAAACGAGGCCACATTGAGAACGGGTGCAGACGCAAGTTAGGATTATGCTTGATTTGCGGAACCAATCAACACTTAGCCAAGGATTGTCCCCAGCATCGAGAGAAAGCATTGACGAATCTTTAACCCGCCACATCAACACCAGCTGGAGCACCACAGGCAGGAATTGCAAGGAAGTCTCACATACACCAACCACCAGAAGCATCTCCACAGGCAATACCTGTCTGTCCATATTGTCGTAAGCAAGGTCACACTGAGGACGAGTGCAGACGAAAGAAGAGATTATGCATAGCTTGCGGATCCAGTCAGCATTTATTAAAGGAATGTCCCGAACGTCGAGAACAAGCGTTACCAGCACCAAGGTCAGCCTCTCCAGTATTGGAAGCATCGCAAACGGAAGTTCAAGAAGTCCTACCACCATTCCCAGGAGGATATCTGCCGAGGCTACCCTTGGAACCCCAGGCAACACTCTTCCAGCAGGCCCAGCAGCAGAGGGCACCACCTCAAGGACGCGGACAAGCTCCAGCGAAGACCATGGAGAACGCGCAGACTCGTGGAGTAGCTAATGCGCGTAAGTAATTCGTAGTTATCCGTTTCTAGTCTTATTTTAGCTCGTGCCTCTTGGTTCGTGACCTCAGCCCCAACCTAGTAATTTGAAACTTGTTAATAATAACCTGGTTTTCCTAAAAGTTGTAGTACTTTTGCTTTAACTAGATTTTTTTCTGGAAAGTGCATAACTTTTATTTTTAGGGAAACGGTATTTCCCTAAGTATCTTGTGATGTGTTTCGACCGTGTCATCTCTGTTGACCGGTTATTCTTTGATTGCGAGGACGCAATCCTCTTAAGGGGGGTAGATTGTAAACCCCATGTTTTTTCAAGAATCTTAAATTTGAATTTTTCACAATTTTCTGGAATTTTCTCGGATTTTTCCGTAATTAAAATCAGGGTTTTAAATTATTAAATGATTTTTTGATAATAAAGATATTAAAATATTATAAAAATAATATTTTTGGGTGTAAAATGAAAAACTGGACTTAGGGTAATTTTTCTGAAATTTATTGGGCCCCGGACCTATTTTTAATCACCTGGAAACTAATAGTTAATTAATTAATTAATTATTTAATTAATCCCGGCCTAACCCAAATCCCCTGGCCCAAACCCAGCCCAGCCCGTTTGCTAACGGGTCGGGTCGGGTCCAACCGAACCCGACCCGCACCCGCGACCCACCCGTGACCCGTTCCCCTTTCTCCCCTCTTCCCCGCGTCTCCCGCCGGAGCCGCCGCCTCCGGCCACGTGGCGCTCCGCCCGGCCACTTCGCCCGCACCCCACGGCCACGACGCCGCCTCCCTCGGCCCCTCGCCTCTCCTCCTCCCCTATTTAAACCCCTAGGTGTCCCCGGCCAGAACCCCCTCCGGCATCTCCCCTCATGCCACCGTCCCGCTCCGCCCCTCGCCGCTGACTCCTCCGCCCAGGCACCCCGCCGCCGACAGCCTCCGGCGCCACCCCCGCGAGGTCGCCGCCAAAGCTCCCCTTTCTCCTCCCCTTCTTCCCAGCCACAGCCGCCCCGTGCCCGACTCCGGCAGCCGCCGCGCCCGCAGCCACGCGCCCCTAGCCCCGGCCGGCCTCCCCCGCCTCAGCGCCGCCCAGCTCCGGCGAGGACACCCCTAAACCCTAACCCTAGGCGTGTTGGACACAGTGTCCAGGACACAGGACACGAGAAACCTAGTTTCCCGAAGCCCAGTTCAGGTACTCGTATCTTCCTCCTCGTAGCTCTGATTTCGATTTCGTAAATTGCATCACATAGCCTGCATGACCCCCTCGGTGCCCGTGCAACCCGCTCGGGGCAACGCGTCCTGTGGCGATCGCGAACCGTGATCCAAAAACAGGAAAAACAACGCCCCGATTCACCCCGGAACTGGGTACGCCCCGCCAAACGGGACGACTTGGTCGCGCGCGGTTTTCACAGATACGTGCGCGTCGTTGATACGGACGTGTAGGATTTCGCGGAAGTCGATTCGGATGTGCGTGCATACCGGAATCAACGCGTATCCGCGGACAACGCCCCGTATCCGACTTTTCTGAATCGTGCCCTAACTTTGTGTACACACGTCGGATTGAAACAAAACTTATGCCTTCGGACTCGTAGCGATACGCTGGTCCTGTGACCCAAGTTTGGTTCAATTCTGAGAACATTGACGAAATCGCGTGTCGTGGGCCCCACCGGCCTCACTCGACGGGCGATTTTGTGATCGGCTCATCGGAATCCAATTTTGGAAGTTCCGTTGGGTTCGTATCATCGTTCCTGACCTGTTGACACTAAGTTTGGGGAATTTGGAGACCTTTGACCTTGACACATTTTTTGGTGCAAAGCGGGCCCATATGTGGACCCCGTTTTGACCCAAAATTGCCGTTTTTGTCCTTGTCTTCAAATTGGACTCAAGGACAGGCATTTCTAGCTGATTGATATTTTTTGGATCTGATGGTGATGTTTATTTCAGCAACCGGAGTACCGCCTGCAATCCAGCTGAAGTCAGAGCCGCAATTGGAACCGGAACCACAGGCAAGTGTACCTTGCCAAACCCTGCAGCTTGCTATATATTTTCTTGGCTTAATTTTGCAACAGTGGGCAAGTACAGCTTGTCAACTCGCAGTGATACCTGTTATAGTATTTTACTTGAGTTCTTGTAGATTCATATATAAACTTGTTTTAAACTGTTTAACCCAGGACCGAGTGACTTTACTTAGCGTCCGATTACTAGTCGGGTGCCAACCCCGTACGCGGAGTTGGGTAACGTCACATAGAGATGGATATCGATACCCTATGTATTCTCGTACTTGTCTTATCAAGTACATCAGAACCCAGGACACTTGACACTATTCATGAGACAGAATTCTCTTGAGTTATTCATGGTGATTCTGTATAGAATACAAGTTTTATGACATGGACAGTTTATTCATAGACATTATATGACTGCTGCATTAGTTATGATCTTGCGTGACATGGACATGAGGCCACATGGACATGGGATGTGTGATTACATTGGGTGGGGAGAGACACACAGGCTACAGGCTGTTCCATATATATATCTACTACTATTGTGAGGTCGTAGACTCTCCAGCAGAGCTAGACCCTTTACGTGTTATTACTGCTACCGGCTCCCCGACACAGAGCTTGTAGCGGTTTCAGCCTAAGTTCTAGTGATGCTCTCAACTTGCATTTATCACTTAGCTGGTTACATAGTTTACCCTGCTGTTTCATTTAATTTTTGCACTGCTTATATTTTGGCTTGTATTATCTGTACCTTGTTATGTCCCCTGAGGACCTGGAATGGACTATGTCCCCAGGTATAGCCGAAGAGATCCATCCAGAGATACACTGTACAGAAGCACTTCCAGGAGCTGTACCAGGACCTGAGGACGAGCTCGCACCAGAGGACTTCTCCTGAGCAGTGGCTGTATATAGTCGGTTATTTCTGTTTCCATTTCCAGTTCCCTTAATTCCTGTCTATTTGCATTTGATGTATCAGACTTGTTCTCGGATTGTTCACCAAGACACTTTTATTGAGATTTGATAGTTATTTCTATTTGCATTATTCTGGCATTTAATCTGTGATTATCTGTTGTGGATGAGATTAGAATAACCTGGGACTTATAATAATTATTCTATTTATTGTTAGACTACAGCTTAAGCATGCCCTGATGGATCCATTAAATTGGGTTGTCCATCGGTGCGTGCTGCTGGCCATTGCCACGTACCCAGTCCCTCGACATTTTGGGACTGGGGCGTGACAATATAACAATAATAAGTCTAGAGTCTAACTGCCTCAACATAATACAACCCAAGTCTATAAGTTCGAATAATCTAATACATAAATAAACTAGACTCAGTGCTGTCTAAACAGCTATGGGTGGTGTCTCCTCTAAGGAGAGTGGCTCCTTTGGAATCTTCGAAATGTAATCTCCATCTACTGACCATAGTGGGTAGGGAAGAAATCTTTGAGATCCTATGAAAATATTATCCAATCAGAATTGGAGTGAAGCACAAACACTAACGGCAATTACAATTATATTGATAAAAACTATAAAACAGTACAAGAAAATACATGATGAAGAGATACAAGAAAATAAGGAATATTGGAGAGACACGTAATCATCATATAGAATTAACTAGCAATGAAACAAATATATGTGAATGCTGGTAATGAATGTACTGGAATAAAGAAAAGAAATTCTAGCTAAGTGTTATGAAATATCAGTTTGCTATGTGATCGACTTGGGACTAGATCAGGCTTGTTATATATGATTGGTTATGATACATGCGAGGTCAAGCTAACCATCTGGTTAGCTATGATGCGAGCAATAGTCAGGCTAATCATATATAATAGGCTATGAGGCGTGTAAATGGTCAGGCTACACCATACGTGATGTGTGGGGTGAGCTATGATGTATGTCAAGTGGGGTATGATCACATAACTTGCTAATATTTTTTCGTCCCCAACTAGTACGATGGATTTCAATCATGCCTCCTCATGACAGGTATCTATGATACTAGCCCGTGTATCCACTATGTCGGAATCAAGTGTACACTACAACTAGAATCATATAAATGATCAAAATAATAAAAACTGTCAGAGAATGTACTTGCCTGAAAACCAATGAGATAAATCAACTGTGTTCAGAATAGTGCCTCGAGGACCTGAATATAGAATATAATATTAAAACAAGGTTTAGGAAAGATAAGTCATTTTAGTTCAATTTTAGGTTGTTTGGCCTTTCCTAGATCAAAATAGTCAAACTAGGTCAACATCTAAGTTAACTAGTCAAACTTGGTTAATTGAGCTTATTCTAGGTTGTTAGAGTCTATCTCTAAGTTATTGGGTCAAAACACTACTCATATAGCTAATACTAGCTATATTTAGGATACTCTAGTATCGATACGATACCGTATCTCAAGATACTCGAGATATTCCAATATAACTATCCAAAGTATAATTAATACTATATATACAATACATACTAACTTATATCAATAGTATATACATATATATACACTAATATATACAATATCCCCCTATAATAACTTGACATACTAAATTGGTATCATACACAAAGGTTGATACTCAATACTGACTATATCTCAAAACCTCACTCATATTACAAATCTACCTGATCACTTTCCCTTACTTACACCTATACACCATCATCTATGTGTTAATACACTTTTTCCCTAAATTCAACTCCTGATACTTCATGCACACGAAGATACTTACACTCACCCATACATTACATGTTGGATACTTACCAGATATCACCATTGACACACACACACCTCTCACTGTCACACCCCAGTCCCAAAATACCGAGGGACTGAATGCGTGGCAATGGCCAGCAGCACGCACCGATGGACAACCCAATTTAATGGATCCATCAGGGCATGCTTAAGCTGTAGTCTAACAATAAATAGATCCAACAGTACAAGTCACAGTCTATACTAATCTCATCCATAACAGATAATCACAGATTAAATGCCAGAAATAATGCAATAGAATAAACAAGCAATCTCAAAAGTGTCTCGGGGAACAACCCGAGAATATGTCTGGTACATCAATGCAAATAGACAGAAAATAAATCAACTAGAAATAGAAATATCTGAGTATGTAGAGCCAATACTCAGGAGAAGTCTTCAGCCATGATCTCGTCCTCGGTTCCTGGTTCTGCTCCGAGAAGTGCTCATGTTCCGTACACCTTGGGGTAGATCTCTTCGGCTATACCTGGGGACATAGTCCATTCCAGGTCCTCAGGGGACATAACAAGGTACAGAAAATACAAGCCAAAAAAAATGCAGTGCAGCAATAAATGAAACAGTAGGGTAAACTATATAACCAGCTAAGTGATATGCAAGTGAGAGTTTTAGTCATACTCAGGCTGAGACTACTACAGGATCAGTGTCGGAGAAACCCATAGCAGTATTTTCTCGAAGGGCCAGAACTTGTGCCAAAGCTCTGTACCAGAGACTAAGACACCTCCAGATAACATTATTTATATTATAATCAGCCTTGATATGGTAATACTCTCCCCACCCCATGTAATCTCACGGCACAGTTCCATAATATCTCAGGTACAAGTCACGCAAGATCAACTAATGCAATAAGTCAGAATAGGTTCTAAGCAAGTAAACTATAATGTCATGAATATGCATCCTATACGGAATCACCATGAATGTCTCAGAAAGATTCTGTCACATGAATAGTGTCAGGTGTCCTGGGTATAATGTACTTGATAATGCAAGTACGAGAATGTAAAGGGTCGTAAATGTCCATCTCTAGATGACGTTGCCCAACTCCGCGTACGGGGTTGGCACCCGACTATTGATCGGACGCTAAGCAAGTCACAAGGCCCTAGGTTAAGCATGAGCCATAATATATATATATATATATATATATATATATATATATATATATATATATATATAAGCCAAGGAAATAAGTAACAAAGACTGCAAGTTTTGGCGAGGTATACTTGCCTGTGGTTCTGGCTCCAACTGTAGCTCTGGCAGCAGTAGGATTTGCAGGCAGTACTCCGGTTGCTGAAATAAACATCACCATCAGATCCAGAAAATATCAATCAGCTAGAAATGCCTGTCCTTGAGTCCAATTTGGAGACAAGGGCAAAAATGACAATTTCGGGTCAAAACGGGGTCCGCATGTGGGCCCGCTTTGCACCGAAAAATGTGTCAGGGACAAAGGTCTCCAAATCTGTCCAACTTAGTGTCAACAGGTCAGGAACGATGATACGAACCCAACAGAACTTTCAAAATTGGATTTCGATGAGCCGATCCCAAAATCGCATGTCGAGTGGAGCCTGTGGGGCCCACGACACACGATTCTGTCAACGTTCTCAGAATCGAACCAAACTTGGGTCACAGGACCAGTGTATCGCTACGAGTCTGATGGCACAAGTTTTGTTTTGATCCGAAGTGTGTACACAAAGATATGACGCGTTCCAGAAAGGGCAGATACGGGACGGTGTCCGCGGATACGCGTTGATTCCGGTGTGCACGCACATCCAAATCAACTTCTGTGAAATCCCGCACATCCGTATCAACGACGCGCACGTATCGGTGAAGATCGCACGTGACCAAGTCGTCCCGTTTGGCGGGGCGTACCCAGTTCCGGGGTGAATCGGGGCGTTATTTTTCCTGTTTTTGGATCGCGGTTCACGATCGCCACAGGACACGATGCCCCGAGCGGATTGCACGGGCACCGAGAGGGTCATGCAGGGTCCGCGATGCAACTGACGGAATCAAAAACAGAGCTACGAGGAGAGAGAAAAGAGTATCTGATCAGGGCTCGAGAAACTGTGTTTTCTCGTGTCCGCATGTCGAGTCTCTGTGTCCTGGACGTGTCCTGACTAGGGCACAGGCTCCCTGTGTCGTGTCCGCATCCACGGCGCTCTAGGGCTGCCGGATACTGGCCGGGCGGCTCGCCGAGGGGTTGGGTGGAGCTGCGGGCGGCCGGGGGCGGCGTCGGGGAGACGCACAGCGGGTCGGGCTCAGCTCGGGTCTTCCGGCGACTGGTCGGAGCGGGTCGGCTAGGAAGGAGGGAGGTAGAGGAGCAGCCGGCGGCTGAGCCTAGGGCGGAGGACGGACGAATGGGGCTGGGAAAGAGGAGGAGGAGGTCGCCGGACTTGGGGGTGGCCGGAGTCGGTCGGCGGGGGTCTAGGGTTCATATGGGGAGGAGATGAGGGAGGAGGACGGAAATTTATAGGGGTGAGGCGAGCGGGGGTGGCGCTGGGTCGTGGCGGAGAAGGCGGAGCCGCGGGGGGGTCATGGGGTGAGCGGTCAGGCGACGTGGCCGGAGCCGCCGCCGGAAATCGTGGGCTCAGGAGCGTGGGGAGGAAGAGGGGTTTCCGGGTCGGGTCGGGCGGCGAGTTCGGGTCTGGCCGACCCGCCCGACCCGCTAGGCCGGGGGCTGGGCTGGGCTGGCTCGGTTGTGCTTGGTTTTTAAATAAAAATATAAAAAATAAAAAAAATTAGTTTTTAGGTGATTTAAAATAGGTCCGGGGCCCAATAAATTTCCAGAAAATTATCCTAAGTCCAGTTTTTCATTTTACACCTAAAAATATTATTTTCATAATATTTTAATATAATTTATTATCATTTAAAAATTATTTAATAATTAGAACCCTTATTTTAATTACAGAAAATTCCCAAAAAATTCCACAAAATTGTGAAAATCCAAATTTAAAAATTCTTGAAAAATCAGGGGGTTTACAATCTACCCCCTTAAGAGGATTGTGTCCTCGCAATCAAAGAATAACTGGTCAACTGAGATGACACGGTTGCAAGTATTGTTCGAACCACATCACAAGACACTTAGGGTAAACGTCGTTTCCCTAAGAATGAAAGTTATGCACTTTCCAGAGTAAAGAAATCTAGTTAAAGCAAGAGGACTACAACTTTTTAGAAAACTAAGTTATTATTAACAAGTTGCAAATTACTAGGTTGGGGCTGAGGTCACGAACCAATAGGCACGAGCTAAAACAAGACTAGAAACGGATAACTACAAATCACTTACGCGCATTAGCTACTCCACGAGTCTGCGCGTTCTCCACGGTCATCGCGTAAGCTTGTCCGCGTCCTTGAGGTAGTGCCCTCTGCTGTTGCTGGGCTTGCTGGTACGGTGCTGCTTGAGGCGCTGGTGGAGTTTGCTGGTTCGCCCTTGGTGCTCCTTCTCCACGTTGAGTGCAATCCCTTACCGAATGTTGACGGGATCAGCATGCCAAATACAAGCCTAATCTGCGTCGGCATTCCTTGGCGAGATGGCCTGCTTTGCCACAGTAGTGACAGGTAGAAAGGACTATCACTTGTGGTGTAGATGCTTTCTGCTGTTGGTGCGGTCTCTTTGCAGATTCTTCTTGTGGTGCTCTGGATGTTGCTGATGAGGAAGACCTCTTCAGACTGGTTTCTCTCTTGGTGACGCGCTCCATGCGTCGAGCCGCAGCAAGGACGTCCGAGTATGATGTTGGTGCAACGGATCCAATCAGTTTCTGTAGCTCAAAGTTTAATCCGTCGAAGAACTTCTCGGCCTTCTCTTCTTCTGTCGGGATCAATGTTGGGGCGAAGCGGCTTAGACGAATGAACTCAGCGTTGTACTCTTCCACCGTCATAGTATCCTGAGTGAGGCGATTGAACTTGTCCCAAAGTTCTGATCGAGCGATGGCTGGAATGTACATCTCCTGGAAGAGCCTGGAGAACTCCTCCCAAGTAACTCGGTCTGGTCCGAGCCGTGTCTCCTCGGATAGCCACCAGTGATGAGCATTGTCCGTCAATTGCATCTTGACGGCAGTCATCCAGCGTTCCCGAGGAAGCTCAGCTGCTTCAAGTTGATGCCGAATGTTGGTGAGCCATTCATGAACTTCTGTGGGCTCTTCCTTGCCTGAGAAGGTACGGGGCTTCAGTTGGGGGAAGTTAGTGATAGATCCCGTCGTTGGTCGTCGTGCTGGGAGGTTGGCCTGCTCCACTGCAGTTACGATGCTGCTCCGCAAGAAATCAGCCTCACGACGCTGAGCCTCGTGTTGGACTTGTTGCTGGGCTTGTATCATCGCGTAGATCAGTTAGAATATCTGTTGCCCGTCAATCGGCTGTCCTGGTGGGAGTACGGGCATTGGTGGGACAAACTGCGGCGGAGGTGGGATGTCATCACGCCGGAATCTGGAGGTAGGTTGACCTGCCTGCTGGCTCTGTTGAGTTGATGGAACTCCTCCTACTGGTGTCACTTCGTCGTCATAGGTGACACCTGTAGCTTGTGGTGTTCCGGCGTACAAATCCCCTGATTTTTCATAATTTTTAAATTTGGATCTTTCACAATTTTCTGGAATTTTTTGGAAATTTTCTGTAATTAAATTCAGGGTTTTAATTATTAAATAATTTTTTAATTGATAATAAATTATATTAAAATATTATGAAAGTAATATTTTTGTGTGTAAAATAAAAAGGTGGACTTAGGGTAATTTTCTGGGAATTTATTGGACCCCGAAAACATTTTTAAATGTCTGAAAACTATTTTTATTAATTAAATTAAAAATAAAATTTAAAACCAAATCGAACCGGGTTGAACCGGGTTCAAACCGGCCTGAACCAGCTGAACCCGGTCCAGCTGGACCGGACCGGTCCAACCGGCCTAGCGGGTCGGGTCGGGTCCGCCCGACTGAACCCGCACCCGCCTCCAACCCGACCCGCCAGACCATTTCCCCCACGACCCAGCCTCCCCCGCGCGTTCCGGCCGCTCCGCCCGCACGCTCGGCCACGTCGCCGCGTTCTCCGGCCGCCTACCCGGCCACGACTCCGCCTACTCCGCCGCCTAGCTCGGCAGACCCCCGCTCCCCGCAGCCTATATAAACCCCCTTCTTCTCCTGCTCCGGCAACCTTCCACCGCCCTAGCTCCGCCGTCGACTCCTCCTTCCCCGCGCCACTGCCTCGCCGCACCGCGCCGCCGGCTACCTCCTCCTCCTCCTTCCCCGCGCCGCTGCCTCGCCGCCGGCCTCCCCCTCCTTCCTCCTCCTCCTCCTTCCCCAAGCGACAGCAGCAGCTGCTCCGGCCGCAGCAGCCGGCCGCCCGTCCCCCGCCCGCTCCGACGCGCCGCCGCCGACGGCCAACGCCGTCGCCGCGCCCCCAGCCTCCCTTTGGCCGGCCTCCCCCCCCCCGCCTGAGCTCCGGCAGAACCCTCCCCAAAACCCTAACCCTAGGTTTTGGGTTGTGTCGGACACGTGTCGGACATAGTATTTCAGGTTTTTCGGACCCTGTTCAGGTACGCGTATCTCCCTGATCGTTTACCCATTTTTGATTCCGTCAGTTGTGTTGCGTAGCCTGCATGACCCCCTCGGTGCCCGTGCAACCCGCTCGGGGCATCGCGTCCTGTGGCGATCGCGAACCGCGATCCAAAAACATGAAAAACAACGCCCTGATACACCCCGGAACTGGGTGCGCCCCGCCAAACGGGATGACTTGGTCGCGCACGGTCTTCACAGATACGTGCGCGTCGTTGATACGGACGTGTGAGATTTTGCAGAAGTCGATTCGGGTGTGCGTGCACACCGGAATCAACGCGTATCCGCGGACATCGTCCCGTATCCGCCCTTTCTGGAACGTGTCCTAACTTCGTGTACACACGTCGGATCGAAACGAATCTTGTGCCATCGGACTCATAGCGATACGCTGGTCCTGTAACCCAAGTTTGGTTCGATTCTGAGAACGTTGACGAAATCGCGTGTCGTGGGCCCCATAGGCTCCACTCGACGGACGATTTTGTGATCGGCTCATCGGAATCCAATTCTGGAAGTTCCGTTGGGTTCGTATCATCGTTCCTGACCTGTTAACACTAAGTTTGGCAAATTTGGAGTCCTTTGACCCTGACACGTTTTTCGGTGCGAAGCGGGCCACATGTGGACCCCGCTTTGACCCGAAATTATCGTTTTTGCCCTTGTCTCCAAATTGGACTCAAGTACAGGCGTTTCTAGCTGATTGATATTTTTTGGATCTGATGGTGATATTTGTTTCAGCATCCGGAGACGTTTCTGAAGATTTCACAAATACCAGAGCTACAGTTGGAGCCAGAACCACATGCAAGTGTACCTTGCCAAACCCTGCAGCTTGCTACTTATTTCCTTGGCTTAATTTTGCATCAGTGGGCAAGTAGAGCTTGTCAACTCGCAGTGATTCCTGTTATAGTATTTTACTTGAGTTTCTTGTAGATTTCATATATAAACTTGTTTAACTGTTCAACCCAGGACCGAGTGACTTTACTTAGCGTCCGATTCATAGTCGGGTGCCAACCCCGTACGCGGAGTTGTGTAAAGTCACATAGACATGGATATCGTGACCCTTTGCATTCTCGTACTTGCATTATCAAGTACATTTTACCCAGGACACTTGACACTATTCATGGACAGGATCTTCCTGAGATATTCGTGGTGATTCTGTATAGGATACAGGACTTGACATTGACATTATGATCCTAGATACTATATGACTTGTTGCATTAGATATGATTGTACGTGACATGGACATGAGGCCACATGGACATGAGACGTATGATTACATTGGGTGGGGAGAGACACACAGGCTACAGGTTAATTTTATATCATTCCGGCGTCTCAGTCTTCCGCTGAGCTAGACGACCACATGATATCACTGCTACCGGCTCCCCGACATCGAGCTTGTAGTGGTTTCAGCCTGAGTTCTAGTGCTGCTCTCATCTTGCATATCACTTAGCTGGTTATTTAGTGTTTCCCTATTGTTCCATTTATTGCTGGAGAGACACACAGGCTTCAGGTTGACTATATTATACCGGCGTCTCAGTCTCTCTCCGAGCTAGACAACTACATGATATCGCTGCTACTGGCTCCCCTACACAGAGCTTATAGTAGTCTCAGCCTGAGTACTGATGATGTTCTCACCTGTATTTCACATGGATGGTTACATAATTACCTTGTTTATTCACTGACTATTTTACTGCATTATTATGGCTTGTATTTTCTGTACCTTGCTGTCCCCTGAGGACCTGGATCCGGATTATGTTCCCAGGTATAGCCGAAGAGATCCATCCAGAGATATACCGTACAGGAGCACTTCCAGGAGCTGTACCAGAACCTGAGAACGAGATCGTGCCAGAGGACTTCTCCTGAGTATTGGTTATATATAGTCAGTTATTCCTGTTTCTATTTCCAGTTCCTTTATTCCTGTCTATTTGCATTGATGTATCAGACATATTCTCGGATTGTTCCCCGAGACATTTTATTAAGATATGCTAGTTTACATTTATCTGCATTTATTCTGGCATTTAATCTGTGATTATCTGTTGTGGATGAGATTAGAATAACCTGGGACTTGTAACATTTGCTTTATTTTTAGACTACAGCTTAAGCATGCCCTGATGGATCCATTAAATTGGGTTGTCCATCGGTGCGTGCTGCTGGCCATTGCCGCGCATCCAGTCCCTCGCTATTTTGGGACTGGGGCGTGACATAGTTTTTTTTGTGGCCCATGCAGGTCACCGACTAAATTGTTCGGTTTCAACTTAGGGACCGAACAGGCCTGCAATAAGAATAGGTTAAGTTTTTTAGGATCTCATCGACTTGCTTGAAACGTTCTTGATATCTGTATCGGATTCGAATTAATTCTTGACTTGCATCCTGCCTTGATTTCTGTGTGCCTCTTATTGTTTATTTTGGTTGCAGGGTTATGGATTCACGAGCAAACGACGAGACTCCTGCAAGATCACCACGAGATGCTATGGTAACCAACGAAGATGAAGTAACACTAGTGGATAGAGGACAATCAGCTCAACAACATGCCTCGAGAGTCCAGCACGATGATATTCCACCATTGACGCCATTTACTCCACCAATGCCCATAATTCCACTAGGGCAGGCCATGGACGGGCAACATGTGTTTCAAATGATCTATGCAATAATGCAAGCTCAACAAGAGACTTTGAGTCGCAGCCTAGCACTTGTACTGGAGCAGGCAAATCTACCAGCACGAAGGCCAATGACGGGCTCTATCACTGACTTCCGCCAACTGAAGCCCCGTACCTTCTCAGGTAAAGAGGAGTCCACAGAAGTTCATGAGTGGCTTACCAACATACAACATCAACTAGAAGCAGCCGAGCTTCCAAAAGAACGTTGGATGACTGCCGTCAGAATGCAGTTGACGGACAATGTACACCACTGGTGGTTATCTGAGGAGACACGGCTCGGACCAGACCGAGTCACTTGGGAAGAGTTCTCTAGACTCTTTCAGGAGATGTACATTCCAGCTATCGCTCGATCAGAACTTCGGAATAAGTTCAATCATCTCACTCAGGATGCTAAGACGGTGGAAGAGTACAACGCTGAGTTCATTCGTCTAAGTCGCTTCGCCCCAACATTGATCCCGACGGAAGAAGAGAAGGCTAAGAAATTCTTCGACGGACTAAACATTGAGCTACAGAAACTAATTGGATCCGTTGCACCTACATCTTACCCGGACGTCCTTGCTGCAGCACGACGCATGGAGCGCGTCATCAGGAGAGAGACCGGTCTAAAATGGCCATCCACATCAGCACCAGCCGGAGCACCACAAGAAGAAGCTACAAAGAGACCTCACATGCACCAGCCACCAGAAGCATCTCCACAGGCACTACCTATCTGTCAATATTGTCGCAAGCGAGGCCATATTGAGGACGAGTGCAGACGAAAAAGGAAAGTATGTTTAGCTTGCGGATCCAGTCAGCATCCATTGAGGGAATGCCCTGAGCGCCGAGAAAGAGCTCCAAAGGGTAAACAACAAGCGTTACCAGAACCGAGGCCAGCCCATCCAGCATTGGGAGCACCGCAAACGGAAATTCAAGAAGTCCTACCACCAGCTCCAGGAGGGTATCAGCCGAGACCACCTTTGATACCCCAGGCACTACTCTTCCAGCAGGCTCAGCAGCAGCAGAGGAATCGACTGCAAGGACGCGAACAAGCCCTGACGATGACCGTGGAGAACGTGCAGACTCTTGGAGTAGCTAATGCGCGTAAGTGATTCGTAGCTATCGATTCTAGTATTGTTTTAGCTCGTGCCTATTGATTCGTGACCTTAGCCCCAACCTAGTAATTTGGAACTTGTTAATAATAACCCAGTTTTTCTAAAAGTTGTATTTCTCTTGCTTTAACTAAATTTTTTTTCTCTGGAAAGTGCATAACTTCCATTCTTAGGGAAACGATATTTCCCTAAGTATCTTGTGATGTGTTTCGAACGATACTTGCAACCGGGTCATCTCTGCTGACCGGTTATTCTTTGATTGCGAGGACGCAATCCTCTTAAGGGGGTAGATTATAAACCCCCTAATTTTTCATAATTTTTAAATTTGGATCTTGCAGAATTTTCTGAAATTTTCTGGGAATTTTCTGTAATTAAATTCAGGGTTTTAATTATTAAATAATTTTTTAATTAATAATAAATTATATTAAAATATTATGAAAATAATATTTTTGTGTATAAAATGAAAAGCTGGACTTAGGGTAATTTTCTGGGAATTTATTGGACCCCGAAAATATTTTTAAATGCCCGAAAACTATTTTTATTAATTAAATTAAAAATAAAATTTAAAACCAAATCGAACCGGGCTGAACCGGGTTCAAACCGGCCTGAACCGGCTGAACCCGGTCCAGCTGGACCGGACCTGTCCAACCGGCCTAGCGGGTCGGGTCGGGTCGGGTCCGCCCGACTGAACCCGCACCCGCCTCCAACCCGACCCGCCTGACCATTTCCCCCACGACCCAGCCTCCCCCACGCGTTCCGGCCGCTCCGCCCGCACGCTCGGCCACGTCGCCGCGTTCTCCGGCCGCCTACCCGGCCACGACTCCGCCTCCTCCGCCGCCTAGCTCGGCCGACCCCCGCTCCCCGCAGCCTATATAAACCCCCTTCTTCTCCTTCTCCGGCAACCTTCCAACGCCCTAGCTCCGCCGTCGACTCCTCCTTCCCCGCGCCGCTGCCTCGCCGCACCGCGCCGCCGGCTACCTCCTCCTCCTCCTTCCCCGCGCCGCTGCCTCGCCGTCGGCCTCCCCCTCCTTCCTCCTCCCTTGACAGCAAGCGGCAGCAGCAGCTGCTCCGGCGGCAGCAGCCGGCCGCCCGTCCCCCGCCCGCTCCGGCGCGCCGCCGCCGGCGGCCAGCGCCGCCTCCGCGCCCCCAGCCTCCCTCCGGCCGGCCTCCCCCCCCCCCCCCCCCGCCTGAGCTCCGGCAGAACCCCCCCCCCAAAACCCTAACCCTAGGTTTTGGGTTGTGTCGGACACGTGTCGGACACAGTATTTCGGGTTTTTTGGACCCTGTTCAGGTACGCGTATCTCCCTGATCGTTTACCCATTTTCGATTCCGTCAGTTGCGTTGCGTAGCCTGCATGACCCCCTCGGTGCCCGTGTAACCCGCTCGGGACATCGCGTCCTGTGGCGATCGCGAACCGCGATCCAAAAACAGGAAAAACAACGCCCTGATTCACCCCGGAACTGGGTGCGTCCCGCCAAACGGGACGACTTGGTCGCGCGCGGTCTTTACAGATATGTGCGCGTCGTTGATACGAACGGGTGGGATTTTGCAGAAGTCGATTCGGGTGTGCGTGCACACCGAAATCAACGCGTATCCGCGGACACCGTCCCGTATCCGCCCTTTCTGGAATGTGTTCTAACTTCGTGTACATATGTCGGATCGAAACGAAACTTATGCCATCGGACTCGTAGTGATACGCTGGTCCTGTGACCCAAGTTTGGTTCAATTCTGAGAACGTTGACGAAATCGCGTGTCGTGGGCCCTACAGGCTCCATTCGACGGGCGATTTTGTGATCGGCTCATTGGAATCCAATTCTGGAAGTTCCGTTGGGTTCGTATCATCGTTCCTGACCTGTTAACACTAAGTTTGGCGAATTTGGAGATCTTTGACCCTGACACATTTTTTGGTGCGAAGCGGGCCAAATGTGGACCCCGCTTTGACCCGAAATTGTCGTTTTTGCCCTTGTCTCCAAATTGGACTCAAGTACAGGCGTTTCTAGCTTATTGATATTTTCTGGATCTGATGGTGATGTTTGTTTCAGTATCCGGAGACGTTTCTGGAGATTTCACAAATACCAGAGCTACAATTGGAGCCAGAACCACAGGCAAGTGTACCTTGCCAAACCCTGCAGCTTGCTACTTATTTCCTTGGCTTAATTTTGCATCAGTGGGCAAGTAGAGCTTGTCAACTCGCAGTGATTCCTGTTATAGTATTTTACTTGAGTTTCTTGTAGATTTCATATATAAACTTGTTTAACTGTTCAACCCAGGACCGAGTGACTTTACTTAGCGTCCGATTCATAGTCGGGTGCCAACCCCATACGCGGAGTTGTGTAAAGTCACATAGACATGGATATCGTGACCCTTTGCATTCTCGTACTTGCATTATCAAGTACGTTTTACCCAGGACACTTGACACTATTCATGGACAGGATCTTCCTGAGATATTCATGGTGATTCTGTATAGGATACAGGACTTGACATTGACATTATGATCCTAGATACTATATGACTATTTGCATTAGATATGATTGTGCGTGACATGGACATGAGGCCACATGGACATGAGACGTATGATTACATTGGGTGGGGAGAGACACACAGGCTACAGGTTGATTTTATATCATTCCGGCGTCTCAGTCTTCCGCTGAGCTAGACGACCACATGATATCACTGCTACCGGCTCCCCGACACCGAGCTTGTAGTGGTTTCAGCCTGAGTTCTAGTGCTGCTCTCATCTTGCATATCACTTAGCTGGTTATTTAGTGTTTCCCTATTGTTCCATTTATTGCTGGAGAGACACACAGGCTTCAGGTTGACTATATTATACCGGCGTCTCAGTCTCTCTCCGAGCTAGACAACTACATGATATCGCTGCTACCGGCTCCCCTACACAAAGCTTGTAGTAGTCTCAGCCTGAGTACTGATGATGTTCTCACCTGCATTTCACATGGATGGTTACATAATTACCCTGTTTATTTACTGACTATTTTACTGCATTATTATGGCTTGTATTTTCTGTACCTTGCTGTCCCCTGAGGACCTGGATCCGGATTATGTCCCCAGGTATAGCCGAAGAGATCCATCCAGAGATATACCGTACAGGAGCACTTCCAGGAGCTGTACCAGAACCTGAGAACGAGATCGTGCCAGAGGACTTCTCCTGAGTATTGGTTATATATAGTCAGTTATTCCTGTTTCTATTTCCAGTTCCTTTATTCCTGTCTATTTGCATTGATGTATCAGACATATTCTCGGATTGTTCCCCGAGACATTTTATTGAGATATGCTAGTTTACATTTATCTGCATTTATTCTGGCATTTAATCTGTGATTATCTGTTGTGGATGAGATTAGAATAACCTGGGACTTGTAACATTTGCTCTATTTTTAGACTACAGCTTAAGCATGCCCTGATGGATCCATTAAATTGGGTTGTCCATCGGTGCGTGTTGCTGGCCATTGCCGCGCATCTAGTCCCTCGCTATTTTGGGACTGGGGCGTGACACGGCGGCAGTCTCGTTGCACTCTTGTGGGTCCATTTCCCTGTATCCAAAATAAACAATAAGAGGCGCACAGGAATCAAGACAGGATGCAAGTAAATTATTTGAAGTCGATATAGAGATCAAGAATGATTCAAGCAAGTGGATGAGATCCTAAAACTTATCATATTCTTATTGCAGGCATGTTCGGTCCCTAAGTTAAAACCGAACAATTTAGTCGTTGACCTGCATGGGCCACCACAAAAACCATGTCACGCCCCAGTCCCAAAATACCGAGGGACTGAATGCGTGGCAATGGCCAGCAGCACGCACCGATGGACAACCCAATTTAATAGATCCATCAGGGCATGCTTAAGCTGTAGTCTAACAATAAATAGATCCAACAGTACAAGTCACAGTCTATACTAATCTCATCCACAACAGATAATCACAGATTATATGCCAGAAATAATGCAATAGAATAAATAAGCAATCTCAAAAGTGTCTCGGGGAACAACCCGAGAATATGTCTGGTACATCAATGCAAATAGACAGAAAATAAATCAACTGGAAATAGAAATATTTGAGTATGTAGAGCCAATACTCAGGAGAAGTCTTCAGCCATGATCTCGTCCTCGGTTCCTGGTTCTGCTCCGAGAAGTGCTCATGTTCCGTACACCTCGGGGTAGATCTCTTCGGCTATACCTGGGGACATAGTCCATTCCAGGTCCTCAGGGGACATAACAAGGTACAGAAAATACAAGTCAAAATAAATGCAGTGCAGCAATAAATAAAACAGTAGGGTAAACTATATAACCAGCTAAGTGATATGCAAGTGAGAGTTTTAGTCATACTCAGGCTGAGACTACTACAGGATCAGTGTCGGAGAAACCCATAGCAGTATTTTCTCGAAGGGCCAAAACTTGTGCCAAAGCTCTGTACCAGAGACTAAGTCACCTCCAGATAACATTATTTATATTATAATCAGCCTTGATATGGTAATACTCTCCCCACCCCATGTAATCTCACGGCACAGTTCCATAATATCTCAGGTACAAGTCACGCAAGATCAACTAATGCAATAAGTCAGAATAGGTTCCAAGCAAGTAAACTGTAATGTCATGAATATGCATCCTATACGGAATCACCATGAATGTCTCAGGAAGATTCTGTCCCATGAATAGTGTCATGTGTCCTGGGTATAATGTACTTGATAATGCAAGTACGAGAATGTAAAGGGTCGCAAATGTCCATCTCTAGATGACGTTGCCCAACTCCGCGTACAGGGTTGGCACCCGACTATTGATCGGACGCTAAGAAAGTCACACGGCCCTAGGTTAAGCATGAACCACAATATATATATATATATAAGCAAAGAAAATAAGTAACAAAGACTGCAAGTTTTGGCAAGGTACACTTGCCTGTGGTTCTGGCTCCAACTGTAGCTCTGGCAGCAGTGGAATTTATAGGCAGTACTCCGGTTGCTGCAATAAATATTACCATCAGATCCAGAAAATATCAATAAGCTAGAAACGCCTGTCCTTGAGTCCAATTTGGAGACAAGGGCAAAAATGACAATTTTGGGTCAAAACGGGGTCCGCATGTGGGCCCGCTTTGCACCGAAAAATATGTCAGGGACAAAGGTCTCCAAATCTGTCCAACTTAGTGTCAACAGGTCAGGAACGATGATACGAACCCAACGGAACTTCCAGAATTGGATTCCGATGAGCCGATCACAAAATCGCCTGTCGAGTGGAGCCTGTGGGGCCCACGACACACGATTCTGTCAACGTTCTCAGAATCGAACCAAACTTGGGTCACAGGACCAGCGTATCGCTACGAGTCCGATGGCGCAAGTTTCGTTTCGATCCGACGTGTGTACACAAAGTTATGACGCGTTCCAGAAAGGGCGGATACGGGACGGTGTCCGCGGATACGCGTTGATTTCGGTGTGCACGCATATCCAAATCAACTTCTGCAAAATTCCGCACGTTCGTATCAACGACGCGCACGTATCGGTGAAGACCGCATGCGACCAAGTCGTCCCGTTTGGCGGGACGTACCCAGTTCCGGGGTGAATCAGGGCGTTATTTTTCCTGTTTTTGGATCGCGGTTAGCGATCGCCACAGGACGCGATGCCCCGAACGGGTTGCACGGGCACCGAGAGGGTCATGCAGGGTCCGCTATGCAACTGACGAAATCGAAAACAGAGCTACGAGGAGAGAGAAAAGAGTACCTGAACAGGGCTCGAGAAACTGTGTTTTCTCGTGTCCGCGTGTCGAGTCTCTGTGTCCTGGACGTGTCCTGACTAGGGCACAGGCTCCCTGTGTCGTGTCCGCGTCCACGGCGCTCTAGGGCTGCCGGATATTGGCCGGGTGGCTCGCCGAGGGGTTGGGTGGAGCTGCGGGCGGTCGGGGGCAGCGTCGGGGAGACGCACAGCCGGTCGGGCTCGGCTCGGGTCTTCCGGCGACTGGTCGGAGCGGGTCGGCTGGGAAAGAGGGAGGTAGAGGAGCAGCCGGCGGCTGAGCCTAGGGCGGAGGGCGGACGAATGGGGCTGGGAAAGAGGAGGAGGAGGTCGCCGGACTTGGGGGTGGCCGGAGTCGGTCGGCGGGGGTCTAGGGTTCATATGGGGAGGAGATGAGGGAGAAGGACGGGAATTTATAGGGGTGAGGCAAGCGGGGGTGGCGCTGGGTCGTGGCGGAGAAGGCGGAGCCACGGGGGGGTCGTGGGGTGAGCGATCATGCGACGTGGCCGGAGCCGCCGCCGGAAATCGCGGGCTCAGGAGCGTGGGGAGGAAGAGGGGTTTCCGGGTCGGGTCGGGCGGTGGGTTCGGGTCTGGCCGACCCGCCCGACCCACTAGGCCTGGGGCTGGGCTGGGCTGGCTCGGTTGGGCTGGGCCCGGTTGGGCTTGGTTTTTAAATAAAAATATAAAAAAATAATAAAAAATAGTTTTTAGGTGATTTAAAATATGTCCGGGGCCCAATAAATTTCCAGAAAATTATCCTAAGTCCAGTTTTTTATTTTACACCCAAAAATATTATTTTCATAATATTTTAATATAATTTATTATCATTTAAAAATTATTTAATAATTAGAATCCTGATTTTAATTACAAAAAATTCCCAGAAAATTATGAAAATCCAAATTTAAAAATTCTTGAAAAATCAGGGGGTTTACACTCACAGTACATGAATTAACACATTAATCTAGTGCACCAATTGCACTTGAATACAAGAAATGTATATACTCTAATACTGCCTCCTTACTGCAATACATTCACTTGCTCACTGCTGTATACCCCCCTAATTGCGTTCACCTACTTGTTGTCACTGCCTTCCTAATACATCTTGCTGCAGGCCATCAATTGTTGCCAAAACCTGAACACTTGCCCCAAGTCTAACTGGAACTTCATTAGACAGTTCAAAACTAATCACAATATAATACTAGTACATAACCCCCACTCCATGCACCTAGGTATTACTTACAAGCCTAAACACAGACATAAACGCACTTGGCACTATATCTCACACCTACTAACACTAGTTCACTGGCATCATGGAACACACACACACACACTCAACTGAACCTACACATTGGATGCCAACCTATATATTCTCAACTGATACACCCTTTGATATACTTAACTTCATCTTCTTCACTCCATGGATTTGAACTCCTTATTAGATGTGTATCCAGTTACACAAGCAACTGGAGTTGCTGCCCACGACTCTGTAACCTTTGTAGTATAGGTTCGAACCCGCAACCTCTTGGGTAATATGTATCGGTTCTAACCACTAGACTAGACGTTATTTGCATTATATATATATATATATATATATATATATATATATATATATATATATATAATGTATTTATTTAAAATCATGTAACTAATTTGGTTTATATTTGTTAAAATATTAAATAATCAATTTAGTTTGGGATATCTGATTATAGATGATGCGAGAGTGGAGACTATCATGATTTGCAAACTTATTTTGGATATGAATAATAAAATATATCTAAGGAACCATGCAATTTCTTACATGTTATTCTGTTCTTTTGAAACTTTCAAAACTTTGAGGGCTTATATGACAAACTCGGTTTTTCAAACTCTTAAAATTCTCCAACCGTTGCGTACCAACGTTAAGAAACCGTTCGTGTCCCAAATATAACTGTCTCTTCCCCGCCATTCTTCTCTTTCATTTTTCTTCACTCTTATTCTTCTTCTTCTTCAACTCTCTCTCTCTCCTCTCTCTCTCTCACACACACACACACACATTGTGGCTTCTCCTCCTCCCTCCCACTCCCACCCTTGGCCGGCACCGGCCAGGGGTCCACCCATCACCAAAATCACTCCATTGTCGATACTCTATGGACGTGTTCGACCCGTCCGAACCCGTCCCGAGCCTTTCGGAACTCATGGAAGACGAAGAACTCCGAAGAATACTCGACTCCATCGATTCCGACGAACCCGACCAAAACCCGGCCGACCCTCTCCTCCCTCTGCCCCCGCCTACTTGCGAGGAACCATCCCTACAACTACCCGAAGCACTTCACGAGGAGTTCGGTCATGGATTCGACGACCCGGCCGACTCCGGCCGTCCTTTGGATTGCGGTGGGTGCATTTTGTTGAGAGAAGTTGTCCATAGCAATGGTATGTGTGTATCTTTTCAATGTACTTACATAGTTTTGGTTTATCAGTAATTTGTTATTGACTAGAATTACGTGATTTTTTTTTTTTTTGGTTTTAGGATTGCAGAACCTGAAGCTTGCTATCCATGGAGGGCTCAATGTGTTCTACCATGCAACGATCGAGAGCTCTTACAATGTCGATGGGGTACTCCAAGCCATGGAACCATCATATATTGAGTACGACTCTCATTACATTAATTATGACAAATTTATGATCTTTGATTGAAGAAATCAACATTTGGACCTGGGAATCAGAGACATACACTCTGACAATCCGTGCCGTATAAGACACATAGACTCCAAAATATACTAAGACACGTCAAAAATCAGTCGTGCTCATGATGTCATATATATTTGCGTCCGAACAACATAGATTTGAAGATAAAGGGAAGACAGGAAAAAATACTAGTCACATGTATAGTAACAGTGAAGAGAGTATTAATTCCGAACCAAGAAAAGAAATTGCTGAACCAACATGACCAAAACTTAAATTTTGTAAACCATAAAAAAAAAAAGAAGAAGACCAAAATCAAAGTAATTGGAACATGGCCATTACATGACAAGTTTTCAGAAAATTCTTAAGTATTTTTTTAGTAACATTTTAATGGGTTTTTTTTAACTGTCTCGATAAAAGTTATAAAATTTGCATTTGGGTTTCCATAATCAACCTAATTAGTATTTGGATCTTGGGCCAACGGTTAACTCGACTGACTGGATTATGTTGTTGTAAGAATCCTTGTACTCATAGTAGATGTACATACTACTATAATTTCATTTCTTTTGTGTACAGGTGACTCTTTCATCATCGATCTATGTACATCGTTGATCCAATATCTAAATCATAATTATGTCTATTATGGGAATCCAAAAATAAATTTTACAACTGTTTTGAGACCCAAAGTCTAAAACTCCCCTGAAAAAAAACCAACTATAACAGTTGTTTGTATATGCAATAATTGTTGGAAATTTTTTTTGTTGTCTTTTATTATTGAAAATTTCAGAATATAAAAAATAAAATTAGATGTTACCGGCCTCTGGGAAAGTCGTGCACGAAGCACTGCCCTAAGAGTTTATTCGGGATCTGTGTGCAGACGTACCCGAAGCTCCTAGTGGTAAAACCCCCGCACTACCGGTATCTCGTTGCCGCACACGACTTGGAGAGAACGACCAGAACTTAGCTCTGCCCAGAGCTCGGAGACAACGGAAATTGAATAGAATATTGACAGAGGTTTGGAGTACGAAATCTTTTCCAATGGTTTCTCAAAGAAATCAGCACAAATATATAATACAAAATTGTAACGGTCTGAATTAATTCTCATATTAATTCAGACGTTACACAATATTAAAATAGTGAATCTGGACACAAAACCGGTTCAGAATCATTTTGTAACGTTCAGAAATTAATTTTCTAACGTTAGGAAAAATAAATGAAAGAAAGAGAAACGGAGCAAAAAGATTTTTAGGGTCCCAGCCCGAACCCGAAGAGGAAATCGGATCGGCATTCGGCGCCCGCAGATGTGGGCGCGTACCCGCACCCGTTACGCGCGCCGAACCGAACCGAGCCGAGCCGGGCCGGGCGGCGGCGGCGGCGCGCGCGTGTGGCCCAAGGGGTTCCCCACACAACAACTTAATAGAGCAAAGGAAGGAAACTAATATATGTACATAGGAAGGCTTTGGTGCACCCGATGTGGGACTAAAGAAAGAAAGAGGGACTTGAGCTTTTGCAAGAAAAGCAAAACCAAAGCAAAAACAAAACCAACAATCCCCCCCCCCAAAAGGTCAAGTTCCGAAACAGAGATAAGAGTGAAGTAAATAGAGAGAGAGAGAGCATCTGGGCAGTAAAATACTATGCATAGATGAGATGGACTACAGCCTTGAATCTCACGTAGTGACTATTGCCTTAATCTGAAGAAGTGCTTGATGGACTATGCCTTGAATCAGACTTCTTAAACCAGATTTAGAAAATAGCACACATAGTACGCTAGAGGTCCTTGATCTATCGGGTGGCGCTTTTAAATGGCCATGCGCACTTTCTACATTCATGAGAGTTGTCTGGGATCGCCCTGTCCCATAGTCGCGGCCTTCACGACCTCTCATATAGGTAAGTCCTTAATGGTTGGTGATATGAATCAACCTAGCATTACAGCTTGGACCTATTAAGAGTTTAAACTCATCCTAACCATATCACACAGGAACACTGTCACCATAGGGATGGGGAATCATTGTACACATGTACAGCCGCTTGGGCTTTATTTTAATGAGACTTTTAATCTCGAGTCAGTGTTCCATAAAGTCACCTAAGTTCAGCTTGTTTCTACCCATTGAACCGGCTTCTTGGGATCTCCAGTCAGACTCGGTTGGGTTGCCACTGCTGGTGACTAACTTATGGGCTTAACCCCATCCCCCTCGATGATTCTAGGATCAAAGTCCTAGACAGACCCTTCGTCAAGTGATCTGCAAGGTTCTTTTCTGACTTTATATAGTCAAGAACCACATATTTGCCTAGTAGGCTTTTGATTAACTTGAAGCGCAGCTGCAGGTGCCTGTTCATCTTAGCATTCACAGAATCATGCTTTAGTAGTTCAATAACAGATTTATTATCACAATTTATAAAAATTGCAGGAACAGGACTAAGAGAAACAGGTATATGCATAATAAGATTTTTAAACCATTCAGCTTCTGTACTAGTTGTATCTAAAGCTATCATTTCAGAGTCCATTGTACTCCTAGCTATGATAGTTTGCTTACAAGAGCTCCAGGAGATCGCAGATCCTCCTAGAGTAAATACATATCCAGTAGTAGATTTTATATCATGTGAGTTGGTTACCCAGTTTGCATCTGAATAACCTTCTATGATATCAGGGTGCCTAGTAAAATGAAGTTTGTAATCTAGGGTGCCCTTGAGATATCTAAATACCCTATCCAAGGCAGTCCAATGTGACTGATTTGGGTTACTGGTATATCTGCTTAGTCTCCCAATAGCAAATGCAATATCAGGTCTTGGGAATAAGATCTAAGGTCATCATTCTTTTAATAGAATCTAGGTTCACATGACCTAGTCTGCCATGCCAAACATTTGAAGATTCTATATTAGAGACAATGAGAGAACAATCAGAATTTTATTCATTGTACTTAAAATAAAAAAACCGTCTTTTACAAAGCCTTTTCCAATAAAAGAGTCAAGCTTAGAAAAAACTACGTTATTAGCCTCCATTACAATTTTGTATCCTGAGGCTACAAGAAGGGATCCACTAACTAGGTTTCTCCTGACAGACGGCACATGAAGAACATCATGAAGAGTTAAGATTTTTTCTGATGTCATCTTCAGGTTAACTTTTTCTCTTCCAATAATTTGTGCCGTTGAGCCATCTCCTAGGGTCACACCTCCTCCACTTGATTCCTGAAGGAACTCGAAGAACCTTTGTGAAGCATGTTCGCTTCTGGTCTAACTGAGTCCTTTCCTTTGTAGAAGGTCTGGACAGCTTCCTTCTTCCTATGGTAGCAGTTGGTGGCCATATGGTTTGTTTTACCACACACAAAACAAAACCTCTTCTGATCCTGAGTCTGACTGAAGTTCCTAGGTATTTGGTTTTGTTGATGATGGTTGTGGTGGTTAGACTGAAAGTTTTTCTTCTTCTTGAAGAGATTCTTTTTGGGTTTATAAGGAAAATTAGACTTGGGTTTTTCTTGGCCTTCTACAAGGTTTACCTTAGCTTTAGATTCAGTCTTAGGCTTAGACCTCAATCTAATTTGTTCTTCGGTTCTAATTTTCTTTAGGACTTGATTGTAAGTAAGGTCTCCTTGTGTATGGATAAGATCCTTAGCCATATCAGACCAAGAGGGAGGTAGCTTGTCTATTAGGCATGCTATTTTATGTTCATTAGAGAAAGATGTCCCTTTGGCTTGAATATGTCTAAGGTATTCTTGGAATTCATGGAGCTGGTCATTCATTGGTTTGTCATCTACCATGAAATACCTATTAAAGGTTGAAGAATTAAACCTTTCTATTCCGGCATCATCACAGCCGTATTCATCTTCCAAGGCTTTCCAGAGTTCTTTAGCGCTCTTGTATTCAAAAAATATATCATACAAGGATTCAGATAATGCGCTTAGAATTCTATGAAAACAATGAAAGTCTATCTCTTTAGGGGTTTTAGGTTTCGATGAGGTGGACACTGCTACGTCAGACTCAGTATCATCAGAATCGTTTGTGATAGGTGTGGACCCATCAATGGCAGAAATAAGACCTAAGGTCGTGAGCCAAAATTTCATTTGGCTCTGCCATCTCTTGAAATATGAACCATCAAACTTAGCAGGTTTTGCAGTAGATGATTCCTCCTTTCCAATCATGATTGCAGTCTGAAAAATATAAATTTATTTAATAACAATGTCCAAGATAATAGTTTAGGTGGTCTTTGCTAATCAATATTAAAATCTTTAGTTTTTCAAGTGTTGATCAACTCAGGTTAGCTGTAGGGGCCGGTTCCCAGCTAGCGGTGGTCCGAAGACTCTTAAATACCGTGTCGCTTAGGGTTATTTACACCCGGTTGACAGAAGGACCCTTTCGGCTTGTGCCCGAGTTTGTCTCGACTTTGAAACTTTAGATTTGAAGATTTTATTTGCAATTTCCTTTTACTAAACTATTTTCTTTTGGTCCTAGATTGCTTTCAAAAGCTAAGTGATTAAAAATTGCAATTGACAAAATTATGAAATGTGCTAACAAATTGCTAGAAGAAATCAACTTGTTAAATTGTAACAGTAACAAATATGTTGGCAAAATGTGTTAACAATCTAGCTAGAAGAAAACAATTCCAACAGTTATTTTGCTAGATTTAAATTCTAACAGTTAATTTGAAAACGTCTTTCTAACAGTTATTGAGTTAAATTCTAATAGTTATTTTGAATTTAATTCTAACCGTAATTGAATTAAATTCTAATAGTTATTTTGTGTGTGGAATGTGTTTCCCACAACTAGTCAGACTATATTCTGACAATTTGATGAAATCCGAGTTCAAATGTTTTTAAGAAATATATTAACAGTAATTATTGTGAACATGAATTTCTAGAATAATAAGTGCTATAGAAACAGTATTAAAAAAAAAATTTGTAGAAGATTTATACTGTTAATTTGAATTTGCTACTTGAAGAAACTGTGAACAATTG
Source organism: Iris macrosiphon (assembly GCA_036927795.1). Classification (NCBI taxonomy): domain Eukaryota; kingdom Viridiplantae; phylum Streptophyta; class Magnoliopsida; order Asparagales; family Iridaceae; genus Iris; species Iris macrosiphon. The sequence continues at coordinate 178,016,067 of JAYESA010000002.1, read as the reverse complement.
CTATAGAAACGAACTGTGAGCAATTGCTATAGAAACAAAATCAACTTATTTAATTTGTAGAAATTTAATTTGCTACAGTAACCAAGAAATTGTTAGAAGTTTTCTAACAATACTTTAAGCAAAATTGCTTCAATGGAAAAGTAAGCAAAATTGAAACAGTAAATCAATTCAAACAAAATTGAAACAGTAAGTTAACAAAATTGCTTCAGCAGTTAAGTGATTATAGTAACAGTAAATGAATTGTAACAAAATTCTATAGCAGTAACTATATAGAATATTTGCTGTTCTAAACTATATAGCAGTAACAAAACTATATAGCAGTAACTATATAGAAGGTTCTAACTATACAGCAGGTTCTAACAAAATCAAGGTTCTAACTATACAGCAACTATATAGAAGGTTCTAACTATATAGCAGTAACTATACAGCAGGTTAAAATTCAATAATAGAAATTTTCTAACAGCAAGAAAATTTTCTAAACTATATAGCAGTACTATATTGTTAAAATTCAACAGCAAGAATTTTCTAACAGTAACTATATATAATTTTTGCTAAACAATATAGATAGTTTTCTGTATTCTAACTATACAGCAGGTTGTAAACAATTTGAATATAGAAATTGTAAGAAAACTATTTAAACTATTCTAACAGTAAACAATAGTTAGAAAAATTGGTTATAACACAAATAAACTCTTAGATTGTTAGAAATTTTTTTTGTTGTCTTTTATTATTGAAAATTTCAGAATATAAAAAATAAAATTAGATGTTACCGACCTCTGGGGAAGTCGTGCACGAAGCACTGCCCTAAGAGTTTATTCGGGATCTGTGTGCAGACGTACCCGAAGCTCCTAGTGGTAAAACCCCCGCACTACCGGTATCTCGTTGCCGCACACGACTTGGAGAGAACGACCAGAACTTAGCTCTGCCCAGAGCTCGGAGACAACGGAAATTGAATAGAATATTGACAGAGGTTTGGAGTACGAAATCTTTTCCCATGGTTTCTCAAAGAAATCAGCACAAATATATAATACAAAATTGTAACGGTCTGAATTAATTCTCATATTAATTCAGACGTTACACAATATTAAAATAGTGAATCTGGACACAAAACCGGTTCAGAATCATTTTGTAACGTTCAGAAATTAATTTTCTAACGTTAGGAAAAATAAATGAAAGAAAGAGAAACGGAGCAAAAAGATTTTTAGGGTCCCAGCCCGAACCCGAAGAGGAAATCGGATCGGCATTCGGCGCCCGCAGATGTGGGCGCGTACCCGCACCCGTTACGCGAACCGAACCGGGCGGCGGCGGCGGCGCGCGCGTGTGGCCCAAGGGGTTCCCCACACAACAACTTAATAGAGCAAAGGAAGGAAACTAATATATGTACATAGGAAGGCTTTGGTGCACCCGATGTGGGACTAAAGAAAGAAAGAGGGACTTGAGCTTTTGCAAGAAAAGCAAAACCAAAGCAAAAACAAAACCAACAATAATCACTTGTGTTCAAGACAGCTCACCTATCATGTCCTGATCTCTCAATTCATTTATGTGCAGTTTGAGTGACAAGAGCTACCAACAGGTGAAAGAGTTCCTGATCGACTACAGTCTACTGCGAGCCCACGATCGATACGTCCTCGTCCAGGACTCAGTGTCCAGCTTCTATGACGCCCTGTGTGTGAGAATGAACTTTGATGCCGCAAGCACGGAGAGTGATGAACCACCATTGCTCGAAAGTGGTAATTATGTTTCTTTTTCTTCCATGACTACATTGGTACTTAGGGATGGTTAATCTTGGCTTATTAAAGGTTTTTTTTTTCCTTCCTTATTTGATAATTTGATAATAGGGTTATGTCAATCCCGGCCAGCAGTGGACGATGGTACGAGTAGAACTCCGAAGACTGGAATTGCAGCACAGGTACTTCATTAGTAGCGGTACCATTCATATGAGTACTGGGATCAACGGTATTGACGGTATTGGCAGTTTTTGATCGGAATATTAATTTGTTCGGTATCTGAAAGCAAATAATTATTAATAAATTATTAACATTTTAGAAAATATATTTTATACATTTAAATATAATTTTAACTATTTCTAGTATTGTTTCGTAGTAGGGCTATTTGTTAGATTAGATATATTGATATTACCCCCTTGTTAGATCAAAAGTTGAGTTTATCTTACTGAAAGTGTCGTTAAAAACGTATTAACGACATTTTCAAAACTTTTAACGACACTTTGAAAACTTTTAACGACACTTTCAGGAGGGTAAATTCAACTTTTGATCTAACATGGGGTAATATCAATATACCTAATCTAACAGGAAAAAAAATCAAATAGCCCTTCTTAGTATCACCCTTTCCGATTGGTTTACATGCGATAGATAAATTTTCTTCTTTTGTATTCTTTTACAACCTTATTATGCTTCTACAGCCTTGCTAATTTGTCTTTTTCGTTCAATTTTTTTTTTTGAATTGACCGAAAAAGAGACTCTCAATGTCGGTATCGGTCGGTATCAGATATCGGATCGGAACATGTCAAATGATATCGGCATCGGCCGTTCAGAATGGTCTCGGCCGATACTACAAACTATGGTTTTAACTAAGTAAATTTGAAAGCGAGCTCCACATAGAATAGTTTGAAGTATTTCAGTTAATAAGAATAAGAAGAAATATCCAACCTTGGTAGATCATATAGATATTTAATGAAAGAGTTATGGGAAATATATATGCGAGAGTGATAGGAAAATATATATACAAGAGTGTCACGTCCCAGTCCCAAAATACGTAGGACTAGGAATACGTAACACGTCCAGTCGTATGTATACGAACTCCAATATATGGAAATCATATACACACGTACGCTGTATATGAATATGCAATCCATCAGTGGTAATATAATGTCATAACAAGTCACACAACATCTGTCTCATCCACAGCACAAATAATCAGTAGGAATAAAAGCTGAATAACAACTGGATATCCCAAAATGAGTATCGAGTCTGATTGTCGGGTGGAAACAAATCCACTACAAAACGACTATCCTGAAGTAGCAAAATATCTCTAAACAACGTCAATAAATCACAGATACTCTGAGGGTGAGATCTCCTCAGTCAGGTACGTAGAGTCAGGTCTAGATCCGTACTCCTATGGGTGTCACGTCCCGGACCCGCCCGGGCCGCCGCTCCGCCCTGCCCCGCCCCGTGCGGCCGGGATTAGCGCAACCGGGCACGTATCACCGTGCCTCGGCGCGCCGGACGCGAATCACCGCGCCCGTCCCGCGGGTGCGAGGGAGGAAGGGAGCCAAGCGAATGGCCCGTTCGAGCTTTCGGGGGACGTGATGCCGCACGGGCCTGGGGTTGCGCCCGTGCAAGGCCATATCGTTTAAGTTGATAATTGGCTATCATCGCATCAATCGAGTTAGCAGCGGAAAGGGACTTGTTGCAATGCAATGCATTAGCCAACTGAGTGTTCGGGACAATCGAGGCAACTTGGGTTTCCTTTAGAAAAGGCACACGTTCGTTCCATACATTATGCCCCCTTATACGATAGCATTCTCGGGGCAACAATCGAAACCAGGATTCCGGGTCTTCGGGACTGTGGCACGCCTATCGCTTCCTCGGACGATCCAGTACCTGCACAAGCAAGTAAACTGTTGGGGGGTCAGCACTTTTATAAGTACTGGTGAGATAAAACAACTGAACAGAAACAAGCATTCACTCAAACAGGCACTAAGTAATCATGTTATAAAACATTACATTACTAGTGATCTTTCTAGTTTTACCTAGGTTCGTTTCATGCAGTTCTAGCAGAGTCAGATTACTTGTTTAGAAACATGTTTGGAAACAGAGTTTCATATACTAAGCAGGCAAGCAATCCGTTCATGTTCCAGGGTGTGCGCAGCGTGTCTCGTGCGACTCGAGGGTCAGATGCAAAGCTAGACACACAATGCACATTCTTAGGGGCAGTCCTCTATCCAAGCCAACACAATGACTTAGCTATATGAATGGCGGTCCCCGAGTATTCAGGATCGGCAGCTGGGGGAACAGCATACCAATGACTCTTTCATCTGATGCTAGTGGCAGCTGTGACTCATGGTTGCTTTCCACTATCTCTGTAGCAGCCGTGACACATGCAGTTCAGCTCTGCACCAAAAGCCATTGTCCGACCGCGTGCGAATGCATGGAACACTATCAAATAAACTCTTAGTATGCAGACGAGACGAACCATCTATAACGCAAATCCTTGTTGCGGGGCAAATCCGACTTATCACTTGAACACATTCAGGCACAGTATGGTTCTCTCGAAGCATAGACGATAGTGAACATGTTCATGCACTCTAAGCAAGCGATCTGGATTCTCATTTAGCAGACTTATTATTTCAAAGACCAGCTAGGTGAGTTCTTTCATTAACATGCCAGGCAGGTTCTATCATTCTCTTAAGAAAACATTGCAAGCAAAAACTCAGGTTATTATTAAGGCGTGCAAGAATCAGAGAATGAAGTTCTGCCCACTCACCTTGATACATAACGCCGGCGCGGAGCGGGGCGTTACATACTTACCCACCAACAAAAAGTTTCGTCCTCGAAACTTCAAGGATAAACTTCTCGATATCCCGAGTAGCGATAGTGCCGTCCCTCGCCGTACTCAACCGAAACAATCAAGCAATTCAAGTTCAGGAAACATTTTGCACTTTGAGAATATCTATGGACTTATTGTATGGAACGCACTTTGCAAAACCATATCGATTTCAGAGTCATAGCCAGAAGATCGATTCTGCTCTGATACCATTCTGTCACGCCCCGGACCCGCCCGGGCCGCCGCTCCGCCCTGCCCCGCCCCGTGCGGCCGGGATTAGCGCAACCGGGCACGTATCACCGTGCCTCGGCGCGCCGGACGCGAATCACCGCGCCCGTCCCGCGGGTGCGAGGGAGGAAGGGAGCCAAGCGAATGGCCCGTTCGAGCTTTCGGGGGACGTGATGCCGCACGGGCCTGGGGTTGCGCCCGTGCAAGGCCATATCGTTTAAGTTGATAATTGGCTATCATCGCATCAATCGAGTTAGCAGCGGAAAGGGACTTGTTGCAATGCAATGCATTAGCCAACTGAGTGTTCGGGACAATCGAGGCAACTTGGGTTTCCTTTAGAAAAGGCACACGTTCGTTCCATACATTATGCCCCCTTATACGATAGCATTCTCGGGGCAACAATCGAAACCAGGATTCCGGGTCTTCGGGACTGTGGCACGCCTATCGCTTCCTCGGACGATCCAGTACCTGCACAAGCAAGTAAACTGTTGGGGGGTCAGCACTTTTATAAGTACTGGTGAGATAAAACAATTGAACAGAAACAAGCATTCACTCAAACAGGCACTAAGTAATCATGTTATAAAACATTATATTACTAGTGATCTTTCTAGTTTTACCTAGGTTCGTTTCATGCAGTTCTAGCAGAGTCAGATTACTTGTTTAGAAACATGTTTGGAAACAGAGTTTCATATACTAAGCAGGCAAGCAATCCGTTCATGTTCCAGGGTGTGCGCAGCGTGTCTCGTGCGACTCGAGGGTCAGATGCAAAGCTAGACACACAATGCACATTCTTAGGGGCAGTCCTCTATCCAAGCCAACACAATGACTTAGCTATATGAATGGCGGTCCCCGAGTATTCAGGATCGGCAGCTGGGGGAACAGCATACCAATGACTCTTTCATCTGATGCTAGTGGCAGCTGTGACTCATGGTTGCTTTCCACTATCTCTGTAGCAGCCGTGACACATACAATTCAGCTCTGCACCAAAAGCCATTGTCCGACCGCGTGCGAATGCATGGAACACTATCAAATAAACTCTTAGTATGCAGACGAGACGAACCATCTATAACGCAAATCCTTGTTGCGGGGCAAATCCGACTTATCACTTGAACACATTCAGGCACAGTATGGTTCTCTCGAAGCATAGACGATAGTGAACATGTTCATGCACTCTAAGCAAGCGATCTGGATTCTCGTTTAGCAGACTTATTGTTTCAAAGACCAGCTAGGTGAGTTCTTTCATTAACATGCCAGGCAGGTTCTATCATTCTCTTAAGAAAACATTGCAAGCAAAAACTCAGGTTATTATTAAGGCGTGCAAGAATCAGAGAACGAAGTTCTGCCCACTCACCTTGATACATAACGCCGGCGCGGAGCGGGGCGTTACAATGGGTACTCCTGCTCGTCCATATTTGGAAAGGAACCAGGTCCTCAGAGGGACGTAACAAAATACATACAAACATGCCAATAAACTACTGAAATAAAAACATCTACTGGGTCGCCTAACGTGGGCTATCTGGCCAAATAATGAGATTGGCATAATTTTCTTAGAAAATCAGGGGCCTAAAAGCATGTCGTCTTTTTAACGGCAGAGGCCGCTAGTAATATATAGTGGTCATCATCACCCGTTTCTCCGGTGGAGAATCCGGACGTACAGGAGAAAAGTGCATAGGAGCCCAAACGCTTTACTTATTGTTCTTCCCACCCCATGCTCTAAGCATGCCATATCCATGACACGATACAACCTCTGAATAACTGCCAGGTCTACTAGCATACAAAGTTTCTATTAGCAGTCATCCCTAACGCACGGCTCTTACGTACAGGTGGCCAACCCAATACGTAGTCCGGATCTATATGAGACTCACAACTCGTGTAAAAACTTGTGTCACAGTCCAAATAATACTCCATAATACTGGGGTGGTTCATGAACAAGGTCCAATGCAAATACATAAATAAAACAGAATCATGCATCATTTGGAATATAAATAATAGTACTATGGCAAGGTATACTTGCCGAGCAATATTCCGTATAGTACAAGCATTCACAACCGTGTAAGTTGAAGGAGTGAGAGTTTATGGTTATATATAGAGAATAGGAGGCGGTGGAGAAAACTTAGTGTTGAAGAAAACCAAAAACTATTGCCGATGCTGTTTTCTTTCTTTTCATTGATTTTGGTTTCGGTTGGGAGTGTTTAGTAATATTAGTGTTAAGAGTGGTGGAATGAGGTGCTTACACGTGTGGAAAACAAAGCAAAATTGGGTTTTGCTTCTGCTGCTGATATTTTCTTCTCCTAATGGTTTGGGTTTGGGTTTTACGCGCGGTGAAAAAGAAGAGTTTACGTGGGGTAAAAATAGGCGGTGGTTTGCTACTGCTGCTGCTGCTGCGGTTTACGCGCGGAGGAGTATACGCGGTGTGGGAGCGGTTTGCTGTTGATATTTTACGCGGGGTGAGCTGCTGCTACTTTCTTAATTTACGCGCGGGTTTGGGTCTGATAGGAATTTCTATTTTCTATTCTTTTCTTTTTCTTATTAATAAAATCTATTTCTTCTATTTAGCTTATTAATACTATAATGAATATAATAAAAATACGGTTTTCAGAATTAGGGGTTTTACAAAGAGTGATAGAGATCTTTACTCGTCTAAACTAGAGTCAAAATTGGAACTCTACCCAAATTTATAGTGAGACAATTCGGGTCTGAGGGTTGTTACGGATCAACGAAACGTAGATCTAGTTTTTGAGTTGGAGGGAGATAATAGGCTGGCTGACTTGTGAAACCCATTGTTGTTGGAGTGTAACTTGATAGTAGGTACTAATGGGAGTTTCATTGATTTTCAATAGTATGAGCTTGTGGAGAGGCGACCATTAGGTCGCCCACGGATCAATTTAGCCATTAGCAGATTGAAGAGAGCTCTAACAGGTCTTGGAGGACCGAACCCACTTATGTGAAAAAATACGGGATGACTTGTGACTAGGGATGAAAGGCCAACCAAGATCAGATATAGCATTTTTCGCGAGAATAAATAGAAATATTCAATCTGGGTGGATCATATAGACATTTGATGAAAGAGTTGTATATATATATATATATATATATATATATATATATATATATATATATATATATATATATATATTGAAGAAGTTAAATTTTATTCAGGTCTCTCCCAGATGCTATAATTCAGTCCGAAGGCTTGCAACCAATCCAGTCCGAAGGTCTATATATACAATCTCTAGTCTGATGGTTCCATTCCAGTCCAAAGGCTACATTCCGGCCCCAGTCCGAAGACACCACCCCAGTCCGAAGACTACATTCCGGCCCGAAGACACCACCCCAGTCCGAAGACTACATTCCGGCCCGAAGACACCACCCCAGTCCGAAGACTACATTCCGACCCGAAGGCACACGTCTGAAGGCTCCATCAGGTCTGAAGGCCTCACGCAGACGTATTCGTACGGTACGGTACCGTATCGTGCCACACCAGTTCCGTACTAGCACCGCACTTGTACTTGCACCCACGTCGCATCCGCGCACCACCTAGGTCGCACCGTACCGTTCCCACCTCATACGGACCACACCTGCACTGCACCGACCTCCACCCCCACGTGTGTGTGTGTGTATATATATATATATATATATATATATATATATATATATATATATATATATATATATATGTTTCTAGAGTGATAGAACATTTTATTACCATTGTTGTTAATCGCTTTTTCATGTGTACATGAAACCGAATGTGGCTGGCTAATGGAGATATCAGAGGGAGAGGACTGCCGCTCTACATTTGAGCGACTTCGCTGATTATTTTCACCTCCCCGTAGTAGATGCTGCAAAGGAGTTGAAAATTTGTCCCACCGTCCTCAAGAAAGTCTGCCGCAAGTATGGGATGGCTCGATGGCCCCATCGAAAGGTCATTCTCAGCTTATCTCTCTCTCTCGCACGGACACAAGTGCACAAATTAACGGACACGGACACACCGAGTCTAAGCAGTATACTTTCTTTCTTATTTTTGGAATGTAACAGGTGAAGAGTATCGATAGGAAGATCTCGAAGTTGCAAGAAGAGTTGCTTGCTGGAGGTGGATATGGAGCTTTGAGTACGCAGGCCGAGATCGAGAAGCTGAGGGCTGAAAGAGCTCGATTATGCCGTGGCTTTTTATCATAAATTGAACATGTCAATGTAAAGGGAAAAACTCATTTTTCCTGCATCAAAGTTTTGCAGTGTTCAGTGCGTGTGTATTACTTTGTGAGGCAAAGGCTTCCAGGACTTTCATACATCAGATAAATGCTGAAAATTTTGATATTTGCGTATGTCATTAGTCATGTTTTTACTGTTAAATAAAAAAAAAAGTCATGTCCTATACACAATACCAACTTGGTGACAAAGTAGCGAAGATAGAAATTATTTTCTCATGATAGACACATTAATTTTCTATCTTATTCTTTGAAGATCAAATTCTTTCATTTTCGGTATATGCGTATGTTTATAGTCACTTGTATATGCTAGTAACGTGCACGTGTTCATTGCACGTATGTGAAAAAAATGTTAAAAAAATTTAAATATAAAATTATTATAAATATTGTCGTTCCTAGTAATCAAATTCAAGCAACAACAAAAAAAACACCTCCCACCTTAACCACTTGAGGTAGAATTGATATTAGGTAGTTAAATAATTAGTTATTTAAAAAAATAGTTAGTGGAGTATTTACATATGGCTTAGACGGCTCAATTTGAGCCGTTTTCAAGTCTCATTATAAGAATAAAGATGAGAAGCTAGAGTTTGAAAATAGTACATCTTAATTTATAAATTAGTAAATTTCATGCAGATCCAACCGCTATCTTTTCTTTTATTAAAATCTAAGGTTATAATATCTCATATATTTTATGTTTATTAAACGAATTTTTCTTATTTTGAAAATAATTACACAAAAATATAAAAAAATAAAAATATCATAAATGGTATACTGTAGTATACTGTCGATATACTGGCTGGACGACAGAGAGTACATATATAAAAAAATCGACATAAGTATACCGGTGGTATACCAGCCATGAGGCAAAATTTTCTAATTCAAAAAAATCAGGATATCCATTCTACGCACGGGTCCTAGCACGATTTTATGGCAATGCTAATAGGTATTCTACTGGTCTAAGGTAGTCTCACATAATAAAATGAAGCCATAAATAGAAGAATATAATAAATAAAACATGAACTAATCAATAATATTATTTTAGGAGAAAAAATTTAAATACCCACAAATCAGAAATACGAAAACCGAGAACGGATGTTAAACTCACTCTCCCTATATCTATTCACCTTGGTGATGAAGTACTTCACCTTTTTGATAGATAGGACTGTGCACAGTCAACTTGTCAGGCCTTTATATAAAAGGGTGAGGCCGCATGTCTCGCACCGGATATATGTAGATGATTTGCTTGTTTTTTTGGAGCCTACAATGGCAGGGATGGGGGCAGTATATAACATTATGGAGGAGTTTGGAAGGCTCACATGCTTGCAATTAAATCGAGAACAAAGTAAAGTGTATTTTAGCCTGTAAAAGAGGAGCAAGTTGATGCCCTTTGAGTAGCCAAAGGAGAGTTATCAGTTACATACTTGGGGGTCCCCTTGTCGATTAACTATGGCAGGGAATCAGAATGCCATAGCTTGGTGGAGTTCACTCAGCGTAAAGTAGAGGGATGGCAAGCCCAGAGTCTTGGAGGTAGAATTGAATTGGTACGCTTGATCATCTCTGTTATTATCATGTTCTGGTTGCAATCCATTCTCCTTCCAGTAACAACTATTCACATAGTGGAGAAAATTTGTGCTGATTTTATATGACGAGGTGGTATTCATGTCATTTTCTGGGAGATATTGTGCAGGCCACGAGAGGAGGGGGCGTGGATATTCGGTCAATTCAGTCTGTGCGCAAGGTTGCGGGCACGAAGCTAGTATGGAAACTCTTACGGAAAAGTCGTTGTGGGCCAGGTGGATGATAAGTCGATATCTTTAGGGAGCACAACTTCTGGGACTACAAATCGGCCAATAATGAATCGGTTAGTTTTAAAAGGATGCTCTCACCCAGACGAGATATCCAACGATTCATCACCAGACAGATTCGGGACGGGTCAAACACCAACCTATGGTTGGATCAATGGATCCAACATTGAAGGCTCTCAGAGCTAGTAGGCGTGCATGTGCACGATGCTGCCACCAGGCAGGATAGGGTCAGCACAATTGTGCAGAATGGAGTATGGCAGGTGGAGGCACACCCACACACGCGGTTCTTTGCTTCAGAGATTGGAGCGATGACTATTGACCCCAATCTTACCAATGACACTTGGATATGTGCGATATCAGGGATGGGTGCTTTGAGTTCTCGATGGTGTAAAACCAAATAAGAGTGGTGCATCAGAAGATGGACAATGCAGACATCATCTGGATGAAGGGCATTGTTAGGAAGATGTAGTATTGTCTCTATAAGCTGATGTTGAGGAGATTGCTAACGAAGAATTGGCTTGCTAGGTTTAGAATGCTGACAGGGGACCAACTATGTGTTCTATACGGACGGGATAACGAAGTTTTTTGACACTTATTCTTCACGAGTCCTATCACTTGGGAAGTTTGGCAAAGACAGATGGACCTTTTAGAATTATAATCGTCTTCTAACCGTGTCACGACCTGCACCCGGTGTAGGGGCATGAGCACGTGGGTACGTCCAACCTACGCCGCAGTATCAATGGTAGAACGTTGTCTAGGTCAACAATATAATCTAATCATATCACACAATAACATATATAAATATGTCAATAATATCTCAACTCCAAAGAGGAGGACAATATGATATCCAATGATAATCAATACTCAAACACAATAGGGTAGAGGAAGATAATGGCACGATAATAATAAAGAACAGAGAACTCAAAGTCACAACTAGAAATACTACAACCATAAACCAAGTCTAAGAGTCTATCAACACCATCAAGAGTCTAAACAACAACATCGACAAGTATAGTATCAATAATACATCCCAAAGTCTAAGTAAAAGTCGAAAATAAATTATGTACCAAAATACTAGATAGATATACTAAGATAACTAGTGTCATCGGCTAAACCTTCCGGTAATCACTCTTGAACTATAGGGTCCATGGCTGCTACTGCTACCTTATGTTGTTCATAGTGAGTCGAACACAAATCCTCCAAATAATCGTCTGAAAAATATATCCAGTCAGGATGGAACGAGAATAACCCAATAACAGTTCCAATTAATTGACAAAGACTATAAAACAGTAAATAGTAAATGTATACTAGATGGGAAAATAATATACTGATGTACGGGTAAATGGTAAAGAGAGACAGGCAATGTAAGCAATGTGAAATATGTAGTGTCCCGCTCCGTGTTGGCACTATGTACAAGAGATATCGGTTTGCTGACTAAAAAAAAAAACCTTCTTGGAGAGCTCCTTGTTGAACCAGAAGATGACTGATCTAGGTGAGTGGACAGAACTTCATTCTCTGATTCTTGCACGCCTTAATAATGAATTTGAGTTTTTACAATGCTTGTTTGCTTAAATAAGATAACAATCGTATGAGAATGATAGAACGAGAACCTACTTGCCTAACTAGAGAACTTCTATGCTTGTCTAAAGAGATAGAACCATTGCTATGCTAAGTTAAAGAATTGAATATTGCATGCTTAGTTACACATACACCGCTATCGAACGAACCGCTGCCATGCTAATAAACAAGAGTAAAATAATGTTAATATATTTTTATCGTATGCTAAAACAAGAGTATAACTGCATGCTTAGCTAAAAGAGATAGAAGAATCGTGCCATATTTTGCTTGTCATTGATGCTTGAATGATAGAACTATTTGAATAACTTGTATTATATGCTATTGAACCTATCAATTAATTGAAAGAAAGAAGATTGAATCTATCGATACGATTGAACCTATCGAATTGATTAAACTTATCGAACATATCGAATTCATTGGAAGAAGAGAATTGAGAGCTCTGGCTCTATCGCTTGATTGAATGTTTGCTTGTTCATGGACATGTGCCTCATATAGCCTTTATCTGATAGAATTGTATTCATGCATTGGTCTGACAACTTGTGCACAAGGTATCGGGTCTCTCGAGCGGTCCTGGGGCACTGGGAACCGTTCATCCTGGGAGAGACTAATCGAACACCCTGAGGCTTAAAATCCTCGCGATTAGGAGGGTGTGGCTTTTAGTGTAGTACTGAACCATGAGTCTTGGCTGCTATTTTGAGCTTATTTTAGTGGATAGCAACCATGTATCTCAGCAACTATTAGCCGATTCATCATTAGTGTTAAGAGATTGTACGTCCCAATTGCTAATCCCGAGGATCCACACTCGGGGGCCATCATATAGTTAGGGCGCATGCTAGGCTAGCCTTCTTGCATACCTAAGTGTTTGATGCAGAGACGGACATGAAAAGAGAACCTTGTTTATATATGCATATGTTGCTAACTTGTATGTCTGCTGCAGGGATAACCGTTCGGCAAGAAAAGAATCAATATATAAGTGATATGTTATTTTGCATATTGTCTTGCATCATACTTAGATTTGCATGCTTGCTTGAATAAGATGATCGCCTTGAATATTATAAAAAAAGATAGTCTACTAGATGCATGTTAGAGTCTTTAAAGAAATGAATATGGCTCACGAGATACGCTGCACACCAGAGATAGTAATTGAACTTGTTTATCGTTCATGAACTGCTTGCTTGTATATTGAACATAAACTTTGATTTCGAAGATGTTTCCAAAAGAAGTAATATGACTACATTCATGTACTGCATGTAACGAACCTAAGTAAAATTAGAAAGATCACTAGTAATGTAATATTTTATAACAGAATTACTTAGTGTTGGTTTTAGTGAATGTTGCTTCTGTTCGTTGATTTTATACTCACCAGTACTTTCTCCAAAGTGCTGAACCACTAACAGTTTGCTTGTTCGCAGGTGCTGGATCGTCTGAGGAAGCGATAGCCGTGCCTCATCCCCGGGACCCAAAAATCTGGTGTCGAAGCCTTGAGTCGTATCGATTATTTTGAGCTGCTTTTTTATAGAGGGACATAATGTATGGAACGATGCCATTGAATTCAGAGAACCTCGTGCCTTGATCTTTGTCCCGTTTACTCATATGGATTTGCAATACTGTCCCTCCGCTGCGTACTCGATCGGTTCGATGATAGCAAAAACTTTAACGATGTTGTCTTGTGCGAGCGCAACCCCAAGCTCGTACAACATCATTCCTCGGTGGCAAATGACACGGTGGCAAACGACATACGCCCCGCGGGAGCGCCGTGGCGCGGTGATTCACGCTCGGCAGGGGCATTATCGGGACCTTAGGGATCGGGGCATGAAAGAATGGTATCAGAGCAACTCGATTCTCTGGCCTTACGTCCATTTTGCTGCTGTTCTTATATGACGATTCCTTGCCCATTGATATCATTGCTGAGTTGAGCATTCCATACAATAAGTCCATAGATATTCTCAAAGATGCATGCAAAAGTTTTCTAGATTTGATTTATTGCTTAGAGTTGTGCTTTCGTGCTTGTGGTTTGCTAGAGTTTTTGATTGAGGATGGTGAGGGATGAGGACTATCGCTGCTCTGAATATCGAAGGCTATCTCCTTGAAGTTTCAAGGACAAAACATTTTATTGGTGGGTAAGTATGTAGTGCCCCGCTCCGCGTTGGCACTATGTACAAGAGATATCGGCTTGCTGACTCAAAAAGAAAATCTTCTTGGATAGCTCCTTGTTGAACCAGAAGATGACTGATCTAGGTGAGTGGACAAAACTTCATTCTCTGATTCTTGCACGCCTTAATAATGAATCTGAGTTTTTGTAATGCTTGTTTTCTTAAATAAGATAACGATCGCATGAGAATGATAGAACGAGAATCTGCTTGTTTAACTAGAGAACTTCTATGCTTGTCTAAAGAGATAGAACCATTGCTATGCTAAGTTAAATAATTGAATGTTGCATGCTTAGTTAGACGGACACCGCTATCGAATGAACCGCTGCCATGTTAATAAACAATAGTAAAAGAATGTTCATATATTTTTATCGTATTATAAAACAAGAGTAGAACTGCATGCTTAGCTAAAAGAGATAGAAGAATTGTGTCATATTTTGCTTGTCATTGATGCTTGAATGATAGAACTGTTTGAATAACTTGTATTGTATGCTATTGAACCTTTTGATTGATTGAAAGAAAGAAGATTGAACCTATCGATACGATTAAACTTATCGAACCTATCGAATTGATTGAAAAAACAGAATTGAGAGCTTTGGCTCTATCGCTTGATTGAATGTTTGCTTGTTCATGGACATGTGCATCATATAGCCTTTATCTAATAGAATTGTATTCATGCATTGGTATAACAACTTGTGCACAAGGTATCAGGTCTCTCAAGCGGTCCTGGGGCACTGGGAACCGTACGTCCTGGGAGATACTAATTGAACACCCTGAGGCTTAAAATCCTCGCTATTATGGGGGGTGGATTTTAGTGTAGTGTTGAACCATGAGTCTCGGCTACTATTATGAGCATATTTTAGTGGATAGCAACCATGTGTCTCAGCAGCTATTAGCCGATTCGTCATTAGTGAGAAGGGCTTGTACGTCCCAATTGTTAATCCCGAGGATCCACACTCGGGGGCCATCATATAGTTAGGACGCATGCTAGGCTAGCCTTTTTGCATGCCTAACTGTTTGATGCAGAGATGGACAGAAAAATAGAACCTTGTTTATATATGCATATGTTGCTAACTTGTATGTCTGCTGCAGGGATAACCGTTCGGCAAGGAAAGAATCAATATATAAGTGATATGTTATTTTGAATATTGTCTTGCATCACACTTAGATTTGCATGCTTGCTTGAATAAGATGATCGCCTTGAATAGTATAAAGAAGATAGTCCACTAGATGCATGCTAGAATCTTTAAAGAAATGAATATGGCTCACGAGACATGCTGCGCACCAGAGATAGTAATTGAACTTGCTTATCGTACATGAACTGCTTGTCTGCTTTCTTGTATATCGAACATAAAATCTGATTTCTGAGATATTTCCAAAATAAGTAATATAACTCCGTTCATGTACTGCATGTAACGAACCTAGGTAAAACTAGAAAGATCACTAGTAATGTAATATTTTATAACATAATTATTTAGTGTTGGTTTTAGTGAATGTTTCTTCTGTTCGTTGATTTTATACTCACCAGTACTTTTTCCAAAGTGCTGACCCACCAACAGTTTGCTTGTTCGCAGGTGCTGGATCATCCGAGGAAGCGATAACCGTGCCTCATCCCCAGGACCCGAAAATCTGGTGTCGATGCCTTGAGCCGTATCGATTATTTTGAGCTTCTTTTGTATAAAGAGACATAATGTATGGAACGATGCCATTGAATTCAGAGAAGCTCGTGCCTTGATCTTTGCCCCATTTACTCAAATAGATTTGCAACACTATCCCTCCATTGCATACTCGATCGGTTCGATGATATCCAAAACTTTAACGATGTTGCCTTGTGCAAGCATAACCCCAGGCTCGTACGACATTATGCCTCGATGGAAAACAACATATACCTCACGGGAGCGCTGTGGCGTGGTTATTCATGTCCGACAGGGACGTTGTCGGGACCTTCGGGATCTGGGCTTGACAAAATAACCAGTGCATATGTCATGCCCCAGTCCCAAATACGTAGGACTAGGAACACGTAAGCATGCCAGCCGCATGGATATGGCAACTCCAATATATGGAAACCATAACCCATACGTACGCTGTAATATGAATATAAACTCACATGTGGTATATATAATGTCACAAGTCACAGATATGCTAATCTCATCCACACAACAAGTCATAGAAAAGAAATACTAAGCTAGAATAAGGAGTCTGAAATATCCAAAAAATAATAGTCGGGTGGAGACAAATCCACTACCAATGACTATAACCAAAACTAAAATGAGAGAGGAGTATAAAGTCTCCAATATAAAATAATGTGAAGACAGAAGTGCATCAGCAAAAAGAATCCATCGCTAGATAATCAACGATGCTCAGAAGGTAAGACCTCCTCGGCAGAAAGGAATGCGTCAGGTCCAGGCCCGTACTCCTGCAAATACTCAAGAGAAGATACACCTGGCAGAGGACCTGCAGGTCCTCAGAGGGACGTAACAAGATACAGAAAATACGAGCCAACTTGAATACAGTAAACATGCATATAATTTAAAAATAAATAAGTACGCTGTACAAGACAATCTATATGAATGCAAGTGAGGACAACTTTTTGACGTATGGGCAAGGGTAGGCTACTCGATCTACCTCACAACTCACACACACGTCAATGGACATCAGAAATTGATATACCGCGGAGGTAGCGACCAGCGAGACTCCAGAAATTGACATACCACGGGGGTAGCGACCAGCGCGACACACGTCCGTAGTGCGAACTATATACTACGGTTTACCAGAGTGGTTAAAAGCCCATACGCCTAATGATTGTCCTCTATGATACTAGGTGCCATGTGTGTGTCAACATATCTAATACATAGTAATGACTGGAGAAAAACTACACATGCAAGAACTATATAGAAATAAAATAAATAAACAGAAATATAAATAGCATGCAAAGTACTGTAAATAATTTGGCAAGGTATCTTGCCTGGCAATAAGGCTGCAAAATGTAGTGTCCCAATGTCAACACCAAGAGTCAGAAGCTACGGCCTCAGAATGAACGTCTCCGGATGCTGAAATAAACATCACCAACGTTCCCAGAATAAGTAAAATAGCTAAAAAGTACTTCCCTTTCGTCCAATTTGGACACAGGGGCAAAACGGTAATTTCGGGTAAAAATGGGTCCACATGTGGCCCACTTTGCACCGAAAAGTGTGCCAAGGGTAACAGTCTCTAAATGGGACAAACTATAGGTCAAACAACTCTAAATGTCAATACGAACCCAACGGTATGTCCAAATATAAATTCAGATGAGCCGAACACAATTTTGTCCAAAAGTCAACTGTGGGGCCCGCCAATTGGCGATCTGGTCAACCGTCTCAGAAATGCGTGAAAATTGGGTCACAGGACCAGCACGTTAGCACGAGTCCGGTGGTGCAAGTTTTGTCGCAATCTGACAAGCGTGCACAAAATACGTGCGAGTTCCACAAAAGTTACGACACGGTGTGTGTCCGCGGATACGGTCTGATTCCGGCGCGCACACGCGTCCGAATCAGTCCCCACGAATTTTTACGTGTCCGATTACACTGCGTGTATCGTTGGGTACACTTGGTACACGACGGGGCGGTCCCGTTTGGAGGGGCGCGCTCCATTTTCTAACTTTTGGAAATCTGGAAAAAGTGGGTGTAATCAGTTTTGTGACGAATTTAACTATGTCCACAGCAACTAATAGCATAGGGTTCTTTAACAGAAAATAAACTAGGTCAAGTATTCTACAGGTATCAAAAAGAATTACCGAATTCGGACCTCTGTGGTGGGAGATACGAACTCGGCAATATAGGTGGTCACTGCAGTTTTCTGCGATTTCAGAATTGGGTCTGTTCCGCCCACTTTGGACGCTGTTTTTCACCTAGGGGTACACGTTTTCCGAGGTTGGCTATAAAACAAATATGGAAGAGGGTTAAGGGATGATCATACCGGTGAAGACGGAACAGCGTTTGGTCGAACGAGTCGACGGAAAATCACTCCGGAGCGAAGGTACCTCGAGTGGGATTCTGCAGGGCGCGAGGTCGGAGTCGACGGGATGGTTGGATGGCTTGGCAGGGCTTCTCTGGCTGCGGTGACGGCTCTAGATGGGAAGAGGAGGTCTGGAGATTTAGGTTAAGATTTTTGGGAGAGAAATATATATATATATATATATATATATATATATATATATATATATATATATATAATATAGGAAGAGAGAGGATGGGAGTGGTCGCGGCCGAATGCAAAGGGGTCGGTCTGGGAGTCATAAAAGGGGCGGGGCTTCTCTGGGTTAGCAATGGGCTGAAGTGGGCGAGAAGTTGGCATATGCTATTAGTGGCTGCTGCTTAATATTTAGTAGCAAGTTTGCTAAACTAAGTTGCTGCATGGGAGAGTAAGCAAAATGTTATTATTATTATTATTATTATTATTATTATTATTAGTTATTATTATATTATTATTTCTTTTTCTTTCTTTCCTTTTCCTTTCTAAATATATATATACATATATATATTTGTGTATACATATATATTATATATATACTCATAAGAAAATTCATGGATTAGAATAATGCACAACATTAGGCTAGCAACTGCTTAAGGGGTCTCCTACATGAAATAAATTCTGAAAAATTCCTGATGGTCCCATAAATCCTCTAAGTGCCCGAACGCCTAAAATAAAAATTATTAAAAATTTATTTCTCCTATTTAGCACATAATTACATAATTAAATTATTAATTAATAATAAAAAAATAATAAATACGTTTTTTTTAGAAATAGGGGTTTTACATTTTACCCAACTTACAAAAATTTTGTCCTCGAAATTGACACTAACCCACATTCCTAATGATCACTATAGCTATTATACTACCTTGATATCTAGCAGGACTCCTAAAACTCATGGTCTGCCATTCTACACTTCCTCATCTATTGTCCATCCACTATTTTATCATCCTCTAACTCGTCTACACTACCCACTTACAAGATTCTACTAGTAGTCACATTCTTTGAAGCTATTGTCTAGGTTTGTAAGGTAAATACATTTATTGGGTCGAGAATCTTGGGATACCTGTCTAGAATCTTATAACTATGACTTTTCCCATAACCGTCAAGTATCATAGTCTAATACTGCCATGCCACCTGGCCAGTATGGCTGCAAGTAATTCGACTAATCTACCAAAATCGTCTGGCGGCAACTGTCGCTACCTCGCCGGCGATTTGTCATAGTCATCAGTTCGTAACAAGTGCCTTCAACTCTTTTCTAGGCATAGTCTAAGTTTTTAGGGAAACACTTAAGGTCTTGACTAACTATTAGGGGTATGATCTAGCTCAACTGATCTAACAATTTCTACTAGGCTACATGGTGCTACTTAAGGGTTAAACTACTAAAGAATACAGATATTGCTATAGTGCATATATATATTAAGAACTCATCCTTAGTTATCAAGCATTACTAACACATTTATGTTTAACTAACAAGATAGGGGTGAGGTTGATATCAAACAATTCATAATGGCACGAAAGATATGACTATGATAGGAAGAGTTACGCACGAGATAAGGAATGAATACAAAAGGAGGAGATGAGTCACCCAAGAGGGCGAGATAAGGATAGGGAAAGAATACTACTACTGCTACTACATCATCCATTAGCATCGCGTGTATGCCACCTGGGTAAAATATACCTACATTCTCATAAATGCTAAACTACCATATATATAATTCTACAGCTATTTGTACA
This sequence comes from Iris macrosiphon, assembly GCA_036927795.1. Taxonomy (NCBI): domain Eukaryota; kingdom Viridiplantae; phylum Streptophyta; class Magnoliopsida; order Asparagales; family Iridaceae; genus Iris; species Iris macrosiphon. Next base: position 177,995,790 of record JAYESA010000002.1, on the reverse strand, counting down.
TCTAAGATCTTGTGTCACAATGGGGTCATGAGTATGCAAAGATAATTATAACTAAAAGGTCGTACCTGTATCTACGGCTTCCTGTGTCTGCTCTCCCATACTTGTCATAATGAGTGCTTGGCCTTGTCCTTGATTGATCAACCGGGGTCTAGTCCCCTCCATTTGTGCAGACTGTAGAAGCAGTGGTGGGTCACTTTGGTCTTCTATACTTGAGGGTGTATGCGGTGTTCCTGATTCTAATGCCATAGACCTCTGGTTCTGCTGAGGACATCTTCGGGTTTGATGGTGACTTGATCCACATATCATGCACAGCCCCAATCGACGATGACAGTCTCTATGAATATGACCTATCTTACCACAAAAGTGACAAGTACGGGGGTCCTTGGTTGGATATGGTACAGCACTATCTGGTTGCTGGCGTGTCAAAGGGTGTCGAATGGGTCCTCCTTGCTGTGTCTTTACTGGTCCTTGGTGACTTCTCTGTTGAATTCTGTTTCCCTTGCTAATGGCCTCCTGGATCCTGGCCTCTGTCAATAACTCGGCATAAGAGATCCGGGACTGTGAGCTAGTATAGTGCTGGAGCTCCTGAGTCAGCCCGCGGTGAAACCTCTTAGCCTTCTCCAAGTCATTAGGTATTAGGACTGTGCCATACTTACTGAGACGGCTAAACTCTGCGTCATACTCATCAACCGTCTTGTCCCCTTGCTCTAGATGGAGGAACTGATCGTACATTGCGTCCCTTACAGTATCCGGGAAGTACTTCCTCTCAAAGCATTCCAAGAATTGTTCCCATGTCTGACGTGTACCCAACTGGCGCTCCATTGATTTCCACCAGTGATGCGCGTTGCCTTCTAACTGAGTCCTCACGCCTATCATCCATAGGTCAGTAGGTAGTTGTGATGCCTCTAACAACTTCTTGGTATTGGCAATCCAGTTCGTGGTCTCCTCTGGACTCTCATTGCCCTTATATGGCTTATGGCCCATCTGCACAAAGTCCTTGACTGAACCGACCCGAGCTTGTGGTACTGAAGCTAGTGCCTGGGTTGGTACAGGGGCTAATGCAGCCATTCTCTTAAGTGCTGCCAGAAATTCTAGCCTCTGTTATGCTGTTTGCTGCCTCTGTTCTTGCATTATCATTTGGAAGAATTGGAACAGCTGCGCTTGGCCATCTTGCGGTGCTAGTGGAGCTGGAAAAGTCCCATTAGGTATCGTGGAGGGGGTTGATGGAATTGGATTGCTAGTCGGTCCATCCGGTCCGGGAGGAAGAGGTGGTGTTGAGGTCACTCCTAGTGGTTGGTCGTCGTCCCCTGGAGACGTATTATCCCCAGTGGCGGCATGCCCGTTATGCAAATTCATCTCTCTGCAAGAGATGGACGACGGATTAAGAAGAGTACATGAATCAAGCAGGATGCAAGCACTTTTGTAGGGCATGTTGGAAGAAAGGTAAGTTATAGTCAAGTGTGGATGAGATCTAAAATTCTAATCCTAGGTGCAGGCCCGCTCGGTACAGTGACGTAACCGAAACGGCTAACTCGACCTGCATGGGCCACCACAAAAATATGTCATGCCCCAGTCCCAAATACGTAGGACTAGGAACACGTAAGCATGCCAGCCGCATGGATATGGCAACTCCAATATATGGAAACCATAACCCATACGTACGCTGTAATATGAATATAAACTCACATGTGGTATATATAATGTCACAAGTCACAGATATGCTAATCTCATCCACACAACAAGTCATAGAAAAGAAATACTAAGCTAGAATAAGGAGTCTGAAATATCCAAAAAATAATAGTCGGGTGGAGACAAATCCACTACCAATGACTATAACCAAAACTAAAATGAGAGAGGAGTATAAAGTCTCCAATATAAAATAATGTGAAGACAGAAGTGCATCAGCTAAAAGAATCCATCGCTAGATAATCAACGATGCTCAGAAGGTAAGACCTCCTCGGCAGAAAGGAATGCGTCAGGTCCAGGCCCATACTCCTGCAAATACTCAAGAGAAGATACACCTGGCAGAGGACCTGCAGGTCCTCAGAGGGACGTAACAAGATACAGAAAATACGAGCCAACTTGAATACAGTAAAAATGCATATAATTTGAAAATAAATAGGTACGCTGTACAAGACAATCTATATGAATGCAAGTGAGGACAACTTTTCGACGTATGGGCAAGGGTAGGCTACTCGATCTACCTCACAACTCACACACACGTCAATGGACATCAGAAATCGACATACCGCGGGGGTAGCGACCAGCGAGACTCCAGAAATCGATATACCGCGGGGGTAGTGACCAGCGCGACACACGCCCGTAGTGCGAACTATATACTATGGTTTACCAGAGTGGTTAAAAGCCCATACGCCTAATGATTGTCCTCTATGATACTAGGTGCCATGTGTGTGTCAATATATCTAATACATAATAATAACTGGAGAAAAACTACACATGCAAGAACTATACAGAAATGAAATAAATAAACAGAAATATAAATAGCATGCAAAGTACTGTAAACAATTTGGCAAGGTATCTTGCCTAACAAGAAGGCTGCAAAATGTAGTATCCCAATGTCAACACCAAGAGTCAGAAGCTACGGCCTCAGAATGAACGTCTCCGGATGCTGAAATAAACATCACCAACGTTCCTAGAATAAGCAAAATAGCTAAAAAGCACTTCCCTTTCGTCCAATTTGGACACAGAAGCAAAACGGTAATTTTGGGTAAAAATAGGGTCCACATGTGGCCCACTTTGCACCGAAAAGCGTGCCAAGAGTAACAGTCTCTAAATGGGACACACTATAGGTCAAACAACTCTAAATGTCAATACGAACCCAACGGTATGTCCAAATGTGAATTCCGATGAGCCGAACACAATTTTGTCCAAAAGTCAACTGTGGGGCCCGCCAATTGGCGATCTGGTCAACCATCTCAGAAATACGTGAAAATTGGGTCACAGGACCAGCGCGTTAGCACGGGTCCAGTGGTGCAAGTTTTGTCGTAATCTGACAAGCGTGCACAAAATACGCGCGAGTTCCACAAAAGTTGCGACACGGTGTGTGTCCGCGGATACGGTCTGATTTCGGCGCACACACGCGTCCGAATCAGTCCCCACGAATTTTCACGTGTCCGGTTATACTGCGTGTACCATTGGGTATACTTGGTACACGGCGGGGTGGTCCCGTTTGGCGGGGCGCGCTCCGTTTTCCAACTTTTGAAAATCTGGAAAAAGTGGGTGTGCGCAGTTTTGTGACAAATTTAACTATGTCCACAGCAACTAATAGCATAGGGTTCTTTAACAGAAAATAAACTAGGTCAAGTATTCTACAGGTATCAAAAAGAATCACCAAATTCAGACCTCTGTGGTGGGAGATACGAACTCGGCAATATAGGTGGTCACCGCAGTTTTCTGCGATTTCAGAATTGGGTCTGTTCCGCCCACTTTGGACGCTGTTTTTCACCTAGGGGTACACGTTTTCCGAGGTTGGCTATAAAATATATATGGAAGAGGGTTAAGGGGTGATCATACCGGTGAAGACGGAACAGCGTTTGGTTGAGCGAGTCGACGGAAAATCACTCCGGAGCGAAGGTGCCTCGAGTGAGATTCTGCAGGGCGCGAGGTCGGAGTCGACGGGATGGTTGGATGGCTTGGCGGGGCTTCTCTGGCTGCGATGACGGCTCTAGATGGGAAGAGGAGGTCTGGAAATTTAGGTTAGGATTTTTGGGAGAGAAATATATATATATATATATATATATATATATATATATATATATATATATATATATATATATATATATATATATATATATATATATATAGGAAGAGAGAGGATGGGAGTGGTCGCGGCTGAATGCAAAGGGGTCGGTCTGGGAGTCATAAAAGGGGCGGGGCTTCTCTGGGTTAGCAATGGGCTGAAGTGGGCGAGAAGTTGGCATATGCTATTAGTGGCTGCTGCTTAATATTTAGTAGCAAGTTTGCTAAACTAAGTTGCTGCATGGGAGAGTAAGCAAAATGTTATTATTATTATTATTATTATTATTATTATTATTATTATTATTATTATTATTATTATTATATTATTATTTCTTTTTCTTTCCTTTTCCTTTCTAAATATATATATACATATATATATTTGTGTATACATATATATTATATATATACTCATAAGAAAATTCATGGATTAGAATAATGCACAACATTAGGCTAGCAACTGCTTAAGGGGTCTCCTACATGAAATAAATTCCGAAAAATTTCTGATGGTCCCATAAATCCTCTAAGTGCCCGAACACCTAAAATAAAAATTATTAAAAATCTATTTCTCCTATTTAGCACATAATTACATAATTAAATTATTAATTAATAATAATAAAATAATAAATACGTTTTTTTTTAGAAATAGGGGTTTTACAGCATATATGCAATGGAAGAGAAGAATCCATGAGTACTAGGTGCAAGATGATGTAATCTATAAACTGAACAAGAAGATCTGCAACTATACTAAGTGTTTTGAAATACTAGTTTGATATTTGATCGAGGTATTTCAATATTTACACGAGTAGCCGATGTCTACAATGTTTGCCAATGTCTATGATGTTTGCCAATGTCTACAATATTTGCTAATGTCTACGATGTTTACCAATATTTACAATATTGCCAATGTCTTGATCACATATCTAGCTAGCACTTCCCTTGCCCCAACTGGTACGATGGATCCAACCATGATACGTCACTAGCCAATGTATCCAATGTTATCTAATGATAATACGATAAATATTATCCAATATCAATGCGATAAGTCAAGGTGATGTCTCATGACTGAAGATCCAATGCATGTACCAATCAGTGTACCATCGTGTCAGAAATCATGTATAATATTTCTAAATACTTGAATCATAGTAATTATCAAATAATGGAAAGTATTAGAGAATGTATTCGCTTGTAGCCCTGAGCAACTAGATATCAAACGGTGTCTATACTAGAGTCCAAGTGACCTAAATATGGAGTATTAGTGTTAATAGTGTTCTGAATTGATAAACAAGTATAACTAGTTCATGGTGATGATTCTAGGTCAATTCTAAGGCTTATCTAGGCCATACTAGTTAATACTAGTCAAACTATGTTTATACCTTGCTACACTAGATCTTCTTGGTTGTACTAAGGTATACTAGCTAATACCAACTAATACTAACTATATACACTATATCATATCGTATATTTACAATATAAGCTCTATATAACTAATATATATAATACTTAGTATTCAAGCTAGTACTTTAATCTTACTTATCTCTTGACTGATATAATATTACCTTACTAACTCTTGGCCCTCACATTGAACTTACTTATTATCTTAGCACTTGATTATAGGCACTAGGATTATCTTTATCTAACTAGTCCACATGGGACTCTAGATATATAATACCTTAACTATACCTTGACTAGATACTCACTATATAGCTCATATCTAGTGCTAGGCAACAAATCCCAAAATACCAATCTCTGATATACTCTTCGACACCCAACTGATATCATCATCACCACTTATACCTTAAGTATCAGCATATGTCACACCCGATTCCAGATTTGGTATTTCTTGAAATTTTAGAATTTAATTTTTTCTGATAATGTATTCTTGTTGTATTTCTCATGTTGGTTCTTGTCATTTTATTTATTGTTATTTTTTTGTTGTTGAGAGAGACTACCCGAGACCAGTAGAATACCCATTGGCATTGCCATAAACCCGGTTTAGGACCCACATGTAGAATGGACACTTGGTTCGGTTTGTTTGACTGAACCCATATCTCAACCATTTTTTTTTCTCCTCTTAGTATATATATAAGTATTTCTCTCTCCTCACTCATTTTCTCATTTTTACCCTTCCTTGCTTCCTTCTTTCTCCTCTCCCTCAAGCTCCCTCTAGTCAAACCCTAACCCTAGGGAGAAGTTGTTGTGACTTGGACCGTGAGAGGTAGAGGCTAGGAGCTACCCAAGGCAAGCACATCTTGCTCAATGGTGAAGCCTTGATTTTTCATATATATGTTGTTTTAAAAATGTATTTACGGGGAAATGTTCTTATTGAGTTACTGATCATGTTTAGTACTTGGAGTTTTGGATTTTTATGAGTATATTTGAGTAGATCTAAATTTGAAGTTTATGATTTTTATGGGTTCCATGTATTTTTTATGGTTTTGATCTACTAAAATTTGGTATCTTACAAACAAAAATTGTGGTGGATGTAGCACTTTATTTCGATCATTTTATCTTTTGGTTCACTTGATTTGGAGTTAAAATAAAGTTTTTATGAAGAAAACAAAAATTTGAATTTTTGGGGTTTTTTTCCATAAAGTTTGTGCTGTTTTGGGATGAAGGAGTTCCATGCGCCTAGCTTCATGCACCCCTTCCAGCATGACACATATCTTGTTAGGCACATGACTTTCTCTACATATGCGCCCCTAAGTTGAAAGCATAGAACACTTAACGCATGAGATCTCCCATAGAGCGAGAGCTCATGCGGCTAGAAGCTCATGCGGCCAGTTTGTCATTTGACATAGAAGCGACATATGTGTCATTTTCTTGCACTTTTTTTCGTGTGTACACATTTTTATGCTTTTGTCTTTTCTCTGACACACTTTATTATATGTCACATCAATCACTTTATGTCACTTCTCTGACACGCACTGATGATCTATCACTTAGCACTTGTCCCTAAGAGTGGACTTTATTTTGAGCATGCGCCCAATTTATCCATTCGGCCAGTTGGTTCATGCGGCAGCTCGTCCATGCGTCCAGCTCCATGCAGCCAGTGGGTGCATGCGGCCAGTGAGCCTATGCAGCCAGGAATTCTTGTGTGCATTTTGTGCTTCTTTTAATTATGTCCATTTAATATTCCTTTTAGTGATTGTTGTTGTGTGATTTCTTATATTGATACAAGTTTATGTTATAAGACAAGTTTTGTAGGTGGTTCATGAGACAAGTTTATGTACAAGTTCATAATCCTCACGACATCGTGAAAATGTTTTTGTATAAAAATCCATTGTATTTGGCATTGGACAATCGAGTGTGAGTATTTTCCAATGTATCGCGTGTCGCGAATACGATAACTCGTGAAAAGCTCGTACTCGTGACTCGTCATTCTCGGAAGTTCTCAAGTGTCCACGACTTGAGAACTTGAAATAATTTAGTAATGATCAAACAAGATAAGATTCACCTAGATCATTGGGAGAAAAGAATATTGCGCTACCGGCTACCTCGATCTCCAAGGGCACCATGCAGCATGGAATCACCCTTCTAGGCAAGGGCTCCATGACTGACCAAGTTTATGTGTGCTGTGGCACATTACAAGAAAAGTTTATGTTTATAAAGCAAGTTTATGATCACAAGTTTATGTTTATAAGTTCAATTTATGTTATGACAAAGTAACAAGATTATTTTTTAGTGATGTTGAATATGCCTTTAAGTTTATTAGAAAAGCGTACCCTTGGCTATCTGGGTTGACTGCAGTGTCGGTGGTAGCAATATTCTTAAAATATGCATTTAGTAATTAAGTCTTGTGAAAATCCTAGATAGTTAATTATAGCAAGCCGTAGAGCTATTTTGCCATGCAATGAATGTTGTTACTTTCATTTATAGCTCGCCCTTCTAGTTTTATTTCTCATGACGCATGGTTAGAGTGCTAAGTTCTGCTCGGGTGAAGGTCTGCAACCCCGGTCTTTATTTGGTTTAAGGGTTGTGGTCCCGATCCAGAGTAGTTCCTATGCTCTCTTGCCGCTCGTTTCCTTACTATCCTTTTTAGCACTTATCAATTCTTCTAGTATTATTTCTGAGACAAGTATATTGGTACCGTACAAGTCTCGATCCGCATTAATTTTTATGTCTCTTTTCTGTTGTATGATATGATGCGTTTGGTCTATCACCTTGAGCTCTTTTGTGGTACTTGTTGCTTGGGGTTCTGACAACACTGGCTTTGTATGGCCATGTTACCCTGAAGAGATCCAGGATCCACCGCGCTTCCAGCAAGATGGCTTGCACTCGTAGGACTGCGGCCAAAGCTTGCGAGTGATTTTCCTTCCTCCACCCCTCGTAGTGTTATTCCTTTTTATGGTATTTTAGCAAGAGACAGTGTTGTCCCTTTATTTTGAGATTACTTCTCTGACTTTGGTCAACATGATATATATATTAGACCATGGCTGATATATTTGATCATGTATAATTATACTCTGCTAGTGCAGCATTTTGTGTTCACTAGCTTCATGATCATATGTGGAATATAATTTGGAATGCCTCTTTACTTTCATGTATGATATACTCTTGTAATTATTGTTGATGGATTGAGATACTAGGATTTGTCGGCCTTAGGACTGATGTTATAGCATGCTAGAGTTCACCCATTTGTCTTCTTGACAACCTTAGCACATTGCGGCTTACTTCCGTATTCTGCAAGGTGTGGTTGGCCATGTCAGTCATCATATTTATCCAGTATTTTAGGAGCGGGTCGTGACAAAGCTTTAGTGGTGGCCCATGCAGGGTTTTTTTCAGACTTGTGGGGGGACTCATCTTGTTATAATCTCAATCATTTACTTATCTCCGATTAAACTCCACTTGTAACATGTACTTCTCGCTCTCCTTGAACTGCAATCTTGCTTGACATGATTGTTCCATTCCCGTCCCTTATTGATATCCTTTTGTCCTTATCCTTCAGGGATACCCCACCTGCTCCTCCTTCTGAGGGTTCCGTTGTACCAATAACTCTAGCAGATATATTAGTAGGCCATATTCTGCCACTAAACCAAGGGCAAGCGTCAGTATCTCTTCATCAGCCAATTCTGCAAGTCACGTATTTCTGACCAGCACAATTAGCTCTACCAGTCTTGTCGGAACGACCAGTTCAGCCCACTCCATCGTTCATACCAACTCAGCCAGTCCAGCCAACCCAGACAATACTAACAGTTCTTCTAGTACAACTAGGGAAGACAGGCTCGTCGGCCATATTAGAGATAATCCAAGCCATGATGATGGTATAACAACAACAACAACTTCAGCAACAAGTGGTCCAACTCTGCCAGTAGTTTCAGTAAGGACAAGAACAAACCAACACCACTCTTTGCCAGGGAGTTAGAGTAGCACTCAAGAACAGTGGGCGTTATACTCACAACTAGGATACCAATGTTAGCCGCATGAGCCCAACCAAGTTTCTCGGCACGGAGGATGCAGTTTCAGCAGATTCTTGGCTCCAGGACTTTGAAGCCATCCTGGATGCAACCAAGGCCCTAGAAGATAAGAAGGTAGCAGTCGTAAAGCTACAATTATCAGATCTTGCTCGAGATTGGTGGGCATCACAAGAAATGACACTTCTGAAGCTCATTGACTAGAGGGCGTTTAAGGAGCATTTTCAGGAAAAGTATTTTTATACCACCATCAAGTTCCAGCTCCAACAACAGTTCATCAACCTCCGCCAGAACACAAGATCGGTCAACCAGTATGCGGTCGAGTTTTGTCGACTCAGCCGATTTGCTCCCTATATGGTAGCTTCCGAAGAGGACTGAGACAAGAGATTTGAGCAAAGGTTACATCTCGAGCTTCAGCAATTTATGGTGGGACATAATTATACCACTTATGATGCAGTACTCAGGGCAGCTAGGTCCCAAGAACTTACCGGCTAGAGATTAGTAGCAAGGACCAGAGGCCAAAAGAGGTCATAATCATCCATGAGAGACATCAGTATTCAGTCATCACCTCTAGCACCAGCAGTCAAAACTCCTTGCCCGCCAGCACCTCCAGCCTCCATAGTAACCTCTGTGCAATCCACCAGGCAGTCTATATCAGCAAGATGAGCCACTGTGGCAAGCCAGGGCACACTAGAGATCAGTGTAGGAGGGCCAATGGCCAGTGTAAACCCCCTCGACCAGATTTCAGTATTTTTAGGATTATTTTAACAATTTAGGATTTATGGCAATATTTTAATTTATTTTTCCTACATATCATGTTGACTTGTGCACCTGTCCGTCACCTAATTATTTGGAGCTTTACCTTGACTGTTATCCCCGAACAAAGTTCACATACCTGTCCTAGACATGTTAGTCTATTTTTCTGAACTTTGTGCAACTCACAGATGTGCTAAAATGAGCCTCGTTTGAGACGCACAAATATCGTTACAAACGCGCGTAATTAAATTCCTAGATCTGTACCCATCCCTGTTCCAATAGAGATTAGAGGCCCAACATGCACCTGTTTTGCCCAAACAAAAATACGTTAATATTCTACACTGAGTATACTACATTTAGTGTATTGACACCGTAGAAAAATTATGGTCCTACCTGTCTCTAAATAATTAGTGAAGACCGTGCGCAGTATTTATTAATTATTAAATACGATGACCTGTATCCCCCAGAAACCAGGACCAGTCCCTGCCCAGACTCACCCCCACCCCCTCGGGACCCTCACACAGCTTTTCCCTTCAATCCTGTGAATTTTAGTATTTTTCGGAATCGGGTGTTTTCCCAGACAATTTCGTAATTGTGCAATTTCCCAAAACTAGGACTTTACGCAATTTATAAAATTACAGGGACTTTCCTACAAATTTCAGTGCGAGGTGTCACCCCCTCATTGGCCGGTGAACCTGCACCGTCCATTTGGACGCGGAACCCACCCGAAAAGATCCCGAAAATATCCCAAAAATATCCCAAAATATCTATAAAATATCTTGTAAATATCTTTAGATATTTTACATATTTAATTAATATATTTTTCTATAAAATAAAAGAAAAAGAAAAAGAAAAACCTAAATTTCTAATCCTCCAGCCCGCAGCGATCCCCCCCCCCCCGCCGGCGGCGAGCCCTCGCCGGAGCCGACCCCCGCCGGCGCCGTCCCCCCCCCCCCCCCCGCTGCCCCCCCCCCCCCCCGACATTCCCTCTCTCCTCGCCTCCTTCCCTCTCTCCCTCTTCTCCTCCGCCCAGCTGCCCGCGTCCGCCCCCGACTTCCCCTCTCGCCGGCCCGCGACCGCCGCCCACGGCGAGTCGACCCCCCCCGGCTGAGCTTCTTCCTCCTCCTCCTCCTCCTCTTCTTCTCCACCTCGACACCTACCTCCTCCCTGTTTCCTCCTCCACCGCCGTCCCCATCTTCTTCTCCTTCTTCCTGTCGACCCTTCGCCGGAGAGCCGCTGCCATCGACCAGATCTTCTCTCTCCACCCTCGACTCTGGCTGCCACCACCACCCTCTACCACAGCAGCCACCTCGAGCCCTTTCTTCTCTCGACAGAATCCCCCCCGGCCTCGACAGCCACCCGACCCCGCCTCAAACCCCCCAGCAGCCACCTCGAGCCCTTTCTTCTGAGAACGTTGACAAATTCCTGTATCGTGGGCCCCACATGCTCCACTTGACGGGCGATTTTGTGGCCGGCTCATCGGAATCCAATTCTGCAAGTTCCGTTGGGTTCGTATCATCGTTCCTGACTTGTTGACACTAAGTTTGGCGAATTTGGAGACCTTTGACCCTGACACGTTTTTCGGTGCAAAGTGGGCCCACATGTGGACCCCGCTTTGATCGAAAACTGTCATTTTTGCCCCTGTGTCCAAATTGGACGAAAGGACAGGCGTTTCTAGCTATTTGATATTTTCTGAGACTGTTAGTGATGTTTATTTCAGCATCCGGAGACTTTTATTCTGAGGCCATAGTTTCTGACTTTTGGCACTTGACATCTGGACATTATATTTGCAGCTCTCTTGCCAGGCAAGTATACCTTGCCTTGTTGTACTGTTTAAATTCAGTTATTGTTAGTTACATATTTATTTATTATATAAATATGCGCGTCCGAGCAGACTCGGGTGCAGTCAACGAAGGCGTTGACGTTAGGACTTGTGTCTGACCTAGTGTCTAGTAGACCCACCTAAAGTTGTGAAGTTATTGATATAACTTCCCAGGCCTTGACACGTATCATTACACATCACAGAGTGAGTACATGTAGGAACGCGTGCCTCATGCGCGACTGGCCATCAGTGTGAGCAACACGTGTAGCGGTATTTAGCTCAGTTGTTTATTGTATTGAGACTTGCATCATAATAGGAGGTGTCCACGTCGTTTTCACGATTTGTACATCTATATTGGGCGGGAAAGATACTAGTAGACGTATGGGACACCCCCTCCTTGTATGTTTTATACCTTCGCACCATGCTCCTTGGAGATGGTCGATTGCAGAGTTCCCTTGAACGGGGGCATATGTGGCATATACTAGTCAGTCACTACGGATTGATGAATTACGTCAGCATATGTCTAGCCACACATTTCCATGCGTACTACAAGGTCTTTAAATTGCATTCACTTAGATGGTTAGCACACCCCATTTATTTTTTCAGTATTTACATTTTGGCATGTCATTTTTTGTATCTTGCTATGTCCCTCTGAGGACCTGGTCCCCTGCCAGGTGTATATGTTCTTGAGTACTCGCAGGAGCACAGATCTGGACAGGCTACTTATTTTCCGAGGAGGTCTTCTCTTCGAGCCTCGTGATTGTCAGATGTTGTTCTTTATAGGTGTGTATTCTGGTTCCTTTTATATTCTTTTTCGGCAGTAGATTTGATTTCATCTGACTGTCATTCTTAGATATTTGTATTGAGATCTAGTTACATGGTTATTGTTTATTCATATTTGACTTCTGTGGATGAGATTTAGATATTATCCTGTGACTTGTGATTAGTTATACCACTGGTGAACTATTGTTCATTATACAGCGTACGCATGTATATATGGTTTCCATATATTGGAGTTACCATATATACGGGCGGCTGGCATGGTTACGTATCCTAGTCCTACGTATTTTGGGACTGGGGCGTGACATGTTTTTAGTGGTGGCCCATGCAGGTCAGAGCATATTGTCTCGGTTACGTTACTGTACCGAGCAAGCCTGCACCTAGGATTAGAACATAGGATCTCATCCATAATTGACTATGACTTATCTTTCTTCCAGTCTGTCCTACTTACAAAATTGCATCATGTTTGATTCATGTGCTTCCCTGATAAATTCCTAGAGTATAGCCCCTGCTAGAATATAGGAATCCCTATTGATAGGATGATAACTAGGGTAATATTCCTACTTAGAACACAAATAGGGCATGGATGTATCCTTAAGTTCAGACTACTTAAGGAACCCTAGTCTTCCATATTCCCTAATGAACCCTAGTCTTCCCTACTACCTAATAAACCCTAGCATCACTAACTATAGATTAACTTACCATTGTTCCATGACATATTTACGTATGACTTGAGAGTAGTATAAATATTACTAGGATTAGTTAGATAATTGATCATAAGTATTGACCCTAGTCTTGAGAAACCCATAGAAATCTAAGGTTGAACACTAGGACTGAAACCTCATCCTATATTTAGATAAACCCAGTTTTACGCCAGAGACCCTTTACCCTTGTTGGCGTTAAACCCATTTGACCGTTGTTGGCATAAGAACCAAACAACTGCCTAGTTGGCGTAAAAGCCAAATGACTTTCCTGTTGGAGTAAAAACCAAAATTATGCAGGAGATTATCTCCTTTACGCTGCAGTTATGACAACTGCTACCCACGATCCCTTAGTCTTCCTTATCCTGCGTCATGCAAGCCACGTAGGTAACTGCCCTGCGTAAACCTGATAATTCTAGAATAGTAGATAACCAGCGTAGAGTAACCTGACTAGGCGTAGAATATAATGATAGGATGTGAGCACAGTGTTACAGCCTTAGCTTTTCCCAGTTGACCAAATCTTGTGCATTAAAGGCAGAGATACGCCTCGAGCCCTGTGCAAAAAGAAACAGCTTTCTGACAGGACATCTGATTTTGTCTCACCTCAAGCGTGTGACTTGTATCCAAATAGTCACTAAACGATAACCTGGGACTCCGTGCAAAAATTTATCATCACAAACCGACCACTTGATCGTTGTACAAGTACTTTTGTCAGATGTCAGGATTCACTAATTTAACTGACAAACTTATGAGTTCCTTGTACAATTTTACGCTGCAAAGTATGCTAGACTTTACGCAAGAGATTTTACGCGCGTACTTATCACGCTGGCAGATTTTACGCAAACCTTTTTGGCGAACTTTACGCAGGCAGACTTACTTTACGCAGGCAGACTTATATGCAGGCTTTACGACCCGCTAATTTTATGCGTAGATTTTAGCGCAAAACTTTTACGCTCAGACTTTCACCCAGACTTTTACGCAGACTGTTACGCACATACTTTTACGCGGACAGCTCTGATAGCCCTACTTTACGCGGACTTTCTTAAAATCTCTGTTTTAGGCGGACAACCTATAGTGTTTAAATAATTATAGAACTTAGAAGGCCATACCTCTTTTGGGTCAACTAGCAACTTAGATAAGGAATTAGAATAATAACTGCAGAGTGTTTATGATTTTAAATTGTTTTGTAAGTTCTCGTATCACAATCTAGCGTACTTAAATTTACTATACTACCTCGACTTATACTGCTATTATAGCCTAGTTTTACAAGCTTATTCTTTATCAAGCTTGTTTATGATATAAGTATTATTGGAGTACTACAATAATACATTTCAGAATCAGTGTATTACGGTCTGATCAACCATAGTGCACTTGGTTCGCCCTTCGCATAATTACTTTACGTGGATTAAGATATATAGTAATTAGTAGACAGATGTACTTGCCCTCTAGATATGTCTGAGCATATCGTATCAGTTACCTAATTGTGCTGATACGAATATGAGAATAGGGATTACCAGAATAGAATTTCAATCCACAACTGTTTTGACAATTCCCATTTGAATTCTTTAAACGCCTTGATCCCCACACTTCTAATCTATTACCTTCCCCTTGAACTCTTGATTATTGTTTTCCGTCTTCCCTTATTTCGGAAAGACGAAACTTCGTACTTAATATAAGGACGAAAGTGTATTGTTTCTGTAGCCATTTCTGTTTGTTTCTTGGGTATTTACCAAACCCTATTATTAGATTAGATTGCAATTTAAACCCGTACTACCCTTAGAATGACCTTCGCTACCTACCTACGTTGTATTACGTTCCTGGTACGTGCATCACTATGGCAGTGTAAGAAATGTTGCCTCGTAACTTTGGTTAAGTTTCGAACTCAAGTGTTACGATAAAGAAGGTATCATTTTGCTGTCAGAAGTCTAAATGAATTTCACCGGATGGATAATTGATTGACTCCTGAATGGATAGCAGCACCTATGACTAGGTTGACTTATAAGGATTAAGAATTCCTTTGGACCGACTCACCAAGTCAGCACAATTCATACCTTTAGAGTTGGCCAGCCTGCAGAAGCTTTAAGCTAACTTATATAGGAGGCAATCCTAAGATTGCACGGCATACCAGTCAGCACTGTACCAGACAAGGATTCGCGTGACCAGAGTTGGTGGTCAACGCCGTAGAGACAGTTAAGTAAATACGAGGACGCTTGCAAGCAGTGCAAGACAGACAGGAGTAGTGGGCAGACCGTCATCATCGTCCCTTGGAATTCAAAATGGACAATCATGTCTTCTTGAGGATACCACCTACTAGAGGCACCATTCGATTCGGAGAACGCAGCAAGATTAAGGCCAAGGTATATTGGACCATTGACGTGCTAGAAAGAGTGGGAGTAGTGGCAAATCAACTTGCGCTACCAGTGTACTTGCTGTATTCCATGTGTCGCAACTCAGGCGTATGTGACAGACAGCAGTCAGGTTCTCAACCATTCGAAGATCACCATTAGGCCGAGCTTGTCGTATCAGGAGCAGCCCGTAGAAATCCTTGATCATCGAGAAATGGTATTGAGAAATCAGTCTATTTCCCTTGGTCCGCGTGACATAGAAGCTCGGCATGCCAGAAGAATCTACTTGGAGCGTGTGGACGACATGCGTAAACGTTTTCCGAACCTATTCGTAAACCAAGATATAAATTACTTTGTTAAATTATATCTATTGCCGTCTTTGACTTCTACCGTGGCTTAGTTTTAATTTCGAGGACGAAATTTTTATAAGTTGGGTAGATTGTAAACCCCCTCGACCAGATTTCAGTATTTTTAGGATTATTTTAACAATTTAGGATTTATGGCAATATTTTAATTTATTTTTCCTACATATCCTGTTGACTTGTGCACCTGTCCGTCACCTAATTATTTGGAGCTTTATCTTGACTGTTATCCCCGAACAAAGTTCACATACCTGTCCTAGACATGTTAGTCTATTTTCTTGAACTTTGTGCAACTCACAGATGTGCTAAAATGAGCCTCGTTTGAGACGCACAAATATCGTTACAAACGCGCGTAATTAAATTCCTAGATCTGTACCCATCCCTGTTCCAATAGAGATTAGAGGCCCAACATGCACCTGTTTTGCCCAAACAAAAATACGTTAATATTCTACACTGAGTATACTACATTTAGTGTATTGACACCGTAGAAAAATTATGGTCCTACCTGTCTCTAAATAATTAGTGAAGACCGTGCGCAGTATTTATTAATTATTAAATACGATGACCCGTATCCCCCAGAAACCAGGACCAGTCCCTGCCCAGACTCACCCCCACCCCCTCGGGACCCTCACACAGCTTTTCCCTTCAATCCTGTGAATTTTAGTATTTTTCAGAATCGGGTGTTTTCCCAGACAATTTCGTAATTGCACAATTTCCCAAAACTAGGACTTTACACAATTTATGAAATTACAGGGACTTTTCTGCAAATTTCAGTGCGAGGTGTCACCCCCACATTGGCCGGTGAACCTGCACCGTCCATTTGGACGCGGAACCCACCCGAAAAGATCCCGAAAAGATCCCGGAAATATCCCAAAATATCTATAAAATATCTTGTAAATATCTTTAGATATTTTACATATTTAATTAATATATTTTTCTATAAAATAAAAGAAAAAAAAAGAAAAAAAAAAACCTAAATTTCTAATCCCCCAGCCCGCAGCGATCCCCCCTCCCCCCCGCCGGCGGCGAGCCCTCGCTGGAGCCGACCCCCGCCGGCGCCGTCCCCTCCCACCCCCGCTGCCCCCCCCCCCCCGACCTTCCCTCTCTCCTCGCCTCCTTCCCTCTCTCCCTCTTCTCCTCCGCCCAGCCGCCCGCGTCCGCCCCCGACTTCCCCTCTCGCCGGCCCGCGACCGCCGCCCACGGCGAGTCGACCCCCCCCGGCTGAGCTTCTTCCTCCTCCTCCTCCTCTTCTTCTCCACCTCGACACCTACCTCCTCCCTGTTTCCTCCTCCACCGCCGTCCCCATCTTCTTCTCCTTCTTCCTGTCGACCCTTCGCCGGAGAGCCGCTGCCATCGACCAGATCTCCTCTCTCCACCCTCGACTCCGGCTGCCACCACCACCCTCTACCATAGCAGCCACCTCGAGCCCTTTCTTCTCTCGACAGAATCCCCCCCGGCCTCGACAGCCACCCGACCCCGCCTCAAACCCCCCAGCAGCCACCACACGCCACCGACTCCATTCCCGGAGCTCCGCCCTCTCCCAGCTCGGCCATGATCAGCTGCCCTAGCTACGGACACGCCAAGAACCAGACACAGCATCATTTCAGAGCAGGACACAGCCCGGACACGATCAGCGTCGTGTCGTATCTCTTCCCGGACACGGGAAATTCATTCCACGGAGCCCTGTTCAGGTAACCCGTTTTATCTCCTCGTAATTCCAATTTCAATTCCGTCAGTTACTTCGTGTAGACTATGTAACCATCTCGGTGCCCGTGCAACCCGCTCGGTGCATCGCGTCCTGTGGCGATCGCGGCACGCGATCCAAAAACAGGAAAAACAACGACCCGATTTACCCCGAAACTGAGTACGTCCCGCCAAACGGGACGACTTGGTCGCACGCGGTCTTTACCGAAACGTGCGCAACGTTGATACGGACGTGTAGGAATTCGGAGAAGTTGATTTGGATGTGCGTGCACACCGGAATCAACACGTATCCGCCGACACCGCCCCGTATCCGTCAGTTCTAGAACATGCTACAACTTTGTGTACACACGTCGGATCAAGACGAAACTTGCGCCATCGGACTCGTAGCAATACGCTGGTCCTGTGAGCCAAGTTTGGTCCGATTCTGAGAACGTTGACAAATTCCTGTATCGTGGGCCCCACATGCTCCACTTGACGGGCGATTTTGTGACTGGCTCATCGGAATCCAATTCTGGAAGTTCCGTTGGGTTCGTATCATCGTTCCTGACTTGTTAACACTAAGTTTGGCGAATTTGGAGACCTTTGACCCTGACACATTTTTTGGTGCAAAGTGTGCCCACATGTGGACCCCGCTTTGACCGAAAACTGTCATTTTTGTCCCTGTGTCCAAATTGGACGAAAGGACAGGCGTTTCTAGCTATTTGATATTTTTTGAGACTGTTAGTGATGTTTATTTCAGCATCCGGAGACTTTTATTCTGAGGCCATAGTTTCTGACTTTTGGCACTTGACATCTGGACATTATATTTGCAGCTCTCTTGCCAAGCAAGTATACCTTGCCTTGTTGTACTGTTTAAATTCAGTTATTGTTAGTTACATATTTATTTATTATATAAATGTGCGCGTCCGAGCAGACTCGGGTGCAGTCAACGAAGGCGTTGACGTTAGGACTTGTGTCTGACCTAGTGTCTAGTAGACCCACCTAAAGTTGTGAAGTTATTGATATAACTTCCCAGGCCTTGACACGTATCATTACACGTCACAGAGTGAGTACATGTAGGAACGCGTGCCTCATGTGCGACTGGCCATCAGTGTGAGCAACACGTGTAGCGGTATTTAGCTCAGTTGTTTATTGTATTGAGACTTGCATCATAATAGAAGGTGTCCACGTCGTTTTCACGATTTGTACATCTATATTGGGCGAGAAAGATACTAGTAGACGTATGGGACACCCCCTCCTTGTATGTTTTATACCTTCGCACCATGCTCCTTGGAGATGGTCGATTGCAGAGTTCCCTTGAACGGGGGCATATGTGGCATATACTAGTCAGTCACTACGGATTGGTGAATTACGTCAGCATATGTGTAGCCACACATTCCCATGCGTACTACAAGGTCTTTAAATTGCATTCACTTAGATGGTTAGCACACCCCATTTATTTTTTCAGTATTTATATTTTGGCATATCATTTTTTGTATCTTGCTATGTCCCTCTGAGGACCTGGTCCCCTGCCAGGTGTATATGTTCTTGAGTACTCGCAGGAGCACAGATCTGGACAGGCTACTTATTTTCCGAGGAGGTCTTCTCTTCGAGCCTCGTGATTGTCAGATGTTGTTCTTTATAGGTGTGTATTCTGGTTCCTTTTATATTCTTTTTCGGCAGTAGATTTGATTTCATCTGACTGTCATTCTTAGATATCTGTATTGAGATCTAGTTACATGGTTATTGTTTATTCATATTTGACTTCTGTGGATGAGATTTAGATATTACCCTGTGACTTGTGATTAGTTATACCACTGGTGAACTATTGTTCATTATACAGCGTACGCACGTATATATGGTTTCCATATATTGGAGTTGCCATATATACGGACGGCTGGCATGGTTACGTATCCTAGTCCTACGTATTTTGGGACTGGGACGTGACAGCCAGTGTCTCAGATGTGGGGCATTTGACCACATGATTGGTTCATGCTCACTTCTATATCCTAAGACTTCTTCAGTCCGACAGTTACCAGCTCCATCCCGGGCAGCGATTGAAGGCTTTCGAGGACCAGCATTAGCAGTTAGACCACTATCCTAGCATACTCTTCCGACGCAGACTCGATAGTTCCAGCAGCAACCTCCGGCTCAGATTGCACAAGTCCAGCAAGCCCAACCAGCAACAAGTTAGAGCCACAGCCCCTGAACGTTGGCCTGACGAAGCATTTGGTAACCTGGAGCAGTTGATAGCCGAAGGCACTATAATTATGGGTAAAATTTCTGAGCTCTCTTTAGCTTATCTTATTCTTGGGTTCTTGTCGAACGAACTCATGTTCTGACACGTTGGAAATACGATAGTGTAAACCCCCTGATTTTTCAAGATTTTCTAAACTGGATTTTTCATAATTTTTCTGGAATTTTCTGGGAATTTTCTGTAATTTAAAAACAGGGTTTTAATTATTCAATGATTTTTTAAATGATAATAAACAATATTAAAATATTAAGAAAATAATATTTTTGGGTGTAAAATGAAAAACTGGACTTAGGGCAATTTTTCTGAAATTTATTGGGCCCCGAACCTATTTTTAAATTACCAAAAATTATTTATTTAATTATTTATTTATTAAATAATTACTGGATATTATTATTATTATTTTTAAAATTAAACCCAAACCCAGCCCACTGGGCCCGGCCTACCGGGCCCAGCCCGAACCCAAACCCAGCCCATCCCCTATCGGGTCGGGTCGGGTCCGCCCGACCGAACCCGACCCGCCACCCGCCCGCACCCTCTCTCCTCCCACGTCTCAGCCTCCCCCCCCCCCCCGCGTCGTGCGCCGCCCGCACCCTCTCTCCTCCCACGTCTCAGCCTCCCCCCCCCCGCGTCGTGCGCCGCCCGCTCCGGCCGGCCCCTCACCGCCACGACCCCCCACGCGCCGCCCGTCTCGGCCCCGACCCCCTTCGGCCACCCTATATAAACCCCCCACCGTTTCCCCCTCTCGGCCTCACCGCCACCGCCACTACGCCGCCAGCGCCGCCTCGCCGACGACGCGCCGCCCGTCGCAGCTCCCTCCTCCGCCTCCCCCATCTCCGGCGGCTTCCCCCACCGCGGCGCCGAGCAGCTGTAGACAGCAGCCGCAGCAACAGCAGCTCCCCGCTGCCCAGCCGCCGCTCGCCGCCGTCGACGCAGCCAGCACCACCGCGAGCCGGCCGCCGCCTCGCCCCGTGCCCCGGGTCCCCTCTGCCTCAGCCTGGCCGTCCCCGCCGCCGGCCGACTCCCCAAGCCCTAACCCTAACCATAGATTCGATTCCCTGTGTCCGACACGAGTCGGACACGTGTCGGACACGATTCGCCACCGGTTTTTCGGGTCCCCTTCAGGTGCGTGTATCTTCTTGCTCGTAGCTCCGTTTTCGATTCCGCAAATTGCGTTGCGAAGCCTGTATGACCCTCTCGGTGCCCGGATAAACCGCTCGGGGCATCGCTTCCTTTGGTGATCGCACACCGCGATCCAAAAATAGGAAAAACCAGATCCTGTTTCACCCCGGAACCGAGTACGCCCCGCCAAACGGGACGACTTGGTCGCGCGCGGTCTTCACAGATTCGTGCGCATCGTCGATACGGACGTGTGGATTTCGCAGAAGTCGATTCGGGTGTGCGTGCACACCGAAATCAACGCGTATCCGCGGACATCGCCCCGTATCCGTACTTTCTGGAACGTGCCCTAACTTTGTGTACACACGTCGGATCGAGACGAAACTTGCGCCATCGGACTCGTAGCAATACGCTGGTCCTGTGGGTCAAGTTTGGTTCGATTCTGAGAACGTTGACGAAATCGCGTGTCGTGGGCCCCACAAGCCCCGCTCGACGGGCAATTTTGTGTTCGGCTCATCGGAATTCAATTCTGAAAGTTCCGTTGGGTTCGTATCAGCGTTTCTGACCTTTTGACACTGAGTTTGGTAAATTTGGAGACCTTTGACCCGGACGCATTTTTCGGTGCAAAGCGGGCCCACATGTGGATCCCGTTTTGACCCGAAACTCCCGTTTCTGCCCTTGTCTCCAAATTGGACCCAAGGACAGGCGTTTCTAGCTGATTGATATTTTTTGGATCTTATGGTGATGTTTATTTCAGCAACCGGAGTACCGCCTGCAATTTCTGCCGAAGTCAGAACTGCAAACAGGGCCAGAACCACAGGCAAGTGTACCTTGCCAAAACTTGCAACTTTGCTATCTATTCCTGGACTTAGCTTGGCATCAGTGGGCAAGTAAAACTTGCCAATTCTTAGTTATTTCTGGTTATAGTATTTTACTTGATTTCTTGTAGATTTATATGTAACTTGTTTAACTGCTCAACCCAGGACACCTGACACTATTCATGTGACGGAATTGCCGGAGATATACCTGGTAATTCCGTGTAGGTTACATTTTTATGTCATTTACAGTTTACATGCTAGATTCTGTCCTGACTCACTGCATTAGTTCAAACTTGCGTGACTTGTACCTGTGACATTCTGGAACTGTGACGTGAGATTTCATGGGGTGGGGAGAGTATTATCATATCAAGGCTGAATATAATATAATATAAATACTTTTATCTGGCGGTGCCTTAGACTCTGATACAGAGCTTTGGTTCCTTACTGGCTCTTCGAGAAAATACTGCTATGGTTTCTCCAACACTGATCCTGTAGTAGTCAGCCTGAGTATGACTAAAACTCTCACTTGCATATCACTAGCTGGTTTACATATTTACCCTGCTGTTTATTTTATTGCTGCACTGCATATGTTTTGGCTTGTATTTTATGTACCTTGTTATGTCCCCTGAGGACCTGGAATGGACTACGTCCCCAGGTATAGCTGAAGAGAACTACCCCGAGGTGTACGGTACCGGAGCACTTCTCGAAGCAAAACCAGGAGAGGAGGACGAGATAGTTGCAGAAGACTTCTCCTGAGCACCGGCTTCATCTACACAGTATTTCCATTTCAGTATTTTTATTTCCCGTCTTTCTTCTTAAATGTAACAGAATAATTCTCGGCTTTGTTTCCCGAGATAACCTTATTTAATATTGCTTATTTATTTCTATTGCAATATTTCTGGCATTAATCTGTATTGTTCTGTGGATGAGATTAGAAATACCTGAGACTTGTAACATCTTACTGTTAGACTACAGCTTAAGCATGCCCTGATGGATCCATTAAATTGGGTTGTCCATCGGTGCGTGCTGCTGGCCATTGCTCACGTCCTCAGTCCCTCGTCATTTTGGGACTGGGGCGTGACAGATAGTCATTTCAATGCTTTTGTTGAGCAAAGGCGAGTTCTTTGCCATGATCTTTCACCTCTGTATCTCGTGGTACGTGATGTCTATCATGCGACCTGACTGCGAAGGAACGTCCTGGATCGGAGTTATGTCCTTGATAAGATCATTGGTACCGACTTACTTAAGGCTTGACTCTTGTCCATTTTGTGAGTCAGCATAAGGCAAGCGAGGACGAGTTCCTATTTAACTGACTCAGGGGTATATTCATCCATATGCCTCCATTTTTTTGGTGTATTGCTTTGTGCATTTTATTCATTAGTTACTTTCTGCAGTTATCTTTTATTTTAATTACTTACTTAGTATAATCTTTTGATTTGTGATGTGATTTCTTGAGCTTTCTCGTGTGTTCCAGCTCGACTAGCCTTGGTGAAATTTTGAGGACAAATTTTTTAAGGAGGGTAGAGATGTCACACCCGATTCCAGATTTGATATTTATTAAATTTTTAGAATTTAATTTTTTCTGATAATGTATTCGTGTTGTATTTCTCATTTTAGTTATTGTCATTTTATTTATTGTTATTTTTTAGTTGTTGAGAGAAATTACCCGAGATCAGTAGAATACCCATTCGCATTGCCATAGACCCGGTTTAGGAATCTGCATATAGAATGGACACTTGGTTCGGTTTGTTTGACTGAACCCATGACTAAACTATTTTTTTTCTCTCCTCTTAGTATATATATGAGTATTTCTCTCTCCTCACTCATTTTCTTATTTTCACCCTTCCTTGCTTCCTTCTTCCTTCTCTCCCTCAAGCTCTCTCTAGCCAAACCCTAACCCTAGGAAGAAGTTTTTGTGACTTAGACCGTGAGAGGTAGAGGCTAGGAGCCACCTAAGGCAAGTACATCTTGCTCAATGCTGAAGCCTTGGTTTTCAGATTTTATATATATATATTGTTTTTAAAATATATTTGATATAAAATGTTCTTATTGAGTTGTTGATCATGTTTAGTACTTGGAGTTTTAGATTTTGATGAGTATATTTGAGTATATCTGAATTTGAAGTTTAGGATTTTTATGAGTTTCATGTATTTTTTGTGGTTTTGATATACTAAAATTTGGTATCTTAGAAAATAATTTGTGCGGTGGATGTAGCACTTTATTTCGAGCATTTTGGCTTTTGGTTCATTTTATTCGGAGTTAAAATAAAAATTTTATGAAAAAAATAAGTTTTCAGATTTTTGGAGTTTTTTTCCAAGAAGTTTGTGTTGTTTTGGGACGAAGGAGTTCCATGAGCACAACTTTATGCGCCCCTTCCAACATGACACTATCTTGTTAGGCACATGACTGTCTCTACATATGTGCCCCTAAGTTAAAATCATAGAACATTGAACGCATGAGATCTCCCATAGAGCGAAAGCTCATGCGGCTAGAAGCTCATGCGGCCAGTTTGTTATTTGACTTAGAAGCGACATATGTGTCCTTTTCTTGCACGTCTTTTCGTGTGTACACATTTTTATGTTTTTGTCTTTTCTCTGACATACTTTATTGTATGTCACATCAATCACTTTATGTCATTTCTCTGACATGCACTGATGATCCTTCACTTAGCACTTGTCCCCAAGAGTGGACTTTGTTTTGAGCATGCGCCCAATTTATCCATGCGGCCAGTTGGTTCATGTGGTATCTCGTCCATGCGTCCAGCTCCATGAGGTCAGTGGGTGCATGCGGCCAGTGAGTTCATGCAGCCAGTGGGCGCATGCGGCCAGGAATTCTTGTGTGCATTTTGTGCTCCTTTTAATTATGTCCATTTAATATTCCTTTTAGTGATTGTTGCTGTGTGCTTTATTATGTTGATACAAGTTTATGTTACAAGAGAAGTTTTGCATGTGGTTCATGAGACAAGTTTATGTACAAGTTCACAATCCTCACGACACCGTAGAAATTTTTTTGTATGAAAATCTATTGCATTTGGCATTGAGAAATCGAGTGTGAGTATTGCCCAATGTATTGCGTGCCGCGAATAAGATAACTCGTGAAAAGCTCGTACTCGTGACTCGTCATTCTCGAAAGTTCTCAAGTGTCCACGACTCGAGAACTTGAAATAATTTAGTAATGATCAAACAAGATAAGATTAACCTAGATCATTGGGAGGAAAGAATTGTCACTACCATATTTTCTAGGAAATGGTATTTTGGTCATTTCATAATTAATTAAATATTATACATGTTGTATATTTATTTATTTATTTATTATATTATTTATTTATTGTTAGATATTAGTTTATTATTTTAGACTTGTGTTAGTGGACCTAATTAGTTTAGATTAGATCAATGGACCAACATTTAAATATAGTTAGAATTGAGCCCAATTAGAAGCATATTCATTAGGAGGAGGATTATTTAAGTTAAACTCATTGGGCTAGAACCTTCCCTCCTTAATCATTTTATCATGAGAGGCCCCAAGGGGTATTTTAGACTTTACATAGTAGCTTGGAGAGGGGGTTAAGTGGCCGACCTTGATAAAATGGGGGGGAGTTTCTCTCTTCATTTTTCTATTCCAAATCTAGATGTAGAATTTTCTCCTCCAAATTTCTTCATTCCCACATCAAATTTTATCCAAATTTCTTTCCAATTTCTTTCCAAATCATCATTGGAGGCTAGTAGAGTAAGAATCTACAAGGAGGAAGTAAGGATCTACAAGGAGGAGCAATGATCTATAAGTTGAAGGCTATTTTTACGCAATTTGAAAGTTTTATTGGAAATCCATCTCCCAATAGGTACAATTCAGTTTTTTCCTTTTAATTAGACTCTAAATTTATGTTTTAATCATTAGAAACCACCCTATATGTTAAGGCTACCCATAGGAATTGGAATTAGGTTCATAGGAGGCCTATGGAGAAAGTTATGTGTTATTTTGTGTCAATTATGGAAGAATTCCGAGATTGACACATCTTGTGTTTATATATATATATATATATATATATATATATATATATATATATACTTGTATTGTGTATGCATAGATGTGTGTGTGTGTTTAAGAGGGGGGGTCGAGATGCACAGCTACAGTAGCAGTATCAGTGAGCAGCTAAGGCAGCAACATAGCAGTAGCAGCAACACAGCAACTGCAGCTGCAGCAGCATGTTGCAGCAGCAGCAACAACAGCAAGCATAGGCAGTAGCAGCAACCACAGAAACGTCATGCAGTAGCTAGCAGCAACAATTGCAGCAGCATACAACAATAACTACAGCAAGAACAGTAGCTGCAGCACAGCAACAAATACAGCAGCAGCAACAAGTGCAAGAACAGATAGTAGTGTGCACAGCAGCAAGGTAAGTTAGTAGGTAGTTAGTTCATTAATAGTTTAGTTAGCTAGTTAGCTTGATGTATAGTTTAATTAGTTAGTTTATTGATAGTTTAGTTAGTTATTTAGTTACTTTGTTGTAGTTTTATATATATATATATATATATATATATATATATATATATATATATATATATATATATATATATATATATATATATATATATGTATATAGTAGTTAGATATATATATACTTGGTTACTAGTAGCTATATGTATGTATGTATATATGTATATATGTATTGGTAAGATAGTAAGTAGTTAGTATAGTTAGTAGAACTGTATTAGTTAATGCATGTTAGTTATAGTTTAGAGTTTTTGGTAGTTAGTTATATGTTAGAATTCACATTACCTTGTGATATCAAGGTAATGTCAAGGTATTGATGGATACTCAAGGTTTTGGGTTTGAGTATCAAGATGGGTGTGTAGTGGTGTGATATCGCATTGGTTCAAAGCCAGGGTATATTATATATTGTTGATTGTATATACATATTATGATATTTTTATATCTATTAATTTTTGTATCTTATGATACGGTATCTTGTTGGTTTCCTAGTATCTTAGCATAGCTAGTGTGGCCTAGTTACATAGTGTATGGACCCAATATCTTAGAGATAGACTCATACAATCTAGAAATAGCTAGTCTAACCAAGTATGACTAGTTTGACCTAGAGTTGACCTAGTTTGACTATTTTGACTTAGAAATGACTTTATAACCTACAAGTTGACTAGTTTAACTTATTTTTATTCTGAAATCTTGTATTGATGTAATATTTCCTATTTAGGTCTTCGAGGTACCGTACCAGACATCTTTGATACTGTTCATCAGATTTTAGGCTAGTACATTCTCTGATAGTTTCTTATTTATGATATCCTCTGTCTCTTGTATCTAGTGTAGATATCCTTGATTTTTTGACACGATGGTTACATGGATTGGTATAACCGAATCTCGTCATGAGATATTATTCCCTGGTATGTATGGTATATCTTGTGCAAGCCTTGTTTCCTTGTTCTTTTTGTATATGTACATACATTTATTCTTGGGGAGACTTGCTACCTACCCAGAGAATCCTGTGTCATAACATACCATGGTTGGATCCACTATATCAGTCGGGGACGGAGAGTATTTAGTGTAGATATGTGATCATACCCTCCTTGTATCATGTCTTATTTATTGAATAGTGTTAATCATACACCACACGTAGCCATAATTCTTGTATCAAGTTCTCAAGCCAATCACATGTTAAAGTTGGTACTCACTCACTTAGTCATTAGTATTTCTTGTTCATTTCTATATTGCTCATTCTCGTATTTATTTCTATTATTTCTTTTATTGCATATCTCTTGTATCTATATATTGCATCTTGTATATTCACATCTATTTACTGTTACATAGTTTATATTATTTATTAGAACTGCTGTTAGAGATGTACTCTGCTCCTTTCCTAAATGGATATTTTTTTTTCAGATGACACTAAGGAGTGGTACCCCACTTACTACGGGCCTCAGGACGTGGTAGGCTTAGAACCAGAGACCTTGGCTCAGTAGGGTCTCATCCCGACTGAGACAGACGACCCAGGACTCGTAGCTTCGTAGTTAGTTTCCTTTTGTACTGGATTTGTCTCCAGCTCAGTTATTAGTATTTCTCTGACTCATTGGATATTATTTTGTCTCATGAGTTGTATTTGTGACTCTTTTATTCTTTTGTCATATTTGTACTCATTCTATCTATAGATCTGTGATTGAGTATATTCATATTACATTGGTGGCATATTTATATCTTGATTGTTGGATAGATAGATTACCCAAACAGCGTTCTACCGCCGACGCTGCGGCGTAGGCTGGGCGTTGTTCACTACTTGCATCCCTACACCGGGTGCGGGTCGTGACACATTTTTAGTGGTGGCCCATGCAGGTCTTCGAGATCGAAATTAATGCGATTCGTAGTGGTGCTCTAAATTGAGTGCTATTACGAGCCTGTT
This sequence comes from Iris macrosiphon, assembly GCA_036927795.1. NCBI lineage: Eukaryota > Viridiplantae > Streptophyta > Magnoliopsida > Asparagales > Iridaceae > Iris > Iris macrosiphon. The sequence goes on along the minus strand of JAYESA010000002.1, from coordinate 177,967,574 downwards.
TCAGGATATAGGATATAGGCTATAGGCTAAGAATACTCAATCATATCTAGGAAAAACTCTATTGATTCATTTCAACTGTTCTTCCTTGATATTGATATTTGATCTTTAACTGTCCTTCTTTGAATATATTATATCATGTGCCATATTGATTCTTTTCTTTCGCTTTGTCTCAGGATGCCGCCTAAGACTATATCACAGCAGGGGGAGCAGCTTTTGAGAGATCTACGACTTTTCGAGGGCCTGCACCAGTCACTTCTCCTGTAATTGACGTATCAGCTGCGTTCGGGGGTCCACCTCCAACTCAGAGGACTGTTCCGACTTTATCTGAGGGACTTCCACCTCCACCTTCCGTGCCAACATATACGACTCAGGTGTTCACACTATTTTGCGAGATATTGGAGGCTCAGAGGGCCCAGTCCAAGGCACACCAGAGACAGACCGACGTGTTGCGGCAGGGCATTGAGAGTGCTCATCATCTTTCCCTTGCCGTAGTAGAGAGAGGAGCTCAGGTCCAGCAGCAGGTTGCTCCGCAGGTTGCCCAGCTCCGATCGAGTAATATTCAAGACTTCAAAAAGTTGGAACCTCGGGTCTTCAAGGGAATGGAGGGCATCGTCTACACTGATGATTGGCTTGAGGATATTGAGCATCTCATGAGGGTGTCCCGTCTTACTGAGTATCTAAAGGTTGAGACAGTAGGACTTCAGCTGTTCGACATCGTCCGCACTTGGTTCAGGAATGAGCCACTTCTTGCTGATGTAGGGCAGTCTTGGGAGATATTCAAGGACCTCTTCAAGAGGAAGTTCTTTGCTCGGGCATAAAGGTTAGACTTGGAGAGGCAGTTTGAGGGCCTTACTCAGGGGAGCATGTTTGTAGAGGAATATGCCGCAGAGTTCGGCAGGCTGAGCCATTTTACGGAGTATTTGGTGAGGGAGCCGAAGGTTTGAGCTATCCATTTTCATAAGGGTCTGAACTGGGAAGTGAAGATCCTCATTCCGTCTTTTTATGAGACCTATTCGGAGATACTTGCGGAGGCACGCAAGGTTGAGCGGGAGTTGGGTTTGAAACCCAAGAAAGATTACAATTTTTTCTGGTAGATAACAGCAGCACAGTGACTGCTAAGCGTCCTCATTTCTAGTCCAGGTCTTTTTAGCAGCCGCAGCAGCACCAGACTCCAGCTAGGGCGCCATTTCACTAGGCACCGCAGCAGCAGAGACAGTCACAGCAAGCTTCCTTCTATTACTGCAAGAAGCCCGACCACATCTGAAAAGTTTACAGGAGGAGGTTGGGGGTTTGTCTGTATTATGGTATCGAAGGGTATTAGCTGAGAGAGTATTCTTCCAATCCTCGTCGTACAGTTTAGGAAGCAACTCCAGCTCCAAAGACACAGGCGAGACCACCTGCAGTACAGTCGAGGGGACCGTCAGGGACGAGTGTTTGCTATGACAGTCGAGAAGACCGAGCCCACCGGAGATATCATCGCAGGTTCTGTTCTTCTTGATTCTATTCTAGCTTTAGCTTTATTTGATAGTGGTGCTTCCCATAGTTTTGTATCTGTTTTTTTTTTTTTGCTCTGAAGCATCATTTGGTAGCTGAGTCTTTGCATAGGACTTGCAAGATCATTACCGGGTGAGGCATTATCCTGGTTAGTGATATTTGCAAGGATCAAAAAGTTACTCTGGGAGGCTGGGAGCTAAGTGCGTGTCTACTTGTAATGCCACTTCCGAGCTACGATATTATACTCGAGATGGATTGGTTGAGTAGGCACCATGCTAGTATAGATTGTAGAGGAGGTAGAGTTTTGTTTAGCCCACCAGGAGAGCCAGAGTTTAAGTTTGCTAGAGGAGCTGCAGAGCAAGGAGAAGGCATTATATGTGGAGCTATGGTGGAAGACAAGGAGTTGTCACATCCGTTGATAGCAGAGTTCTTGGATGTGTTTCCTGAGAAATTGTCAGGATTGCCGCCATATCAAGATGTTGAGTTCTCTATAGACTTGGTGCTAGCTGCAGAACCAATTTCACAGCATGTCTATAGAGTGAACAACAATGAGCTAGTCAAGCTGAAGAAGCAAGTGGATGAGCTGCAGGATAAGGGGTTTATCAGATCCAGTTCTTCACCGTGGGGAGCCCCGGTATTGTTTGTACTGAAGAAGGATGGGTCGGTGCATATGTGCATCGATTACAGGACATTGAATAATCTCACTATCAAAAGTAAATATCCGTTGCCATGGATTGATGACCTGTTCGATTAGTTGAATGGTGCCAAGGTATTTTCCAAGATAGACTTGAGATCAAGCTACCACTAGGTGAAAGTGAAGCCGGAGGTCATTCTGAAGACTGCTTTTAGGACTCGGTATGGCCAGTATGAGTTTATGGTAATGCCTTTTGGGTTGACTAATGCCCCAGCAGTATTTATGAATTTGATGAACAAGGTGTTCCACCAGTACCTTGACAAGTTCGTGATGGTGTTCATCGATGACATACTCATATACTTGAAGACACCGGAGGAGCACGAGGAGAATTTGCGGATTGTGTTGGATGAGATGAGGAAGGAGAAGCTGTATAGAAAGCTGTCCAAGTGTGAGTTCTTCTTGGACAAGGTGGAGTTCTTAGGACATGTTGTGACTGGTGATAGAATTTTAGTGGATCCGAAGAAGATCGCAGCAGTGGAATCTTGGAAGATCCTGAGTTCAGTAGCAGAAATCAGTAGTTTCTTGGGTCTAGTAGGCTACTACAGGAAGTTTATGCAAGATTTTTTGAGGATTGCCGAGCCGATGACCAGACTCACTAGGAAGGATGTAGAGTTTGTTTGGACAGAGGAATACCAGGTTGCTTTTGAGGAATTAAAGAAGAGGTTGACGTATGCTCCTATTTTGACGTTGCCATCAGGATCTGAAGGTTTCACTATTTATAGTGATGCATCGGGGAAAGGTCTGGGTTGTGTTCTTCAGCAGAATGGGAAAGTGATTGCCTATGCATCCAGAAAATTGCATTCTCATAAAAAAACTATCCTACCCACGATTTGGAGTTAGCAGCAGTTATTTTTGCCCTGAAGTTGTGGAAATACTATTTGTACGAAGAGCGTGTGGAGATCTTCACAGACCACAAGAGCTTGAAGTATGTTTTTACTCAGAAGGAGTTGAACATGAAGCAGCGTCGGTGGCTGGAACTAATAAAGGATTTTGACATATCTTTGCAGTATCATCCTGGGAAAGCCAATGTAGTTGCCAATGCCTTGAGAAGGTATCTGGTAGCTATGTTGTTGACGTAGGATCGATATTTGTTGGAGGACTTGGAGAGCTTGGGCATTGAGGTAATAGTTCATGGTTTTGCTATACAAATGTGGGGGTTGCAGATACACTCGGAGTTGATGTCACGCCCCAGTCCCAAAATACGTATGACTAGGAATATGTAACATACCAGCTACGCATTCGACCAGACTCTGGTCTGACTCGAATACGTATAAGCTGTATTATAATGGTTACTATCTAAATAATCAAGTAAATATAAATATTTATGTCTCAATCCGCAATAAACAGAATACACAAGAATGAGCTACATGTGCTAAAGTCGGCCGCCCAGTAACACACAAACTCGAATAGACTCGTGAAAGAAATATGAGTCTATAAAACTAGGCTACATCAGCAGATAAATAAATAATATGAATAAATAACCATAACTTCGATAGAAATGATATATGTACCTGGAACCAATGCCTGCAAGACAAGCAACTCCATCAGCAACTCCAAAGGCTCCATAACCGTCTATAGTGCAAAAAACTGGCAGGGGACCAGGTCCTCAAATGGACGTACCAAGGTACAAGAAACAGCATGCCAAAAGTAAAACACTATTATGCTACACACTCAAGGGTAAACTACTGTAACCATCTATGTGATATGCACGTAAGAGCATTATTCGTACTCAGGTTGAAACCACTACAGGCTCTGTATCGGGGAGCCCATAGCAGCAAGTAGTATCAAGACTCAATATAGGTACCAAAGATCTGAGATAGAGTCCAAGGCACCTCTAGTGGTATTGTGACTCCGGTATATGTGCCATCGCACCTCTCATAGTATAGTATATATATCAATAATCAGCCTGTAGTATGGTGTGTCTCTACCCACCCAATGTAATCTCACGTCTCATATCCACAATGTCTCATGTCCATAACACGCAAGATCATGACCTCTAGCTAGTGCAACGAGTCATAATAATATCAATATAATATGTAAGTCCCATATCACGAATCCTGTAAGCCTATACAGAATCACCATGAATAACTCAAGAAAGATTATGTCACATGAAAGTGTCAAGTATCCTAGGATATGGCGTACTTGGTAAAGCAAGCACGTAAAAATAGGATCATGGAATCAACTCTCTAAGTGACGTTGCACGACTCCGCGTACGGCGTCGACATCCGAATCTTATTCGGACGCTAAGCAACGTCTCACGGTCCTAGGGTAAACACACACATCACATATATCAAATAACTATAATAACTAAATAAGATAATAGAGGAAAGAAACTGTGATACATCATGGCAAGGTACACTTGCCTGGATTCTGAACTCCGTCAACTGCTCCTGGGAAAGTAAAATATGCACGTACACCTCCGGATGCTGAAACAAACATCACTAATATTCTCAGAATACTGAAAATAGCTAGGATTGACTACTCATAAGTCCAATTTGGACACAGGGGCAAGATTGAAGTTTTGGGTCAAAGCGGGGTCCACATGTAGCCTACTTCGCACCGAAAAATGTGTCGAAGACAAAGTTCTCCAAATTCATCAAACATAGTGTCTACGAGTCCAGAACAACGATACGAACCCAACGGAATGTCCATAACTGGATTCCGATGAGCCGATCACAAAATCGCTAGTTATATGGAACCAGGGGCCCACAAAATGACGTTTCGTTAACGTTCTCAGAATCAAACCAAACTTGGGTCACAGGACCAGCATAACGCTGCAAATCCGATGGCACAAGTTTTATTGCGAAATAATTAGCACACACGAAGTTACGACGAGTGTCAGAATAGGCCGATACAATATTTTTCGGTAGATACGCGTTGATTCCGTTGTGCACGTACATCCAAATCAAGTTTCACAAAATCCCACACGTCCGCGTTTATATTACGCGTCTTTTGATGCAACTCGCACACGATGAAATTGCCTCGTTTGGTGGGACGCACCCTGTATCGTGAGAATTTGGATGTTTTAAAAATAAGTTTTTGGTCATTTTGGAACAAGAATAATTTAACCATTATAGCAAACTAATAAAAACTAAAAGAATAGTAAAAATCTTGGTTATATTATGAAAAAGTCCCTTCAATTATATTTTAAAAATAATTAACGAGTTAGTAGAAAATTGGACATGAACATGGGTACTTGGACTAAAATTCTGAACTGTTTCCGAAAAGTTTTTCGGCCAAGTTTCGTTCAATTTTTCGATCAAACCGGGGTGCCTAAATTCGTTCCACTTGAAAAAAATCCTAGAGGGTTAGGATGTGAATATACCAGCGAAGACGAGACGCAAAACGGATCAGCGAGGAGGTCGAAAGCTCCACACGAAGAGGGGGCCACTACTGCCTGCTGTTGTGCGCTGCTGCTGCTACCGCTGCTGCTGCTCCGGCATGGTGGAGGGACGGTGCGGGCGGCGGGGCTGCGGGCGGTCGCCGGCGTGTTGTGGTGAAGGCGTGAGATGGGTTAGGGTTAGGGTTTTGTATATATATATATATATATATATATATATATATATAGAGAGAGAGAGAGAGGGGGGGGAGGGATGGGGGGTTCCTGTGCACGGGTGAGGGGAAAGTTGGGTTTTAGTTAGATTTAATTAATGGGTTTGGGTAGGGTTTGGGTTAATGGGTATGGTTTTGTGTTTTTTTCTTTTTCTTTTTTTCTTTTCTTTTCTTTTCTTTTCTTTTTCTTTATATATATATATATATATATATATATATATATATATATATATATGGCCATTAAAAATAGTTTTGGACCTAAATAAATTCTAAAAAAATTATACAATACTCTAATAATAGTTGTACAACCAAAAATATATTTTTTGCATAATATTAATAACCAATTAAATACACATAATTATAAATCCATGAATACTATATATTATAATTAGCTAAAATAAATAAAAAAATTCCCTTAATCACAATAATTTTAGAAAACCAATATTAATAAATTTAAAAATTAAATTCTAGAAAATCAGGGTGCTTACAATCTACCCAACTTATAAAAATTTTGTCCTCGAAATTAAAAATAAACATAGTAGAAAAGATTTTAGTTAAGAAGGTTGCACTAAAGATGGGGACGCAGTTACCAAATATAGTCCTAGTTTGACGTCACATTCTAAGAATAAGGGTACGCTTAATCAAGGCTCTACCCAACTTATAAGAATAAAGTTGGCCACAGAAACTATAGTCATGACCATATTTCTAAGAATTTTTAGTAAGTCTAACTTCAAGGAGGAATTCGAGATGGTAAAAATTTTATGACCGTTGTCACAGCCTATCAAAGAAAATCTATGCACTACCATGGCGTTAATGAGTCAATAACTCTATAAAGAAAGTTCTACCCATTCTCCTTGCTTCTAATTAGGTCATAAGTCTATAAGATAATAGGAATTACCATAGCCAAATACAACTAGGGTGAGATGGTACCGAGAAGTTGTTAATTGCATATCATGGATGCCGATGAATAGTTCAGTAATAAGCGTCAAAAGGTGATATAACTCATTAAGGTATTTTGTATTGTGTAAAGAGTACAAGTGGTTCAATTTAATGCAACACAAGTATCATAGACGTAGGTTGGCATGAATGGGATACAGGTATATCAGTGGTTGGGATATTTGTGTTGCCTATGTATAATTTAATTCAATTACAATGGAGTTGGATATAGGGTTTAGAAGGAGATATGCCACGAATATTGGAGGGTCTATATGGAGCATGGGTGTGTATATTTGGAAGTAACAGTTGTGTCCTCAGTGAGTAGGTTCCAGTTAGGCTCATGAATGTCAAGGTTGCTGGAAGAATTGAGTCGGTGTTGAGTATTAAAATCGACCGCAACAGAAAATGATATCTATGTGTTACGTGTGTACAATTGCGTCACAAATGTCGTACGACTAAAACAAAATATGGGAAGGCCAGTTTGTGAGTGATAGTCATTTCATAGGTGTAGAGTGACTAGTCTAGGTCATAAGGGAGAAGTTGTTGAAAAGGAAAGGATAGTGTTGTGCTCCAAATATCCGAGCCACAACAAAGGGTATCAAGGATACATAAATTAAATAGGTAATTTAATCCGTTTGAGATTAACCTAATTAACACCAAAATAAATTTAAATTTATCCTAAATTTTTAGAAATAACCCCACACTAAAACCAGGGGCTATGATCTACCCAACTTATAAAATTAAGTTGGTATCCAAAACTAAGGTCATGGTCTTGCTAACAAGATTTCTGGAAGGGCCTATTTTCTAAATAAGGTTACAAGAATTCTAGGATTTACTGGCCGTAATCAAGGATTTTCTAAAGGAACCTAGAAACTATCAGGGTGTTATTTATCAACAACTTTATAAGAGAAATTACTACCCATCCATTACTGCTCTTATATAGGTCATGCTTCTACAAGGCAGAAGATATGACTGAGTCAGCTCTAACCAAGACAAGGTGGTAGAGAGGCTTCGATCATTGATTGACATTGATGATGAAGAGACCAAAAATTTAGGCCACGATAAGAAGAATTTCTGATAAGTCTACATGGTTGAATAAGGCACGATTAGGCAGATATTTGGAGAATTGAGTCATGGTGACTAGATCAAGGAGATTAGAGTAGAAAAGAACTGATACCTATGGTGATATGGATATTAACACAAGGAGTGGTACCAACTAAGGGATTAATTTTGTAATTAAGGCACAACTAGGGAAAGAGGAAGGATCTACTCATTGTTATAATTAGAAAGATTGTTATTGCAAAAATACGAGGCCATATATGCAACATAAGATAAGAATTTGATAGGAAGGACAGGGATACAGTCGAGGGGGTAATACAACTAATCCTTAAACTCAATACTATATTCAATTCTCATGTTAACAATCTATACTAGCTCTAGCATATAGGAATAACCTATCTATCTACCCTACTAAGGGTAACCATTTTCTCAAAACTTTATATCCAGCATGTCTTCTTCCGCCTTGACAAGGATCTGCTTTTGGAGGAAACACCGCGCACGAACGTCCATCTCTCTGAAATATGGAGAGATGATAAACAATAATAAAGATGTTGAAGGAATGAACGAGTACAACTATGAAGTCCAAGGGCGATAATCAAATGCTAAGGAATTGTCAAATCAGTTATGGATTGAGATACTCTGCTAATCCTGAATACAGGCTCGTTCGGTACCGGAAAGTAACCAAAATAATTTAATCTGGACCTGCATGGGCCACCATAAAAAAATATATCATGCCCCAATCCCAAAATACGTAGGACTATGAATACGTAACATGCCAGCTACGCATTCAACTAGACTCTGGTCCGCCTCGAATACGTATAAGTTGTTTTATAATGGTCACTATCTAAATAATCAAGTAAATATAAATATCTATGCCTCAATCCACAATGAACAGAATACACAAGAATGAGCTACATGTGCTAAAGTCGGCCGCCCAGTAACATACAAACTCGAATAGACTCGAGAAAGAAATATGAGTCTATAAAACTAGGCTACATCAGCAGATAAATAAACAATATGAATAAATAACCATAACTCCGGTAGAAATGATATAAGTACCTGGTACCAATGCCTGCAAGACAAGCAACTCCATCAGCAACTCCAAAGGCTTTATAATTGTCTATGCTGCAAAAACTGGCAGGGGACCAGGTTCTCAGAGGGACATAACAAGGTACAAGAAACAACATGCCAAAAGTAAAACAGTATAATGCCACACACTCAAGGGTAAACTACTGTAACCATCTATGTGATATGCACGTGAGAGCATTACTCGTACTTAGGCTGAAACCACTACAGGCTCTGTGTCGGGGAGCCCAAAGCAGCAAGTAGTATCAAGACTCAATATAGGTGCCAAAGATCTGAGACAGAGTCCAAGGCACCTCTAGTGGTATTACGACTCCGATATATGTGCCACCGCACCTCTCATAGTATAGTATATATATCAATAATTAGCCTGTAGTATGGTGTATCTCTACCTACCCAATGTAACCTCACGTCTTATGTCCACAACATCTTATGTCCATAACATACAAGATCATGACCTCTAGCTCGTGCAACGAGTCATAATAATATCCATATAATATACAAGTCTCATATCACGAATTATGTAAGCCTATACAGAATATTCTGTTACATAAAATAGTGTCAAGTGTCCTAGGGTATGGCGTACTTGGTAAAGCAAGCACGTAAAAATAGGATCATGGAATCAACTCTCTAAGTGACGTTGCACGACTTCGCGTACGGCGTCGACACCCGAATCTTGTTCTAACGCTAAGCAATGTCTCACGGTCCTAGGGTAAACACACACATCACACATATCAAATAACTATAATAACTAAATAAGATAATAGAGACAAGAAACTGTGATACATCATGATAAGATACACTTGTCTGGATTCTGAACTCCGTCAACTGCTCCTGGGAAAGTAGAATCTGTACGTACACCTCCGGATGCTGAAACAAACATCACTAATATTCTCAGAATACTAGAAATATCTAGGATTGACTACCCATAAGTCCAATTTGGACACAGGGGCAAGATTGACAGTTTTGGGTCAAAGCGGGGTCCACATGTGGCCCACTTCACACCGAAAAATGTGTCGAAGATAAAGTTCTTCAAATTTGTCAAACTTAGTGTCTACAAGTCCAGAACGATAATACGAACCTAACAGAATATCCATAACTGGATTTCGATGAGCCGATCACAAAATCACCCGTTATGTGGAACCGTGGGGCCCACAAAATGATGTTTCGTTAACGTTCTCAGAATCAAACCAAACTTGGATCATAGGACCAGCGTAACGTTGCGAATCCGATGACACAAGTTTTGTTGCGAAACGAAAAGCACACACGAAGTTACGGTGAGTGTCAGAACAGGTCGATACGGTATTTTTTGGCGGATACGCGTTGATTCCAGTGTGCACGCACATCCAAATCAAGTTTCGCGAAAGCCCACATGTTCGTATTTATGTTACGCGCCTTTCGATGCAACTCGCACATGGCAAAGTCTTCTCGTTTGGCAGGACGTACCCCGTATCGCGAGAATTTGGGTGTTTTAAAAACAAGTTTTTGGTCGTTTTGGAACAAGAATAATTTAACCATTATAGCAAACTAATAAAAACTAAAAGAATAGTAAAAATCTTGGTTATATTGTAAAAAATTTCCTTCAATTATATTTTGAAAATAAGTCCTAATATCCATCTGTACTCCTTCTTTTAGTCCAACTCCAGCACAAAAAGTCTCTGTGCTCTCGCTATCTCTAACGTGATTCCCTTCCTTTTCATGGGCTTGTGAGTACGAATTAGGATATAAAAAGGCACCAATTAATGAGTTGGTAGAAAATTGGACATGAACATGGGTACTTGGACTGAAATTCTGAACTGTTTTCGAACAGTTTTTCGGCCAAATTTTGGTCAATTTTTCGATCAAACCGAGGTGCCTAAATTTGTTCCACTTGAAGAAAATCCTAGAGAGTTAGGTTGTAAACATATCAGCGAAGACGGAACACAAAACGGATCAGCGAGGAGGTCTAAAGCTCCACACAAAGGAGGGGGCCGCAATTGCCTGTTATTTTGCGCTGTTGCTGCTGCTGCTGCCGGCGGACGGCGGCGGTGCTCCGGCACGACGGTGCGGGCGGCGGGGCTGCGGGCGGTCGCCGGTTGGTGGTAGTGGAGGCGTGGGATAGGTTAGGATTAGGGTATTGTGTGGGTCTGTTCGAGGAGAGGCAGGGATCCAGGGCTCCGGCGAGGATGGCAGCGGGTTGACGGAGCGGCTCGGCGAGGGGTTCGTCCGACGGGTCGACGAGCTTCTAGGTGCAGCAGTCGACAGGGTGCGGGATGGTCCAGCGGGTGGAGGTCTGCGTGGTGGTGGAGGGGTTGTAGTCGGCGGTGGCAGGCTGTTCCGGCGAGGGTGGCCGGAGGTGAGGATGAAGGTGAGGGTGGTGGTGAATAGGGTTGAGTTAGGGTTTCGGTTTGAGTTTTGAAGGATGGGGGTGATGGTGATGAAGCAAAATAATGGAGAAGGAGTTGGTTTTGCATGTAGGGGATGAGGATGATGGTAGCCTAGGGTTTAGGGCCGACCAAGTACACATGGGGATGGGGTTTGCATTGGGAGAGGGGCTATGAGGGATTATATATATATATATATATATATATATATATATATATATGTGTGTGTGTGTGTGTGTGTGTGTGTGTGTGTGTGTGAAGGTATTGTGTGGTGGAGATGGCTCCATTTGAATGAGTGGTCTAGATTCAACATGAGGGGAATATCAAACCAAAAGGAGGAGAGAGGGGAAGAGTTGAACGGTCAAAGGGAGGGGGTTTGGTTCTTCATTTGGTTTAAACTAATAGGATGGTGACACCTCACTGCACTTTTGCAAAGAAGTTCCCAAAATTTAGAAATTTGCACAGAAAGTGGGTTTGGGATTTAATGAAGGAAAATATCATGTTTGGTGTAATGCATTGGATGAAAGGGATGTTTGGTGTTTAGTATGAAGCTTGAGGGTGTGCATGGGAGTTTGGTTTGGTGTTGGGTCTAACTTTGGGTCAAGTTGGGTCCTTACATCAATTTAATTAAAATTGGTGTAAATGGTGTTCTAAAATTAATTGAAAGTACATGGGATTAAAATTAGGTGGGACAGAAGCGTCATGGAAATAGAAGACTCAGAGTAGAATATTATCATTAATTAGGTTGTACGAAACGGGTCAAGATTGTGTCTCCAATTTCGATTGGAACGCACAAGGATACAAAGTTAAAATTATTATAAAATTAAATATAAACGTAAAATACCGTTGTTGTGAAATTTGTAGGCAGGCATGTCTAAGACGAGGTTGTAAAATTTATAGGAAGGCAATGGCTAGTGTAGTGCTCCAATTATCGAAGCAACGGTAAGGCGCACTAAGTGATATAATATTGTATAATTAAATAAAATATCGTGTTCTATTGCTAATTAGATTCTAATTAGCCATAATCTCTCTATCTAAGCCAAGTAGGCCCAATTTTGAGTGAGGGGGTTTACAATACAAGGCAAGCCGACTACTCTATTATCAGGGTGTGCGCAGCGTGTCTCGTGAGCTATACTCAAAGACTCTAGGGACAAATGCACCATCTAGGAACTATCGAAAGGTGCGCATCGTCAATACGGACGTGTGAGATTTTGAGAAAGTTAATTTGGATGTGCGTGCACACCGGAATCAACGCGTATCCATTGAAATTGTCCCGTATTGGACATGTTCTGAAACTCGTTGTAACTTTATGTGTGCTTGTCGTTTTGCACACGATCTTGCGTGTTATGGACATGAGACATCGTGGACATGAGATGTGTGATTATATTGGGTGGGGAGAGACACACAGGCTACAGGCTGATTATATATATATATTTATTATTACGGTGTTGTAGCCACTACAGAGCTAGGCCCACTACATGATATCACTGCTACCGGCTCCCCGACACAGAGCTTGTAGTGGTCTCAGCTGAGTTCTAGTGATGCTCTCATTTGCATATCACATAGTTAGTTACATAGTTTGCCTTATTGATATATTTTATATACTATATTATTTGGCTTGAGTTATTCTTGTACCTTGCTATGTCCCCTGAGGACCTGGATCCGGATTATGTCCCCAGGTTTAGCAGAGGAGATCTACCCCGAGGTATACGGGACAGGAGCAGACATTAGAGCAGTACCAGTACCAGAGGATGAGGTGATGCAAGAAGATTTCTCCTGAGTATTTGCTTATTATACTCAGTTATTTCTGTTGTTATGTCACGCCCCAGTCCGAAAATATCGAGCGACTGGATACGTGGCAATGACCAGCAGCACGCACCAATGGTCAACCTAATTTAATGGAACCATCAGGGCGCACTTAAGCTGTAAAGAAGGTCTACTACAACAAGTCACACTAATCTCATTTATAAAAGATAAATAAATAAACTGCATAATGAAATGGAAATAAGTAGCAACAAATCTCAACAAGTCGGTCGGAGAAACAATCCGACATATGTCTAAATACTCTGGCTCAGTAGGCCAGGAACAAAAGAGATAAACATAAAGTAAATACTGAGTACGGGATCAGGTACTCAGGAGAAGTCTTCGGCAGTCACCTCGTCTTCAGGGTTCAGTTCTGCTCCAGTATCAAGTCCAGTAATAGCTTCAGCTCCTGTCCCGTATATCTCGGGGTACTACTCCTCAGCTAAACCTGGGGACATAATCCATTCCAGGTCCTCAGGGGACATAGCAAGGTACAGAAAATACAAGCCAAATAAATAAGCAGTGTAGCAATAAGTAAATAATGGGGTAAACTATGTAACCAGCTAAGTGATATGCAATATGAGAGCAGCACTAGAACTTAGGCTGAGACCGCTACAAGCTCTGTGTCGGGGAGCCGGTAGCAGTAATAACAGGTAAAGGGTCTAGCTCTGCTGGAGAGTCTACAACCTCACAATAGTAGTGGATATATATATAAAACAGCCTGTAGTCTGTGTGTCTCTCCCCACCCAATGTAATCACGCATATCATGACCATAACGTCTCATGTCTATGTCCGCGAGATTATAGCTAATGCAACAAGTCATATTGTCTATAAATAACATATCTCTGTCAAGTCCTGTATCCTATACAGAATCACCACGAATATCTCGGGAAGACCCTGTCTCATGAATAGTGTCAAGTGTCCTGGGTTATGATGTACTTGATAAGACAGGTACGAGAAAGTAAAGGGTTCAAAATGTCCATCTCTAGGTGACGTACCCAACACCGCGTACGGTGTTGGCACCCGACTGATAATCGGACGCTAAGTACGTCACACGGTCTTAGGTTAAGCATGTACAACAGTTATAAATAAAACAAGGAAATATGCAACAAGACTGTAAAGTTGGCAAGGTATTCTTGCCCTCTGATGTATAACTAAGCCAAGGAATATTTAGCAAAAACTGCAAGTTTTGGCGAGGTACACTTGCCTGATGTTTGGATTCCACTACGATTCTTGTTCTTGGGAAATTTCTAGAGATGTCTACGAATGCTAAAATAAACATTACTATCATGCTCAGAAGGTATCAATTAGCTAAAAATGCCTGTCCTTGAGTCCAATTTGGAGTCAAGGGCAAAAACGACAATTTCGGGTCAAAACGGGGTCCACCGGTGGGCCCGCTTTGCACCGAAAAATGTGTCAGGGTCAACTGTCTCTAAATTCACCAAACTTAGTTTCAACAGGTCAGGAACGCTGATACGAACCCAACGAAACTTTCAGAATTGAATTCCGATGAGCCGAGCACAAAATCGCCCGTCGAGTGGGGCCTGTAGGGCCCGCGACACGCGATTTCGTCAACGTTCTCAGAATCGAACCAAACTTGGATCACAGGACCAGCGTATCGCTACGAGTCCAATGGCACAAATTTTGTTTCGATCCGACGTGTGTACACGAAGTTAGGGTGAAATGCAGAAAAGTCAGATACGGGGCGATGTCCGCGGATACGTGTTGATTTCGGTGTGCACGCACACCCGAATCAGCTTCCGCGAAATCCTACACGTCCGTATCGACGTCGCGCACGTATCTGTGAAGACCGCACGTGACCAAGTCGTTCCGTTTGGCGGGGCGTACTCAGTTCCGGTGTGAAAACAGGGTCTGGTTTTTCCTGTTTTTGGATCGCGGTATGCGATCACCACAGGACGCGATGCCCCGAGCGGTTTGTTCGGGCACCGAGAGGGTCATACAGGCTTCGCAAAGCAATTTACGGAATCGAAAATGGGGCAGCGAGGAGAAAGTTACAAGTACCTGAACATGACTGAAAAACCGAGGATTCGTCGTGTCCGACTCGACACGGACACTGTGTCCCGTGTCCGACGGTGTCAGCCTAGGGTTAGGGCTAGGGCACGCTGCGACGGCCGGAGGACCGCCGGAGAGGGCTGGGGGCAGCGGGGGAACGCTCGGCCGGGGCTGGGCTGCTCTCGGGGACACGCGGCGGCGCAGGGGGAGGCGGCTGCCGGAGCTGCTGCTGTTCGACGAGGAGAGAAGGAGGGAGGTGGGAGGTGGCTGAGCGCGGCGGAGGGGTGCTGCGGGCAGGTGGCATCGGTCGGCGTGGCAAGCGGTGGTGGCGGATGGTGGCTTTGGCGGTGGAGGGGAGCTGACGGGGGTATTTAAAGGGGAGAGGAGGCGGAGAGAGGAGGTGGACGTAGGGAGGTGGCCGGGCGGAGCGGGCCGGAGGCGGCGGCTCCGCCGGAAGACTCGGCACTGGGGTGGATCGTGGTCAGGGAGAGGGGACCGGGTTATGGGCGGGTCGGGTTCAGGTGGACCCGACCCGACCCGATAGGGGAGCGGCTGGGCTGGGTTTGGGGCTGGGCCCGGTGGGCCGGGTCTAGTGGACCGCGGGCTGGGTTTATAATAATAATAATAATAATAATAAATAGGTTTATGTGATTTAAAAATAGGTCCGGGGTCCGATAAATTCCAGAAAATTTACCCTAAGTCCGGTTTTCTATTTTACACCATAAAATCATATTTTTATTACATTTTAATATTAGTTAATAGCAATTAAGAATTATATAATCAACACAGTACCTCTGTTAATTCCTGAAAAATTGCAGAAAATTTCCAAAAAATTGATTTTAAATAACGGAAAGTTTTAGGGTGATTACAATCTACCCTCCTTAAGAGGATTGCGTCCTCGCAATCGAAGGGTAAACTACAAAGGCACGAACTACGGAAGTAAAAGAATGCTTAGGTTTTACCTGCATTAGCAAATAAGTGTGGATAACGCTGGCGCATGATATCCTCTCGTTCCCAGGTCGATTCGCCAGGAGAGTGTTGTTTCCAAGCTACCCGAACCAGTCTGATTGTCTGCCCTCGCAGTGTCTTCTCATTGGTGTCGAGTATACCCACTGGTTGTTCCTCATATCTCAGGCTAGGGCCCACCGAAATCTCAGAATGATCAACTATGTGACTTGGGTCAGTCACGTATCGCCTCAGCTATAAGACGTGGAATACATCATGCACTCCCTCTAAGGATGGAGGTAATGCAAGACGATAAGCCACCTCACCAATGCGCTCCAAGATATCAAATGGCCCAATATACCTTGGGCTTAACTTGCCTCTGCTGCCAAATCTGATAGTACCTCTGGTGGACGAGATCCTCAAAAATACGTGCTCCCCTTCCTTAAACTCCAGGGGACGTCTGTGCGTATCGGCCCAATGCTTCTGTCTATCCTGGGCTGCACGGAGATGATTCTGAATCTGCTTTACTTTCTGGGCTGCACGGAGATGATTCTGAATCTGCTTTACTTTCTCCACTGTCTCCGTTACCAATTCTGGACCCAGTAATTGACGTTCGCCAACGTCACTCCAGCATATCGGCGATCTGCACTTCCTTTCGTACAATGCCTCGAAAGGTGCCATCTGAATGCTTGCCTGATAGTTGTTGTTGTAGGAGAACTCCACTAAGTGCAGATGATCTTCCCAAGATCCTCCAAAGTCCAGTATACATGATCGCAGCATATCCTCCAATATCTGAATTGTGCACTCCGATTGACCATCTGTCTGAGGATGATAGGCAGTACTGAATTTGAGTCTGGTGCCGAGACTCTCTTACATGCTTCGCCAGAAGTGAGACGTAAATCTCGAGTCTTGATCTGATACAATACTAACCGGTACTCCATGTAATCTTACGATTTGTCGCATATACATGTCGGCTAGTACTTCCGTGGATTGTCCGACTCTAAATGGCAAGAAGTGTGCCGACTTAGTGAGCCGATCCACGATAACCCATACCGCATCCTTTCTACTAGGGCTTCTTGGAAATCCAGTGATGAAGTCTATGGTAATATTCTCCCACTTCCATTCAGGTATGGGAAGAGGCTGCAACATACCTGCAGTCCTTTGGTGCTCGGCCTTCACCTGCTGGCAGACTAAACATTTTGCCACAAATCGGGCAATCTCCCTTTTCATTCCATGCCACCAATAATACTGTCTTAAGTCCCGGTACATCTTGGTTCCTCCTGGATGAACAGAGTATATAGAGCTATGTGCTTTCGTCATCAATTCCTGCCTTAATTCCCCATTTGGAACATATAGGCGATTTTCGCACCTTAATGTCCCGTCCTCGTGGATGCGAAGTCCCGTCTGCATGCCTGCTTCTGTTCTCTCTTTCAGCCTTCGGAATCTAGCATCAGTAGGCAAAGCTTCTTTGATCCTCTCCACAAGCGATGACTTAACTTCGAGATTAGCCAGCAAGCCATTTTATCCAGGTAAAACAACCTCTATCTGGAGATCTTGTAAGTCTTATAATAGCTGAGGCTGCTCCGTTAAGAAATAAGCCGTGGGTTTCCTGCTGAGGGCGTCGGCTACAACATTTGCTTTCCCCGGGTGGTACTGCAGATCTATGTCAAAGTCCACCATCAACTCAAGCCAACGCCTTTACCTCATGTTGAGCTCCTTCTGAGTATATATATATTTCAAGCTCTTATGATCAGTGAATATTTTGACCTTCTCTCCATACAGATAGTGCCTCCAGATCTTCAGTGCAAAAATTACCGCAGCTAGCTCCAGGTCGTGCGTTGGGTAGTTCTTCTCGTGGACCTTCAACTGCCTCGATGCATAAGCGATAACCTTGCCATGTTGCATTAAGACACAACCTAGTCCACTACCGGACGCATCACTATAAACAACAAAACCTCCTGACCCTGAGGGAAGAGTCAAGACTGGTGCTGTTGTTAGACGCCTCTTCAATTCTTCAAAGGCATTCTGGCATCCTTCCGTCCATATGAACTCCTGATCCTTCCGTGTCAGCTTCGTCATCGGCTCTGCGATCCTTGAAAAATTTTCTACGAACCGCCGGTAATACCCAGCAAGTCCAAGAAAACTTCTCACTTCTGCAACAGAGGTAGGGGTAGGCCAAGTTTCTATTGCAGTGACCTTCTCTAGGTCCACAGACAGTCCTTCTCCCGAGATGATATGTCCCAAGAATGGCACCTTGTCCATACAGAACTCACATTTGCTGAGTTTGGCATACAGCTTCTTCCTTCTCAATGTCTCTAGCACAATTCTTAGGTGTTCCTCATGCTCTTCGTGGTCCTTGGAGTAGACTAGAATATCATCAATGAATACCACCACGAACTTATCCAAGTACTGATGGAAGACTCCGTTCATCAAACTCATAAATACGGCGGGTGTGTTGGTTAAACCAAACGGCATTACTAGGAATTCATAGTGTCCGTACTTAGTCCTGAAGGCCGTCTTTGGGATATCTTCCTTCTTTACCCTAATCTTGTAACACCCCGTTTCGCTCAAGCGGACTGCCGTCTCAAACGGCAATCGTGCAGTTGTCCCAACCCGCTTTGCCTCAAAGGAGAAGCAAAGGATATCCAGACTTGCCCCTACAGGAATCCGGCTTGGACTTTCAGAGGCTCGCTCAGACGTATTACTCTACCGAGGCGAATCATCGCTAAGGTGGGTGGCTACGGTGAACTTGTCTTTGCTTAGCCAGCACATATAAAATCTGGAATATTTATGCTAGTCGCTAGGTGATTTACCCCCTGCATGCTAATAAATCCAACGCACCTAGCTAAGGGAATAATCCCAACTTGTATTGCTTGCTAGAACATAAAAATTGAAATACTGCTTATATTCAGACCCTCCCATGCTAAGTCCCTTAACGGTTTCAACTCTCGGCTTACCTTCGGGTCCGAGCAACGTGCCTGCTTATATTCCTTAGAAACGTATGCTTGTCTGCTTTCAAACGTCTAGCGTTATTGTGTTGTGCATGCATTCTTGTTTAGCCAGAAGACTATCAAATAGTCCTTCTGTGCATTTGAACCTGCAAGTATCCGGGACCGTTAGGTCACCCAAGGCAAATCCCCGAACCAGGGGAATACATCAAGCAAGAATGGATATTTGAATGTGAATCATGCTTGAATGATAATCATGCCATATTTGGATCTGAACGAGGATTGTGTTTGTACTGTTCGAATCCCAGCTCGTGGAGCAATGTGCTCGTTCAGAATAAGTTTGTGTGTTCCATGATTATCATGTCAAGCTTTGGATTTGGATAGACCCTGACCTGCATGTCGCGGACAACCTGTGCACAAGGATTTTTGGCTTCCGCGGACGGTCACCGGGGCACTGGGACCGATCCGATCCGGGCGGAAGAGTTTGTATGGTCGTTAGTCACGGACGGAGTGTTATGTAGCGGGGCTCGCCACCTGCGTTGCTATCACTCTTAGTCCCGAGACCATAACCCGTCCATAATGGCTATGCCAGCGACTTTCGTCATATAGATAAGTCATCCTCGCTTAGCGGCTATCCGCGTGCGAGTCATTGCATAGCATCAATGAACTGAACACCTGAACGATCTGAACATAATGACCCTCATGTTTGCATATGCTATGCTTCCTGAATGTTTATACTTACCGTGCTTGAATTAATCATGTTTGCCTTGGATAGGGAAGGAGAAATGGTAAGTTGGTAAGTCTCGCCGTGTTTCCTCAAACATCGTACGACGCACTGCCCGACACGTTAAGCTATTCAATGTTTGCATGAAACTGATCCTAAGGCAACTAGAAAGACAACTTAATAGTTGTGCACGGAACCTGTATTACGTGTTTGGATTTGTCGAGCGGGCGAGTAGCTTCCCCACCAGTGCATTCAATGTACTGATAATCCACCAGTTTGATATACAGGGTGCGGGAGAACCTCGTGCGGTGCGGACGCCTCCTTCGTGTGTGCTAAGGCCAGGAGTTCCCTCTGAAGCCTTGTAACGGTACGTCCGGGACTGAAGCACATATACAAGACATAAGTTGTGAACATCGCCTGTACAATCATTCCACAGTTGTAGCCACTTGGCACGCTTTTACTGTTTCAGAGAGAGAGGCTTGAGCGACTTGTAATCTCGGCTATACGCCGCCTGTAATACATGTTTCATATCAATAAAGAGATTACTTTACTTGTTTCGATGCTTCCGCTATATTGTCGACTCAGTGAACCTGTTACCGATCGCTATGCGTTCCTAAACTCCGCTGCACTCGGACAATCTGTGCGACTCTGTGGCTTAGAACTCTTGCCGTCAGCCAATGAACCATGGCCTTGCACGGGCGTGGATCACGCTCGTACGGCATCACGCCCGGATAGGTTAAACGATCGTTCCGCGGGAGCGCTGGCGAGGGTGATTCCCGCCTAGCGGGAACGGCCGATTTGCCTGCGGGAGATCGGGGCGTGACAGAATGGTATCAGAGCCTGGCTTCTACGCCTTTGGACTTCGATTCGATATCTCTGTTTCGAAAGCTCGTTCATGGGTTATGTGCATGCTCTCTCTCAATGCCTCGATGGGATGTTCCAACAATAAGTCTAAATACTTTCAAAGTGCATTTTGAATGATATGATTGCTTGTCTGGTTGTATGCTGCGAGTGGCCTTTGTGCCAACCTGTACAAACCCTTGAGAGTATCGCTAGTAGCTTGTCCGATCTTCACTAACCCTAAGTTTGGTTGAATGCATCTATTCGAGGGACGCCTTGAACTAGTGCACCATCCAAGACTTAAGAAAAGGTGAAACTCGAGTGCTGAGACTTCGCTATCACTAAGCTGGTTGACGTGTTTACGCTAGAGGGGCCCTTCGAAAGTGCGCACGATCCAGTCTAAGCGATATGCTGATTTCGACGCTTGTGCAAGTGAAGATCCAAATGAACAAGTGCAACGACTTGTCTAGGATTGCCTCAACCCTAGATTACTACTTGTCCTTAGTAAGTCTCGAGGACGAGACTTTTTCTAAGTTGGGTAGGATGTAACACCCCGTTCCGCTCAAGCGGACTGCCGTCTCAAACGGCAATCGTGCAGTTGTCCCGACCCGCTTTGCCTCAAAGGAGAAGCAAAGGATATCCAGACTTGCCCCTACAGGAATCCGGCTTGGACTTTCATAGGCTCGCTCAGACGTATTACTCTACCGAGGTGAATCATCGCTAAGGTGGGTGGCTACGGTGAACTTGTCTTTGCTTAGCCAGCACATATAAAATCTGGAATATTTATGCTAGTCGCTAGGTGATTTACCCCCTGCATGCTAATAAATCCAACGCACCTAGCTAAGGGAATAATCCCAACTTGTATTGCTTGCTAGAACATGGAAATTGAAATACTGCTTATATTCAGACCCTCCCATGCTAAGTCCCTTAACGGTTTTAACTCTCGGCTTACCTTCGGGTCCGAGCAACGTGCCTGCTTATATTCCTTAGAAACGTATGCTTGTCTGCTTTCAAACATCTAGCGTTATTGTGTTGTGCATGCATTCTTGTTTAGCCAGAAGACTATCAAATAGTCCTTCTGTGCATTTGAACCTGCAAGTATCCGGGACCGTTAGGTCACCCAAGGCAAATCCCCGAACCAGTGGAATGCATCAAGCAAGAATGGATATTTGAATGTGAATCACGCTTGAATGATAATCATGCCATGTTTGGATCTGAACGAGGATTGTGTTTGTACTGTTCGAATCCCAGCTCGTGGAGCAATGTGCTCGTTCAGAATAAGTTTGTATGTTCCATGATTATCATGTCAAGCTTTGGATTTGGATAGACCCTGACCTGCATGTCGCGGACAACCTGTGCACAAGGATTTTTGGCTTCCGCGGACGGTCACCGGGGCACTGGGACCGATCCAATCCGGGCGGAAGAGTTTGTATGGTCGTTAGTCACGGACGGAGTGTTATGTAGCGGGGCTCGCCACCTGCGTTGCTATCGCTCTTAGTCCCGAGACCATAACCCGTCCATAATGGCTATGCCAGCGACTTTCGTCATATAGATAAGTCATCCTCGCTTAGCGGCTATCCGCGTGCGAGTCATTGTATAGCATCAATGAACTGAACACCTGAACGATCTGAACATAACGACCCTCATGTTTGCATATGCTATGCTTCCTGAATGTTTATACTTACCGTGCTTGAATTAATCATGTTTGCCTTGGACATGGAAGGAGAAATGGTAAGTTGGTAAGTCTCGCCGTGTTTCCTCAAACATCGCACGGCGCACTGCCCGACACGTTAAGCTATTCAATGTTTGCATGAAACTGATCCTAAGGCAACTAGAAAGACAACTTAATAGTTGTGCACGGAACCTGTATTACGTGTTTGGATTTGTCGAGCGGACGAGTAGCTTCCCCACCAGTGCATTCAATGTACTGATAATCCACCAGTTTGATATGCAGGGTGCGGGAGAACCTCGTGCGGTGCGGATGCCTCCTTCGTGCGTGCTAAGGCCAGGAGTTCCCTCTGAAGCCTTGCAACGGTGCGTCCGGGACTGAAGCACATATACAAGACATAAGTTGTGAACATCGCCTGTACAATCATTCCACAGTTGTAGCCACTTGGCACGCTTTTACTGTTTCAGAGAGAGAGGCTTGAGCGACTTGTAATCTCGGCTATACGCCGCCTGTAATACATGTTTCATATCAATAAAGAGATTACTTTACTTGTTTCGATGCTTTCTCTATATTGTCGACTCAGTGAACCTGTTACCGATCGCTATGCGTTTCTAAACTCTGCTGCACTCGGACAATCTGTGCGACTCTGTGGCTTAGAACTCTTGCCGCCAGCCAATGAACCATGGCCTTGCACGGGCGTGGATCACGCTCGTGCGGCATCATGCCCGGATAGGTTAAGCGATCATTCCGCGGGAGCGCTGGCGAGGGTGATTCCCGCCTAGCGGGAACGGCCGATTTGCCTGCGGGAGATCGGGGCGTGACAAATCTGGTGATAACCGGATCTAAGGTCAATCTTTGAGAATACCCTAGCACCACTCAATTGGTCAAATAAGTCATCAATGCGTGGTAAGGGGTACCGGTTCTTAACAGTTACAGCATTAAGGGCTCTGTAGTCAATGCACAAGCGTACAGTTCCGTTCTTCTTTGGTACAAAAAGTATGGGTGCTCCCCATGGTGAAACACTGGGCCGGATAAATCCTTTCTCCAAAAGATCGTCAACTTGTGCTTTCAACTCCACTAACTCCTTAGGTGCTAGCCGATATACCGATGAAGTGATAGGTTCGGCTCCTGGAGTTAGGTCTATTGTGAATTCTATCTCCCGATCAGGTGGTAAACCTGGAAGGTCGTCGGGAAATACATCCACAAACTCCGATATGACTCTTGGGTAACCTGACTCCTCCTCTACAGATAATACCTTAAGAGTTGGCTGGACACCTTGCTCTACAGCTCCCCGAAGAAATTCAAACTCAGGATGGCTAGGGGGTCTAAATATCACTTTTCCAAGCCGGCAATCCAGTGTCGCATGGTACTGACTTAACCAGTCCATACCAAGTACAACATCATAATCAGGCATAGAAAAGATCAAAAATTGGGCTCGCATCTCTCGGCCACAGACTACTACCGAACATGATCTACAGATATCACTAACCGGGATAATTCCACCTCCCGTAAGAATTCTCTTCATCTTCGAGATAGGTGCGGTAGCTACTCTATGTGTGGCTACGAAGCTAGCAGCAATAAATAAACGCGAGGCTCCAGAATCAAATAAAGCTACAGCAGGAATTGAAGCTACTAATATGGTACCTGCTATCACTTCGCCTGCAGTAGCTTCCTCTGTGACTGCTAGTGCATATGCCTGACCTCGTCCCTGAGCGGGACCCCTTTGCTGACGAGCCTGCTGGAACAAAGCTGCCTGAGGTGGTAGTGGTGGCCTGGCTCCTCCAGGCCCTGTCTGTGTTTCTCCCCCAGCTGGAAGAGCTGGCCTAGGTGCAGGTGGAGCTGGTCGATTCGGAACTCCCTCTCGACATTCCGGGCAGTCCTTTGAGAAGTGTTGTCCGGATCCGCAAACCAGGCAGAGTCCCAGCTTGCGTCTACATTCTCTTTTAATATGACCTACTTTGCCGCAGTAATGACAAGTAGGTAGGTTCTTTGATGCTGCTTTCTGAGGCAGGTTCTTCTGGGGCCGTTTGGCAGAATCCCCATATGATGACTTGGACGGTGCTGAGGAGAATGGACGTTTCAGGCTTGACTCCCTCCGAGTAACGCTCTCCATACGACGCGCTGCAGCAAGGACGTCGGTGTATGATGTGGGCGCGACAGATCCGATTAACTTCTGGAGCTCTAACCTGAGTCCATCAAAGAACTTCTCCGCCTTCTCTTCTTTGGTAGGAATTAGAGAAGGGGCGAAGCGGCTCAGGCGAATAAATTCGGCATTATATTCCTCCACCGACATATTTCCCTGGATCAGGCAGTTGAATTTGTCTCAGAGTTCTGACCGAGCAACAGTAGGGATGTACATTTCCTGGAAGAGTTTGGAGAACTCCTTCCAGGTGACTTGATCATGTCCGAGCCTCCTTTCTTCGGACAGCCACCAATGGTGCGCGTTGTCCGTCAGTTGCATCCTGACGGCAATCATCCACTTGTCCCTTGGAAGTTCAGCGGCCTCCAACTTATGCTGCGTGTTCGTAAGCCATTCATGAACTTCAGTTGGTCCTTCCTTGCCCGAGAAGGTACGGGGTTTGAGTTGACAGAAATCTGTGATAGATCCCGTCGCTGGTCGCCTATTTGGTGGATTTGCATATTCCAATGCTGCGACTATGCTGTTCCTTAAGTTCTTGGCCTCATGACGTTGGGCCTCCTGTTGGATCTGTTGTTGTGCCTGCATCATGGCGTAGAATATCTGGAACATTTGCTGTCCGTCCATTGCCTGTCCTGGGGGAAAGACAGGCATCGTAGGAGGGAACTGGGGTGGAGGCGGGATGTCATCACGCCTGAACCTGGAACTGGGCTGGCCAGATTGATTGCTTTGAGAGGATTGTCCTCTGGTATCTGGCGTCGTTCCAGCTTCACAGGTAACCACAGCTTCAGGCGGTGTACCCAAGGGATTCTCATCACCACTTCTGGGATCCATTACTCTGCATAAAAAGGAAACAATGAGAACGCACAGAGAAATTAAATCAGGATGCAATTCAAGCAATTAAATTGAATTCGACATAGAGTCCAAAAACGATTCAATTAATGGATGAGATCCTATAACTTATCCTATCTTATTGCAGGCCTGTTCGGTCCCTAAGTTGAAACCGAACAATTTAGTTTGGACCTGCATGGGCCACCACAAAAACTATGTCACGCCCCAGTCCCAAAATATCGAGGGACTGGACACGTGGCAATGGCCAGCATCACGCACCGATGGTCAACCTAATTTAATGGAACCATCAGGGCGCACTTAAGCTGTAAAGAAGGTCTACTATAACAAGTCACATTAATCTCATCCATAAAAGATAAATAAATAAACTGCATAATGAAATGGAAATAAGTAGCAACAAATCTCAACAAGTCGGTCGGAGAAACAATCCGACATATGTCTGAATACTCTGGCTCAGTAGGCCAGGAACAAAAGAGATAAACATAAAGTAAATACTGAGTACGGGATCAGGTACCCAGGAGAAGTCTTCGGCAGTCACCTAGTCTTCAGGGTTCAGTTCTGCTCCAGTATCAAGTCCAGTAATAGCTTCAGCTCCTGTCCCGTATATCTCGGGGTACTGCTCCTCAGCTAAACTTGGGGACATAATCCATTCCAGGTCCTCAGGGGACATAGCAAGGTACAGAAAATACAAGCCAAATAAATAAGCAGTGCAGCAATAAGTAAATAATGGGGTAAACTATGTAACCAGCTAAGTGATATACAATATGAGAGCAGCACTAGAACTCAGGCTGAGACCGCTACAAGCTCTGTGTCGGGGAGCCGGTAGCAGTAATAACAGGTAAAGGGTCTAGCTCTGCTGGAGAGTCTACAACCTCACAATAGTAGTGGATATATATATAAAACAGCCTGTAGCCTGTGTGTCTCTCCCCACCCAATGTAATCACGCATATCATGACCATAACGTCTCATGTCCATGTCCGTGGGATTATAGCTAATGCAACAAGTCATATTGTCTATAAATAACATATCTCTGTCAAGTCCTGTATCCTATACAGAATCACCACGAATATCTCGGGAAGACCCTGTCTCATGAATAGTGTCAAGTGTCCTGGGTTATGATATACTTGATAAGATAGGTACGAGAAAGTAAAGGGTTCAAAATGTCCATCTCTAGGTGACGTACCCAACACCGCGTACGGTGTTGGCACCCGACTGATAATCGGACGCTAAGTACGTCACACGGTCTTAGGTTAAGCATGTACAACAGTTATAAATAAAACAAGGAAATATGCAACAAGACTGTAAAGTTGGCAAGGTATTCTTGCCCTCTGATGTATAACTAAGCCAAGGAATATTTAGTAAAAACTGCAAGTTTTGGCGAGGTACACTTGCCTGATGTTTGGATTCCACTACGGTTCTTGTTCTTGGAAAATTTCCAGAGATGTCTCCGAATGCTGAAATAAACATTACCATCATGCTCAGAAGGTGTCAATTAGCTAGAAACGCCTGTCCTTGAGTCCGATTTGGAGTCAAGGGCAAAAACGGCAATTTCGGGTCAAAATGGGGTCCACCGGTGGGCCCGCTTTGCACCGAAAAATGTGTCAGGGTCAACTGTCTCCAAATTTACCAAACTTAGTGTCAACAGGTCAGGAACGCTGATATGAACCCAACGAAACTTTCATAATTGAATTCCGATGAGCCGAGCACAAAATCGTCCATCGAGTGGGGCCTGTGGGGCCCGCGACACGCGATTTCGTCAACGTTCTCAGAATCGAACCAAACTTGGATCACAGGACCAGCGTATCGCTACGAGTCCGGTGGCACAAGTTTCGTTTCGATCCTACTTGTGTACACGAAGTTAGGATGAAATGCAGAAAAATCGGATACGGGGCGATATCCGCGGATACGTGTTGATTCCGGTGTGCACGCACACCCGAATCAGCTTCCGCGAAATCTCACACGTCCGTATCGACGTCGCGCACGTATCTGTGAAGACCGCACGCGACCAAGTCATCCCGTTTGGCGGGGCGTACTCAGTTCCGGGGTGAAAATAGGGTCTGGTTTTTCCTGTTTTTGGATCGCGGTGTGCGATCACCACAGGACGCGATGCCCCGAGCGGTTTATCCGGGCACCGAGAGGGTCATACAGGCTTCGCAACGCAATTTACGGAATCGAAAACGGGATAGCGAGGAGAAAGTTACAAGTACCTGAACAGGACTGAAAAACCGAGGATTCGTCGTGTCCGACTCGACACGGACACCGTGTCCCGTGTCCGACGGTGTCAGCCTAGGGTTAGGGCTAGGGCACGCTGCGGTGGCCGGAGGACCGCCGGAGAGGGCTGGGAGCAGCGGAGGAACGCTCAGCCGGGGCTGGGCGGCTCTCGGGGACACGCGGCGGCGCAGGGGGAGGCGGTTGCCGGAGCTGCTGCTGTTCGACGAGGAGAGGAGGAGGGAGGTGGGAGGTGGCTGAGCGCGGCGGAGGGGTGCTGCGGGCAGGTGGCGTCGGCCGGCGAGGCAAGCGGTGGTGGCGGATGGTGGCTTTGGCGGTGGAGGGGAGCTGACGGGGGTATTTAAAGGGGAGAGGAGGCGGAGAGAGGTGGTAGACGTGGGGAGGTGGCCGGGCGGAGCGGGCCGGAGGCGGCGGCTCCGCCGGAAGACTCGGCACGGGGGTGGATCGTGGTCAGGGAGAGGGGACCGGGTTGTGGGCGGGTCGGGTTCAGGTGGACCCGACCCGACCCGATAGGGGAGCGGCTGGGCCGGGTTTGGGGCTGGGCCCGGTGGGCCGGGTCCAGTGGGCCGCGGGCTTGGTTTATAATAATAATAATAATAATAATAATAATAATAATAATAAATAGGTTTATGTGATTTAAAAATAGGTCCGGAGTCCGATAAATTCCAGAAAAATTACCCTAAGTCCGGTTTTCTATTTTACACCATAAAATCATATTTTTATTACATTTTAATATTAGTTAATAGCAATTAAGAATTATATAATCAACACAGCACCTTTGTTAATTCCTGAAAAATTGCAGAAAATTCCCAAAAAATTGATTTTAAATAACGGAAAGTTTTAGGGTGATTACATGTTAGATACTCTATTTCCTGTCTCGTGGGTTATTGTATTAAACTCATTATCGGGTTATCCCCGAGGTATTTTATTGAGACTTGTTGATTTATATTTTATCTTGATTATTCTGATATTTGAACTGTGATTATCTTCTGTGGATGAGATTAGAATTAGACTGTGACTTGTATCGTAGACCTTTATTATTGTTTACAGCTTAAGTACACTCTAATGGGTCCATTAAATTGGGTTTTCCCATTGGAGTGTGCTGCTGGCCATTGCTACGTGTCTAGTCCCTCAGTATTTTGGGACTGGGACGTGACACATAATCTTTCTTGAGTTATTTATGGTGATTATGTATAGGCTTATATGATTCGTGATGTGAGACTTGCATATTATATAGATATCATTATGACTCGTTGTACTATCTAGAGGTCATGATCTTGCGTGTTATGGACATGAGATATTGTGGACATGAGACATGAGGTTACATTGGGTGGGAAGAGACACACATGCTACAGGCTGATTATGTTTATATATATATATATATATATATATATATATATATATATATATATATATATATATATATATATATATATATACTATGTTACTGGAGGTACTTTAGTCTCTGTACCAGAGCTTGGCACATTTACTGGCCCTACGAGATACTACTTGCTGCTATGGGCTGCCCGACACAGAGCCTGTAGTGGTCTCAGCCTGAGTACTAGTGATGCTCTCATTTGTATTTCACTTAGCTGGTCACATAGCTTGTCCTGAGGGTCTATTTTTACTTACTGCATTTCATTTGTCTTGAGTGTTTATTGTACCTTACTATGTCCCGTGAGGACCTGGATCCGAATTACGTCCCCTGGTGTAGACGAGGAGAGCTATCCCGATGTTTACGGGGCAGGTGCTGCTATTGGAGACGTACAGGTTGTAGAGGACGAGGTTATTCCGGAGGATTTCTCTTGAGCACACAGTATTCTCACCATTAATTTATTATGCTTAGTGTTCTTAGATATTTGATCTTGTAGTGACTTCTGGATATTTTACTTGGAGTTTTTTTTTTGATGACGGGTTGTTCCCCGCGATATTATTTATATTGCTTTAGTTGGACAAATCATTTTATGTCTATTGTGACTGGACTATCTCTTTGTAATTTCGATGCTTATCATGGATGAGATTAGATATATAGAATATGACAGGTATTTGTAGACCATTTTATATGTTTTACAGCTTAAGTGCACTCTAAATGGTCCATTAAATTGGATTTGCCCATTGGAGTTGTGTTGCTGGCCATTGCCACGTAGCTAGTCCCTTGGTATTTTGGTACTAGGGCATGACATATTTAGTAATTAAGGCTTGTGACAACCCTAGCTAGTTAATTGTAGCAAGCCGTAGAGCTGTTTGGCCATGCAATGAATATTGTTACTTTCATTGATAGCTCGCTTTTCTAGTTTTATTTCTGACGACGCGTGGTTAGAGTGCTATGTTCTGCTCGAGTGAAGGTCTGCAACCCCGGTCCTTGTTTGGATTAAGGGTTATAGTCCCGATCCAGAGTAGTTTTTATGCTCTCTTTCCGCGCGTTGTCTTACTTTCCTTTTTAGCACTTATCAGTTCTTCCAGTATTATTTATGAGACAAGTACATTGGTACCGTATAAGTCTAGATCTGCATTAATTTTTTATCGCTTTTCTGTTGTATGATATGATGTGTTTGGTCTATCACCTTGAGCTCCTTTGTGGTACTTATTGCTTGGGGTTCTAACCCCACTGGATTTGTATGGCCAGGTTACCCTAAAGAGAGCCAGGATCTACTGCGCTTCCAGCAAGATGGCTCGTACTCGAAGGACCGCGGCCGAAGCTCGTAAGTGGGTTTCCTTCTTCTACCCCTCGTAGTATTATTCCTTTTTGTGGTGTTTTAGGAAGAGAGAGTGTTGTCCCTTTATTTTGAGATCACTTCTCTGAATTAGGTCAAGATGATGTATATATTAGACCATGGCTGGTATATTTGATCATATATAATTATACTCTGCTAGTGTAGCATTTTGTATTCACTAGCTTCATGATCATATGTAGAATTTAATTTGGGATGCCTTTTTACTTTCATGTATGATATACTCTTATAATTGTTGCTGATGGATTGATATACTAGGATTTGTCGGCCTTAGGACTGACGTCATAGCATGTTATAGTTCATCCATTTGTCTTCTTGACAACCTTAGCACATTGCGGCTTACTTCGGTATTATGCAAGGTGTGGTTGGCCATGTCAGTCCTCGTATTTACCCATTATTCTGGGAGCGGACGTGGCAGTACACTTCAACACCTATTTACTGAGCACTACCTGATACCTCACCTGACTGTACATTAAGTTTCTCCCACCTCACAATACATGATTTTGTACTGCTCGAGCTCCATCTGCAGGTAACTGCCCTACCAACTGCCTTCAGTGTCCAAGCACTGACTATAGTCAGCAACTGACTTGAGCACAGGTCTAGTTCCTCTACTGCATTTGACTGTCCTTGATTCCAAACAACTTCACTCATACTTTCACCCTACAGTCGTACCTCTGTGTACCAAAACAGACACCAACACCCCCTAATACATGCCTATTTTTGCACTCCAAACACACATCCCGATACACATTAATATCAGTCACTCAAACTCTTATGCTCGACAAGTGTACCTATACTTCCCAACGTATACCTACATATGTATCTGATCTTCCTACACTTGGCACACATACTTCAGATCTCAAGTACTGCAGGGCACGTTCAGTCACCTACACTCAGATTTAACACTAATACTCTAAGATACCTATTTATACCTCATTTATCACCCAAAACCATTCCCACACTTGATTTATTTTCCCTACATCACCAATACACATCCACACAAGAATCTCACTCCCCATCTAAGACACACTAACACTCACTCCACACTCAAGAGCACATCACTACACATAGCACACAAAGATACAACACCAATCTCCACACCATGCTCTTACACTAACACCCTCAGATACATACTGCACCTAATGCTTGTGGCCTGTATATCATACCATGTTCAGGAGTGAACCCTTCTCCTAGGTACGATACTACCTTGTATATAGATACCCACCTTCTTGTACACCAAACTGAACCCGACTGCAGGCCTCCCCCTTACTAAATCCCTACGGCATCCAACTATTTTACTTAACACACATCCCTACAGATATATACTAGGACACCCATTCTGCTCACTGCATATACACACTGGACATATATGGAAAGACAGATAGATAGACAGATAGGTAGATAGGTAGACAACTTCGAAACCAACACTCCACCCCACACTCTACCCACTGCAAGCTAACCCCTACACATGACTGTAATGTCATGACCCAAACCGTGATGTCATGAACTGTAGTAGCAGTTTCTACTACTCTTCCTTGCACGACAATAACTCGAGCCCAAACACAATGCACACAGCACCCTACAATGTGACACATCTGAGCACCTCACTCCCACTCCACAATACTCAAGCACAGCTCCTCCACACTACACTAACACTCCTACACTCCAACAACCATACACACACTGATACACTAAGTGCACACCACTACTGTCCTGTAGCAGTTTCCATCACATACATAGACCTTGTCCTAAGTTCTGAAATATGTAGTACTCATGGGATAGAAGAATTATCCCCAACCTGGATACTCCCATCATTGGTACACCCACAATCATGGTACTAAAATCCCAATATTCATCAAACACCAACCCACATCTCAACACTCATGACACAATATTAATTCATGATACTACTGGTGCACCCTCACTATGATACACACCAAAACACTAGTATAAGGCCAATTAGCAAACACCTCTTGTGCATCACATGGGTATCACACTAAAACCTACGATACTCTCATGATACGCTCTCCACACACCAAGATACTCTTTCAAAACTCAATGAACACATCCAAAATACCAAATACAATATGAATGATAATCTAAATAACTATTCTAATATAGTATAGGAAAATTGACATGTTAGGGCTCCAAATACAATGAAACTACCAATCTACACCACCGTATCATGGTGTATCATGATAGACTCCCTGTATGCAATTGTGGACACATAAATACACCCCATTGTTAATCTAACATCAATAGACACAATATACATGTAATCAAACACTTGGTTTCCCAAATTCAGAGTTTTCTCAAATGGACACAAAACTCAATGTAACTTTCACAATAAGCCTCCAAAAAATATAGTTCTTCTTCCTATAGGTAGTCCTTAGCCATGGGAGGGTCCCTATATATCTAATACATCAATTAGAATAGAAATTGATAGATTTTTTTTAGAGATTTACTTATTGGAAGATAGATTCTTAATGTATCATCACCAATGGACACAATGAGAAGTTGGACACAATCCTCAAGCCAATGCTTCCCTCCTCAAGTGCTTCTCTAACAATGACAAGCTCCTTAGCTTCCTTGGAATAAAAATGAGAGGGCTGAGATTTGAGAATGGGTGGATTATGGTTTACATCCAAATTTGGGGATGAATTAATTTGGAAAGTAAAATTAAGGTTATTCATGAATAAAGAGGCTTATATAGCCTCATAATAGGGTTAGGATTAGGTTGAAGAATATTTGAATTGACTCAAAGGCCTCTCTTATTCTCTCATGAATAGACTCAACTAATCCTATAGAAGAAATATTCTATTCTTGAGTCTAAATAGGTTTCATAGACTTAATCTAGTCATGACTAACTAATGACTCAAGTCAACAAGTCTAAACTCAATAACTAACTCATTCTCCTAAACTAATGAGTCAAATCATGACTACCTATTTAATTGAATCAATGGGTCAAGTCAAGTCTAGTTAGGTCCACTAATATAAAGTCTAATGAATAGTCCAAACCACTAATAAATAAATATTAGTTACAATATATATAACATGCACATAAAATATAACACAATATTTAAATAATAATATAAAATAACAAAAATATTACTCTCCCAGAATTAGGTAGTTACAAACCGATGTATTGTCGAGATTATCCGTGGGTTCAGAAGTTCATGTAATCGAGGATCGATTTGGTTTCGTGAGGCTTGCACCAAATTAGCGGCGTTTGTTTGGCATGTATGGAGAGAACGGAACGACCATATATTTTTAGGGTGTTAGCACTGTAATTCTTGGCATATTGCATAACATTGATAATGATGTAATAGGGATGGGTAGTACAAGTAGCCACACATAATGGTGGTACGGATGTAATGAGACTCTTTATTTTTAATACAATTACCTTCTTCGAAACAAAAATTATGATATATATATATATATATATATATATATATATATATATATATATATATATAACACATCTATTTATATTATTTATGTACCATCTAAATGTTAATTCTCAGGTCATGCCATACTGGACTATACATAGCATAAAAGAACTCCTTGAAAGTTTAAAGAAGTATCAATATCCACTCGTCGATGTAAAAAAATATAATATGTTCAATATCCAACCACATGCAGATATTCCATCCTACGAGAGCATTCATGTTTTTCTTCTCTTATATTCATAACATGTAAAAAGAAGAAGAAGGATAAATAAACATGAATGAACTAATTTTAATTTTATTGTAAGTGATAACCTGGATCTAATATATAAAGGATATATGCATTTGAACTTCTAAATTCCTCGAATAAAAATATTAAAAATAACAATAAATAAAAAATTAGAGGTACATACAATCAATATATGTAAATCGATTTTTCGATGAGAAGATTCTGCAAGAAGAGGGTTAGTTAATATTTTTTTTTTTAAAGATTTGAACTTAGAAAGGTTAGGATTTAGTGTTATAACCTCATGAGTTATCGTTAACATAGGATTGCCGGATATCAAGGCCCTTGATTCAAGAGTTCTTGACAAAGTTCAAACCTTTCATAGATTTAGGTTTAGATCTAAAGAGAACTCTAAGAGATTAATGAGGACCTGAAGAGAGAGAGAGAGAGAGAGAGACAAAGAGGGTGTTCTTTGGAGACCAGAGAAACCCAGAGACGATAGAGAGAGGTTATTTTCCGGAAAAGATGAGAAAGTTCTGGAATAGATGGAAATGAGAGAGTTGCAACAGTGACAGATGTAAAGAATAGGAAAGAAGAGAGGGAGAGAGAGAGAGAGAGAGAGAGAGAGAGTAAAAATTAGGTTTTAATTTGTCTATATATATAATGGGAAGGCTAAAAATATAATTTATATTTTGGTTTTCGTTTCGGGTCGGTAACGTAAACCTAAACCCAACCATTGAAGCGTAAAACCGAATTATTTCCTACTCAAAACTGGAATTCGACCCGGAATTTTCAAAACCGATCCGAATTTTCTAAATCGGGTCGGTTCGGGTCGGGTCGGTTTCGGCTCCAAAACCGAAATCTGCTCACCCCTGTGTCGGGTTTACTCTAAACCCGTTTTTCCGGTTAGGGTTTGGGTTTTAAAGAAGACTCCTCTGCGGCTCTGCCTCTCTCCAATGGATCACAAACCCTAACCCTAGAAAGAAAGGTAGAGGAGGAAGAAGAAGAAGAAGAAGAAGAAGAAGAAGATGAGGGCGGTGATCGGAACCGTGACCTCATCGAAGCCGATCTCCCTCACAAAAGCGGCATCCATACTCTCCCGCTTCTCCGCCGCCGGCGCCGGCGCCCCCCGCGACGTCGCCGCCTACCTCCACCGAGCCTCCGCCGCCTTCGAGGACCTCGTCGGCTTCCACCGGAAGCTCCGAGGGGAATGCTGCAGCGTAGACGCCGGAGAAGAAGAGGAGGAAGTGAAGAAGAAGATCGAGAACCCCGTCCCGACTCGAGAAATCGAAGCTAATGGAGTCGTTGAGAAGAAGAAGAAGAATAGCGAGAGGGAACAGGAAGTGGTAGAGAATGGTGGAGATGGCGATGGGAAGAAGAAGAAGAGGAAGCATTCGAGTGCGGAAGAGAGAGGTGAGGGGGACGGAAGCGAGGTCCGCCAGAGGAAGAAGAAGAGGAAGAAAAATGTTGCTGGAAATTAGGAACCCAATAGTCGATTCCGTGGTCGAATGTCAAAATCCCATTGTGGATTGTAACATGAAATTTGGTAGGATGATCGAAGAGTGGATTGTGTTTGATCCTTTGCAAAATGTCTCCTTATTATATTTTTTGGGTCTAATTCTAGTTGTAACTCCATTCAATCCATCAACATTCAATCCATCAAGACTTTATTTGAAGTATAGTGCAAATAATCACCGAGCAGAGGCCTAGGTTTCCACCAAAAAGTTTATTGACAGTATTTTTTTTTATTAATGTTAGTTCTTGTGCAGACCGCAAATGATGGAGACATCGCTTTGGTGGAGAGCTCAATTCATGTGAGTAGCTTTGTTCTTTTACTTCCTTTTCATAATGATCACACTATACTTTCGTAGTTTAGACTTCTTCGCTTTTGCAATTTATGCTACCAGCATAACATGAAACCTCAATCCCTAGGAAGCACATACCCTTCAAAAATCTGAGCCGTGTCGTGTCCGACACATATTGGACACACCATGACACTCCAAAATATACTAGTACAGACCAAAATAGTTGTCTTGTCTGTGTCGCCATGTCCTACCCGTGTCGTATCTGTGTGCCTGCAACATATCCTGTACTTATAATCGACTTGCTTTGGGCTAGCCCTTAAGAACTTGTTTTGAGAATGGTTATGCCATCAGTTAATTTAGATGAATGTGATGTCCATGGGCAATCAAATTTCTACCACTTGAACCTTTTTTTTTTAATTCTTAAATCAAGGCAATTCATTAGATGTTTGTCGGAACATGCTGTGGACATAGAGGTTGTATTTCCTCTAGACCAAGAAGCTGATTATGTAATATAAATCTTTGATGTTTTCTTGATAATTGATATGAGGCTGGTTAATGGTACATTGAACTGGCGACGTTAGCATTGTTGGTTACAAGTTACTGTATAGAGTGAAGAACATGTGTGATGCAAGATATATTTCCTTAGCCCTTGGAATAAAAGTAGCTTTGAATGTGATCAAATGACTCAGAAAAAGTGTGCAAATATTGAAATAGTTGATATTTTTGTACTAGAGTTTGGATATAGTTTTCTGAGATTATTTTATTTGCTTTAATAGGTATTTTTGAATGATTCTTTTGAAGGCATACTGGTAGTGAATAACATGATTACTTTGTACTATAGTAGTGGGTTCGTTTTAATTAAGCATTTTTAGATAATAAAATGTTTTTTTTCATTTTTTTAGTAGGTACTTGTGAATGAGCTCTGATATTTGCTGCAATTAGGGAGTGAACAACAAGATATATTTGATATGAAAATCCCTTTAGTGTAAATAGTATATGTGTGCCTAGATGATACTAAGCTTTTCATCAAAACTCCTGATTTATAATTTTCTATATGAAAATTTCAGGAAAAAAAGGGGAATTTAGGTGGGAGATCATATGAATTATTTAGCGAGATCTTTATTGAAATTTACAGGTATCTTGTAGTAAGATGTCAATTAATCGAATAGACGTGACTCATGGAAACATATCGATAAATATTCCATTCCAAAATAGAAAAGTTTGAAATAATTGGGACTTCTTTGGAGATTGGATGCAACTACTAATTCATGATATGATATATACAGAATAAAACAAGTTTGAATTTTTTTTGAAATAGAGACAGAGTCAGCCAACAGTGTTGGCGGAAAACACAACAGACGAACACGTAAGCAGGAAAAATAAGAAAAAAAAAAATTAAAGTTGGCCCCACAAGCCAATTTTTGTCAACACTGTTGGCTGAAATGGGGGGGGAGGTGTTGGTGGAAATTGGTGTGGGGGGCCACGGGTTCGGTTGGATGGTTTTGGTTTGGTTTGTTTGGTTGGTTTGGTTTGTTTTATTAGTTTGTTTTAATTAGTTATGTTTTGGTTTTATTTATTTAGTTTAGCTTTGGAATTAGATTTAAGAAAATTTATTTTAACGAAATAAAATTAAAATGAATTAATTGTAAAGAAAAATTAGGAACAAATAAAAAAAAACGGTTTTGTTTATTTAGAAAATTGTAAAGAAAAATGTTACTTAAAGAAAAAAAAACGATTATTGCAATGTTTGATAAGAAAAAAAAAGTAAATAAAGAAAAGAATAAAATAAAAACTAGTATTTATTTGTGTCCTCTAATTTTAAGTTTATTTTAATGGTTTAGTTTTTTTTATATGAAAAAAAAAGCTATACTAATTAGGTTTTTTGTGTTAATTTATTTAAATTTTTGACAATACTAATTTGGTATAGATAATAAAAAAAATTGGAAAATAAAATTAGTATAGATAATAACAAATTAGTATAGATAATAAAAAAATGGGAAAATAAAATTACCGAAAGTAAAATTTGGAGGTCGAAACATCGTTTTTTTGCGATTCTAAAATTTTTCGAAGTCCATCAAACGGTAAAACCGTTTATCCCGTAGTACTTTTCGATACGATCATTTTGGCACAAATTGGACCTTGTTTCAATCTCTCAGTCAAAAGTTATGATACTTTAAAGTTTTAAATTTTAATTTTTTGTTTGTAACATGTGCATCTTGCTTCGGATAAATTTTTTTCCTACACGATTTGTGTTACTCTCGTCGAAAACATACAAATCGACCTATTGTTTAACGAAAAACGATCTCAAAACAAATAGTTATGGCCGCTCGAAGTCTGCTCAACGACAGACGTAATATTCTTACGGCAGATTATTATTATTTTTATTATTATTATTATTATTAACGTCTGTTAACGGTGAAAAAATTAACGATAGAAATATAATATTAAAAAATATAAAATGTCCTTCCAAAGGACGTTTTGATGCTTTAGATGAAATTTATACAAATTTTGATGCTCTGGATGAAAATTTCCGAAAAATATTTCTAAATTTTTCTTTACATTTAATTCATTTTAATTTTATTTTGTTAAAATATATTTTCTTAAATTAAATTTCAAAACTAAACTAAATAAAATAAACCAAAATATAACTAATTAAAACAAACTAATAAAACAAACCAAACTAAACCAACAAAATCAAACAAACCGATCCACCCAAACCAACCCGTGGGTCCCACAAGGCCAAATTTCGACAACTATGTTGGCTGAAATTGTCCCTCCCCCCAATTTCAGCCAAATTCCGCCAACTATGTTGGCTGAAATTGGCTTGTGGGGTCCACTATAATTTTTTTTTTCTTTTTTTCCTGCCTACGTGTTCGTCTGTTGTGTTTTCCGCCAACACTGTTGGCTGATTCTGTCTCTATTTCAAAAAAATTCAAACTTGTTTCGTTTGCATTAATTTAATATAAATTTATTTCGCTACAGTAAATATTCTGTTTTTTATTTTACTATGTTCAATTCTTTGTATTCCTCTGTCTGTAGAGTACATTCAGTGTACAAAAATGGCTATAACACAATTTTTGTTATTCGTATTAACAGCTACTCTAGGAGGAATGTTTTTATCTGGTGGTAAGTATTGTAATAACTATCTTTGTAGTTTCAGAATGTTAATGTTTCAGTTTATGTTCCTACCTATTATTTAGAATCTGGATATACCAATCAAGAGAGATGTAAGGTCTAATGAGGCTACTACGAAATATTTACTCATAGTTGGGGTAAGCTCTATCCTGGTTCATGGTTTCTCTTGGCTATATTATTCATTGTTTGGGGGGGGGGGGGGGGGGGTCCAGTTCACTCGACAAATTGTTGCCTCTATATCTATCTCCGAGATGGTTGGATTTTTTCAAACCTTCACAAACATGCAGAAGAGAAATGTTATACCCACTCGGACCAACACATAACTTGTACTAAAAATTTATTGTGATCCTTTTAAGGTGAAGCATGGTCAGGAACAACGAATCTCTTTATCATAAACAAAATCTTAGCATGATATTAGAAATCTCATTGCTATTACTCAAACAAACATGAAACATATGCTTGCATATTTGTCCACCGGTTGAATCATATATGTATTATTGGAATAATTGCTGGAGGCTTAAATGATGGATATGCAAGCATGATAACTTATATGATATCTATATCTCTATGAATCTAGGAACTTTTGTTTGCATTGTATCATTTTTATGTACTAGAACCGATAACATTTGAGATTATGTAGGATTATATACGAAAGATCTTTTTTGCCATATGAACACCAAATGAGGTTTGGCATTCCATTTTCTGGGACAATAGTGGATCATAATGCACAAGGGAAGAGTTTGTCTTTTAGGGATATTTTTAGTTAACAAAACCCACCCCCCCCCCCCCCCCCCCCCCTCTTCACACACACGTTTACTTATTACTAATTTGAGTGACCCTTCTTTTTCTTTTTTTCTTTTATTAGTGTTGTTACCCTCCATTAGCAAATTTTAGACAAATTTTTTGAACGGTAAGTATAATTAAGATTAAGAAAATATGTTAGCAGAGGTAAATATAATTAAAAACAATTTGGGGCAGTGGAGTTGGCCTATTTAATTGGAGGGTAACTACAATTAATTCTATCTTTTAATCTTTGTTTCTCTTTTCTATTTTCAAGCTTTTTGTCTAGGTCATATATTTTATTCAAATTTCATAAGCGCACACACCTTTAGGGAGTATTCAAAGTCATCAGAGCTGTCACACTGTCAAGAGCTCATCTATCCATCGTATATTTCCCAAACGTTCCCCATTTCATCTATATGTTGTGTGTGGTTTATGTTCAAATTTCTACAATTAATTTTTATTTATGGCGAACTTCTTATTTACTAATTGTGCAGGGATTAGTCTCCCCAGAAATCAACATCCTTTGTGCCATTTAGTTGTCTATTTTCTTGGTAGGCTTCCTTGAAGATGTAAGTGGCACATTTGGTTGCATGGTATATCATTGTTTGGTTTGGCACAAGGACATCCTTTTGCATGATCGTTATCATAATTAGAGGACTTCTTCTAGACTTGGGATATATGACAATTACCAAATAAATTAACTCTGAGTTCATTTTGGTGTGTTTTTTGGTTTAAACATTTGGATAGAAAATTTGATTTCTCCTTTTTAGTGGTGTGGGAAGTCAAGTCATGTTCAGGAGTTGCCTATAAGATTTTCGAATCTCTCTGAACATAAATGAAAATTTGATTTTCTTTTCCGGTGTTTGGAAATGTCAAAGATATTGGGAGGAAAAGTGATTACTTAAAGGCGGAAAAGTGAATCCTTGGTTGGATGGAGAGAATCATTTTCCCCCTAATTTTCTTTTGATTAGAGCATCTCCAACCCTATTGCCTTGTAATGTGATGCGATTCTTATGTGACATGGGGCACAAGACAATGTCATTCCTAGGTGGCAAGATTAAATTCACACAAGACAATGAAGTAGAAAAATATTCTCCAATACAAAAGTATTGAGAATACAATAAAATCTACCTTTTTCAACTTCCAAGACAACTTCTTCCCTCATTCCTTTCTTTCTAAATATTTTTATTCATAATTGATGATGTGGAGGTAAAGTCATGGTCAATTGCATTGTATAGAACTAGACAACCAACTTCACAATGTCTTTGTCATGTTATGCCATGTCAACTTCATAACTTATTTCACATTTGCATTGGAGAAAGACTTTTTCAATGAAAACTTGTTATTCCTATGTGGCAACAACTTTTTTCCAAACTCACAAAAGCGTTGGAGATGCTTACCCTGTTGTGAGTTTGAAAAAAATGGTTGCCACATAGGAATCACAATTTCTTATTTAAAAATCCTTCTCCAATGCAAATGTGAAGCTGGTTGTGAAGTTGACATGACAATGACATGACAAGGACAATGTGAAGTTGGTTGTCTAGATCTAGACAATGGACTTCACAATGACTTTATTTCACATCATCAATTACGAATAAAAATATTTATATAAAAAGGAAGAAGTGGAAAAGATGTCTTGAAAGTTGAAAAAAAGTAGTTTTTATTGTCTTCTCAATACTTTTGTTGGTGGATAAGTATGTAGTGCCCCGCTCCGCGTTGGCACTATGTACAAGAGATATCAGTTTGCTGACTCGAGCGGAAGCCTTCTCGGAGAGTTCCCGATCGAAACACAAGACGATTGATCT
Source organism: Iris macrosiphon (assembly GCA_036927795.1). Taxonomy (NCBI): domain Eukaryota; kingdom Viridiplantae; phylum Streptophyta; class Magnoliopsida; order Asparagales; family Iridaceae; genus Iris; species Iris macrosiphon. Next base: position 177,926,304 of record JAYESA010000002.1, on the reverse strand, counting down.
AAGTTAGTAGGCAGAACTTCATTCTCTGATTCTTGCACGTCTTAATAATGAATCTGAGTTTTTGAATGCTTGTTCTAAGAAGATAGTTTCATAAGAAGAATGATAGAACCTACCTCTGCATGCTTAATAAAAGAACTCGTATAGCTTGTTATTGAAACGAACATGTTTGCCTAACTAGAGAACTTTAATGCTTATCTAAAAAGAGAGAGAGATAGAACCATTACCATGCTAAAAAAAGATAAAAATATTGTATGCTTAGTTACACGGATACAACTATCGAACAAACCGCTGCCATGCTAATAGACAAGAGAAATAGATGTTCATATGTTTCCATCGTATATGCTAAAGAAAGAGTAGAACTGCATGCTTAGTTAAAGAGATAGAGAACTGTTTCCATGCTTGCTTGCTTAAATAGAGATTGTTATATGCTTCCATAGAAGTTATCGAAATGCTTGAACGATATCAGAGAAATGGCAGCCAATCTGCATAAGAGATAGAAATGACAGCCTGTCCGCACTGAGACAGAGATAGAGATAGAGATAGAGATAGATAAAGATAGAGATAGAGAGAGAGAGAGAAGAGATTGAATATATACTTGTTATTGAACTGCTGCATCCATATAGAGTTTATCTGATAGAGTTGCATTCATGCATTGGTCTTAGACAACTTGTGCACAAGGATCATCCCACAAAAGGTTTTCTAGGGCACTGGGGATTGTTCGCCATGGGAGGATCAGAGGAATACCTGAGACAAAGAAGTCCTCGCGATCAGGGGGTATTCATGTCTATTAGATAGCTGGTTTACGTGTCAAAGCAGCTAAGTATATGAGCGAGTATACATTAGTGCAGTGCTGGGCCGTGATAACACCGCTTCTAATCTTGAGGAAGTAGACTCATGGACCATCATATAGTTAGGTCGTATGCTAGGATTCAGCCTTCTTGCATACCTAACTGTTTGATGCAGAGACGAACAGAGAAAGAGAGAACCTTATACATATATGTTTATGCAAATTGTTGCTAACTTATATGTCTACTGCAGGGATAACTGCTCGGCGAAAGGGTAAGAATCACTGAATAAGTGATATGCATGCTATCGAACATGCTCTCTTATATTGAATGCTTTCATAAAGAAGTCTTGTTTTCGTATATGCTTCTATCTCGTTCACACGATAAGATGTTGCTAATAAGAGAAAGATAGAGATGCTAAGAGAGAGATGCTAAAAAGATAGTCCACTAGATGCATATGCTAGAGTCTTTATAGAAATGAATATGACTCACGAGACACGCTGCGCACAAGAGTTAGTAAATGAATATGCCGTGCCTCATCTCCAGGACCCGAAAATCTGGTTTCGATGCCTTGAGACGTATCGATTGCTTTGAGCTGCTTTTGTATAGAGGGACATAATGTATGGAACGATGCCATTGTATTTAGATAACCTCGTGCCTTGTGATTTGTCTCGTATACTCAGATGGATTATTGTTTGCAATACTGTCCCTCCGCTGCGTATTCGATCGATTCGATGATAGCCACAACTTTAATGATGTTGCCTTGTGCGGGTGCAACCCCAGGCTCGCACGGCATCACGTCCCGATGGAAACGATCGTCCCGCGGGAGCGCTGGCGCGGTGATTCGCGCCCAGCAGGGACGGCCGGTTCCTGCGGGAGATCGGGGCGCGACAATAATAGCTGTTGTCTGCATGTGCAGATGTCGTGACAAGGCATTATTGTTGTTGCTGGCTGTAGTAACCATAACCAGTTGCTGAGGTGCTTTGTTGGGTTGTTATAATTGAAGATTGATCCCAACTAGAAGCATAACCTGCCATACCAAACTGTGCTGGCATTGGGGCTTGCTGTAGATTGGAATGCATTGCTGGGTTGGGTGTTGAAGAATGCACAGAAACTGCCATTGGTGTGATCATACCAAATTGAGTACAAACATGTGATGCAGTAGAAGATGGAGTTGCTATGGGTTGATGACTGAATGTTGGGGTTGTAGAATACCCCTGGAATGCTCCTGGGTTTGGATTCAAATTTGGCATTTGCTCCAATTGGGACATCTGATCTTGAAATGACCTCACATTTACAGGGATCTTCTCTTGATGGGGTCTCATGAAGACTTGGCCTAGTTCTTGATTGTGTGGCCTTTGCTCAAATTGGGGCATCTGGTTTTGAAGTGATCTCATATTAACAAGGATCTGTTTTTGATAGGGTCTCATGAAGACTTGGCCCTGTTCTTGATTTGGTCTCATGTGGCCAGGGTTTTGCTCTTGGTTAAACCTCATGTGGGCAGACATTGAGGGTGGATTAATTCGTTCACAGGCAACCATGGGGTTCTGAAAAACCATAGGGGGAGGATTCACATGTGGTAGATGATGAAGGCATGTGGATGAGGGGGGTGCCATGGAAGTATACTGAGGTGGCTGTGGATTTGGTAATGGTGGTGGGGGTGGAAGTGGTGGTGGTGGTGCTCTAGTGGTGGCATTGCCTAGGGTTTCCTCTCCTTCTCTGGTTCTCGTCAACTCTTCCAAGATTCTATCATACTTGGAATTGCTCTCCAACATTTTATCAAATTTTGAGTTGAGATTGAGGATCGAACCTTCAAGAACCATCATACGCTCCTTCTTGGTGGCGCTTCGGCGACCCTCCGGTGATCCCCGTCGAAAACTCCGGCTCCTATCCTTCACAGTGATCGGCGGTGAGGCGGTGATGGCAGTGGCTCCGGTGGAACTTCTTGCCGAGATCCATGGTAGATCGTGCTCGGATCTCCGTAGGCTCCAAGAACGACATCGAACGGCTGTGGCGGTCCCGGTGGAGCTTCTTGCCACAATCCATAGTAGCTGCTCCCTTCTTACGCTCCTCGAGAGGGAACAAATTGGCTTTGATACCAATTGTTAGGTCCTTGTCCTAATTGACCTCGAATTGGAGAAGTTCTTTTGCTTCCTGCCATAGAACTTCAGTAATGTGCAGTAATTAACAAGAAAGAAGCTCAGATTTGGGGAAGATCATGTAGATTTTATTTAGGGTTCTTGGTGATTCAAGATTCAGTTACAAAGAAGAAAGGAAAGAAACTAACAAGGAAATTACTAAAGCTAAGGAACTAATGGTAAGTAAACTCATACAATTTTCCATTTTTCCTGATTCTCCTGCTTATCTCCTATTTATAGGATTCTGATACATCATTGCTTCTGATACTCTGCTACAGGTCTTTAGACAGTTGGGCTTAACAGTTGCTGACTGGATTTGCCACGTGCCATACATGATGCTGACTGCATCCTCTGTTGTCCCGAAGACCGGTGAGTCTGATACTAAAGAAGGATGGCAAGAGGCTCCCTTCTGATACTCAAGTAGGCTGAACTGTGAAAATGGTAACCTCTACATGCACGTGTGAGAATGGTAACCTCTTGCAAGCCTCTCGAGGTCTCATTGAGCTGGGGACTGAGCTCCACAGTTCACTGAGATAGTGAACTGTGAAATGAGGTACGTATCAGTCATCTTCTCTTTTCTTCTCCACTCTTTATCTATTTTCATCTCCTCTCAAACCCCCCCTCCCAAATCCGACGCTGAAACCCCCCTCCCAAACCCTGCGCTGAAACCGTTGCTGGAACCCTCCTAAATCGTCGTCACTCCTTTGCACCCTTCCCTGCCCCCGCGCGATGTCGATGCGGGACGAAGAACCTCGATGGCCCGGGATCAAAGTCAAACCTCTGCGGTGGCAATCTTCCTCTGCGGTGGGAGATGTTGATCAGAGCGGTCGGAGGAAATCGAGGGAGCGACGGAAGGGGGATTTGATTTTGTGTATTTTCTAGGATTTGCTCTTGCTTATTTTCTAGGGTCCGGACTTGAAATTATTCACCGATTTTAGAATTTGCTAGGGTTTAATCTTTTTGGTATAATTAATACTGCGACATTAGTTTACTAGTTTAATGATCAGTCACCAACAACAGCGAAACTAATGTTATTATCTGACAGCCGGGAAAGTTTCTGAAGCAAAGTGAAAGATATTACTAGTTTGATCTTTGTCTTTTGTTTTTGTAATTGTCTTCTAGGCTAATTTCAGTTTGTTTCTAATTAGGCACTTTGTTATTTAGCTTTTGTACTTTTTGTTAGTTTCCTGCATTGTTTGCATTGTTGATTACTAATTTGGGTTGAATATGATTGGTTAGGATATGAAAGCTGGGAAATGTAGTTAGATTTTACTTACCTCTTATCTTGAGTGAGTTGAGAATACTTTCTCGTTAGGCCTCTTATCATTTTGTTTTGTTGAGAATTATACACTACAGATTTGCTTAATTCAATCCTGGTTCATTGTCTGTCCCTAGTCTTCATTTTTTAGTGTAATATTGATTTTTGAGTATTCAATTTGAAATCTGCTAGAAGAGTAAATTATACAGTGTACATGATTCCTGTTTCTTCATCTCTTTCTCGATAATGTTTAAGCTAATGTAAAGCCACTATTTGGATGGAAAGCAGTAGATAAACTATTGGAAATTTGGAATCTTCTGATATAAAATTGGGCACGGGGATCTAGTTCTTCTTGTTCAGAACTATTTAACTTTCTACTTCAAAACTATATCTCTTGTTCAATAAATTGATGACTCAAATTTAATATAATGATTGATTAGTTTAATGGAGTGTATCTTTAGGTATCGATGTATAAGCACCAACAAAGAGGAAAAATATAGGCCTACTGCCTGATGTAAGGAAAAACGTTGAATTAAAATGCATGCTTAATTTCAGGTAAATTAAATTTTGTGTAGAATTTCTCTCCAATGTAAATTAAGAAGAAAATTATGAAAAATCTAGTTTTGGTAAAGGTAGATTTTGTTTATGTTCATAGGATTTACAACTTTCTTTTCGTAATAATTCATGATATCAATTGTCAATATGTGATCTAAAATGTATATAATTTAAATGGAAGAGAATAAGGAAATTATTTTGTTAACGAGCCACAGTATATAAGACCTTTTAATTTAGACTGAAAGAAAGATAAGGGAATTATTTCCTCAATTAGCCTCTGGAATAAAATGAAGATAATGTCTAATGGCTATGCACCAAATCTAAATAAAGTTTAGGTGTTATGTAATCTGAACTTGTGTACGAAAACTTCAAAACATGGCATCAAGTTTTGACTTACTCATCAGTATAAATACTTTACATAAATTTCTTCCTTACAATAATATGCAACAAAATGTCACTTCACTTGTATGTTAAATGTATTGTAAAGAGAGATGGTAAGAGAAACCTTACCTATAGAAGATAAAATGCCTAACTTGGACAACCTTTTCTTTGAAGAGAAGAGGAAGATGCCTTGCATATTGCTTCCATGTCAAGGATTATGTATTGTTTGCTTCATATTCAAGATAAGGGCATTTAGATTGCTCGAGACTAGTACTAACTACTAAGTAGAATTGTAGAAATCATCTAGTCATTTCTGGAGTGTAGCCAAGGTGGTGGAGTTGAAAGCTATTCCACTTTACTACTACGAGGAATTAAAAGCTATTCCACTTGCTACCAACTTGTATTTTATTTATTTATTATTAATTTTGTTGTGTGGGTGGGGGTGGGGCGGGTGAGGGAGGGCATGGAGTTATTTTGTTGACTGTAATTTATAAATTTTGTTACATTTGGAACCTAGAAAGAAAGGTACTGAGGTTGATGAATGATATGGAAGTGACATTAGTGATGCCTAGGTTCGCATGGTTGAGGATATTAACATATAGACTGATGGAATATGAGAGATGAATTTTGGTTTCCTTGTATTATGATTTATTTTAATTCATACTCTTATCGACTTCGAGAAGTACAAATATACTTTTCTTGTCAACTTGGGGCGAGTGTAAAATAAACTATACTCTTTTTAGTGCTTAAGTTACTATGCAGCTTGCCTGTAACTATGGAAATGTTCATGGCAGATTGATCTACTTGACTTCTTGAAGAAATCTTAGTACTGGCAAAAGTCATTGGGTTGTGACCATGTTATTCCAATGCATCATTCGAATGCTTTTAGGCCTCGTTTGATTCGCGGAATCATGGGGTTGGGAAAGGAAAGTGATTACTTTCCTATGTTTGGGAGCCAAAGGAATCGAGGAGGAAAGAAAATTGATTTCCAATGGAAAAGAAATTATGGGGGAAGATTGTTCCCTATATCCAGCCAAGGATTCACTTTCCCACATTTAAGTATTCACTTTTCCTCCCAATTTTCTTGGCATTTCCAAACAATGGAAAGGAAAATCAATGAAAATTGTAATTTTCCAAAGGAAAGAAAAGAGTAAGGAATTAATTTCCTTTCCGCGAACCAAACGAGGCCATAGATTTCTCGGGGATCAGGTGAATGCAGTTCTTATCGTTACAAATTTTGGCCGCTATCCCAAAAACCTGGCTTTATTGAGCAAAGATGTGGTAGCTCCATATGTCCATGTTGCAGATTCCTTTACTAATGAAAGCACATTGGACCCTTTTGAATCTCGTCCCACACTTCTCTTCTTTCGGGAAGAACAATTAGGAAAGATGTGAGTTTTGTCTTCCGTTTTTGGAGAATATATGTTTTAGTAGCCGTTGATGTTAATGCAAGGAAAGTATAAATATGTACTATTTTGCAGGAAGGAACTGTCTGTGCCAAATTGGCCAAGATTTTGAAAGGCCATGATGACGTACGTTATGAGGACAACTTTGCTACTGGGGAAGGCATAAGAATTGTATGTTTCTTAATCATATCTTTTCTTTGTGTGTGTATTTTTTGTTAAAGAGTATTGTGGATCTAATGTTGGTAGTAACTGTTACACGAGGACTATGGTTTGCAGGAGACTTTAGATTAAATCCATGGTAGTTTTGATTATTTCTCAAGTTACCTAGTGGGAACTGCGAATTGAACCCTATATAGTGCTTGTTCTACATGTTATTAACTTTATTTGGTATGTCATGTCTTTATAATATGTGGACAATTCTCAATAGCACAAGCCAAATAGAACTTTTCATAGACATGTTTTTTTAGACCTGTATTACAAATGCATTTGTAGTTTGAACTTCCATCTCTTGTATCAATCTCTCTTTTTGATATTGCTTAACACGACTATCATGTTGATACCAAGTAGAAGTGTATGTTCAGCTCAATGACACAATTCAGATTGACAACTGAAACAATTGCTCGTAATGGTACGACTATCATGAGATGTTTAGGTTTGTTTGAGAGATGTAGGTGACCCTGGATAGTAACGAACCCGAACAGGTCAACTGACTAAAGGCTACTGAGCTCTTTGTAAGTATTTGATACATGCCCTAAACCAAATGTTTGATGTCGAAAGTGGGTGCAACATAGTTCACTCTACGCATATGGGTTTTAGTGCCCCCTTCTACATTTGAGGATTTTATCGAGCTCTATCTGTTTAATCACCCCTTTAACCTTGTGTCTATAGGCAATGACCACTTTGTCCACTTCCCTTTGGCCTATTTGTTTTATATAGAGGTGCTGCTATATATTAAAATGTTTCTGCTGAACTTTTAAGCTATTGTGGATATCATATTCTCTATTTTCTGTGGCATCACCAGTCATCCGAAGGCATGCGGTCGACAGAGTTCTGTCTGCACCCTGCAGGAGGCACCCCTCATCGTGTCGCTCGTTTGATGCTATCGTCTGCCATTGTGTCCCCGTCATTGTCAGCGACCGCATTGAGCTCCCCTTTGAGGACTTCTGGACTAGGACACTCCCATTTCGAGTTCTAAGGGCTAAAGCTAGGCTGCAAGATGTAACACTCCTAGATCAAGTCAATCTTTATCAGAGTTTCACACTCCTATTCCTTCTCGAGTGACTCAGGTGAGTAGAGCTAAATTGTCGACTTATTTCTTCCGATACAATCAGTGGTAGAACTTCTCAAATTATTCATGAATGTCAATGATACATGGATTCTGTTTCGAGTGACCAAATCATCATTTTATGGAATGAAGATTTCAATGTCTCCCGACCAACTAATATACGTAATATAGTGTCAGAATTATAATATAGTGTCAGAATCAAACCTTTATACACTATAATGTATATACATAGTGTAGGCTCTAGTGGTCTGAATCAAACCTTGGGATAGAAATGTAGACATGTAGACACTATAAGATGTTGAAAAATCTTTAGATAAACTTGAAAAGGGCCTTTGCACACCCCTCAAATGATCTTGTTTGGATTCCTAGCCTGACCTTGCTAAACTTTAGTTTTTTTTTTAGAAGAACAAATAGTGCAAATACAATGAACGAGCCTTCGTTAGGAGGATTGGTTGATGTAGCTGGAAGTCAACTTTGAAGTATAATGGGATTTCTATTACCCTTCCTGCATAAAATCCAATGGGGTTGGGAAAAAGCTTTTTTGCTTTGCATTACCTGTTCTGTGTGTTCTCTAAAATGGTAAATTAGGAGTCGTCTATTGAATCTATTTATTAGAAATGGTCTACATGCACTAGAAAATAGGTCATCCAAAAGAAATTATACTTGTATCCATAGTCCACTACATAAGAAATGAAGTATTCTTATATGATTAAACTATGTGTTTCCTTTGACACTTGATCTTGGTATTGGATTCCTTTCTTTTTATGTGCACTACTTGAAGAGGTTCAACCAATAGTCATTGGCTTATACCATAAAACATAGAAGCCGTATGCTGGTTGCTTTAGGTGGCCTACAATTTTTTTGTGATTCCACTACCAGACTTACGCAAGAGCCTAAAGTTGCTCTTATCAAAAGAATCAGTTTCCTTCATGATCACTCAAATTCTTGTTGATTTTCTTCTAAGCCAAATGTTCTCATGTTAGCTATCACTTAACTATCATTTATATCTATCATATCTTTCAAACATTGAGCTCATTGATACTTTTGAACTGATTCATGGTCTATAGAAACCATGTTTATTGTTCTGTGCCTTTCTTCTTCATCTATTATGTGTGTCTCAGCATTTTCCATCTCTGTCTATATTGTCTCTCTGTCTGTCTATTTGAACTGGAACAAAGTATTACACTTATTTTATATTATTTTCAGTGGGACCAGGAAATGAAAATTACTATTCATGCCACCAACAATATCACTATTGTATCCAGAAAACTTCTATATTTCTAAATCGATGTCCTTTGAGCATCCAATAAGAATTGGTACCTGAAATGCTGATACACACCTTATTCGAGTGTGTATCGGTTTGAAGAATCTGTGCCTCAAAGGCCATGATGCAAGCACTATTTAATACCAGTAGGGTAACCACCAACAATATCATTGTTTTATCAAGGAAACTTTTATTTTGCTAAGTCAATATGTCCTATGAGTATCAAATAAGAATTGGTACCTGATAGGCTGATACACACCCTATTCGAGTGTGTATCGGGGTTTGAAGAATCTGTGCCTCAAAGGCCATGATGCAAGTAATATTTATACCAACAAAACAACTATAGTATCCAGAAAACTTTTACTTTTCTACATCGATCTCCTGTGAGTATGCAATAAGAATTGGTACTTGATAGGCTGATTCGAGTGTGTATCGGTGTTTGAAGAATTTCTGCCTCAAATGCCACGATGCAAGCACTATTTATACCAGCAGGGTAACCAAAAACAATATCACTGTTGTATCCAAAAAAACCTTTTATTTTTCTAAATCGATATGTTCTGTGAGTACCCAATAAGAATTAGTACCTGGCTGATACACAGCTTATCCGACTGTGTATTGGGGTTTAAAGAATCTGTGCTTCAAAGGCCATGATACAAGCACTATTAAATATTTAATAACATGTTTAAGGTGAAAAAAGGTAGAAATGTCTAGGGACATTTTCTAATAAATCATCTATTGGATTCCCACAAAAGAACCTTATCAATCTTGCTCATTTATATCTTAGATATTCTAACTTCTACAATTTTTTATAGTTCAACCTTCTCATCTTCTTTTTACTTGAAATATCTGTGTTTAAATATCTAGATATTCCTGATTATAACAAAAGTAATCACTTTTTCCTTTTCTTTGAAGGTTCATATGTTATCTCAATCCTTAAGTGGAGGATATTTCCTTCTTTCAGTCCTTAATTTTTTTCCTAGGTTTACACTAGTTTCCTTCTTACCAAGCATGTGTAAGTTGAAACTCTTGACATAGGTTATTAAACTTAGGCATTTTCCTCTTGTACCTTACTTTCAATTCTTATTATCGAACATTACAGATCGTATGTAGTTAACAATTCTTCTGCGTGAATCACAAAAAACCCAAAAACACAAAAAACACATATATTTCGGCTCTGCTACAATTAACATAAAGCACCTTTCAAACTATTTTGATTCGTAGAACAGTATCAAAATCATAAAAATGAATAGCTCAAAGGTACAACAAAGCCTTACTTTCACTACTGAAACTATCTAATACAATCTCGAGAAAAAAAGTAAAAGGTTGAAGGTTGGCATAAAATTGACAAATTACCATTGGAAAAAAAAAGAAAGCAAACTCGAATGATATTTAAATATTTGTGATCTACATATGGCATGGTAGTCAAAGGCGCGCCTCGGAGAAAGGCGCAGCAGCTGCGCCTCGCACCTCACTAGGCAAGGCGCATTTCTCCAGGCGCGCTTTAGGTGCGTCTTTTTGCAAGGCTCAACCAAGAAAATGCGCGCCTTAGGTGCGCCTTTCTGCAAGGCTCAACCAAGAAAATGCGCGTCCTATAGTTTTTTTATTTATATTAAAACTTTGAGGCATTGAGATAATCCTTACATCATACAAGTAGTTGGTTATGGTTGGACTGAAAAAACTAAAATTTACTAAAAGTGTGGTAGGGATAATACAAACTCTTGTTAGTCCTGGTTGATTGCTACCGTTGTTCTTCTAGTTCATTTAGTTATGTTTTAACATATTTTTGTTGGTTTTAATATGTTGTTTGATTTTATTTTTTACATTACTAATTTATTTATTTATCTATGTATATTTTTATTATTATTTATATTTGTGTCTCGCTTCGCTCTGGTGTAAGCCTTAAGTGCGCCTTGGGCCTCGGACGATATAGACCTTTTGCGTCTCGAGTGCGCCTTGCGCTTTTGACTACCTTGACATATGGATCTAATGTCAGCCTAGCATATATGGTGTGTACCTAAAATTAATGCAGACTTGAGAATAACGCTACAATTCCACAAAATGGTAAAGACATATATCTGATAAGTGACTTAAAGTTCTAAATTGCAATAGAAAACACTTATTTTCACGAAGTTAAGATAGATTGATTCTTTCAAGATGACTGACCTATGCTGCTAGTTTTTCGAGCTTGAGGCAGTCTGCTTCATCCCCCTCATCATCGTCACCCATCTCTTTGTCAGACTCATCACCCTCATCTTCTGCATCAGATTGGTGGCCATCCATATCATCATCTTCACCTTCATATACCTTCTTAGATTCTGTCCATGAAAGAAAAAGCAAAGCAAGTTGAGATGAAGATCACCTAGTTCACAATGGACCATCAGGAAAAAAAGAGGGTCATCTACTTAGTTTTGTCAGTCCCGAGGCGGTTCAAAGATGGTAGAACGCGGACCATAGCAGAGCTGCTAGCGAGACCCGAAGGTTCGCTCTCTACTGGAATCCACGTTGTCGTCGAGATAAGAGATTCACACAAGAGTTCCTCATCTGATATTTTTCGATTCCAACGAAGCACGAACCAAGAACATGTTACAAACTAGCTCCGAAGAAAATGAAGATTACAACAAGCAACAAGTAAAACGTTATTCTCTTTACGTTCGCAGGCGCTACAATGAGATAGAACGAAGCAAAGAAAATACAGAATAAAAGCTCCTTGCAGGGGTGGTCAAAATTACCGTTGCTCAAAGCAAGATTTGCCGTCCGGACGATCTGCTCCTAGGAACCAACAAGTTCACAAATGAACTTCTTGAACGCTCTAGTCATCTTCGAAAATACTCGGAAACACCACATGGGAGGGGGACACTCTTGGCGGCATATGAGCTGGTGTTCTTAGTTTTCCATCTGTGTTCTCTCTCCTCAAATGAAAGAGGAGGTCCTCTATAAATAGAAGAAAACAACACCTGTGCGGCCTGAGAAAATTTTAGGCCGTATAAGCGCTGATCGACCAGATCCCCAAAAAATTGGGAGTTAATGCCGTAGGCTCCGACCGTGCCGCATGCGCCGTCTCCGCCGCCCGTGCTGCATGCGCCGTCTCCGCCGCCGGTCATGCTGCACTGCAAGAGGCAGATAGCGCCGTCAAATGCCGAAAGTAGCCGCTCGCTCCGTATGCGCCGTATATTCCGGAAGGCACAGAAAATCATGCGTCACATGCGCCGCCTAAGGCAAACCCTATCCCCTCCACAGGCAACTCGTCCATTCAATCCTGGCCGCATAGCCCCAGGCCCATAGCGCCTGGTCACAAAGACCCTGGCCGCATAGCGCCTGGTCACAAAGACCTTGGCCGCATAACGACTTGCCGCATAGCACCTAAGGCCGCATAGCGCCAGGTCGCATGCGCCCGAGCTAGCAACCGTGTATGCAACTCACGCATAAAGGAGCGCACGAGCGCCATGCGACGATGCTGACGTGCTAAGTGCGCCAACAAATCGTCACTTTGCGCCCTTGAGCCCGAGCCCGTGTCCGAGTTGCTAAGCCCCTACGAGGCTTAGCTCCTAAGGAAAACTTTTCAAAGGTGGTGAAAAAATAAAGATTGTTATAATGGAGTTCACACTTAATCTCTCTAGGAAAGTCAACCCGCATGGGCCTCCACCCCATGTGCATATACCAATACTAAACATAGTTATATATTGAGATATACACATTGGTGGTTTTCCAATGTGGGACTAAAAGTCCCAAAGCTAAGCGAAAAATACCAACAATCTTCCACATATATCACAATATATGGTTGAGCGTTCCTCACAGTGACTGCCATTATGCATTAGGATAGATGTCGCCGACGACTTGAATCTTCCCGCATGGGTCAAAACAACAATACGATAAAAGAATGGACTAGACCTTGAATTCTGCACCATAGCTGCTATTCTTTCCACTCACACAATGACCTCAGTTGTGCCATCCGGTCGCACATTAAAGGTCCTGTGCTGACCTGGTCTTAGTGTATGTATCTTGGGAGTCTACAAGTTTTTCCTCAAGAGATGACCTATATCTCTATCCATACACTTAGGTGAGTTCTTTCACTATAGAGAGTTTATTATCCGGCATGAAGCCTTGCGCTTCTGTGCGGTGCTACGCTCTATGACATGGCGGTCCAAGGCCGATGATTCCCCTCTTGTGGTGTCATACCACTGTAGCATGAGGACATAGGCCTCTTAGTAGTGTCGTTACTACACACAACATAGAGCCTTGCGCTCCTGTGCGGTGCTATGCCGCTGTGACATAGCTCGAAGCCGAGGTTCACTCCCTCATATGGTGTCACCAATGTTCTAAAAATCTCTAGGCGGATTCGGTGCGCCAAAGGGCCGCCTAGGCCACCGCACAAGAAATTTTTTTTTTTTGAAATTTGAAATTTTAGTTTTAAATATTTTTAAAAATTAATTTTTTTTTAATATTTACATTTTTTTTCTTGATATTTTGAAATTTTATTGCATTTTTTTTAAATTTTTTTGAAATTTGAATTTTTTTTGGAATTTTAATTTTTTTTGAATATTTTTTGCAATTTCAAATTTCAAAATTTTGAAATTTGAAAATTTGAATTTAAATTTATTGCCTTGACCGAACAGGGCCGAACAAGGCCGAACTGGGCCGAACTGACCGAACTGGCCGAACTGGGCTGAACTGGCCGAACTGGCCCACCTAGGCGCCGCCTGGGCCCGCCTAGGCCAGAACAGGCCCCTAGGAGGCCGAATTGGATGTTTTCGGTGCGGTGGGCGGCCGCCTGGCGCCTAGGCGGCCGCCTAGCCCGAATTTTAGAACACTGGGTGTCACCCACTGTAGCATGAGGTCACCAACCTCTTAGTAGTGTTGTACTACATCTCAGCATAAAGCCCTGTGCTTCTGTGCGGTGCTACACCGCTATGACATGGCTCGAAGCCGAGGTTCACTCCCTCATGTGGTGTCACCAACTGTAGCATGAGGTCACATGCCTCTTTGTACTGCTGTGCTACCACTCTCTCTCTCCTTTCAGCATTAGGTTACCTGCCTATGTACGGTGCTACCGTCGCTGTGACATGGCCTGAAGTCGAGGTTCACTCTCTCGTGTGGTGTCACGCCACTGTAAAATGAGATACAAGTCCCTTGTAGTGCTGAAACTAGTGCTTCCTGCAACGCACGTTAGACATTCACTCTGTCCGAGAATTCATTAAGGCGTTAAAGCCCTCCTCCCACATGAAATGTTCTGATCAAGAACAAAAAGTAGACCACAATGGTTCCGGGTACGTATCCCACAATGTCCCTGAGGACTACCCACTGTACCTGATATTCTTCTGGTCAATGGTCCTCCCTTGAACAAATAACTAGAGGCCTGGTAGATTTTTCTTTGAACCAATAGTATAAAACTAAATGGTAGGATTGTAGAGATGCAATATCAGATGTCATCTAAGCCCATTTCTGCTGTGTCCTTGACTGTGTGCGGTGTTACAGCCACTGTGACATGGCTTACAACCGAGGCTTTACCCTGTCGAGGTACCTCATAGTGGTGTCACCCCACAGTAACATGGAGTACTACGCTCCTTTATAGTGCTTGACTCTGACTATATGCGGTGCTACTGCCTATGACATGCCCCGAAGTCGAGGCTTTACCCTGTCGAGGTACCTCATGGTGGTGACACCCCACGGTAGCATGGAGTACTACGCTCTTTTATAGTTCTTATGATCCACTGTCGCTTGAGGCCAATTATGAACAGATCCGCTAGATTTACCTGACTCCGAGCTTTTAGCCACTGTAATGATCCATGCTAGCGTGCTCATTCAGTGTTCTGTACTGGCCCTTGAGGCCTATCATGAACGGATCTGTCAGAATTACCTGGTTCCGAACATTAACCACTATAATGATCCACGCTAGCTGTGCTCATTCAGTATTCTGTTCTGGCCCTTGAGGCCTATTATGAACGGATCCGTCAAAATCACCTGGCTCCAAATATTTAACCACTGTAATGATCCACGTAGGCTGCGCTCATTCATTGTCCTGTGTTTTATCCACACAGTTCTCTTCAAACCTTTAAAGAGATGAATAGATGCCATAGCTGCAGCTTCCTGGTTTTCATAGTGTGTCGGTATCACCCGAATATGTGTACTAACCATATGAAGATCATCTGAGAGCTTCCAGAGCCATCCTGCTAAATACGCTGCAGCTGATAGTGCATAGAACTCTGCGAGTAAAGACTGCTTCTTCGACTTCCACGATATAATAGCATCACTCCTGGAGAAGTCATGTCCTCCTGTGGATCTTTCACTCTTCTTTTCTGAGCACCAACTGTCATCGCTAAAGCCTTCCATCATATCTGGATAACTGCTGTAGTGTAGGATATACCACTGAGTTCACTTGAGAATTCTCACGACTCTCTTCACAGCTTTCAGTGTTCAACAACACACATAATGCTCATGAACTGACTCAACATCCCTACAACAAGAGCTATATCAGGCCTGGTAGTACTCGCAGCTTGAATCATGCACCTGATGATGCTCGAGTACACCAACTGTCTGATGCTTTTCCTTGGATTAGGTTTCTTTATCTTCATGTTACACCTGAGGAGTATCGATCCTGATACCCAAAGCGTGTGACCACGTATCTTCTGTAGAGAGCTTATGTCTGAGCAAGCCCACTTGGCATCCAGATTGACTTATATTCTTCGGATGACATTCATAATCCCATGTCCTAAGTCTGGACAAAAGGACATCTTTGTTCTAGTGACACATCTATATCCGCAGCTGGGATTAACAAGTCGTCCACATAGATACAAAAGATGACTCCTTTATTATCAGCGAACTTCGTGTACACACACTTGTCTGTCTCGTTGATCCTACAATAACTTTGACTAGATGACTTGTCAAACTCATGCTGCCACATACTGGAATTTGCTTCAGGGCGTATTGAAATATCACTAACCTGCAGATTGTCTTCAAACCTGAATGACAATAATTCTGACTGTTGTTCGTGAATCTCTTATGTTTGTCTTCCTCCAAGACTTATTGTCTTTACTTCATCTGATAAACAATCAGCTCATGAATAGCAGCTACGACAATCATCATCCTGATATATGACATCTTCAACGAGGTGCCAAAGAACTCAATTGTTCTGTCTGCTTCCATTTTCTTCTACTATATATATATATATATATATATATATATATATATATATATATGCATCCAGATTCCTCAGGACCCCTAGAGATCCTATAAGTTGGGGCCACCAATCCCCCAGAACTCCACAACAACCCTGTATTCCGAAGGGACAACGATTCCTAGGAACAGATGTCGATATTCTTGGGGTAGTCACCCTCACCAGGAAGATGCACCTTCCTGCGCTGGGGGTAGTGTTCTCTTGGAGTCCGAAGAGGATGCGACGCTGACAACCTTTCCCGAGGACTATTTGCTGTAAGAGTCCGAGGTAGAAAGTGCGACGTCTATCGTTCCATCGACTTTCTCCCATGTAAGAACAATATACATGGTAGGGGATGACCACGAGGGCCCCAGCGATCGACAGCGCCTCGAAACCCCCGAGGCTATGATACACACCATGAGTGCGTCGATGCAAGCCTTGACCCAAATGATGCTGGAGATCAAGGTAAACATGGCCCCACGACCTCCAAGAACCTCGTGATAAGCTAGCCAAGATCCTGGGGCAAATGAAGACTCTAACGCCACCGCTTCGGCCATCAATGTCAATCACATTAGACTCGGATCATCTACTCCTTCCACAGTAGATGAGGCTCTAGAAGCAATGCGGGAGGTACGAGAATTGTGAGCCCACTTGGACTCAATGGAGAACCGAGACTCACTGCGCGATCTCAGGATTCGACAACCATATCCCCTTGAGTGGAGCGATGTGCATTATCCACCTAAATACACGTCCTTCAACTTAAATCCATTTAAAGGGAAGATGTCTCCTCATCAGTACATGAGCTACTTTGAGACAGTAACCGGACATCTGCCCCGCAATGATGCTCTCCTCAGCAAGCTCTTTGTCGGGGCATTATCGGTGGTGGCCTTCGATTGGTTCTGCATCCTCCAAGACAATTGCATATCGTCATTCGACGATCTTAAAAGTCTCTTCCTCGTCCGATTCTATGACGGGGGATGTGACATGACGATGTCCTCTTTGCTGGACATCATGTAGAAAAAAGGAGCCTGTACGGGAATACGTCGAACGCTACAGGCAAGCCGCGTTGAATCTACCCCCGGTAATCCTGAATCCACTCTGATGGACATGTGCTGGAAGAACCTACTTCCGACAGTCAGGCTATGGATGCGTGACACCCAATTCAAATACTGGATGGCATTCATCATAAATGTCGTCGGTGCTGAGAAAAATGTGAATGATGTCCGTCTCTTAGGAATATAGATCCCTGTCAATAAGGATTGGGGAAAATGCCCCTACAACAGCAATAACAACATCGACAACAATGGCCGCGACGACAAGGAAAATTAGGCCATTGTCACTAACTTGACCAAGAAGTCTGAGCAGAAGCCGACAGAAGCTCCAAAGCCGAAAGAGACCTACTCTTTCAAAGACGATAACGTCATAGAAATCTTTGACGTGCTGATGCAAGGGAACAAGCTTCGGCTCCCCGACTTCAAACGTCCTGTTGAGGCAGCCGAGGTGAATAATCTAAAGTACTATCATTACCATCGTTATGTCCATCATGCTACGCGGGACTGCTACACGCTGAAGCGGTACATCCAGCGTCTGCTCGACACCAAGGCCCTCACCTTGGACATCGATGACAAGACAATTGTCGCTAACATGGTATTGCTCTAATTTGGCAACTTTTCGATGACAGAAGCCTAAGATAGAGTAATCCCAATTCCAAGGAAAATAATGGAGGTCGTCAATCTTCCGCCGCCTCGTAACCAAACAGCCGGCTGATACCTCTCTCCATGCCACGTGGGGAGGTCATGTGGGTTCATCCCAATCTTGCTCCAGAATTGATGCAGCAGACAACACCATCTGCCACCAAGTCTAGGGACAAGAAGTCCAAATTCTTCTACACTGTTTCTCTCCTTCCCGAAGAAGTTATAACATGAACAACAAGATCAGACCTGGCATACCAACGCGAGTATGACACCCCTGACGATGGTGCACTCCCAATTGTCATACCTGCAACATCGGATCCGGGTCCATTCCAGCTCCCGGTAGTGGACAAGTCCAAGCAGAAAGAAACTTGCTTTGACAGACCGCTACACAAAGATTCAGCTCAAGGGCTAGATAATCCCTATAACTTCGATATCTTGGCCCAACTCACCAATATTCCAGCGAATTTGTCACTCTTCGAGCTTCTCCGGCTCTCCAAAGACATTCGGGTCGATGTATTGCAAAATACCGATACTTATCTGGCGCAGGTCAAGCCGCCAGCTGAGGATCCCTTTGCATGCCCCCACTACAACAATGTGAGGAAGGTGATACCCAATATTATGTTCTCGCAACAAGACATGTTGCCAAAGAACAATCGGCACGATCGTCCTCTGTACTACACATGATACATTGGCGCCATCAAGGTGGACTGGATGCACATCGACCCCAGTTCGTCAATCAATATCATCCCGCGGAGTCAGATGCAGACCTTGGGCATCTCGATGCATCGCCTGGCAACGACCAACACTGTCATCAGTGGCTTCAACGCGGGAAGCAGCTACCCTCTGGGCAAGATTAGCTTGAAGTGCCAAATCGGCGATCTAAAAACATAGGTCACCTGCTACGTCATAGACGTAGACGTATCCTACAACGTTCTCTTGGAACGTCCATGGATACATCAACAAATGATCGTACCTTCAATCTTGCACCCGTGCTTGAAGTACATGGACGATTACGGCGTCGTCAAGACTGAATTTTTCGTCGTGGATCCTTTCAAATGGGTAGAGGCTTACTACTCTGATTCACTCCTGTACGAGAAAGTCCGCCAGGACGAAGGAGGGAACGTCGCCGACGACGAAGCAGAAATCGGCGTAATATCAGGCAAACCTTTGACTGTCCACCTCAAGGGACGTGCTTGTGACAAAACTCCACCCCTCGTTGTTAAGATACAGAGGAGGGCACCACAACCTATGACGGTACGACTGCCAAGTTGGAAGGACCCTGTGCTGGCTCCTGCCTCCGAACCCAAGGTCAAGCTTCGTAGTTGGCCTCCAAAGTCCTCGCTTACATTAGAGACAAATCCAGAGGAAGACGAACTAGAAGAGTATGTAGCGGCTCATGCTAACACTCTGTCCCTAGTCGATGTAATTCCCCTGGAAAAGATCCCCTACTTTATGAATAAAGGGATACCTTTGAACTACTTCGATGTCGCTTACTTGAGCATATTGTAATCCCTAGAACATGGTATAGTCCTGCAACTGCATACACATTTAACTACTACACATGCAGTAAACCAGATCCTCCCCAGCCAAGGTTCTTACTTCATGGTTCTAACAAGGAGGAGGGGAGACAAACCCATCATCTTCGGCAGGGTTGAATCCCCCCGGTTTTTTATCCCGGAGGAAAAAGAGCAAGAACCTGATACCGGCAAATAGAACTCTACATGTTCAGTTGTCAAGCTAAATACCTTATCCAGAAGATGGGTTATAATCTTAAAAGCAACCGAGGTCTGAATTACGGCAAAGATCGACGACTGCCTCTGTGACTGCGGGCTCCTTCAGGCAAGTCCGAGTATTACTACCATAAGACCAAGCATGGATTATGGTACGTCACGCTTCCTACAACCTCCGAAAGCTCAGATGAAAAAGATGAGTTACACTCTCACTCTTCAGAATCTTCTTCTTGGGACTCGGATATCAGTATCGAGAGATGCTTAAAAAAATATTGTCTGCCAACATGGTGTCAGCTGATCCTTAGGAAGACGACGAGGATCCACCGAAACTCTTTAAAGTAGAACCGTAGTCCTAATGCCTAGAAGCACAATGGGAGATGCGGTTCGGATAACGAGAATCTCCTACTGAGGACAAAGTCATATAAGTCTATCAGGGCAACGAATCCTCCCCTAAACCTATCTTCATCAGCAATAGTCTGACTGATGAGGACCGGGAATCCCTGCTACAGCTCGTCAAGGAATACATTGATGTCTTTGCTTGGAGCTACGGAGACATGCCGTGACTGGACCCCAAAATTATGGGCCACAAACTCAACATCTTGTCGAATGCCAAGCCTGTCAAGCAGCAACAACGAAGATTCCGACCGAACATTATGAACGCCATCAAAGCTGAAGTCAACAAACTGATAGCTAGTGGCTTCGTCTGCGAAGAACAACATCCAAATTGGGTAGCCAACATCGTGACCATCGTCAAAAAAGAACGAGAAAATTTGGATCTGTATTGACTTCCGTGATCTAAACACGACATGCCCAAAGGATGAGTTCCCCCTTCCGATCACAGACATAATGATCGATAACACCTGTGGCTTCGAGCGTATGTCCTTCATGGACGGATTCTTAGGCTATAATCAAATCAAGATGTCTCCTGAGGACAAGAAGCATACATTCTTCTGAACGCCGGTAGGAGTGTACTGCTACACAGTCATGTCCTTCCGTCTGAAGAATGCTGGTGCTACATACCAACGAGCAATGAGAACCATATTCCATGAACATCTATGCCAGACGGTCGAGTGTTACGTTAATGACATCTCCGTCAAGAGTCGCTCTAAAGATGATCACCTCCGGGACTTGAAGACTATGTTCGACCTCATGTGTACTCACCAACTCAAGATGAACCCCACCTAATCTTTCCTAGGAGCCTCTAGTAACAAATTTCTCGGTTTCGTCCTAACTTCGAAGGGTATTCACGTAGACCCTGATAAGACCAAAGCAATCCTTGAAATGCACCCACTGAAGAACCTTAGAGAACTTTGTGGCCTTCAAGAAAGATTGGCCTACATCAGGAGGTTTATATCAAACCTCTCAAGACATTGCCAGCCGTTCACTCAGCTCATGACCAGCCGTTCACTCGGCTCATGAAGAAGGAAGTCTCCTTTGTCTGGAACGAAGAATGTCAGCGCGCTTTCGACAACATCAAGGAATACCTCATGAGCCCTCTAGTATTGGTAGCCCCAGTTATGGAAAAATCATTCCTGCTTTATGTGCGGGCAATTGATCACTCCTTCGGTGCTCTGCTAGCCCAGACAAGCGACGCAGGTCACGAACATGCCATCTACTACCTTAGTAGGATGATGGCCGGTGCAGAGCACAGGTACAACCCCATCGAGAAGGAGTGTCTTTCTCTAGTTTTCGCCATCCAGAAGACCCGGCAGGAGAAACCATCCATGTGATCTCGCGATTTAATCCTCTCAGGGTCCTCATGACAAAATCTGGAGTGCTCAACTCTCGCCTAGCCACATGGGCAATACTGTTGTCACCATATGACATGGTATTTGTCCTACAAAAATTTGTCAAAGGCCAAGTGTTGGCAGATTTCCTGGCAGCCCACCCGATACCAGAAACTTCAAAACTCTACGAGAAGATCCCCAACGAAGTCGCAGACTCCAACACTGTGACAAACGCAAAAGCCGTTTGGCGGATTATCTTAAACGGTGCTTCAAGAGCAGGGCCCAAAGACGATATTGTCGCTGGCGTCAGGATAGTGTTGATCTCCCCAGATGATCTGGTTATCAACCACGCTTACTCCCTCACGGAACCATGCTCCAACAATGTGGCAGAGTACAACGCTCTCGTCATTGGTCTCCAACTCGCTAAACAAGTGGGAGTTAACTACCTGGAAGGCTACGACGATTCCAAGCTGATAGTCAATCAAGTCCGAGGCGAGTACGAGGTCTGGAATGAAGACTTGATTTCCTACCATCAAGACGCGCTCGGTATTTTCTCCACCTTCGAGGGGTTCTTCATAGAGAACGTCCCTCGGCTGTAGAATATCGAGGCTGACGCCCTAGTCGGCCTCGCTGCCTCCCTAGCAGTCCCGGTCAAAATCCATAAACTGATCACTGTGATCGGTCAGGAGCTGGTATGTCCGAAGAACAACCTCTGTCTGTGCCTAAGCTACTCAGTAGAGACAAGCACCGACTCGCAAGACTGAAGACTTCCATTCATCGACCATGCAGTCTATGTAATTTTTTCTGAGAACCCAAAGGAAGCCACTTCCATCAGAAGACGTTCCCTCCGATTTTATTATGATACGACTACCAAAATTTTGTATCGCTGCTCCTACGACGGTCTTCTGCTACGATGTCTATCGAATACAGAAGCGAAACAGGCTCTCCACGAAGCTCACGATGGGGTTTGCGGTGCCCATCAGCCCGGACCCAAGATATACAAAATTTTTTGGAGAATGAATTACTATTGGCCGACGATGGTAGCAGACGTCGTTGACTATGCAAGGAAGTGCCAAGCGTGCCAAATTCATGCAGACTTCATCCACCAACCCTCGGAGTTCCTACACTCGACTGTTGCATCTTGGCCATTCAAAGCCTGGGGCATGGATATCATAGTACCGCCTGTCCACCTTCGTTTAAGGGACATCGGTTCATCCTCGCCATTACCGATTACTTTTTCAAGTGGGCGAAAGTCGTACCACTCGCCGAAGTCAAGACATGCAACGTGATCAGCTTCGTCAAGTATCATGTCATATACCGCTTCAGCTTGCCACAAAGATCATCCATGACAACAGTCCACAGTTTGCAAGCTATGCGTTCTATAATTTTTCGACAAAAATCGGATTTAGAATATAGCGTCGACTGCCTACAACCCAACAACAAATGGTCTGGCAGAAGCCTTCAACAAGACCATCATAAAGCTTCTCAAAAAGTTCGTGTCATCCAACAAACGCGACTAGAATGAGAAACTTGGTGAATATCTTTGGGCCTACCGCACAACGGTTCGGATACCTACGGGCAGCACGCTCTTCTCTTTGGTCTATGGGAGCGAAGCAGTTCTTCCCTTTGAGATCCAAATTCTCTCACTCCGAGTGGCCCTCTCCAACCAATTAACCGTCAACGACAATCACCGCCGACGGCTATAAGAGTTAGAAGCACACGATGAGAAACGTCTCTTAACTCAACAGCGCATTGAGCTATACCAAGCGCGTCTCTCGGGAGCCTTCAACAAACGAGTGAAGAAGATGACTTACCAAGTGGGTGATCTCGTCCTGACAGTAAGGAGGCCGATGGTTATGACCGATCAGACGGCCGATAATTTCCAACCCAAATGGGAAGGTCCGTTCGTCATAGAATCAGTATTCTCCAACGGTGCCTACCGACTAGTGAAACCCAATGGCGACTTGCTCATGATGTCCATCAATGGCAAGTTTCTTAAAAAGTAGTACGTCTAAGGTAGGCTGGTACTTCCCTATCTACATGAAGACGACCAAGACGTACGTTGTTTACACTCATGGCTCTTCATCCCCAGCGAGTGCCTATGTATGGCACTGTCCTTTTTTTAATACAAATTATTACAAAAGCCATTATCTGTGTTCAAGAATCCTGGATACGCAACGAATAATGGATCCTCAAAAGCCCCCCAGCGGAGCAGTCCTCAGGTCCACTTGCAGACTCATGCAGTGACCACTCAAACCAATCTCGTTTGGCTTTAGCCATGTTCACATTACCTCCGAGCTATCATCCTGATGATCTCCCCAGCGAGAAAACCTCAGGTCTATCTACATTTTCGGATAGACCACAATGAACAAATCACTCCTCAGTGAGTTTTTCGGACATTGGTTTACGTTAATATCACCTCTGAACTACCGTCATAACATTTTTTCCTGGCCGAGTTTGCCATGTCCATATTACCTCTGAGAAAACCTTCCGGGTTTGGCTACCGATCATCATGTCCATATTACCTCTGATATCGGTTGTCATCTCAACTTAGCACCCGTACTTAACTTTAAGTACGCCAGCGGTGTTAAGACCACAAAATTTGCTACATCCATATTACCTCTGGCAGGGCTGATCTAAACCTATTACTTGCAGTTAGGTGCAAAAAGTAATAGGTCCACAAAATCTATCACGTCCATATTACCTCCGACAGGGTTTTCATTTCAAGCTTATTACTTGCACTCCAATGCACAATAAGTAATAAGTCCACCAAAGATCCCCCAACGGGATATCCTTAAAAGGCTACGGTATTGTACTATGTCCATATTACCTCTAGTATGATACCCAAAGCTAACACAAATAAATTGCAAACAAATATGATAACTTTTATTTTTCTCCGTAAAGAGAGATTGAAAGCAAACCTATATTTTGGGGGATTGTCGAGATCCCAAGCTCGAAGGTAGAACAAAGACACAAAAAGTAAAAAAAAAGAAAGAGCTACTGGTGCGATGAGTCGGAGCATAACTCCGCTATTCGCTCATGGAGATGGGCTATACGGCCATCCAGGCTCATCTGGGCCCGGCGCTCAACCTCTTTGGCCATGACTTCGGGATCTTCGTTGCGAGCGAAGGACTTGTAGCTGTACTCGAGTTTCTGCACCGTAACCTCGACACCAGCCGCAGTCTTTGCCACTTGGCTCGCCTCGTGTCACGTCCCAGTCCCAAAATACCAAGGGACTAGCCACGTGACAATGGCCAGCAGCACAACTCCATTGGGCAAACCCAATTTAATGGACCTATTTGTGTGCACTTAAGCTGTAATATAGATAAATAAAGTCTACTACTCTTGTCACAGTATATAATCTAAACTAATCTCATCCACAGACAGTAATTATAATATAAGGAGATAGAATAGTCAAGAAAATAAATAAGAAAACTGTCCATCACAAGTCTAAAACTATATAATGTCATGTGGAACAATCCGTCACAATAAAGTAAAGAGAATAACACCAAATACATATGTCCATAAGTCTAAGTCCAAATATGAAATAACACTACGCATAAATAACTAAATAAGTAACTGAGTACTCAGAAGAAATTATCTCGCACAACCTCGTCCTCTGGTGCCAGAACCGCTCCAACGTCAGCTCATATCCCGTATACCTTGGGGTAATCCTCATCTGCTATACCTGGGAACATAATCCGGATCCAGGTCCTTGGGGGACATAACAATATACAAGAATAACTTAAGCCAAAGTACAGTAAATAAAATAAGTGTGCTCAGGGTATCTAACATAATCCATATAAGTGAAATGCAAATGAGAACATACTCATCTGCTAAACCACCGGGTTATATATATATATTAAGGGTACTAGTGATAGTAATAATAATAGTAGTAGGTACGTACAAGCCCCGTCAAGGTACCTGCAATACTATAATACTAGTAGAGTTTGGTAGTCCAGCGGTACGATAAGTCCTCCCCAACCCCATGTATCTCACGTCTCATGTCATGAAATGTAAGACAATCACTATCTATGTCTCAAGTCCATGTGTAAATAATATCATGTCAACTAGCACATGTCTCAAGTCCTGTCCTAAAATAGAAGCCGAAATCCTCGAATATCTCAAGTGAGGTTTCTGTACATGAGAGTCGTGTATAGTGTCCTAAGGTAATTAGTGCAAGTGTTGCACGTATATGGTATACGGTGACAATACAATCTAACGATGCCCAACTCCGTGCACGGAAGTCGGCACCCGAATATGATTCAGACGCAAAGTATCGTCACGGTCCTAGTATCATAATAAATTACATGTATTAAAATATAAACTATAAACTGCAGTTAAAATTAAGCACAATTTACTGAGACCAAGGCAAGGTACACTTGTCTGCTTCCTGATGCTGCGTTGTAGCGGATCCAAAGTTCACGTCCAATGGTGCTGCGACACCTACGTGCCCTGCCACCATTACTTAAATTAATTCTAATTCTACCATTATAACCTTTATGTAAAATTATAGAGTCGATATACACACATCAACATAGTAGCAACGTCCGTGCCAATAATTCCAACAGTCACACAGCTTTAGTTAACGTGCCAACAACCACGTACCAAACTATTATTTAAAATGTTGTAAGGGCCTCGTACATTGATATACCACGCGTATGTATAGGCTTTTATGTGTGATTAAACAACGTATTCCTACACGTACGTAGGTAGTGTTCTATACAACGCTAACCGGCTAATTCAGCATACATGTAATCATTTTATTTCACTAATTAACATCTTAAAATACGAAAATAAATAGGATTTAAATTCTAAAATTTATTTTATTTATTAATAAAAATTTATGCACATCTTTATATATATTCAAGCTTATGTGCATGTAATAAACAATAAACTATGCATAGTCTTCATTACCATGTATGAACTCTACCCTTCTTTAGTTCATCAACTAAGTCTCCAAATATATATTTTAATACATAATATAATTCTAATTTTTAATAATAATATTCTAAAATTAATTTAAATATAATGAACAATACCTTTTTTATAGTAAAATAATATAACATGTACACTAGTTTACCAATATTATCCATACAACCTACCTGTCAATTATTCATACTTTAAAACACTAAAATACACATTTTAATACATATAATATTCTGATTATTACACATATAATTCTAGAATTTATTTTATAATGCTAAAAAAGTTTATTTTAAATATTATAAAATTACTACAACATTCCTACAATTATACTATTACTATCCATGCAACTCTCATCCATTCTCTATACTTTTAACCCACAAAATATATATTTTAATATATATATATTCTGAAATTATGATTATAATTCTGAAATAATTAACCATAAAATTCTGAAATTAAAAACACTATATTGCAACAACTCATAAAAAATATATGCATGCACTAGTTAACAAGTAGTATATTTTATCAAAGCATGGAGATAAGTATACCTTACTATAATGAAATAACTTAAAAGAAATCAAGAATGGATGTAGGAGGGATGAGGGTGATACCTATGAACTTAGTTGAGGTTGTATGGAATTCGGTAGAACTCCGGCGATCTTTTCGACTTCAAGAAAGGGTTGCACCACCACTAGGCCATTCTTGCTGCAAGGAGGTGGAAGAGGAGTGAATCGTGAGGGAGAGAGGAAGAGGAAGAGGAGAGGGAGAAGAAGAGAGGGATTCAGTTTGGAGAGGGTGTGTGGCCGAATGGTTTGGCTTGGGGGGGGGGGGGGGGGTTACACTCCAATGTGATTACTACATGAAATAATGGATGGGAGGTGAAAGGTGAAAGGTTGGGGGTTACTTGCTAAGACCAAAGGTCACTAGAATATGCATAGAGACTCCACCCCATGTATTGGCTGCGGGTTGGTTCCCCTCCCCCTCCATATATGCACACATGGTTCAATTTAAGTTAACATTGTCTAAAGTTTATGCTATTTTGGGTAAAAGCTGAATTTAAATTTAAATGAGGTAAAAAATATGATTTGGTATGGAAAAAAATGTGTTTGGTGTGTAGAAAGATGAGGGATAGGTGTGTGGTATTATGTATGAGTTAGTCAAGTTAGTTTGAGGGTTCAAGTTGGGGATTCAGGCTCGGTCAGGTGTAATTAGTCAAAAAGGTCATTTTTGACTAATTAAAAGCACGGTATTTCTATATTATTTTTGTAGCCTACGGGGACTCAAATAAATGTGACACCAATATCGTGTGCATAGTTGGTCGTGTTAGGCTAGGGGTTATAAAAGTCAGTGTCAAAATTTGGGTTCATGTTGCTCATCTAAATTGACCGCAACAGAAAAGTGTCCAAGTGTCATATTTTGAGTCAAAAAGTGTCGCGGTTGTTGTACGACCAAAACGAAGTGTAGGTTTGTATAATTATGTGTGGCATACGTGTCATGAGCCTAATTTGGCTCAGCTAAGCCTATTATGTAAAGTTAGTTGGAAAGAAAAATCTAGTGTTGTATTCCAGGCATTAAGACTATACTAAAATGTTTCTAAATTCTAGAAATTATTTTAATAATTTATAATTAAAACAAAATTACCAAAATATCTTTATCAAAATTTCAGGGGGTTTACAATCTACCCTCCTTAAAATAATTGCGTCATCGCAATTAAAAATTAAATTACTTAGGAAATTATAAAGACATGGTAATCTAAGGGTAGTTCTTAGGTCATACCTGCATCCTCGAATAAATGAGGATATCGCTGGCGTATGACATCCTCTCGCTCCCAAGTTGATTCGCCTGGGGAGTGATATTTTCAAGATACCTGAACCAGTCTGATCGTTTGACCCCGTAATATCTTCTCACTAATGTCAAGTATCCCAACTGGCTACTCCTCATACCTCAAGCTCGGTCCCACTGCAATCTCAGAATGATCGACTACGTGACTTGGGTCAGTCACGTACTTCCTCAGCTGTGAGACATAGAATACATCATGCACTCCCTCTAGAGATGGGGGTAATGCAAGACGGTACGCAACCTCACCAATACACTCCAAAATATCAAACGACCCAATGTACCTTAGGCTCAGATTGCCTCTGCTCCCAAATCGAATAGTACCTCGAGTAGGTGAGATCCTCAAGAACACAT
Organism: Iris macrosiphon; assembly: GCA_036927795.1. Classification (NCBI taxonomy): domain Eukaryota; kingdom Viridiplantae; phylum Streptophyta; class Magnoliopsida; order Asparagales; family Iridaceae; genus Iris; species Iris macrosiphon. The sequence continues at coordinate 177,897,812 of JAYESA010000002.1, read as the reverse complement.
GTTCGCCTTCCTTGAACTCCAAAGGTCGGTGGTGTGTGTCAGCCCAATGCTTTTGTCTGTCCTGAGCTGTACGAAGATGACTCTGAATTTGCTTCACCTTCTCAACTGTCCGCATCACTAACTCCGGACCGAGTATCTGATGCTCGCCAACGTTACTCCAATATATAAGTGACCTGCACTTCCTTCTGTACAACGCTTCAAAAGGTGTCATCTGGATGCTCACTTGGTAGCTGTTATTGTAAGAGAACTCCACCAAGTACAAATGGTCTTCTCAAGACCCTCTGAAGTCTAACATACACGATCTCAGCATATCCTCTAGGATCTGAATCGTGCGCTCCGACTGACCGTATGTCTGTGGATGGTAAGCAGTGCTGAACTTGAGTTGGGTGCCAGGACTCTCCTGCATGCTCCGCCAAAAATGAGATATGAATCTTGAGTCACGATCCGACATAATACTAACTGGTACTCCATGTAACCTTACGATCTGTCGTATATACATGTCGGCTAGAATCTCTATGGACTGCCCAACTCTGAACGACAAAAAATGTGCCGATTTGGTGAGTCGATCCACAATAACCCAAATTGTATCCTTTCCACTGGGGCTTCATGGAAATCCTGTAACGAAATCCATAGTAATATGTTCTCACTTTCATTCGGGTATGAGAAGCGACTGTAACATACCAGCAGTTCTCTAATGCTCGGCCTTAACCTGCTGACAGACAAATATTTTGCCATAAACTGCAAATCTCTCTCTTCATTCCATGCCACCAATAGTACTGCCTTAAATCTCGGTACATCTTCGTACCTCCCGGATGAATAGAGTACATGGAGCTATGTGCTTTAAACATCAACTCATGTCTCAACTCCCTATTCGGAACAAATAGCCGATTTTCGCACCATAAAGTCCCGTCCTCATGGATCCGAAGTCCCGTCTGCATGTCGGTTTTCGTCTTCTCTTTAAGTCTCCGAAACCTAGCATCTGTAGGCAATGTCGCCTTAATTCTCTCCACTAGTGATGACTTAACCTCAAGTTAGCCAACTGCCCATTCTGTCCTGGCAAAATAACCTCTATCCTGAGCTCCTGTAGGTCCTCTAATAGCTGGGTCTGCATCGTCAAGAAATAAGTTGTGGACTTTCTGCTGAGTGCGTCTGCTACGACGTTCGCCTTGTCCGGATGGTACTGCAAATCTATATCAAAGTCGACCATCAACTCTAACCAAAACCTCTGCCTCATGTTGAGCTCTTTCTGAGTAAAGACATACCTCAGACTTGTGATCAGTGATAATTTTTACCCTCTCTCTGTAAAGATAGTGCCTCCATATCTTTAATACAAATATTACTGCAGCTAGCTCGAGATCGTGCATCGGGTAGTTCTTCTCATGAACCTTCAGCTTCCTCGATGCATAAACGATAACTTTGCCATGTTGCATCAAAACACATCCCACTCTACTACCTGACGCATCTCTATAAACTACGTATCCTCCCAATCCTGAAGGAAAAGACATGACGTGCTGTCTTTAATCGTCTCTACAACTCCTCAAAGGCCTTCTGGCAATCCTCCGTCCATGCAAACTCCCGGTCCTTACGCGTCAACTGTGTCATAGGCTCTGCAATCCTTGAGAAGTTTTCCACGAACCTTCGATAATATCCAGCAAGTCTGAGAAAAATTTTCACCTCCGCAACTGATGTAGGAGTGGGCCAAGTTTCTATTGCAGTAACCTTCTCCGGATCAACTGAAAGTCCTTCTCCCGAGATGATATATCCCAAGAAAGGCACCATATCCAGACAAAACTCACATTTGCTGAGCTTGGCGTATAACCTCTCATGTCTCAGCGTCTCCAACACGATTCTGAGATGCTCTTCGTGCTCTTCATGGCTCTTGGAGTATACCAAGATATCATCAATGAACACAACCACAAACTTGTCCAAGTACTGATGGAAGACTCTGTTCATCAAACTCATGAACACAGCTGGCGCGTTGGTTAAACCAAACGGCATAACTAGGAACTCATAGTGACCTTACTTGGCTCTTAAGGCTGTCTTCGGTATATCATCTTTCCGCACTCTAATCTGATGATAACCGGATCTGAGATCGATCTTTGAGAATATACGGCCACCACTCAACTGATCGAACATATCATCAATTCGCGACAAGGGATGCCGGTTCTTGATGGTTACGACGTTTAGTGCCCTATAGTCAATACACAGGCGTACCGTTCCATCCTTCTTCGGCACAAATAGTATGGGTGCTCCCCATTGTGAAACACTGGGCCGAATAAAATCCTTCTCTATAAGATCATCAACTTGCTTCTTCAATTCCACTAACTCCTTAGGTGCTAATCTGTACACAGTTGAGGTGATAGGCTCTGCTCCTGGTGTCAAGTCTATTGTGAATTCTATTTTTTGATCAGGTGGTAAGCCTGAAAGATCATCAGGAAATACGTCCACAAATTCTGCTATAACTCTTGGGTACTCGGGCTCCCCTTCTGCAAATAGTACCTTAAGTGTAGGCTGAACACCTTGCTCTTTGGCTCCCCGAAGAAACTAAACTCCGGATGACCAGACGGTCTAAATATAACCTGTCCAAGCCGACAATCTAGAGTCGCATGGTACTGACTCATCTAGTCCATACCAAGCACAATATCATAATCCGGCATGGAAAAGATCAAAAATTGAGCTCGCATCTCTCGCCTACAGACTACTACCGAACAAGATCTACAAATGTCACTAACTGGGGTAATTTTGCCGCATGTATGAATTCTCATAGTCTTCGAAAGTGGTGCAGTAGCTACTATATGTGTGTCTACAAAACTAGCAGCTATAAAAGAATGCGATGCTCCTGAATCGAATAATGATATAGCAGGTAATGAAACTACTAATATAGTACTTGCGATAACCTCTTCTGTAGTAGCTTCCTCTTCAATAGTCATGGCAAATGCCTGCCCTCGCTCCTGAGCTGGTCCTCTCTGCTACCGAGCCTGCTGGAATAGTGCTGCCTGTGAAGCCAAGGGTGGCCTCGTCTGATATCCTCCTGGAGCTGGTGGTCTGACTCCTCCAACTCCAGCCTGTGGCACTCCTAGTGCTAGACAGACTGGCCTAGGTGGCTGTTGCGTTGGTCTCGGTGCTGGTAAGGCTGGTCGGTGAATCACAGATGCCCTCATACAGTCACGTACCGAGTGTTGTCCTGATCATCAAACCAAGCATAGTCCCAACTTGTGTCTGCACTTGTAAGCCCCCTCATTTTAGAATAGGAATAATTTGGTACTTTTTAATTTATTTTATTTAATTAAATATTTTAAAGTATTAATTTGTAAAAAAAAATTTATATGACACTTTGCCATGACTTAGATATTTGGAGCAATGCACAACATTTTTTCATCAAAAAAATTTATATTACTAATATTGATTGTACCGAATATATTTGGGACATGAATGTTGTCACGCCCCGATCTTCCGCAGAAATTGGCCGTCCCTGCTCGGCGCGAATCATATCCCGACAACGCCCCCGTCGGGCGTAAATCACTGCGCCTCGGCGCTCCCGCGAGACGTATTGTCGTTTGCCATCGGGACGTGATGCCGTGCGAGCCTGGGGTTGTACCCGTACAAGGCAACATCATTAAAGAAGTGACTATCATCGAATCGATCGAGTACGCAGAGGAGGGAAAGTATTGCAAACAATAATCCATCTGAGTAAACGGGACAAATCACAAGGCACGAGGTTCTCTGAATACAATGGCATCGTTCCATACATTATGTCCCTCTATATAAAAGTAGCTCAAAATAATTGATACGGCTCAAGGCATCGAAACCAGATTTTCGGGTCCTGGGAATGAGGCACGACTATCGCTTCCTCGGACGATCCAGCACCTGCGAACAAGTAAATTGTTGGTAGGTCAGCACTTTGGAGAAAGTACTGGTGAGGCTAAAATCAACGAACAGAAGCAACATTCACTAAAACCTACACTAAGTAATTATGTTATAAAATATTACATTACTAGTGATCTTTCTAGTTTTACCTAGGTTCGTTACATGCAGTAGGAACGGAGTCATATTACTTCTTTTTGGAAACATCTTTGAAAACATAGTTCATGTTCGATTCATTTAAGCATACAAGACAAGCCAATTATTCTACTATCAGTGTGTGCACAGCGATACTCGTGAGCTATACCCAAAGACTCTAGGGTTAATGCACCATCTAGGAACTATCCTTCTATCAAGCAAACAAGATGAACTGTCTATATGCTTTCGGTCCCCAAGAAACTCAGGATCAGTAGCGGTAATCCAACTAACCAATGACTCTTTTATCCGATGCTATTAGCAGTTGTGACTCATGGTTGCTCTTCACTAACATTATAGCAGCCGGGACCAAGGTTCAGCTCTTCACTAATAGCCATTGTCCGACCAATGTGAATGCATGAAACACTATCAGATAAACTCTATGATGCAGACGAAATGAACAAGCAAACCATCTATCTCTTCTCTTCTATCTCTGTGCGGACTGACCGCCCTTTCTGAACAAGTTCAAGCATGATGTGGTTCTATCAAAACACAAGCGATATAGAAATATGTTCAAGCAATCTCATACTCTTCTTATTAGCATGACAAGGTTCTCTATTGACAAGCATTCAAGTTCTAGCTAAGCATGCAGTTTATTATTCATGCAACGAAAACGATAATCTTCTTAGCAACAGGCATTATAAAACTCAGATTCATTATTAAGGTGTGCAAGAATCGGAGAACGAAGTTCTGCCTACTCACCTAGATCATTCATCTCCTGGTTCAACAAGGAGATCTTAAGGAAGATATCATTTTTGAGTCAGCAAACCAATATCTCTTGTACATAGTGCCAACGCGGAGCAGGACACTACATACTTACCCACCAAGAAAGAGTTTCGTCCTCGAAATTTTAAGGAAAAACTTTTCATATCCAGAGCAGCGATAGTCCTTATCCCTCACCATCCTCAATCGAAAACTATAACAAACCACAAGCACGAAAGCACAACTCTCAAGCAACAAATCAAATACAGAAAATTTTTTGCTAGCATCTTTGAGAATATCTATGGACTTATTGTATGGAACGTTCAACTCAGTAACGATATAAATGCACAAGGAATCATCATCTAAGAACAACAGCAAAATAGACATAAGGCCAGAGGATCAAGTTGCTCTGGTACCAATATGTCATGCCCCGATCTCCCGCAAGAATCTGTCGCCCCCGCTCGGCGGGAATCACGTCCCGACAACGCCCCCGTCGGACGTGAATCACCGTGCCTTAGCGCTCCCGCGGGGCGTATTATCGTTTGCTATCGGGACGTGATGCCGTGCGATCCTAGGGTTGCGCCCGCACAAGGCAACATTGTTAAAGTTGTGGCTATCATCGAATCGATCGAGTACGTAGTAGAGGAACAATGTTGCGAACAATAATCTATCTGAGTAAATGGGGCAAATCACAAGGCACGAGGTTCTCTGAATACAATGGCATCGTTCTATACATTATGCCCCTCTATACAAAAGTAGCTCAAAACAATCGATATGGCTCAAGGCATCGAAACCAGATTTTCGGGTCCTGGGGATGAGTCATGGCTATCGCTTCCTCGGACGATCCAGCACCTGCGAACAAATAAACTGTTGGTAGGTCAGCAATTTAGAGAAAGTACTGATGAGTCTAAAATCAACGAACATAAGCAACATTCACTAAAACCTATACTAAGTAATTATGTTATAAAATATTACATTACTAGTGATCTTTCTAGTTTTACCTAGGTTCGTTACATGCAGTAGGAACAGAGTCATATTACTTCTTTTTGGAAACATCTTTGAAAACAGAGTTCATGTTCGATTCATTCAAGCACACATAACAAGCCGATTATTCTACTATCAGGGTGTGCACATCGTGTCTCGTGAGCTATACCCAAGACTCTAGGGTGAATGCACCATTTAGGAACTATCCTTCTATCAAGCAAACAAGATAAACTATCTATATGCTTTTGGTCCCCGAGAAACTCAGGATCAGTAGCAGTAATTCAGCTAACCAATGACTCTTTTATATGATGTTATTAGCAGTTGTGACTCATGGTTTCTCTTCACTAACATTATAGCAGCCGGGACCAAGGTTCAGCTCTTCACTAATAGCCATTGTACGACCAATGCGAATGCATGAAACACTATCAGATAAACTCTATGATGCAGACAAAATAAACAAGTAGACCATCTATCTCTTCTCTTCTATCTATGTACGGACTGGACGCCATCTCTGAACAAGTTCAAGCACGATGTGGTTCTATCAAAATACAAGCGATATGGAAACATGTTCAAGCAATCTCTTACTCTTCTTATTAGCATGGCAAGGTTCTCTATTGACAAGCATTCAAGTTCTAGCTAAGCATGTAGTTCTATTATTCATGCAACGGAAACGATAATCTTCTTAGCAATAAAACTCAGATTCATTGTTAAGGCGTGCAAGAATCAGAGAACAAAGTTCTGTCCACTTATCTAGATCAGTAATCTCATGGTTCAATAAAGAGCTCTTAAGGAAGATATCCTTTTTGAGTCAGCAAACTGATATCTCATGTACATAGTGCCAACACGGAGCGGGGCACTACAGATGTTGCATTTGTTTGATCTCCTCCATGCTCCAAAAATATTGACAAACATTTAGAACCACGGTTACCGTAAAACTGCTTCCTTTTGACTATTACTTGACCCAAACCAAACCCAAATACATGTAGGCATGTAGTGCACCCAAATACCCCCATATATATATATATATATTATATTTAAATTAATTTATTTCTATTTATAGAATTTTTATTTATAAAAAGTGCCACATGTGTCATCATAGTTGACCTAACTACCTAACTACCCAAGATCCTAACCAACCAAATCACAATCCAAACAAACAACTCCCACACCTTTTTCCTATTACATAATACATCCCACATATAAAATATATTCACAAAATCTTAACAAATCAATTAAAGATTTAAATCTCATATTTCCAAATTAGGAAATCCCTAGTTTGTTGCATATTCCTATCTTTGGATCAAACCAAATCCTTAGTGAATATTTTTGTGACAATACCCTAATTTAAATTTTACCCCCTTACCATATTAAGACTCCACAAAATCCTACCCACATATTTTTAAAAATTAAATCAAATCCTAACCACCTACCTATTTAAACTACGTATATTTTTTAACTCCCCAACACTTAAACCTAATTATTAGGTTCGGCCCCCCTCTTTCTCTCCCTCATGAAAAAAAACTACTTCCTCACGTTCTCTCCCTCTTCTACTTCTTTCCCTCTTCCTCTCTCCTTCCCCACAGGCCACAACTCCATAAAAACCACAAAGACCCGTGATGAAAGAGAAGCCAACCCATCAAGTAGTGTAAGGGAGCTGAACCCTGTTGAAATGACCCTTATCAGGATGGTCTTTCACCTTCTCAGTAAAGTTGCGGAGACCACGATGGATGTAACACACCATGGCCGGTAGAAAGGACAGCTTGTGGCCGGACGCCAAGTTCACGGCGGGTAGGATCGGGGTGCGACTGATCCTTTCTATCATCCCAGAATCGTCCGGGACTACGTAGTTATGCAGCCAGAGCATCAAGTACCTCGCCAGCACGGCCATTAGGGACAACTGGTGTGTATCCATATAAAAATAGATAAGCACCTCTTCGAGGCCACTCATCTCGTCAAGGGGTTCACCCTCTTCCCCTGAGGAGCCCTCAACTTCCTTACCCTCGGCGGCCAAGTCCTTCAGCGCCTAGATGTAGTCGGCTACTTACTGTCTGGATTGCGGCGCCCAAATATGGACTCTATTAGACTCCTTCGGCTCAGAAAAGAGTGGCGAGTCCAGGTCGTAATGTGAGAAGATGACCCCTTAGTAGACTTCTTTTTCTTCCAAGACCTCTGGCATATGCCGTAATGGCACAACAACTCTTGGTATACCGCCAAGATCTCTGGGTCCTCTGCTTCCAATTCTCCGAGTTTTTATTGCTCTGCTACACTCTTCGTAGGGTTCATCGCCCCAAGGAAGTTTTGAGACGGCGTGCATCTCATGTAAGACCAGTCCCATCTCGCCACCAGGCGTAAAGAAGGTCCCCTTACGAAGATTATATAGCTCCATCAGGGCGACGAACAGAGGAAGGTTTACCTCCAAGCCATAATAGGTACCCCTAACGGCAAAGAACAAGTCAGCGGCTCTGAGTTTTGCTCTTATTTATTTAAGATCCACTGGATCAGATGGCACCAGGAGACGTTATAATGCGCCCTGCTGAGAGCCCACAGCTGTCCGGTGGGGTAGGTCCCATTTTTAGTAACTTGGTGGAGGAAGGTGCCCGCCGCATATACGCTGAGGTTCGGCCCCAGGTCACTCTCGACGAGACCAGGCTTCGGTCCTAGCAGGGAGTACGAAGGTGACTCCTTCGCGCTATAAAAGTCCCCCTTGTTCTTTTCGGTCCCCCATAGGATATTCCCAAGGAGGCCCCCCTGAGGCTCAGGGGTTAGGTTCCAGTCAATCCGCCGTGGGCCCATCATCACCTTCAGGTCCGACAGAGGCAGGTGACGTTCGAAGGAAGAAAATGTCATCGCCGTCCCACGAAAGGTGAAAGACCAGTTCTCCTTGGTCGTCTCCATCTCAGATTGAGAGGGCTCCAGTGCATCATCGAATAGAAAGTACGACTTCTTGAAGAAACGCTTCCCGTCTTTAGCAAGGATCTCCCCCAAGTTGATTTGACTCAATAAGGAAGAGGGAGTTTGCTCAATGATCTTTTGTTGTCGCTCGGGCAGGAGATCCTTGTCAACTTCCTTCTGGATGGAAGCAAAAAGGTCTCCGAGATTCATGTTCAAAGGCAGCGGGAGGTGCCCGAGGACCAGTTCGCCAGAAGGAGTGGTGGACAAAGTCACTGCGGACACCACAAAGGCATTAGATCAGAGTTAAATATTCTAAAGCTATGTAAACATACGATAACGCCAAAACATGCAGCTTAGGAACGCATCCGGCTAAGTCAACCATGCAGCTGAGGCGACCATGCGGCCCAGACATGCATGCGGCTGGGAAAGCCATGCAGCCTAGGAATGTATATAGCCGAGTCAGCCATGCAGCCTAGGAACCATGTAGAAGCATGAAAAAATGCATCCATGCGTCCAACAGCTATGCACCCCAAAGTAAAGCTCAGAAGAGATTGGGCTACAGAATCACCCTGCAGCCCAATAAGGCGACATCCGTGCGTCCCAATTAGCCGAAGCAGCTTTGGCCGCAGATGGACCTGACATAGCATCCTAGCAACAGAAACGTCTCTGATACAGAATACTGACAAAGAAATTTTTTTGCATGCCTCAAAAGATGTAAACACACTAAATGATAAAAGTCTCACGTTAGTACAAAACTTCACTCTCGATGAGTATGCAGCGCCATGTGTACATCACAATAAGGACCACATGCCTCCCAGACTCCATGCATCTCTAGCCCCAAGCATCCCAAACTCCATGCGTTCCATGCGTCTGTGGCCCCATGCGTTTGTGGCCCCATGCGTCCCAGACTCCATGCATTCTATGCGTCTCTGGCCCTATGCGTCCCAGACTCCAAGCGTTTCATGCGTCTCTGGCCCCATGCATCCTAGGATCTATGCATCTCTGGCCCCATGCGTCCCAGGCTCCATGCGTTCCATGCGTCTCTGGCCCCATGCGTCCCAGACTTCATGTGTCCCATGCGTCTCTAGCCACATGTGTTTCAGACTCCATGAAGACCAAATCTTGCGAATACAATAAGTGATTCTCTCCAATATATGGTCTTGTTCACCAATAAATGTGTTCTTATAAACTTTGTATTTAAGGAACGAAAAGAGTACAAAGAATCCTAAACAGAATTTTCTAAGTACAATATTTTGAGCGGGGGTGTTGTCACGCCCCGATTCCGTGGAATCGTTAGTCGTCCCCCGGGCGTGACCGCAGTGCGGGCCTAGGTTGCGCACCGCACGAGGCTAAGTATTTTTGTTTCGCATAGCGAGCACATATTCAGAGTACGCAGATAATTGAACACAGATTGAAACATGGAAAAGTTCTTTTTTATTGATAGTATGAACATCTATTACAAAATCCTTGAACTGAGTCGTAAGGATTGCCTCTGTGGCTTACAAAAGTGTTGACACAAAATGAGATAGCAGTCCTGTACATTACATCCCTTACTAAACTCAAAATATAAGACCTTGGGACGGAACGACTGCTTTGCCACGGAGCTGCATGATTGCTTTGGTGGCTAGCTTCTTCTTCAAAATGCTTCTAAGGTGGCACGGTCGAGGCGTGCCTACAGCTGGACTGGATTGGGGGTTTGTCTCCTGCTCCTCGCTCGGTTCTTCCTAGCGCGGGGAACCTGTTTCAACGAGGGTCAGTACATCGAAACGTACTGGTGAAGGCAAGCTATCCCAACTATACCAATCAACACGTTGTTTTAATGAAGCATGCATAATTGTGGGTTTCTATCTTGCCTTAGTTCATTTTACAACAAGACATAGATATAGAATCATTGAAATGACTCGTCACCGTTCGGTGACATTTACCTGTCCGTCTGAACCACCTGCACAATACTTACCTTGCCTTCCCTGTCAAGAAGACACAAGTTAGTTTCAACAGGTTTAAATATACGAGGGGATCACTGGCTTTGATGCCAAAATGGACGGTCTTAGTCTCAGGCTAAGGTGACGGAGGCACATGTATCGCTGCACGCCATCCCGCCTATGGGAGAGACTAATCTTGAGGTTCCGTCCGGATCGGATCGGTGCCAGTGCCCCAGCGACCGTCCGCAGGAACCGAGAGGCCTTGTGCACAAGTTGTCCGTGATCAACGGCGTTTGTGTTAAGTTTGCTAATTATGTAGCTGAGGCATTGAAATCAGGGGATATATAGCATTGTGTGATGTATTTTGCATAGTCTCCCTGAATAATTGATGCATGGCAAGGGTGTTCTACATATAGCATATTTATAGAAGAAGAAGTAAGCATTCTAACTTGTATATATGCATATGGTAAACATTTTGAATAAGCAAGCATGTAGTAGGTAACCGTTCACAAGTTTCAATGACAAGCATACAGATCCAAGTCTATTCCCTTATTATCTTGATGTCTTTTAGTTATTACTTGGTATCGTTTGATCGGGGCAAGCACGAACGCAAGATTTAGATGTGAAGACTAGCAAGTAGGGCTAGCTAATCGGGTTGGTAGCCACTCACTTTTAGTGGTTGGAAGGAGGAAGGAAGGAAGTGATTTAGGAGTCCGCTTGAGCGACGCCTAGTGCTGGATCACCTGTATTGACACGAACAGCTGATCAGTACTTCTTCCTCTCTTTCCATTATCGGAATTGAAGTGCAGTCCTAAGAACGAAAGCAATGAAATCCATCGAAACCGTTCAAGAAAACCCAAGCAAATCCGAAATCCAACTCAAGGCACGAAAGCAACAAGCGACAGCGAAAACTAGGCAACAAAAGAATGCAGCGGAGAGGTCCCTCCTGATTCTGCCGCTAAGTCGATCCCGGGGGCACGGTCCACTGAATATGGGAATCGATTCCGAAGAAACAAATCCATAACGAGGACGAGTTCTTAATTCAATCTATCCCGATCGAACGATACCGTCTTGTATTTCTTAGCCGCGCTCCCCGAATAGGGGGAACGGGGCACCACATCCTACCCAACTAATTGGAAGTTTCGTCCCGAAACTTAAGGAATAGAACCTACCACTAGGAAATAATGAGGGGAACCTTTCCCTCATTTCGGATTCAAGTTCCCAAGTAGATTCTTCGACAGAGTGATTCCGCCAAAGCATGCGCACGAGAGGAACCGAACGAGTCCGAAGCAGCTTTTCTTTTCTATCCAAAATTTGCACAGGCTGTTCTACGTACGTCAAGTCGGCTTGAAGGTTCAGTTGGTCCAGGTCTACCACATGGCTCGGGTCGTACACATATTTCCTAAGCTGTGAAATATGGAATATATCGTGTACGTCGGATAGGGATGGTGGTAGAGCAATCTGATACGCAACTGAGGCAACCCGCTTTAGTATTTCGAACGGGCCGACAAATCTCGGACTCAGCTTTCCTCTTGCTCCGAACCTGCTGACTCCTCGCATGGGCGAGACCTTGAGGAATACTCGGTCGCCTACTTGAAACTCTAGCGGTCTTCGATGTGTGTCCGCGTAGCTCTTTTGGCGGCTTTGAGCTACCTTCAATCTATCCCGAATTAGCCGGACTTTCTGGACGGTCTGCTCCACGAGCTCAGGGCCAAGTACTTGCCGTTCTCCAACTTCGTCCCAGCAGATAGGAGATCTACACTTTCGCCCGTATAACGCCTCATACGGCGCCATTTGAATGCTTGATTGATAACTATTGTTGTAAGCAAATTCAGCTAAAGGTAGATGAAGGTCCCAACTCGTCTTCAAGTCCAAAGCGCAGAGTCGCAACATGTCTTCGAGGATCTGGTTGACACGTTCGGTTTGGCCGTCGGTCTGTGGATGGTAGGCGGAGCTAAACTTCAACTTCGTCCCCATTGCTGACTGCAGGCTTCCCCAGAAACGTGATATGAATCGACCATCTCGATCGGAGACTATGGTTACTGGCACGCCATGGAGTCGAACGATTTCGTTGAGATATATCTGAGCCAGGCGGTCGGCACTCCAAGTGGATTTGATAGGCAGAAAGTGAGCTGACTTGGTGAGTCGATCGACGATAACCCAGACTGCATCATGTCCCCGTTGCGTCCTCGGCAAACCAACGATAAAATCCATCGTTATATCATCCCATTTCCACTCCGGAATAGCAAGGCTCTGTAGTTCTCCGCCTGGTTTCTGGTGTTCGGCCTTTACTCGTTGACAAGCCATGCAATGCGACACAAACTGCGCCACATCCTTTTTTAAGCCGTGCCACCAAAACGTCGTACGAAGATCCCGATACATCTTTGTGCTACCCGGATGAGAAGTATAGCTAGAATAGTGGGCTTCCGTGAGTATCTCTTCCCTGAGGGCCGCGTCGCTTGGAACGCACAGTCTTCCCTTCACTCGAAGCATCCCGTCCGTGCTTACCGCAAAGTCGAACGCCTTCCCTGCTGAGATAAGGGCATGAATCTTTTGCAGGAACGGGTCATCCTTCTGAGCGGTCTTTACTCGTTGTAACAAGTCGGGTTCGAGGCGCAGTTGTGATACTTGCACCCACTTTGTGTATCTGATTTTCAAAGTAATGCCCAGTGATTCAAGATCCCGGCGCAGCCTATCATCAATAGCCAAACTTCCTGCAAACACTCGACTCAGTGCGTTAGCTACGACGTTTCCTTTGCCAGGCGTGTATCTGATCATGAGGTCGAAGTCGCTTAGGAGTTCAAGCCATCGTCGCTGCCGAAGATTCAAATCTTTTTGAGTGTACAAATATTTCAAACTTTTATGGTCTGTATAGATTTCGCACGACACGCCATAAAGATAGTGACGCCACAGCTTCAATGCAAATACTACCGCGGCAAGTTCGAGATCATGCGTTGGGTAGTTCTGCTCGTGAGGCTTTAGCTGTCTAGACGCGTAGGCTATCACCTTATCGCGCTGCATCAGGACACATCCTAGACCCTTTCCTGAGGCATCACTATATATTTTAAAGTCATTCGGTCCGTTTGGCAAAGTGAGGACCGGGGCGGAGACGAGGCGCTGCTTTAACTCCGTAAACGAAGCTTCACAGTCGTCCGTCCAAGTAAACTTCGCACCCTTCCGTGTGAGCTGTGTCAAGGGCGAAGCAATTCTAGCAAAGTTCTGTATGAACCGACGGTAGTATCCTGCCAGTCCAAGAAAGCTTCGGATGTCGCTAGCTGATTCCGGATGTCTCCACTGTGTAATGGCTTCCACCTTTTTCGGGTCAACTGAGATGCCTTGAGACGAGATAACATGGCCCAAAAAGGATATACTATCTAGCCAAAACTCACATTTGCTCAGTTTGGCGTACAGCTGATTGTCTCGAAGGGTTTGCAACACCATCCGCAGGTGTCCTACGTGCTCATCCCTAGTCTTCGAGTACACCAAGATGTCATCGATAAAAACCACCACAAATTTATCGATGAAAGGTCTAAATACCCGATTCATAACGTCCATGAATGCTGCAGGCGCATTCATCAGTCCGAACGGCATCACGGAAAACTCGTAATGACCGTACCGGGTTCGGAAAGCAGTTTTGGGGGTGTCCTCTGGCCTAATCTTCAGCTGGTGATAGCCCGAGCGAAGATCTATTTTTGAAAACACTGCTGCTCCTTGTAGTTGATCGAACAAGTCATCAATCCGTGGCAGAGGATATTTGTTTCTGATTGTGACCTTATTCAATTCTCTATAGTCGATGCATAGGCGTAGATTTCCGTCCTTCTTCTTCACGAAGAGCACAGGCGCACCCCAAGGAGAAACGCTCGGACGGATGAACCCACGGTCAAGTAATCCTTGGAGTTGGCACTTTAATTCCTTCAGCTCTGCAGGGGCCATTCTGTATGGAGGTTTGGAGATCGGCTGCGTGTTCGGGAATGTGTCAACAGTGAATTCAATCTCTCGATCGGGCGGCATGCCGGGTAGTTCGCTCGGAAACACGTCGGGGAACTCCGCCTCAACGGAATTAGGCTCGACGTTTGCGTAGTCCTGCCGCGCGTCCCGAACTGATGCTAGAAATCCCTCGCAGCCTGTGTAGAGCATTCGCCGAGCAGATTTTGCCGAAATCACCATGCAGGCCGTGGTCGCATCGTTCGCTGGACTACTGGTGTAACAGAACACGGCTTCTCCGGGCAGACGGAAAATGACTCGCTTCTCTGCACACTCAATGGTTGCCGCGCATGCGCCTAGCCAGTCCATTCCCAAGATGATATCATAGTCCCTAACATCTAGAACTAAGACATCGAGCGACAGCTTCTTCTCCCCAATACAAATGTAACCACCTAGGCATACTGAACGAACAGGGATTTTTGTACCAGAGGGGGTGCTAACATTTAAATCTAAGTGCAACGGAGTCATTTTTACATTGTTTTCCACGGCAAAATTTGTGGAAATAAAACTATGCGTTGCACCTGAATCAAATAGAACACGAGCAGGTATATTATTGAAAAGTAAGGTACCTGACACGACGGTATCCGAAGCTAATGCTTCTTCCCGTGTCATGGTGTAGACTCGGCCTTGAGCTTGATTACGCCCTTGCTGAGGCGCCGCTCGATTCGCCTGAGGTGCCGGAGTCTGATTTTGTTGGGGAGGACGGCGCTCGGTGAACTTTGGACAGTTGGGAAGGGCGTGATCGGAAGCTCCACAAATGAGACATAACCCGTGCTTCCGGCGACATTCACTTTCGACGTGCCCTGTCCTTCTACAGAAATCACATCGTTGCCCCGAGTTTCCCTTTTTCGAACTGCCGTTGTTAGGGCGCTTTGCAGCTGTGTTTCCTCTATCGTTGCCTTGGCGTTTGTGATTGGGGGTTTGCACAGCGCCGGTGGCAACGTGAGGATACTGCGGTTCGAGGGAGAGGGCATGGTTTAAAACTTCCCTCATCGTCTGATACTGTGGAACGGATACGTGCCCGTGGATGCCAGGACGTAGCCCTCCTTCGAATCGTCTGGCACGACTCGCTGCATCCGGTAAGTAAGCGGTAGCAAATTTGGCCAGTTTGTTGAATTCTGCCGAGTATTGCTTTACCGTCATACTGCCCTGCCGGAGCTGAACGAACTCATTTTCCCGTTGACGTCGTAGAGGCGGGGGTATAAACTCCTCCTCAAACGCGGCACGAAAGGTCGTCCACACGATCGCCTCCTCTCCATGGCCAAGTTGAAGAGATCGTCGATGCACGTCCCACCAGTCGTGCGCATTGAAGCGAAGCAGTAGTTTGGCACAAGTGACGCGCTTGTCTTCCGGCACATCCAGGAGAGAAAAATGATCTTCAAGCTCGGCGAGCCAATCTAGGGCCACGATTGGGTCCTCAGTCCCCTTAAATGGCGTATTGCAGACCTTCTTGAAGTTTGCAAAGGTGAAGGTAGTCACTTCCCTCGTCCTTGGCACGGGCGGTAGTTCAACTTCAAGTGCTGGCTGCTCCACTGGCGTAGCTGTCGTTGCGGCAGAATGGTTGGAGGCCAGGGTCTGAACAAGCTGTTGCAGGGTATCTACCTGCTTTTGTTGGACTGAGAGCCGTGCCTCTAGGTTGCTCTCGAACTTGGCTTGGCGGGCATCATCCCTCTGTCTTTGCTCGGCTAACATTTGCACCACTTGTTGGATCGAGTCTGTTTGAGACATGCCTCGTTGGCTCCGAGAGCTTCCTGATGTTCCGGAGCTGCTCTCCTGAGTCCGAGGCTCGCCTGGTACTAGCGCTGATGGTTGCGCTTGCGTCATTCCTTCAAAAGAGGTAATTTAGATCAGGATCATAATGTATTATGGACTTATTGCATGAACGTATCTCATTTTGGCCTTAACGAGTTCAGGAGTTCGCATAGGCGAGTTATCGCTAAGGGAACTTTTCCAGTTCATGAATCAAAGGAACTTTGAAGCTGTGCTCTGATACCAACATGTCACGCCCCGATTCCGTGGAATCGTTAGTCGTCCCCCGGGCGTGACCGCCGTGCGGGCCTAGGTTGCGCACCGCACGAGGCTAAGTATTTTTGTTTCGCATAGCGAGCACATATTCAGAGTACGCAGATAATTGAACACAGATTGAAACATGGAAAAGTTCTCTTTTATTGATAGTATGAACATCTATTACAAAATCCTTGAACTGAGTCGTAAGGATTGCCTCTGTGGCTTACAAAAGTGTTGACACAAAATGAGATAGCAGTCCTGTACATTACATCCCTTACTAAACTCAAAATATAAGACCTTGGGACGGAACGACTGCCTTGCCACGGAGCTGCATGATTGCTTTGGTGGCTAGCTTCTTCTTCAAAATGCTTCTAAGGTGGCACGGTCGAGGCGTGCCTACAGCTGGACTGGATTGGGGGTTTGTCTCCTGCTCCTCGCTCGGTTCTTCCTAGCGCGGGGAACCTGTTTCAACGAGGGTCAGTACATCGAAACGTACTGGTGAAGGCAAGCTATCCCAACTATACCAATCAACACGTTGTTTTAATGAAGCATGCATAATTGTGGGTTTCTATCTTGCCTTAGTTCATTTTACAACAAGACATAGATATAGAATCATTGAAATGACTCGTCACCGTTCGGTGACATTTACCTGTCCGTCTGAACCACCTGCACAATACTTACCTTGCCTTCCCTGTCAAGAAGACACAAGTTAGTTTCAACAGGTTTAAATATACGAGGGGATCACTGGCTTTGATGCCAAAATGGACGGTCTTAGTCTCAGGCTAAGGTGACGGAGGCACATGTATCGCTGCACGCCATCCCTCCTATGGGAGAGACTAATCTTGAGGTTCCGTCCGGATCGGATCGGTGCCAGTGCCCCAGCGACCGTCCGCAGGAACCGAGAGGCCTTGTGCACAAGTTGTCCGTGATCAACGGCGTTTGTGTTAAGTTTGCTAATTATGTAGCTGAGGCATTGAAATCAGGGGATATATAGCATTGTGTGATGTATTTTGCATAGTCTCCCTGAATAATTGATGCATGGCAAGGGTGTTCTACATATAGCATATTTATAGAAGAAGAAGTAAGCATTCTAACTTGTATATATGCATATGGTAAACATTTTGAATAAGCAAGCATGTAGTAGGTAACCGTTCACAAGTTTCAATGACAAGCATACAGATCCAAGTCTATTCCCTTATTATCTTGATGTCTTTTAGTTATTACTTGGTATCGTTTGATCGGGGCAAGCACGAACGCAAGATTTAGATGTGAAGACTAGCAAGTAGGGCTAGCTAATCGGGTTGGTAGCCACTCACTTTTAGTGGTTGGAAGGAGGAAGGAAGGAAGTGATTTAGGAGTCCGCTTGAGCGACGCCTAGTGCTGGATCACCTGTATTGACACGAACAGCTGATCAGTACTTCTTCCTCTCTTTCCATTATCGGAATTGAAGTGCAGTCCTAAGAACGAAAGCAATGAAATCCATCGAAACCGTTCAAGAAAACCCAAGCAAATCCGAAATCCAACTCAAGGCACGAAAGCAACAAGCGACAGCGAAAACTAGGCAACAAAAGAATGCAGCGGAGAGGTCCCTCCTGACTCTGCCGCTAAGTCGATCCCGGGGGCACGGTCCACTGAATATGGGAATCGATTCCGAAGAAACAAATCCATAACGAGGACGAGTTCTTAATTCAATCTATCCCGATCGAACGATACCGTCTTGTATTTCTTAGCCGCGCTTCCCGAATAGGGGGAACGGGGCACCACAGGTGTGACGATAGACAAGGAGTATTGTGGCGGCTCCTTTACTCCGTTGACGATCCGATAAAAGGTGAGAAAGTTTACGCCCTCTCTTTTCTCGTCTCTGTATGCTCTCTCTCTGTGTTGGGCGACCCCTCTATTCCTGTCTTTTTTTCGTTTGGGCAGGCTACGCGGGTATATATAGTCATCATTGGGCGCACATATGTTGAGCCGTATGGATGCTAGAGGGTGCCACGTGTGCCTCCTTAATAGAGTGCAGTTGTAACCGTGAGCGGGTCAGGCTGTCACGTGGGCGCTTGTTAGGATTTTTTGTTGCTGAAGATCTGGGTGGTTCTCTTCCTTTGTGGGCGTGACTTGGTCAGCTTGACACATGGTCCACACTTGGTTGGAGAGAATCACTCATGTTATAACAGTAAGATTTGGTCTTCATGGAGTCTAAAATACATGTAGCTAGAGACGCATGAGACGCATGAAGTCTGGGACACATGGGACCAGAGACAAATGAAATGAATGGATCCTGGGATGCATGGGGCAAGAGACGCATGGAACGCATGGAGTCTAGGACGCATGGGGCCAGGGACACATGGAATGCATAGAGTCTGGGATGCGTGGGGCCAAAGACGCATGTAGTCTGGGATGCATGGGGCAAGAGACGCATGGATTCTGTGACGCATAGAGTCTGGGACGCATGGGGTCCTTGTTATGCTGTACATGTGGCGCTGCACACCCATCGAGAGTGAAGTTTTGTGCTGACGTGAGACTTTTGTCGTTTAGTGTATTTACGTCTTTTGAGGCATTTAGAAAATCCTCTTTGTTTTGATTCTGTGTCAGAGATGTTCCTGTTTCTACGATGCTATGTCTGGTGCATGGATGTCACCTTATTGGGTCAGAGGGTGATTCTGCAGCCCAATCTCTTATGAGCTTTACTTTGGGACGCATGGCTGTTGGACGCATGGATGAATTTTTTTTATGCTTCTACAAACCCATGCGACAAAGTCAGCCATGCAACCTAGGCACGCATGCGGCCGAGTCAGCCATGCGGCAGTGAATATTTGGCGCATAGACGCATCCATGCGTCCAATCGTGCACATGTGTCTATGTGTTCCAAAATATGAAAACCTAACCTTGATCGGCAACTAAACATTGACGGGGGTCGAAGTGTCCTTGCCCTTAGCCTTGCCCTTGCCCATAGAGGCTTTCTTGGCAGCAATAACAGAGGAGGAGACCTTGGGAGCCATTGCAACAACAAGAAAGAAGAAAAAAGAAAGTTTGAAGAGAGAAAAAGACCTCTCTCTTCCCCCTATATATAGGGGGACTATGCGGCAACGGACGTCGACAGCGACTGTTCGAATCCAACCTACCTCGATCCACGAAGCAGCGACGGTTGGCGGTGACTCCTCGTTAGTTGAGCCACTTTATCCGCGGACAGTGCAGAATCCCAAGAGATTCGTGCGAGAATCGAAGCAAATCTCCTCATTTAATAAGCGGACAGCCTGTCAAAAACAATTATGCGGCCATGAGAATATGCGGCACGCCCTGTATATACGGCAAATCATGCTTCTTTCAAATTATTCCAAACTTGTCATTTTGAAAACTTTGAAGGGGGTCTTGTAGAAGCATAAAAAAATTATACAGGCCGCATAAAGGTCGTGCCTCCCTCAAAAGAATAACCAAGCCGCAGAGAAGCCACATGCGGCCTGAACAACCAAGCCGCAGAGACGCCATATGCGGCCTAACAACCAAGCCGCAGAGAAGCTACACGCGCCCTGGTCAAACCAAAGATCAAGGAGCCGCATAGTATACTTTATGCGACCTGAACGACCGTAGAGCAGGGAGGCAGCATAAAACCCCCTAACACAGCAGTCGATGACTGTCAGACTCTGACACATCTCTTTTCACGCCGATGCTTCAAATTCGTGAAAACGATGGCTCAAGAAAAGACAGAAAGTGACACCGGTGCATTGGACCTCGTCAGATGTGCCATGCCACGTGTTCCCTCGTATGGGGCTACGTCCTATGCGGCCATAACGCCATGCGGCCAAACTGTCCATCGACCAAAGGCTAGACGAGAGTTTTTATGCGGCCACAACGCCATAAGGCCAAAGTCTCCATCGACCAAAGGCCAGACAAGAGTTTGCATGTGGCCTCGCCAACATGCGGCCAAAGTGTCCATCGACCAAGGCCAGACAAGATCCATGCGGCTTCGCCATCATGAGGCCAAAGTGTCCATCAACCAGGGTCTGATAAGACCCATGCGGCCTCGCCATCATGCTACCAGAGTGTCCATCGACCAAAGGCCTGACGAGATCCCGAATGCGGCCACGACGCTATGCGGCCATGACGTTATGCGGCTCTCGACTCACATGATATTTTTGTTACAATCGAAGACGATTTCTCGCACAGTCAGTACTGACTAAGTATCCAGTTGACTAAGTCACGCACGCAATAACCCCGAGATCTCTTCAACAACATATCCTAACCGAGACCACATGGTAGCCTGTCCGCAGCAGGCGACTACGGTTACAACAATATTCTATTGAAGGAGTCCTATGCAGCCACCAAACAGAGCCCTATACGCCACCAAACAGAGCCATATGCGACATCGATAGTCCGTCAACACGAAGAATATAAATAGCAAGGGTAGCATGTCCTACAACCCCCCTCGGCCAGCTACATACGTGCATACAAACTCAGAAGAGAGAAGAAAAGAGAGCATCATCATTCCCTCATCGGATCGTCAACGGAGTAAAGGAGTCGCCATAGCGCTCTTTGTCCATCGTCACCACCCAGATCAAAATATTGTACTTAGATTGTCTTTCTAGGACCTCTTTGTACTTTCTTTAGTTTGTTGATTAAATCATGCTCCTTTAGACTTTCGAATTTATTGGCGAATATGGTGAATGTTGGAGAGCGTATCGTGAATGTATCATAGTATATCACCCTTGTGAACTACAAGTGTTTGGTGTTATATCCAGTGGTATATATATATATATATATATATATATATATATATATATATATATATATATATATATATATATATTCATTCTAAGTTACTATGTATATGCATGTGAGTATATATATTGTGGTGTTAGTTGTGATTGTGTGTAGGTTGTGAAGAAAAAGTGTGAGTGTTGTGTTTTGGTGCAACAGTACTAGGACTGTGCTTTTGTGAGTGTATCCTAGATTCCTAACAATTATGGTTGTGCATTATAGGATTTTCTAACTGCAATTGTAGGTTGAGGGGTGTTGCAGTGTAGGTGTTGAGGGGTTTCAATGTAATGTTGATGTGGAGTTGTACGTACTGCTGTTGTGAGGAGATGTAGCTCAGGTACATGCCACTAAGTTGCAGCTGCTGTGGTGAGTATTGGTTGTACTCGGGTATTTGATAGTGGGAGTCGATCCACACCCTTTCAATTCAGAACCTTGAACTGGCACCTAAACCAATTTGGCTATATGTATTGCTGCAACCACTATGGTTCCTCCATATTTCTTTGAGGCTTGTGTGAAAGTGTTTCAGTTGTTATATGGGTAAGGTAATATGAGTTTGAGGTTAGCAACTAAGTATCAGCAGTAGTGGTTAGGGGGAGGAAGAGTGTACACCAGTGCCTGTGTGCATTGACTTGGTGACAGCAACATCAGTTGCACATATGTTAGAGTTTATTTGTGTGTGTGTGTGTGTGTGTGTGTGTGTGTGTGTGTGTATTGTTGTGAGTGACTTGGTGTGGGAAGTGTGAGGGTAAGCTTGGGGTAGCAGGTAGTATACAACTAGGGGATTCAAGTATGGGATTATAGAGTATCAGTAGTCCAACTGATTGGAGGGGGGGAGGGGGTTCGTGTATCAGGTGTGAGGTTACTGCAGGAGCAATACTTGTTGTTTGAAACAACAATATTAGGATCATTGCAGTAGCATTAATGGGAAGTTAAGCTTGTGCATGTGTGCACATGTAGGTAACTGTAAGAAGAGAGTATCGGTTGAGGATAAGAGTGTGTGTGGGCAGTGGGGAAGTCTGTTTCAGACTTGATTTCAGTCAAGAGATTAGCAATATAGGGGACTACCTGTGTATTAGATTACATTATGTGTGTGTGTGTGTGTGTGTGTGTGTGTGTGTGTGTTAGGGGTAGACAAAGAGGAAATGTCATATTTCATAGTTTGGAGTATTTGTGTGAAGTTTTTCAGTAATACAGTGAGGTAAGGGCAAGTGTTTGGTTAGTATTAAGTTAGGATGTCTGATACACAAGTTAGCTAAGGTAAGGTTATTGGTAATAGCTATATGACTAAGAGATTAAGTAGGAATTGTAAAGTATTAAGTTGTTAGCTAGATATTGATGATACCAATTAGTGGATAAGGTATTTATCTATTAAGTATATAGGTAATAGAGAGAACTAATATGTATATATAAGTTATACTCAATACCTAGTGTTATTTACTAGATTGACTAGTATGGACCTAAAAACATAGGTATAACCTAATCTTGACTAATATTGACTAGTTTGACCCTAAAAGTTAACATTTGGCCTAGTTTGACCTAGTTGGACTAGTGTGACCTAGGAATGACCTAGAAAATCATATTAGTGTATCTTTAACTCAATTCTCATTCATTACACCTAAGTGACATGATATTTTCTATATAGGCGTGTGTGACACCATCTCGACACCGAGTTACATATTTTGTTCTTGACTAGAGGCGAGTACATTCTCGAATAGTTTTCTTATTTGATAGTCTCTATGTTACATCTATTTAGTACAAGTGTATATCATATATAAAATAAAAATGTGTTCCAAATTACATGTCACATATGATCATGAAGCTAGTGAATACAAAATGCTGCACTAGTAGAGTATAATTATACATGATCAAATATACCAACCATAGTCTAATATATACATCATGTTGACAGTAGTCTCAAAAATATAAGGAGCTAACTCTGCCCCTTGTTAAACACCACAAAATGAAGTAACACTACGAAGGGTGGAGGAAGAAAACCCACTCGCGAGCTTTGGCCGCAGTCCTACGAGTGTAAGCCATCTTGCTAGAAGTGCGGTGGATCCTGGTTCTCCTTGGGATAATTTGGCCATACAAACCTAGTGGGGTCAGAACCCCAACCAACAAGTACCACAAAGGAGCTCAAGGTGATAGACCAAACATATCACAACATTAGCATAAAAGAGACACAAGAATAAATGAAGGTCGAGACTTGTACGGTACTAATGTGCATGTCTCAAAATACAATGATAGAACTGATAACAAGTGCCAAGATGAAAGTAAGGCGACGAGCGGCAATAGGGCATATGAACTACTCTGGATCGGGACCACAACCCTTAAACCAAACATGGACCGGGGTTGTAGTCCTTCACCCAAGAAGAACTTTGCACTCTAACCACGCGTCGAGAGAAATAAAACTAGAAGAGCGAGCTATAAATAAAAATAATAACATTCATCGCACGACCAAACAGCTCTACGACTTTCTACAATTAACTAGCTAGGGTTGTCACATGCCTTAATTACTAAATACATATTTTAAGAATTTTTCTACCACCGGTACTGCAGTCAACCCGGATGGCCAAGGGTACGCTTGTCTAGTAAACTTAAAAGCAGATTCAACATAACTTATTACTAGATTATATACAGAATCGAACTTGTAAGCATAAACTTAAACTCGTGATCATAAACATGCTTTATAAACATAAACATGTTTTCTAACATAAACTTGTCTTGTAAGTGCCGCAGCACACGTAAACTTGGTCAGTCATGGAGCCCTTGCCTAGCAGGGTTGGTCCATGCTGCATGGGGCCCTTAGAGAACGGGGTAACCGGTAGCGCAATATTCTT
Organism: Iris macrosiphon; assembly: GCA_036927795.1. Taxonomy (NCBI): domain Eukaryota; kingdom Viridiplantae; phylum Streptophyta; class Magnoliopsida; order Asparagales; family Iridaceae; genus Iris; species Iris macrosiphon. Next base: position 177,873,673 of record JAYESA010000002.1, on the reverse strand, counting down.
CCCTCCCAATGATCTAGATAAATCTTATCTTGTTGGATCATTACTAAATTATTTCAAGTTTCTAAGTCGTGGACACTTGAGAACTCCCTAGAATGATGAGTCACGAGTACGTGCTTTTTATGAGTTACCGTAGTCACGATACGCGATACATTAGACAATACTCACACTTGATTGCCCAATGCCAAATGTAATGGATTTTTATACAAAAACTTTTCCACGGTGTCATGAGGATTGTGAACTTGTACATAAACTTGTCTCGTGAATCACATGCAAAACTTTACTTGTAACATAAACTTGTATCAACATAAGGAAGCACACAACAATAATCACTAAAAGAGTTATTAAGTGGATATAATTAAAAGAAACACAAAATGTATACAAGAATTTCTGGCTTCATGCGCCCACTGGCCGCATGGAGTTAGACGCATGGACAAGCTGCCGCATGAACCAACTGGCCGCATGGAACTGGGCGCATGGACGAGATAGCTTTCATGAACCAACTGGCCGCATGCAACAGGCCGCCGCATGAACCAACTGGCCTCATGGATAAATTGGGTGCATGCTTAAAACAAAGTCCACTCTTGGGGACAAGTGCTAAGTGATGGATCATCACTACGTGTCATAGAAGTGACATAAAGTGATTGATGTGACTGATATGATGCGTAATAAATTGTGTCAGAGAAAAGACAAGCATAAAAAGGTGCACACACGAAAAGATGTGCAAGGAAAGGACACATATTTCGCTTCTAAGTCAAATGACAACTGGCCGCATGAGCTCTCGCTCTATATAAAATCGCATGCGTTCAGTGTTCTGTGCTTTCAACTTAGGGGCGCATATGCAGAGACAGTCATGCTGCTAACAAGATAGGCGTCATGCTGGAAAGGTCGCATGAAGCTGGTTGCATGGAACTCCTTCGTCCTAAAAATAGCACAAACTTTATGGAAAAACTCCAAAAATTTCGAAAACTTGTTTTTTTTATAAGAATTTTATTTTAACTCTGAATCAAGTGAACTAAAAGCCAAATGCTCAAAATAAAGTGCTACATCAACCACAAAAACTGTTTTCTAATATACCAAATTTTAGTATATCAAAGCCATAAAAAACACAAGGAACCCATAAACCCATGAGAAAGATTTTTCATCAAACACATTTTAAAAACAACATATATACATAAATCCAAAAATCAAGGCTTAACCATTAAGCAAGATGTACTTTCCTTGGGTGGCTCATAGCATCTACCTTTCACGGTCCAAGTCACATCAACTTCTCCTTAGGGCTAGGGTTTGGCTAGAGGGAGCTTGAGGGAGAGATGGAGGAAGGAAGCAAAAGAGTGAAATGAGCAAATGAGTGAGGAGAGAGAAATACTCATATATATACTAAGAGGAGAGAAAGATGGTTTAGCCATGGGTTCAATCAAATAAATCGAACCAAGTGTCCTTTCTACATGCGGGTCCTAAACCGAGTCTATGGCAATGCCAATGGGTATTCTACTGGTCTCGGGTAGTCTCTCTCAAAAAAATAAAAATAACAATCAATAAAATGATAAGAACCAACACAAAGAAATACAGCAAGAATACATCATCAAAAAAATTAAATTCTAGAAATACAAGGAATACCAAATCTGGAATCAGGTGTGACATTTCTACCCTCCTTAAAAAAATTCCGTCCTCGAAATTTCATCAAGGCTAGTCGAGATGGAACACACGAGAAAGCTCAAGAAATCACATCACAAATCAAAGGATTATACTAATCAAGTAATTGAAGTAAAAAATAACTGCAAAAGTAACTAATGAATAAATGCACAGAATCAACACACAAGAAAATGGAGGCATATGGATACATATACTCCTAAGTCAGTCAAATATGAACTCGTCCTCGTTTGCCTATGATGACTCACACAAATGGACAAGAGCCAAGCCTTAAGGTAAGTTGGTACCAACGACTACATCGAGGACATGACTCTAATCCAGGACATACCTTCGCAGTTGGGTCACGTGATAGACATCATGTACCACGAGATACAAAAGCAGAAGAGCGGGGCGATGAACTCGCCTTTGCTCAACGAAAGGATCGAAACGACTTTCGTATTTCGAACGTGTCAAAACACAAAATCGTTCGACAAAAAACCAAGAATAAGATAAGCTAAAGAGAGCTCAGAAATCTTACCCACAATTATAGCACCTTCGGCTATCAACTGCTCTAGGTTGCCAAATATTTCGTCAGGCCAACGTTTAGGGGCTGTGTCTCTAACATGCTGCTTGTTCTGTCTTGTTGGTTGGTCTTGCTGGACTTGCACATACTACACCAGACGTTGTTGCTGGTACTGCTGGATCTGCGTCGGAAGAGAACGCTGGGCTAGTGGTTGAACTGCTAATGCTAGTCCTCGCAGGCCTTCAATCGCTACCCGAGGCGGAGCTGGTAACTGTCGGACTGAAGAAGCCTTTGGATAAAGAAGCGGGCATGAACCAATCACATGGTCATATGCCCCACATTTGAGACACTGCCCTTTGGCCCTCTACACTGATCTCCGGTGTGTCCTAGTTTGCCGCAGTGGCTGCATCCTGCTGATACAGAGTGCCTGGTAGATTGCACTGAGGTTACTGTAGAGGTTGGTAGTTCTACCGGGCGAGGAGTTTTGACTGCTGGTGCTGGAGGTGATGACTGAATACTGATGCCTCTCATGGATGAGTGTGACCTCTTCTGGCCTCCGGTCCTTGCTACTAATCTTTGGTCTGCAAGTTCTTGGGACCTAGCTGTCCTGAGTACTACATTGTAGGTAGTATAATTATGACCCACCGTAAAATGATGAAGCTCAAGATATAACCTTTGCTCAAATCTCTTGGCTCGGTCTTCCTCGAAAACTACCATGTGAGGAGCAAATCAGTTAAGTCGGCAAAACTCGGTAGTATACTGGTCGACCGATCTTGTGTTCTGGCGGAGGTTGATGAACTATAGCTGGAGCTGGAACTTGGTGGTAGTGTGGAAATACTTTTTCTGGAAGCGTTCCTTGAATATCTGTCAGTCGATGGGCTTCAGAAGCGATATTTCTTGTGTTGCCCTCCAATCTCGGGCAAGATCTGATAGTTGAAACTTTACGACGGCTACCTTCTCATCATTTGGGGTCTTTGTTTCATCCAGAATGGCCTCAAAGTCCTGTAGTCAAGAATCTGCTAAAACTGCATCTTTCGTGCCGAGAAACTTAGTTGGGCACATGCGACTAACATTGGTCGTCGAATTATGAGTATAACGCCTACTGTTATCGAGTGCTACTCTAACTCCCTAGCAAAGAGTAGTGTTGGTCTGTTCTTGTCCTTGCTAAAACTCCTGGCAGAGTTGGACCACTTGTTGCTGAAGCTGGAGTTGTTGTTGCTGTTGTTGTTGCTGTACCATCATCATCGCTTGGATTATCTCTAACATGGCCGGCGAGCTTGCATGCCCTGCTTGTATTGGGGGAACTGGTGATACTACATGGGCTGGCTGGGATGGTATGAACGACGGAACATGCTGAACTGGCAGTCCTGGCAAGACTAGTTGAGCTGATTGTGCTGGTCGTACATGCGTGACTTGCAGAGCATGCTGATAAAGAGCTACTGACACTTGTCCTTGGTTCAGTGGCAGAATCTAGCCTACTAATGTATCTGCTGGAGTTATCGGTGCTATGGAACCCTCATAAATAGAAGCATGTGGGGTGTCCCTTGAGGATAAGGACACAAGGTTATCAACAAGGGACGAGAATGGAACAATCATGTCAAGCAAGCTTGCAGTTCAAGGAGAGCGAGAAGTACAGGTTACAAGTGGAGTTAAATCGAAGATAAGTAGAGGATTGAGATTCTAACAAGATGAGTCCTTCCACAAGTCTAAAAAACAGACCTGCATGGGCCACCAATAAAATCTTGTCACGCTCCGTTCCCAGAATACTGGATAAATACGAGGACTGACATGGCAAACGCACCTTGCATAATATCAAAATAAGCCGCAATGTGTTAAGGTTTTCTAAAAGACATATGGGTGAACTCTAGTATGTTATGATATCATTCCTAAGGCCGATAATTCCTAGCATCTCAATCCATCAACACAAGTACAAGAGTATATCATATATAAAAGTAAAAAGACGTCACAAATTATATGTTACATATGATCATGAAGCTAGTGAATACAAAATGCTACACTAGCAGAGTATAATTATAAATGATCAAATATACCAGCCATTATCTAATATATACATCATGTTGACCATAGCCTCAAAAATATAAGGAGCACTTGTTAAACACCACAAAATGAAGTAACACTACAAGGGGTGGAAGAAGGAAACCCACTCGCAAGCTTCGGCCACAGTCCTACGAGTGAGAGCCATCTTGCTGAAAGTACGGTGGATCCTGGTTCTCCTCGGGGTAATCTGGCCATACAAAACCAGCGGAGTCAGAACCAAAAAAATAAGTACCACAAAGGAGCTCAAGGTGATAGACCAAACATATCACAACATTAGCAGAAAAGAGACATAAGAATAAATGAAGGTCGAGACTTATACGGTACCAATATACTTGTCTCAAAATATAATGATAGAACTGATAACAAGTGCTAAGATGAAAGTAAGGCGACGAACGGTAAGTAGGCATAGAAACTACTCTGGATTGGAACCACAATCCTTAAACCAAATAAGGACCGGGGTTATAGTCCTTCACTCGAGTAGAACTTTACACTCTAACCACGTGTCGAGAGAAAAGAAACTAGAAGAGCGATCTATAACAACATTCATCGCACGACCAAGCAGCTCTATGGCTTGCTACAATTAACTAGCTAGGGTTGTCACTTGCCTTAATTACTAAATGCATATTTTAAGAATATTGCTACCACCGGCACTGCAGTCAACCCAGATGGCCAAGGGTACACTTGTTTAGTAAACTTAAAAGCACATTCAACATCACTACAATATAACTTATTACTAGATTGTACACAGAATTGAACTTATAAGCATAAACTTAAACTCGTGCTAATAAACTTGCTTTATAAACATAAACTTGTATATAAACTTGTCTTGTAAGTGTTATAGCATGCATAAACTTGGTCAGTCATGGAGCCCTTGCCTAGTAGGGTTGGTCCATGCTGCATAGGACCCTTAGAGATCTGGGTAGCCGGTAGCGCAATATTATTTTCTCCCAATGATCTAGGTAAATCTTATCTTGTTTGATCATTACTAAATTATTTTAAGTTCCCAAGTCGTGGACACTTGAGAACTCCCTAGAATGATGAGTCACGAGTACAAGCTTTTCACGAGTTATCGTAGTCGTGACACACGATACATTGGGCAATACTCACACTTGATTGCCTAATGCCAAATGCAATAGATTTTCATAAAAAAACTTTTTTACGGTATCGTGAGGATTATAAACTTGTACATAAACTTGTCTCATGAATCAAATGCAAAACTTGTCTTGTAACATAAACTTGTATCAATATAAGGAAGCACACATCAATAATCACTAAAAGGAGTTATTAAGTGGACATGATTAAAAGAAACACAAATTGTACACAATAATTCCTGGCTACATGAGCCCACTGGCTGCATAGACTCACTGGTCGCATAGAGCTGGACGCATGGACGAGCTGTCACATGAACCAACTGGCCGTATAGAGCTGGACACATGGATGAGTTGTTGCATGAACCAACTGGCCACATGCAACAGGCTACCGCATGAACCAACTGGTCGTATGGATAAATTGGGCGCATGCTCAAAACAAAGTCCACTCTTGGGGACAAGTGCTAAGTGATGGATCATCAGTACGTGTCAGAGAAGTAACATAAAGTGATTGATATGACTGATGTGACGCACAATAAAGTGTGTCAGAGAAAAGATAAAAGCATAAAAAGGTACACACACGAAAAGACGTGCAAGGAAAGGTAACATACGTCGCTTCTAAGTCAAATGACAACTGGCCGCATGAGCTCTCGCTCTATGGAAAATATCATGCGTTCAGTGTTCTGTGCTTTCAACTTAGGGGTGCACATACAGAGACACAGTCATGCCCCTAACAAGATATGCGTCATGTGGGAAGGGTCGCATGAAGCTGGGTGCATGGAACCCCTTCATCCCAAAATCAGCACAAACTTTATGGAAAAACTCCAAAAAATTCGAAAACTTATTTTCTTCATAAGAACTTCATTTTAACTTTGAATCAAGTGAACCAAAAGCCAAAATACTCGAAATAAAGTGCTACATCAACCAGAATTTTTTTCTAAGATAACAATTTTTTAGTAGATCAAAACCACAAAAAATACAGGGAACACATAAAACCATAAACTTCAAATTCAGATCTACTCAAATATACTCATCAAAATCAAAAACTCCAAGAACTAAAAATGATGAGGAATACATGGGAATTATTTTTCATCAAACACATTTAAAAATATATATATATATATACAAAAAATCTGAAAATCAAGGCTTCACCATTGGGCAAGATGTACTTGCCTTGGGTGGCTCATAGCATCTATCTCTCATGGTCCAAGTCACAACAACTTCTCCATAGGGCTAGGGTTTGGCTAGAGGGAGCTTGAGGGGGAGGAGGAAGAAAGAAGCAAATGAGTGAAATGAGAAAATGAGTAAGGATAGAGAAATACTCATATATATATACTAAGAGGAGAGAAAGATGGTTTAGTTAGGGGTTAATCAAATGAACCGAACCAAGTATCCACTCTACATGCGGATCCTAAACCGGATCTATGGCAATATCAATGGGTATTCTACTAGTCTCGGATAGTCTTTCTCTACAACAAATAATAATAATAATTAAAATGACAGGAACAAACACTGAGAAATACAACAAGAATATATCATCAGGCAAAATTAAATTCAAGAAATACCAAATCTGGAATCGGGTGTGACATAGTACATGATATTATAGACCATGCATCATGATTTACGTGTTATAACGTGTCGTGATTTGGATCCGTATACTAGTTGGGGGACAGGAAAGTATTAGTCGATATGTTATCATACCATATAGTCCATGATTTAGTGTAGCCCGTGATAGCTAGAAGATCATACAACTCACGTATGGTCACGCTAGCTCTCCTTTTATATATAGCCCGTGTTAGGCCCAAGTCGATTACATATTTTGCTAATATTTCATATCACTTATTTACTATTTTATTTTCTTATTTTCAGTTCATTTCAGTGATGCTCTTTATCATATTGCTCTAAGTTATTTCCTTTACTTGCCATGATATCCCTTTCCATGATATTTACTATTCTAGTCATTTCCATCATTTATTTTTATTACTATTGATGTTTTATAGTTTCTGTCGATTATTAGAACTTTTATTGGGTTGTACTTTGCTCAATTCTGACTGGATATATTTTTTAGATGATTTATTAGAGGACTGATGTCATACGCACTACTGGACACAAGATGGTGAGCCTGTTGAGCCAGCACCCGTAGAGCCTCTTGAGATAGTACCACCAGTTGGAGAGACTTAGATCATTCATTTATGATATTGGATATGTTCTTAGTTAGATATTATGGCATGTATTATATTTGAGACCATTGTGTTGAGATTAGACTATTGGACTTGGACTAGTGTTGTATTGAGACTCTGTATTTCCTTCTTCTATTCCATATCGTATATTTATCTTCCTTTAGTTTTATATTGTGATTGAGTATTATTTACCATTATCTTATCATCATATTGTCCTCCATTTGGAGTTGAGATAGCATGACAGGTACCTTATTTATATTGTGTGAGATGTGTAGATAGTATTGTTGACCTAGACAGCATTCTACCATCGATGTTGCGGCGTAGGCTGAACGTTGTTCACGTACTCGTGCCATCATTTTGGGTACGGGTCGTGACACATTTTTAGTGGTGGTCCATGCATGTCAATGTCACAGCTAGTGCGATATCGTAGAACTGCTCAGACTTTGTGTACTGCTACGAGCCTGCTATAGGATATAGGATGAGAGGATACTCAATCAAATCTTAGAAACGCTTTCAATTATTGCTTTTGCTATCCTTATCAATCTGAATATCGCTTTTCTTTGAATATAACTATCCTTCTTTGATGATATTGTATCTTGCACAATATTGATTTCTTGTTTTGAATTTGTCTTTAGGATGCCGTCGAAGACCCGATCGCAGCGCTCTGGCGCAGTATCAGCGAGGTTGGTCACTTCGCCACCTCCGAGGAGGGCAACAGCAGCTACTGGCCCATCTTCTCCAGTATAGAGGGTCGTCTCACCTGTCCAGGTGGGAGTTTCAGCAACAACCTTTGGGGGTGCTCCACCTCCATTTCAGAGGACTTTGTCCGCAGTTTTAGAGGATCTTCCATTACCCCTTGCACCCATCGATGCCGCGCAGATGTTTGTGCTATTTCGGGAGATGATGGAGGCCTAGAGGGCCCAGACGGAGGTGCAGCACTGCCAGTCGGATATGATGAGGCAATGGATCAAAAATGTCCCTCAGCTAGCATTTGTCGCAGTTGAGAGGGTTGCCCTGGTTCAGCCACAAGTGGTACCACCTTCTCCCGTCCCACAGCAGCCGAGGCAAGGTACCATTGTTGATTTCAAGAGGATGGGATCCAAGAACTTCAGGGGCACAGAGGGAATCTTGTCACGACCCGCACCCAGATAATCGGGCACGAGTACGTGGGTACGTCCAGCCTACGCCGCAGTGTCGGCGATAGTACGCTGTCTAGGTCATGTTCACAGTTAATATAAAATCTAGCTCATTCACAATAACATTAGGCAAGGATGATAACAGGCAATAGGAATGTTAAGATTTCATAATCAAAATGTGACAACCAGATCCATAGTTTTTTTATTACAGAACCAGAAATAAATCGGGGACAAACCCGATTACTAGGATGAAAGAAAAATAATAACTAACTGTTAACTACTCCTCAGAAGTAGTCTCCTGAGTGGGAACCGGCTCCTCAAGAGTATCACCTGCTACCTCATAGGGACCATAATAGGTGGGGGCAAAGTCCTCATCATCGCCTAATATGTCAACGGATCCAGTCAGGAAAGGAGCAAAGTACCAAAGCACAACAAGATTAAACTAAATATTTATGACAAGTAGTGAAAAGACTGACTAAGTTGTCACGATCAGAATATGCATAATAAATAGTAACAATAACTAAGAGTTAATTGCTGTAAAACAGGAATATGAGTAAAAGATGATTAATTGCTATAAACCAGGGACATGAGTAAAACATGAATATAATGAGACAGGAGAATGGAACTACAACAAGACAAGAAACTATGTGTGTGAAATTGTGTATTTTAGAATACATAGTTGGCATGTAGGGGGTTATAAGGCTAATCCGGCCGTCATAGACGGCTATTAGACAGGAATAATCGAGATCCGGCTGATGGTACAGTCGCGTACCAACAGCTATTAGACAGGAACAGGGGGAAGGGTAAACTACATGCCTCCTAGTATTCTCCCATCCGACACGAAAAGCAAGACATGAAATCCAGTATTCAAGACATAAAATCCAGTATTCTAACACTACGTGTAAACCTCCCATGGTGCTAGTAGAGCAAGGAACTAATTATCATAATATAAAGAATAAACTTGAAGTGCAGGTACTTGCCTGATGTTTGGATCCAATTACCGTTTTGTGTCTCGAAAAAATTTCTAGAAATGTGTCCAGATGCTGAAATAAATATTACCATCATGCTCAGAAGATATCAAATAGCTAGAAACGCCTGTCCTTGAGTCCAATTTGGAGACAAGGACAAAAACGGCAATTTTGGGTCAAAACGGGGTCCGCATGTGGGTCCGCTTTGCACCGAAAAACGTGTCAGGGTCAAAGGTCTCCAAATTCACCAAACTTAGTGTTAACAGGTCAGGAACGATGATACGAACCCAACGGGACTTCCAGAATTGGATTCCGATGAGCCGATCACAAAATCGCCCGTCGAGTGGGGCCTGTGGGGCCCACGACACGCGATTTCGTTAACGTTCTCAGAATCGAACCAAACTTGGGTCACAGGACCAGCGTATCGCTACGAGTCCGATGGCATAAGTTTCGTTTCGATCCGACGTGTGTACAGATAGTTAGGGCATGATTCAAAAAAGGCGGATACGGGGCGGTGTCCGCGGATACGTGTTGATCCCGGTGTGCACGCACACCCGAATCGACTTCCGCGAAATCTCACACGTCCGTATCAACGACGCACTCGTATCTGTGAAGACCGCGCGCGACCAAGTCGTCCCGTTTGGTGGGGCGTACCCAGTTCCGGGGTGAATCGGGTCGTTGTTTTTCCTATTTTTGGATCGCGGTGTACGATCACCACAGGACGCGATGCCCCGAGCGGTTTGTCCGGGCACCGAGAGGGTCATACAGTCTTCGCAACGCAATTTACGGAATTGAAAACGGGGCAGCGAGGAGAAAGATATGAGTACCTGAATAGGGCTCAGAAACCGGGATTTCTCGTGTCCGTGTCGTGTCCGACACGCCGACACAGGAATTAGGGTTAGGGTTAGGGTTAGGGTTTCCTGGACTCAGGCGACGGCCGACCGGAGGAGGGCTGAGCGGCGTTGTGCTGGCCGGAGGCGGCCGGGGACGCCGATGCGAGGCCGGGCGGAGGCGGAGCGGGGTGGCGCCGGGGACGGCGGCTGCTGCTTGCTGTTCGTGGAGAGGCGGCCGGAGAAGAAAGGATGGGGTGGCCGGAGACTAGGCGGAGCGGGGCTGGGAACGGCGAGGCAGGGCGCGGGTCAGGCGGCGCTGGCAGCGGCTGGGCGAGGGTGGCGGTGAGAGGCGGAGATGAGCCGGGCGGGTGGATTAAACGGTGGCCGGAGAGGAGAAGGGGAGGGGATTTATAGGGCTGGGAGGCGGGTCTGGGAGGCCGGAGAAGGCGGAGGACGTGTCGTCGAGGCCGGGCGGAGCGGAAGAGGGGGTCGTGGGGGGGCTGGCCGCCGGATGCGACGGAGGACGTGGCCACGCGGGGGGACCGGGTCGAGGGGGCTGGCTGGTCAGTCGGGTCGGGTCGGGCAGGCGGCGGGTCGGGTCTAATCGACCCGACCCGACCCAGATGGCAGATGGGCCGGGCTGGGGGCCGCGGGCCGAAATGGGCTGGGCCAGTGGGCCAGGTTTTAAACAGAAATAATAATAATAATAATAATAATAATAATAATAATAATAATAATAATTAATTAATTAATTAATTAATTAACAAATAAATAAATAAATAGTTTTTAGGCGTTTTAAATTAGGTCCGGGGCCCAATAAATTCCAGAAAAATTATCCTAAGTCCAGTTTTCCATTTTACACCCAAAAATATTATTTCCATAATATTTTAATATTATTTATTAACAATTAAAAATCATTTAATAATTTAAAATCCTGATTTTAATTACAGAAAATTCCCAGAAAATTCCAGAGAATTGTGAAAAATTCAAGTTTAATATTTTTGAAAAATTCAGGGGGTTTACAATCTACCCAACTTATAAAAATTTCGTCCTCGAAATTAAAAATATGGTAGGGTGCTCTCTATCCAATCTCACTTGATTACAGTCTAAAGGATTACTCTTAAGTGAACATTACGATCTCTAGCCAACTCAGAATTTTATCCATCTATCCTCTAAGGCTATACAACTAGTAAAGCTATGTCCCAATTTATTTATTCATGGTATTGAATCCTTAAGTCTTTAACACCAACCACATCACCTATGGTATTCCCTTAATCATAAAGGGTAATCATCAATGTGTCCGGTCTGAGGGGTATATCTAGTACTATCTATATATCAAACTTATACCAAGCACGAGATTTCATCTTTCCGAAATAAGGGAAGACGAAGATCAAAAGAGTTCAAGGGTGAGGTGATAAAAGGAGAAGTATCGGGATCAAGGCGTTTAAAGAATTCTAATAGGAATTGTCAAGCGGTTATGGATTGAAATTCTATTCTGGTAATCATTTGTTCGCATGCTCGTATTAGTACAGTTATGTAACGGATACGATATGCTCGGACATATTTAGGGGCAAGTATACTAGTCAACTATATATCTCAATCCATGTAAAGTAGTCGTGCGAAGTGCGAATCAAAATGCACTAAGGTTGATCAGACCGTAATACACTGATTCTGAATAGACACTTGTATTAGTGGGGTTGATCAGGCCTCAATAACACATGTGTCATGAACAAGCCTGATAAAGAGTAGGCTTGCAAAACTAGGCTATAAAATAGCAGCGTAAGTCAAGTACAGCAAAATTAAGTGCGCTAGATGATGATGAAAGGAGGTACAAATATTTAAGTTCACAAAACAACACATAATAGCAAAAGATTCTACAATCTCTATAGTTATCAAATTTAAAAGCATACCAGGTTTTTAGCAAGTTCAAAATTACTAGGTTGGGGCTGAGGTCACGAACCAATAGGCATGAGCTAAACAATACTAGAAAAGGTATCTACGAATCACTTACGCGCATTAGCTGCTCCAAGAGTCTGCGCGTTCTCCACGGTCATCACGTAAGCTTGTCCGCGTCCTTGAGCAGCAGGACAGTCCCTTACTTGATGTGCTGTTGATCCACAGTATAAACATGTACCTAGCCTCTTTCTACAATCTTGCCAGGTGTGACCTTATTTTTGACAAAAGCCACAAGTGGGAACTCGTTGGTTCTGTCCTTGAGCTTGGTGTTGGGGTGCTGTGGCTCGAGGGAGAGGACGCTGGGTTTGCTGCGGGGCCCTCTGCTGTGGTTGTTGTTGAAATGGGCGTTTGTGGGGTCCCATACTTCCAGTATCTCTTTTTCGCTTTAATCTATGTCCCATGTCTCTCTCAACACCTTGTGCCACGCTCAAGATTTTCTCGTATGTGCGAGCTCGGCTAGTGGTGACAGCAAGGCGAATATCAGGAGACAACCCCTTCTTGAATCTACGGGCTCTATCCTCAGGGGTACGAACCATGTATTCTGCAAAGTGGCTCAGTCTGCTAAATTCAGCAGTGTACTCATCAACAGAAAGGTTACCTTGTTCCAGCCTCTCGAATTGACTTTCGAGAGCTTCCCGAGCCACTTCGGGATAGAATTTCTCCTTGAACAGCCTCTTGAAGTCCTCCCAAGTGAGATCAGGAGCAGATAGTTGGGGTTCGTCTCTAAACCAGGTCCGAGCTATGTCAAATAGTTGCAGGCTTGAAGATTCCACTTTAAGATCATCAGGGACCCGAGCAGTCTTCAGGAGTCGCTCCACATTCTCTATCCATTCATCGGCATAGAGAATACCTTCAGTCCCATAGAATTCCAGGGGTTTAAGGTTCTTGAAGTCCTTGGCACTTCCTGGCCTTTTGTGTGGTGCCTCCTGGGAGCGAAGAGCATCCGAAAGGCTGGTGCGTAGCAGGGTAGTCTGTTCCTTCTGGGATTCTACAAGTCCCTGGAACACTCCGAGTAGCTGTGCCCCATCCAGAGTAACTGTCGGAATAGTTGGAGGCGGAGGGAGCGCAAGAGTTTCAGGCACAGTCTGCTCGACGGGTTCTGATGTGCCTCCTACTGTATTCCTTGTCTGAACCATTCTGAAAGATTAAGGGATAGGAAGATTAGAATAGATTACTTGGAAATCAAGGGCGATAGAAAAATTGACTAGGAATGATATCAAGATAAAAGATCCTATTCTGTGAATGAGCTTTTTCCTAAAATCCTCAATCTTATTGCAGGCATGTTCCGTCCCTAAGTTGAAACCGAACAATTTAGTCGTTGACCTGCATGGGCCACCACAAAAATGTGTCACGACCCGCACCCGGATATTCGGGCACGAGTACGTGGGTACGTCCAGCCTACGCCGCAGTGTCGGCGGTAGTACGCTGTCTAGGTCATGTTCACAGTTAATATAAAATCTAGCTCATTCACAGTAACAATAGGCAAGGATGATAACAGGCAATAGAAATGTTAAGATTTCATAATCAAAATGTGACAACCAGATCCATAGTTTTTTTATTACAGAACCAGAAATAAATTGGGGACAAACCCGATTACTAGGATGAAAGGAAAATAATAACTAACTGTTAACTACTCCTCAGAAGTAGTCTCCTGAGTGGGAACCGGCTCCTCAAGAGTATCACCTGCTACCTCATAGGGACCATAATAGGTGGGGGCAAAGTCCTCATCATCGCCTAATATGTCAACGGATCCAGTCAGGAAAGGAGCAAAGTACCAAAGCACAACAAGATTAAACTAAATATTTATGACAAGTAGTGAAAAGACTGACTAAGCTGTCACGATCAGAATATGCATAATAAATAGTAACAATAACTAAGAGTTAATTGCTGTAAAACAGGAATATGAGTAAAACAGGATTAATTGCTATAAACCAGGGACATGAGTAAAACATGAATATAATGAGACAGGAGAATGGAACTACAACAAGACAATAAACTATGTGTGTGAAATTGTATATTTTAGAATACATAGTTGGCATGTAGGGGGTTATAAGGCTAATCCGGCCGTCATAGACGGCTATTAGACAGGAATAATCGAGATCCGGCTGATGGTACAGTCGCGTACCAACAGCTATTAGACAGGAACAGGGGGAAGGATAAACTACATGCCTCCTAGTATTCTCCCACCCGACACGAAAAGCAAGACATGAAATCCAGTATTCAAGACATAAAATCCAGTATTCTAACACTACGTGTAAACCTCCCATGGTGCTAGTAGAGCAAGGAACTAATTATCATAATATAAAGAATAAACTTGAAGTGCAGGTACTTGCCTGATGTTTGGATCCAATTACCGTTTTGTGTCTCGGGGAAATTTCCAAAAATGTGTCCAGATGCTGAAATAAATATTACCATCATGCTCAGAAGATATCAAATAGCTAAAAACGCCTGTCCTTGAGTCCAATTTGGAGACAAGGGCAAAAACGATAATTTCAGGTCAAAACGGGGTCCGCATGTGGGCCCGCTTTGCACCGAAAAACGTGTTAGGGTCAAAGGTCTCCAAATTCATCAAACTTAGTGTCAACAGGTCAGGAACGATGATACAAACCCAACGGGACTTCCAAAATTGGATTCCGTTGAGCCGATCACAAAATCGCCCGTCGAGTGGGGCCTGTGGGGCCCACGACACGCGATTTCGTCAACGTTCTCAGAATCGAACCAAACTTGGGTCATAGGACCAGCGTATCGCTACGAGTCCGATGGCGCAAGTTTCGTTTTGACCCGACGTGTGTACAGAAAGTTAGGGCATGATTAAAAAAAGGCGGATACGGGGCGGTGTCCGCGAATACACGTTGATCCCGGTGTGCACGCACACCCGAATCAACTTCCGCAAAATCCCACACGTCCGTATCAACGACGCGCACGTATCTGTGAAGACCGCGCGCGACCAAGTCGTCCCATTTGGTGGGGCGTACCCAGTTCCGGGGCGAATCGGGTCGTTGTTTTTCCTGTTTTTGGATCGCGGTGTGCAATCACCACAGGACGCGATGCCCCGAGCGGTTTGTCCGGGCACCGAGAGGGTCATACAGGCTTCGCAACGCAATTTACGGAATTGAAAATGGGGCAGCGAGGAGAAAGATATGAGTACCTGAACATGGCTCAGAAACCAGGATTTCTCGTATCCGTGTCGTGTCCGACACGCCGACACAGGAATTTAGGAATTAGGGTTAGGGTTAGGGTTAGGGTTTCCTGGACTCAGACGCCGGCCGGCCGGAGGAGGGCTGAGCGGCGCTGTGCTGGCCGGAGGCGGCCGGGGACGCCGAGGCGAGGCCGGGCGGAGGCGGAGCAGGGTGGCGCCGGGGACGGCGGCTGCTGCTTGCTGTTCGTGGAGAGGCGGCCGGAGAAGGAAGAAAGGACGGGGCGGCCGGAGACTAGGCGGAGCGGGGCTGGGCACGGCGAGGCAGGGCGCGGGTCAGGCGGCGCTGGCAGCGGCTGGGCGAGGGTGGCGGTGAGCGGCGGAGATGAGCCGGGCGGGTGGATTCGACGGTGGCCGGAGAGGAGAAGGGGAGGGGTTTTATAGGGCTGGGAGGCGGGTCTGGGCGGCCGGAGAAGGCGGAGGACGTGTCGTCGAGGCCGGACGGAGCGGAAGAGGGGGTCGTGGGGGGGGCTGGCCGCCGGATGCGACGGAGGACGTGGTCACGCGGGGGGACCGGGTCGAGGGGGCTGGCTGGTCAGTCGGGTCGGGCAGGCGGCGGGTCGGGTCTGACCGACCCGACCCTACCCGGATGGCAGATGGGCCGGGCTGGGGGCCGCAGGCCGAAATGGGCTGGGCCCAGTAGGCCAGGTTTTAAACAGAAATAATAATAATAATAATAATAATAATAATAATAATAATAATAAATTAATTAATTAACAAATAAATAAATAAATAATTTTTAGGTGTTTTAAATTAGGTCCGGGGCCCAATAAATTTCAGAAAAATTATCCTAAGTCCACTTTTCCATTTTACACCCAAAAATATTATTTCCATGATATTTTAATATTATTTATTAACAATTAAAATAATTTAAAATCCTGATTTTAATTACAGAAAATTCCCAGAAAATTCCAGAGAATTGTGAAAAATCCAAGTTTAATATTTTTAAAAAATTCAGGGGGCTTACAAATCTTCTACGCCAGCGATTAGTTTGAGGACATTGAGAGGAACCTGTGATTGTAACAGATTCCAGAGAGCCTACAGTTAGAGGCGGTGGGCAGCCGGATGTTTAAAATTGTCCTGACATGGTTCTGTAGAGACCCGATGATTGCGGCACCAGGATTGACTTGAAAAAAATTCAAAGAGCTCTTCAAGGAGAAGTTCTTTCCTTATGTGGCTCTGAGTGCCCTAGAGAGCCAGTTCCAGGACCTCGTCCAAGAGAGCATGACAGTGGACGAGTACTCCACAGAGTTCTGCAGATTGAGCATGTTTATGGAGGGACATTGTCACCCTCATATTTTTAGATGAGGATATTTTTGTTATTTGTATATTATCTTATTTTTAGTGATTAATATTTATTTGTGTGTTATTAATTAATATTTTGCTTTATGCTATTTATTTATACCTAGTGGACTAGCCTATTATTTGGACTTGATACTAGTGGACCCAATTAGATTAGTCATGACATGACATTGAGCCCAAAATGGACTAGGCCCAATTAGACTCATTCCCTTAATTAAGTAGGAGGATTAGATTAATACTCATTAGTTAGAAGATTTCCAATATGGCCCTCCCTAATTATTTCTCATAACTAACTAGAGAGGGGTACTTTGGGCTTTGTGTGTTTCTTGGAGGAAAAGATAAGGGGCCGACCACTACATGTGAGGAATTTCTCTCTCTTCTTTATTTCTTCATTCATTCTAGATCTCCAATTTAGTTCTTCCCCAATTCACTTTATCCCTCCACCAAATTTATCCCAATTTACTCTTATTTCCTTCCATTTACTTCAATTAAGGAGCATTGGAGCTTGGATTGCAAGGAGCACTTAGAGAAGGAGGAATTGGCAAGGACTTTGTGTCCGGATCGTGTCCAATTGAGCAGTTCATTGGGAATCCATCTCCCAATAGATAAAATTATGAATTTTTCATCTTTCTAGACTCTAATTCATGCATTTGAAAATTAGGAACCCTTTCATGACTTAGGGCTACCTATAGGAGGAAGGTCTAGGCTCTTTGACCTATATTGTGACTTCTACATAGGTTTTTGTTCCCAATTTAGGAGAATTACGAGATTGATACATCAAGTGTATATCATGAGACCAATTTGGTCTAATTAGATTTAGATTGGGGTTGTGGGACTAGCTACGTATCCACAATTGGATACGAGTATGTCGTATCTCGATACGGTGTGATATTTTGTAATACGAGATTCATTTGGTTGATTTGTGTAATCTTTCTTTAATTCTTATTGTAACTAGTTGTAATTGTTATATATAGTTGTATTTGATATGTGGGAATGTTTATTATGGAAAATTTGGGGTTTTGGCATTCCATTGTGTGCGTATCATGGATACTTTAGTGTTGCACTATAAGTGTTTGGTGATATGATCATCTAGTAAGAATTTGTGCATACTTATGTCATTGTATATATATATATATATATATATATATATATATATATATATATATATATATATGTGTGTGTGTGTGTGTGTGTGTGTGTGTGTGTGTGTGTGTGAGGGGGAAAAAGGTCACTGTGTGAGGGGGAAAAAGGTCACTGTGATAGCATTTTTGATGTGCACTATGTGCAGGTGCTCACTGTGTGTGCTCAGATGGAGAGAAGGAGGTGAGGCCTGTGCACTGTGATTATTGTGTGTTGTGTGTGTACGTGCTTGTGACACAGGTGACTGTGTGTGTAGGAGTTATGGTGATGTTAGTTGTTAGTGTAACAGTTGACAGTTGTGCATAACTTTGGATGCACCTGAGAGTAGGTACTTAGGCTTGGGAGTACAGTGCTTGAGTGTTAAGAAGATTACAATATGACCTGTGTAGGATTGGAGGCTCCGGTACTTTTCAAGTATGCACTTGCATAAATGACTGCAGGCATTTAAGGTTGTGCAAGACCAATCAATAGTTGAGTAGTTGCACAACAGTACATATTGATGTTGGTTCAGGTATTAGCAGTATGCAAGGAGAGGGGTATGCTTGCTCGATTGTGGGTATCCAAGTGTATCAAAGGGTAAACTTTAGAGTCTCTGCAAGTACTAAAGTAGCAACTGCAGGTGCAGTATATGGCATCAAGTTGTAGGTAATATGGGAATATTGATTGAGCAGCACTTAGGTAAGAGTACAGTAGTTTAGGGGTGCATTGCAGTGCAGAATTGACATCAGTATTTAGTGTACTAATGTGTATAGTGGAAAGTGGGGGTGAGTGAACTCTGATACAAGTGTATCAGAGAGAGAGAGAGAGAGAGAGAGAGAGAGAGAGAGAGAGAGAGAGAGTTAAGATGTTGTTTGTAGCAACTGATACTGCTTGTTGGTATTTGATTATGAAGTGTAGGATGTTGGGTATATGTCACCAGTTATAGGTTAGAGTGTGTGTTAGTTAGTAATTGCTAGTGTTATTAGTTAGTTAGTTGTATATATATTAGTTAGTACATATATTTAATACCAATCAATGTATAGTTACTAATATAAGTTCTAAGTATATATATTAGTTAAGTATCATTATGAATATTAGCTAATATATTGTATGAGAGTTAGTGTTAGTTAGTATATATATTAGTATGAGTTTAATATTAGACTAATTAAGTTACATTATGATAACCAAGGTAATGAGGGTATGAGGTATCATTAGGTATTGGTATTGAATACCAAGAGGGTAGCTAGGTATTGATACCAAGGATGGCTCATAGCCAAGGTAATCAATATAGAGTTAATTTTAGCTAAGGGATAACTAGTATATATATAACTAGTATATATATATATATATATATATATATATATATATATATATATATATATATATATATATATATATATACTTGTGTATCTTTTGATACTTAATAGATATGATACTCTAGTATCCTAATATAGCTAGTATAGCCTTGATAGTTAAGGTATGGACCCAATAACCTAGATATAGACTCATACAACCTAGAAATAGCTAGTTTGACCCTAAAAGTCAACCTTTGGTCTATTTTGACCTAGTTGGACTAGAGTGACCTAGAAATGGCCTAGAAATTTATATTAGTGCATTCTTTAACTCAATTTTCCTTTATTATACCCAATCGACATATCATTCATATATAGGTGTGTGTGACACCATCTTAGACACCAAGTTTTATCCATTATTCAGGACCGGAGGCGAGTACATCTCTCTGTTAGTTTTTATTTTATGATAGTATATATATCACATGTTCTAGAATGGTATACTTGATTACAACACATTGGTTACACGGACTGGTACTATATAGATCATTTCAGGAGATGTTATCATTTATCGTGTACTTTAGATACTCCTTCCACATGTACTTTATCGTGTGCATCGGGTATTTCTTGTGCTCGTGTTCATTCGTGTTCTTTGTGTACTTATATTAAATTCGTGTACATAATGTGTCGTGATCAGATCCATGAGTATTGGTTGGGGCGGGGGGAGTAGAAGTTGATTATGTGATCAAAGCCCATAGTATATTCGTGTACATGTCGATTATACCCTACACACATAATTGAGTTGCCGTAGTGTATTCGTGTTCAACCTAAACCGATCACATAACGAACTTGTACTCTAAGACACATAGATAGTATTATATGTTTTCATTAGTTGTAGTTATTTTATATTGCCTGTACTTTCTTTTCCAGTATTTTACCTGCCTATTCTAGTATATTTCTATTTTCTAGTTGCTAGTACATCTTGTATTCTTTTCTATTACTTGTCATATATGCTCTACCATGTATTTGGAACTGCTTTCAGAGATTTGTGCTTCTCTCCAATCCTGACTAGATATATTTTTTAGATGACTAGTTAAAGAAGATGTGTCCCACATATTGTGGGCCACAAGATGGCGAGCCGGCAGAGGTTGCACCCCTAGATCATGAGGACGTAGCACTAGCCACTGAGGAGACTTAGCTTTGCCATTTATATTGTATTGTGACTCTTTATAGACATTGACATGTATTATTATTGTGAGACCATTGTATTGTGATTAGAGTATGGACTTGGACTTGTGATATATTGTGACTCTTTATTTCTTTTCTTGTATTCCATATCGTGTCATATCTTCATCTAGTTTTATATTGTGATTGAGCATTATTTTTATATTCATATATCATATTATTCTCCATTTGGAGTTGATATAACATGACAGTTACCTTATATATATTGTATGAGATGTGTAGATAGTTATATCGACCTTGACAGCGTTCTACCGTCGATGCTGCGGCGTAGGCTAGATGTTATTCACGTACTCGTGCCCCTATTTCGGGTACAAGTCATGACAGACAGAATCCCCTACGGAAGGCCAGGAAGTTCAGAAAGGGTTTGATCTGGGGGGTCAAATCCCTTACCCGGGGCCACTTCACAGCTACATACGAGAAGATTCTAGCGGATGCACAGAGGGAGGAGGATGACTTGGAGCTCAAGTCCAAGAGGATGAGGGACACATCAGGAGCAGCTAGCAGTAATGCCGGTCCAGCTAAGCCGCCCCACTTTCAGCAGTAGAGACCCTTCCAGTAGCAGAGGTAGCAGTTTCATGTACCGTTCCTGGCACTAGTGCAGCAGGCACACCAAGCCCTGAGACCAGCATAGCAGGTCCCGTAGTGCACTCACTATGGAAAGATTACAGAAAGAGGCTTGGAGTGTGCCTCTATTATGGAGAGGCATGCCATCAGCTAAGGTACTGCATATTGACTCCCGTTCGAGTAGCTCAGGGTGTAGCACCGGCACAGAGATCAGCAGTGAGGCCACCTGCGGTACAACATAAGGGACCTCCTTTACCGGCACAGCAGCAACGGTTCACCAAGCACCAGCAGCAGCAGAGAGGTGCACAGCAAGGACGAGCTTTTGCCATGACAGTTGAGGAGGAGGATCCAGTTGGAGATGTGATATCAGGTTCAGTTCTTCTAGATTCTATTCCAGCTTATGCTTTATTTGATTCTGGTACTTCTCTTAGTTTTGTATATATATTTTTTGCTCTTAAGAATCATTTGGAGGCTGAACCGTTGGCTATGACTTGCAAGATCATGATCGAGGGTGGCATTATCCTGGTCAGTGATGTTTGCAAGGATCGAAGAGTTACACGGGAAGATCAGGAGTTGAGTGTGTGCTTACTCGTAATGCCACTTTCGAGCTACGATATAGTACTCATGATGGATTGGTTGAGTAGGCAACATGCTAGCATTGTAGTGCCCCGCTCCATGTAGGTACTATGTATAAAGAGATATCGCTTTGTTGGCTCGAGCGGAAGCCTTCTCGGAGAGTTTTTGATCGAAACACAAGATGATTGGGCAAAATCTTTATTCTCTGATTTTTGTACTCCTTAATAATGAATATGAGTTTTTGAATGCTTGTTCTAAGAAGATAGTTTCATAAGAAGAATGATGGAACCTGCCTCTGCATGCTTAATAAGAGAACTCGTATAGCTTATCATTGAAACGAACCTGCTTGCCTAACTAGAGAACTTTAATGCTTGTCTAAAAAGAGAGAGATAGAACCATTTCCATGCTAAGAAAAGATAAAAATATTGTATGCTTAGCTACACAGACATCGCTAACGAACGAACCACTGTCATGCTAATAGACAAGAGAAATAGATGTTCATATGTTTCCATAGTATATGCTAAAGAAAGAGTATAAATGCATGCTTAGTTAAAGAGATAGAGAACTGTTTCCATGCTTGCTGGTTAAATAGAGATTGTTATATGTTTCTATAGAAGTTATCGAAAAGCTTGAACGGTATCAGAGAAATGGCAGCCAGTCTGCATAAGAGATAGAAATGGCGACTTGTCCGCATAGAGACAAAGACAGAGAGAGAAGAGATTGAATATATGCTTGTTATTGAACTGATGCATCCATGTAGAGTTTATCTGATAGAGTTGCATTCATGCATTGGTCTTAGACAACTTGTACACAAGGAAAAATCTCACGAACAGTTTTCTGGGGCGCTGGGGACCGTTCGCCCTGGGGGATTAGAGGAATACCTGAGGCAAAGAAGTCCTCGCGATCAGGGGATATTTATGTCTATTAGATAGCTAGTTTACGTGTCAAAGCATCTATGTATATGAGCGAGTATACATAGTGTAGTGCTGAGCCGTGATAATACTGCTTCTAATCTTGAGGAAGGAGACTCATGGACCATCATATAGTTAGGTCGCATGATAGGATTCAGCCTTCTTGCATACCTAACTGTTTGATGTAGAGACGGACAGAGAAAGAGAGAACCTTATACATATATATTTATGCAAATTATTGCTAACTTGTATGTCTGCTGCAGGGATAACTGCCCTAAGAAAGGGTAAGAATCACTGAATAAGTGATATGCATGCTATCGAATATGCTCTTCTGTATTAAATGCTTGTATAGAGAAGTCTTGTTTTCTTATATACTTCTATCTCGTTCACACGATAAGATGTTGCTAATAAGAGAAAGATAGAGATGCTAAGAGAAAGATGCTTAGAAGATAGTCCACTAGATGCATGCTAAAGTATTTAAAGAAATGCTTTTGATTCACAAGACATGCTGCACACCAGAGATAGTAAATAAATCTTGCATATCGTATATGAACTGCTTGTCTTGCCTGCTTGCTTATATATCGAACATGAACTCTTTCAAACATGTTTTCGAAAATAAGTAATATGACTCTGTTCTTGTGCCGCATGTAACGAACATAGGTAAAATTAGAAAGATCACTAGTAATGAAATATTTTGCCATATGCTTACTTAGTGTGGGTTTCAGGGGGTGTTGCTTCTGTTCGTTAATTTTAGACTTACCAGTACTTTCTCCAAAGTGCTGACCCACCAATAATTTGCTTATTCTCAGGTGCTGGATCGTACGAGGAAGCGATAACTGTACCTCATCCCCAGGACCAAAAAATATAGAGTCGATGTCTTGAGCCATATCGAGATTGCTTTAAGCTACTTTTGTATAGAGGGACATAATGTATAGAACATTGTCATTGTAATCGAGAGAAAGAAAGCTTGAGCGAACTGTAATCTCGGCCAAGCGCCGCTTGTAACACATCTGATTATCAATAAAGAGCTTATTTTCATATGCCTTTGTGTTCTTTACTTTTTTGCAATATTGTGCCACTGATCCCATCTTGAATAGCTTATTTGCCCTTGTTCAAAGCTTTGGCCTTGTGCAAGCACAGCTTAGGCTTGCACGGCATCACGCCCAAACAAGAAAGAATCGGTCCCGCAAGGACCCAAGCGAGGACGAACGGCCCTCCTGCAGGACCGGGGCGTGACAAGCATAGATTATCGAAGAGGCAGGGTATTGTTTTGACTGCCAGAAGAGCCAGAGTTTGAGATTGCCAGAGAAGCAGTAGAGCAGAGCGAGGGAGTCTTTTATGAAGCTATGGTGGAAGAGAAGGAACTGCCACATCCTTTGATAGCAGAGTATATGGATGTCATCCCGGAGGAGTTGCCAGGGTTTTTGCCAGACTGAGACTTTGATTTTTCTATAGATTTGGTGCCATGCACAGAGCCGATATCTCAGCATGCCTATAGGATCAAAAATAGCGAACTGGCAGAATTGAAGAAGCGGGTAGATGAGTTACAGGATAAAGACTTCATCAGATCTAGTTCATCACTGTGGGTGCTCCGGTATTATTTTTACTGAAGAAGGATGGATCGATACGTATGTGTATCGACTACAGGGCTCTGAACAACCTTACTATCAAGAAAAAAATACCCGCTGCCGAGGATAGACGATCTATTTGATCAGCTAAGCGGAGCGAAGGTATTTTCAAAGATAGACTTTATATCGGACTACCACCAGGTAAAAGTAAAAAAGGAAGATATTTCGAAGACAGCTTTCCAGATTTGGTATGGCCAGTTTGAGTTCTTGGTGATGCTGTTTAGGTTGACTAATGCCCCAGCTGTATTCATAAATCTGATGAATAAGGTGTTCCCCCAGTATCTTGACAAGTTTGTGGTGGTGTTTATTAAGGATATTCTGGTGTATTCGAAGACTCTGGAGAAGCATGAGGAGCACTTGAGGATAGTTTAAGAGACCCTCAGGAAATAAAAGCTTTACGGGAATCTTTCGAAGTGTGAGTTCTTCCTTGACAAGGTTGAATTTCTTGGGCATATGGTTATAGAAGACGGGATATCAGTGGACCCGAAGAAGATTTTATTAGTGGATTCGTGGTATACTCCGAGTTTAGAGGCAAAGATCATGAGTTTTCTGGGGCTAGCAGGTTATTACCAGAGATTTGTACAGGACTTCTCCAGGATTACAGAGCCGATGACGAGGCTGACCAGGAAGGATGCAACCTTTGTCTGGACAGAGGAGTGCCATATCGCTTTTGATGAGCTAAAGAAGAGATTGACGATAACTCCAGTGTTGACGTTGCCATCAGGGATAGGTGAATTCACTATCTATAGTGATGGTTTGGGTAAGGGTTTGGGTTGTGTCTTGTAGCAGAACGGGAATCTAATTTCTTATACTTCCAAGCAATTATGCCATCATTTGAAGAATTATCCTACCCATGATTTGGAGTTGGCAGCGGTCATCTTTGCTCTAAAACTATGGAAGAACTATCTGTACGAAGAGCGTGTGGAGATCTTTATAAACCACAAGAGCTTGAAGTACGTGTTTATACAGAAATAACTAAATATGAGACAGCGACGATGGTTAGAGCTGATGATGGACTTTGATATATCGTTGTAGTACCATCTAGGGAAGGCCAATGTAATTGTCGATATTTTGAGCAGATATTTGGTGGCTATGTACTTGACGACAGACAGACACTTATTGGCTGATCTTGAGAGCTTGGATATTGAGGTGCTAGTTCTTGGTGTCGAGGCACAGATGTGGGGATTACATATATAGTCAGAGCTGATGATTCGGATAAGGGCTAAACAGTATGAGGATGAGTCTCTGAGGAGTATCAGAACACAGGTTCAGATAGGATTATTAGATGACTTCACTACTGCTGAGGATGGATCATTATGGCATGGTACCAGATTGTGTATGCCGAGTGGGACATTGCGCAAGAAGGTTCTTCATGAGGCGCATCGATCTCAGTACTCTATGCATCCAGGTGCAAACAAGATATATAGAGACTTGTGGGAGCATGTATGATGGTATGGTATGAAGCGGAAGGTGGCGAGACAAAGGCCAGGGTGTTTACTTCAGCCTTTACCCATTCTAGAGTAGAAATTGGAGCATGTGATGATAGATTTTGTTTCAGGGCTTCCGCATTCTCTAGGAGGTAAAGACATAATTTGGGTCATCGTAGACAAGTTGACCAATTGGCCCACTTCTTGCCATTCAAAGTGGGTATGTCTACAAAAAATCTAGCAAAGATGTATGTGCGACATATTATCAGATTACATGGAGTTCCTGTGAGCATCGTCTCGGACCAGGATAATCGCTTCATATCCAACTTCTGGAGGAGTTTACAGGTTAGTTTGGACACCCAGCTCAAGTTTAGTACCACTTATCACCCCCTGACAGATGGGCAGTCGAAGAGGACTATTCAGACTCTCGAGGATATGCTTCGCACTTGTGTTTTGAATTTTGGAGGCTCTTGGGATGATCGCCATTACCTGGTAGAGTTTGCTTATAACAACAGTTACCATGCCATAATTGAGATGTCACCATTTCAGACATTATATGGACGAAGATGTTGCACTCCTTTATCTTGGGATGATGTTGGTGAGAGAGCTTTATTGAGACCAAATATGGTTGTGGATACAACTGAGAAGGTGAAGCTCATTAGAGATAGACTTCGGGTGGCACAGGACAGGCAACGATATTGGGTCGATAGCCACCGGAGACCCTTGGAGTTTGAGGTATAGGTTTTATTTTGTATTGCTTGTGATTGCTTTATTTTAGATGGAGTGCTAAGGCTGTACTTTATTATAGGTTGGAAATATGGTGTTCTTGCGGATTTCTCCGACACGGGGCACGATTTCCTTTGGTAGAGGTGGGAAGCTTAGTCCATGGTACATTGTACCCTTCAGTGTTCTTAAGAGGGTCAGTGCAGTGGCCTACAGATTAGACTTACCGCCTGCACTAGAGAGAGTGCACAACGTGTTCCATGTGTCACAGCTGAGATGGTACGTGGCAGATCCTAGTCACGTATTAGATTACTCGGAGATCGAGGTGGGTCCGACTCTCAATTATCTCGAGCAACCGGTAGAGATTTTGGATCGCATGGAGAAGGTACTGCGAAACCAGATGATTCCCTCGGTACGCATCGCATGGAGGCATCACTCTCTGGGAGAGTCTACCTGGAAGAGGGAAGCCGAGATGCGTGAGCGGTACCCTTATCTCTTTGAGTCATGAGGTATATTTCTTTCTTGTTGTGATTGCTTATTGTATTGCTAGTTCTTCCTCAAATTTTGAGGATAAAATTTTTCTAAGGAGGGTATGATTGTCACCCTCACATTTCTAGATGAGAATATTTTTGCCATTTACAATTATTATTTTTAGTAATTAAATATCTATTTATATATTGTGCTCTTTATTTATTAGTTAGTGGACTAACCTATTTATTTGGAGTTGACACTAGTGGACCCAATTAGACTAGTCATGACATATTGAGCCAACTTTGGACTAGGCCCAATTAGACTAATTCATTTAGTTAATTAAGGAGAATAGATTAATTTGCATTAGTTTAAAAACTTCCTAATATAGCCCTCCCTAATTAAACATCAGAACTAGCTAATGAGGGGCACATTGGACATTGAGTATTGCTTGGAGGAGAGGCTAGAGGGGGGGTCGACCACTTAAGGAGGCCTTTCTCTCTCTTCTTCTCATTCACTCACTCATTTTAGATCCCCAATTATGTTTTTCCGTAATTTACTTCATCCCTCCACCAAATTTACCCTAATTTACTCTTATTTCTTTCTATTTTTATCATCTAAGTAGCATTGGAGCTTGGATTACAAGAAGAACTTGGTCAAGGAGGAATCAGCTAGGAGCTTGTGTCCAATTTATGTCCATTTGAGCAATTCATTGAGAATCCATCTCCCAATATGTATAATTCTGAATTTCCCTATAATCTAGAGTCTAATTCATGCATTTGAATATTATAAATCCTTATATGGCTTAGGGCTACCTATATAAGGAAGAACTAGGTCCAATTGACCTATATGGTAACTTTTACATAGTGATTTGTGTCCAATTAGGAGGAATTATGAGATTGATATATCAAGTGTGTGTCATGAGACCAATTTGGTCTAATTAGACTTAGATCGGGTGTGTGAGACTAGCTATGTGTCCACAATTGGATACGAGTAGGCCGTATTACGATACTGTGTGATACTTTGCAATACGAGGTTCATTTTGGGTAATTTACGTTAATTTCCTTCAAATTCCTTTGTAGCTAGTTGCATTGCTTATATATGGATATTTAATATGTTTATAGGCTTGGGTAGAGTTTGGTGAACTTTGGAGAGCGTATCGTAAGCGTATCATAGTGTATCACCCTTGTGCACCACAAGTGTTTGGTGTTATGCCCAGTGGTATGTATTATTATAGCTATTCATATTTTTGTGTGTGTGTGTGTATATATATATATATATATATATATATATATATATATATATATATATATATATATATATATATATATATATATATATATATATATTCCAGTGGTATGTATTTGTATAGCTACTCATATTTGTATATATATATAAAAAAAATTATACTAAGTTACTATGTATATGCATGTAAGTATATATATATATATATATATATATATGGTGGTGTAAGTTGTGATTGTGTGTAGGTTGTGAAGAGAAAGTGTGAGTGTCTTTGAGTGCTGTATTTTGGTGCAGCAGTACTAGGACTGTGCATATGTGACTGTATCCTGGATTCCTAACAATTATGGGTGTGCATTTTAGGATTTGCTAACTGCAATTGCAGGTTGAGGGGAGTTGCAGTGTAGGTGTTAAGGGGTTTCAATATAATATTGATGCGGAGTTGCAAGTACTGCTATTGTGGGAAGATATAGCTCGGGTATATGCCACTAAGTAGCAGCTGTTGTGGTGAGTATTGGTTGCAGTTGGGTATTTGATAGTGGGAGTCGATCCACACCCTTTTAATTCAGAACCTTGAACTGGCACCTAAACCAATTTGGCAATATGTATTGCTACAACAACTATGGTTCCTCCCTATTTCTTTGAGTCTTGTGTGAAGGTGTTTCAGTTATTATGTGGGTAAGGTAATATGAGTTTGAGGTTAGCAACTGTCACGACCCGCACCCGGAATTTGGGCATGAGTCGTGGGTACGTCCAGCCTACGCCGCAGCATCGGCGGTAGAACGCTGTCTAGGTCTCAACATAATGAATCCTGTCCATAGTCTCAACTCCGCACGGAGGACAATGATAAATAATCCACAGTTCTATGATATACTCAATCACAAGCTAATAAAAATAATGGCACGATGAGAATAGAAAAGAGTTCTAATAAAAACAACCACAATAATCCAACTCAAATCCTGGGTCTAAATGACCTCACAAAGTCACAAAATAATAAATACAACCCAGTCTCAGTCTAAAACAATAAATGCAGAAAAATAATCTAAGAACAGCCAGGTAC
The DNA here is from genome assembly GCA_036927795.1 of Iris macrosiphon. NCBI lineage: Eukaryota > Viridiplantae > Streptophyta > Magnoliopsida > Asparagales > Iridaceae > Iris > Iris macrosiphon. Next base: position 177,844,552 of record JAYESA010000002.1, on the reverse strand, counting down.
GTTCTCCTCTAGGCTAGGCAACTCCTCTGGGATTTCTGGAGTGAAATCTCCCTCTAATCCTGGGCCGTAATGAGTGGGGCAAAGATCCTCCAGGTCCTCTGAAAAATATTATCCAGTCAGGATTGGAGCGAAGCACAAACACTAACAGCAGTTTCATTAAATTGACAAAGACTATAAACAGTGTAAGAAATACAAGATGGAAATAAATGCTGGAAATGTAAAGTACTGGAGAAAATGGAAATAGGCAATAGAGCATCTAGCAATGAATAATAGATAGTGAATGCTAGAACAAGTGAATCTGAATAAAGTAGACATCTAGCTAAGTGTTTGAATTATCAGTTTATTATGTGATCGGCTTGGGACTTGATCAGGCTGGTTATATATGATTAACTATGATTCTTGTAGGTCAGGCTAACCATATGGTTAGCTATGATGCATGTAGTGGTCAGGTTAATCATATATAACAGCTATGATGCATGTAAGATGGTCAGGCCGCACCCAACGTGAGAAGTGGGGTGAGCTATGATGCATGTAAAGGATTTGGATATGATCACATAATCTACTAATAATTCCCCATCCCCCAGCTAGCACGATGGATTCCAATCACGACTCCTCATGATGGGGATCTAGGATGCTAACCCGTGTATCCATAGTGTCGGAATCAAGTATGTAATACACTATAATTTATAGAAGTAATCAACAATAAAAACTGTCAGAGAATGTACTCGCCTGTGGTCCTGAGCAAAGTGTGAGGATCGATGTCCAAAATGGAATCACAATGACCTATATATAAGATATCAGTGTTAAATAATGAATTAAGGGAATGAGCATGATTAACTAATTAAATACGAGGTTTCTAGGTCATACTAAGGTTTAGGGTTCATAATTTCTTATGTGGTAGGTTTTCTCCAAGATGATACTAGTCATACTAAGCCTAGTGGTCAATATTAGGTTAACTTGTTACTCTAGGCTTTAAGTTAATACTAAACAATATTTACATACTAGGCATTTAGTATAGATATAACTCACTGACCCCCTATACTTGTATACCTCCTTATACTCTTCATGTCCCTGCCTGTGTTCACTTGGTCATACCAGCCTCACACACACACAGATAGTTGCAGATACACACTCACTGATCTCACTCAAAGCCAAATCTGCATAGTGTACACACACACTCTAATATGTATACTGATACATATGCACATGCACACACAGGATTTAGCTAGCTACTGATACTTTATTCACTACCCTCAATTCACACAGACACACTGTGATACACATGACACTCACACACACAGGCAGATACACTGGCTTCACACACAGACACATAGGTTCACATAGGTACTCTGCACAGGAATCTCTATTGAACCTGGGAATTATCTCTCTCACACACACACACATCCTCACTGAGAACACACAGTTTGCTCCTCACCTAATCTAATACACATTGCACATACTGAAATTAAAATCCTATACACATAATTTACACTCACACAGAAATTTAATTACCTACACTGCACAGAATCTACACAGGTTCCTCACTGCATTCTGACACTCTCCTTGATATTGGGATACACACAGATTTTAACATGGGAATACCTACTCACTGCACACACTGATATTGGCACACACTGATTACACAGGTATCAACTAGACACTAGGTTTTCAGTCATCTCACACTGCACTTACTGATACACTAATTACTACACTTACACACAGATACAGTTATCTGACACAGGTACAGACACACTAGGACTAACACTTAGGTTCCCACAGATACATCCAGGTACACACTCACACAGGTATCTACACAGGCATGCTCACACTAGCAGACTCTCACCCACTAGTTACTGATACCCTTACACACACAGGTACACTGGGACACTCATACACTCTCAGATACTTAACACACACTGGTTTCTTAATCCTACCCACACATACACAGCATTCACATAGGTAATACCTTGCACTAACACACAGAACTCGAGCTCACAAGTTCTCACTGATCTAAGGGATACACAGGCACTTACTCATTCACACACAGAATTTACTGCTCACACACTGACATATGTGCACTGTTCTTCACACAGGTATTGCACCCACTGGTTGGTCCCTACAGAAATTAATAGGTTGCTGATACATACACATGTCTCATACACTGAAAACCCAACTGTGCACAGCCTGCACTGAAATCCCAAACCCGACTGTACAACTCTAAATCAAAACAACAACACATCTACCACGTATGCATATCTATATATATATATATATATCCATCAAAACAAAGCATATTAAAAATAGATCTAAAAGCTAAACACAGATCCTACACTAAGACTCAACCCGAATGTGCTCAAAGGAAACCCAAAATACACAGGTTCTACAAAACACCAGACTGTGTACAGTGGAAAAACCCCAATCCTGATTTCCCATTGAGAACTTCAGAAATACCCAAATCAAACCCTAAATCGATGTCTATACTACACGTAGGGGATGTAATCATGCCTACACGAAGTCCCTAGGATTAGGGTTCTAGAAATTCGAGGAAAACCAAACGAAAATTCACCAAAACCCTAGATCTCCTAGGTTTTCACGTAGAATCCCTAAAATTCGAGATCTACACAGCAAGGGGGTTCCTAGAGGGCAATAACAACAGAAAAACAGAGATTAAACGAATAAAAATTCGGATTTACCTATAGAGATGGGTTCTCCAATGGAAGTTCTTCTTCCCCAAGGCTTTTTGACCCAAGTTCCTTGCTTTGCTTGCTTTGGAGGAGGAGAATGGGATCTCTAGGGTTAGGTTTCGAAATCTGTGGTGGGGAAAAGATGGTTTTCTTGATGGAGGCTAGGTTTTAGGTTTTTCTTCATGAAGGAATGGGTTCCCTTTTATATTAAACTAGGTTAGGGCTTCATAAGCATAGTTTTAGGTTAACCCCCTATGTTAGGTCATGGAGAATTACTTAACTAGGGTTTAGTCTCCTCTAGGGTTTTATTCTAAACCCAAATTGAAATTTTTAGGGTTTCACTAAGGCTAGTTCATGAATTAGGGTTTCATTCTAGGGTTAGTCCTAATGGAAGATTCTAGGGTTTTACCTAAACCAACACAAATTAACAACATATAAATACTTTATAAAAACTCAGCAAAATAATTTAATACATAATTCTTCAAAATAGTAAAATTACACAAATGCCCTTATTTAGAATTGTGGTAGTGACAGCAACTAAGTATCAATGGTAGTGGTTAGGAGGAGGAAGAGTATACACCAGTGCTTGTGTGCATTGACCTGGTGACAACAACATCAGTTGTACATAGGTTAGAGTTTATTTGTGTGCAAAGGTGTGTGTGTGCGCGCGCGTGTGTGTGTGTGTGTGTGTGTGTGTGTGTGTGTGTTGTGAGTGACTTGGTGTGAGTAGTGTGAGGATAAGCTTGGGGTGGCAGGTAGTATACAGCAAGGGGATTCAAGTATGGGATTCTAGAGTATTAGTGGTCCAACTGATGGAGGGTACATGTATCAGGTGTGAGGTTACTGCAAGAGCAATACTTGCTGTTTGAAACAACAATATTAGGATCATTGCAACAGCAGTAATGGGAAGTTAAGCATGTGCAAGTGTGCACATGTAGGTAACTGTAAGAAGAGAGTATTAGTTGAGAATAAGAGTGTGTGTGGGTAGTGGGGAAGTCTATTTCAGACTTGGTTTCAGTCAAGAGATTAGCAATGTAGGGGATTACCTATGTATCAGATTACATAGTGTGTGTGTTAGGGGTAAACAAAGAGGAAGTGTCAGATTTCGTAGTTTGGAGTATTTGTGTGGAGTGTTTCAGTGATGCAGTGAGGTAAGGGCAAATATTTGGTTAGTATTAAGTTAGGATGTCTGATACACAAGTTAGCTAAGGTAAGGTTATTGGTAATAGCTATATGACTAAGAGATTAAGTAGGAATTGCTAAGTATTAAGTTGTTAGCTAGATATTGATGATACCAATTGGTGGATAAGGTATTTATCTATTAAGTATATAGGTAATAGAGATAACTAATATGTATATATAAGTTATACTCAATACCTAGTGTTATTTACTAGATTGACTAGTATGAACCTAAAAACATAGGTATGACCTAGTCTTGACTAATATTGACTAGTTTTACCCTAAAAGTCAACCTTTGGCCGAGTTTGACCTAGTTGGGTTAGTGTGACCTAAAAATGACCTAGAAAATCATATTAGTGCATCTTTAACTTAATTCTCATTCATTACACCTAAGTGACATGATATTTCCTATATAGGTGTGTGTGTGACACCAGCTTGGACACCGAGTTACATCTTTTTCTCAGGACCAGATGCGAGTACATTCTCTGATAGTTTTTTATTTGATAGTCTCTATATTACATGTATTTAGTATTGAGATATTTGATTCCTGACACGATGGTTACACGGATTGGTATACGTGGATCCTTGTCATGAGATGTTATTGTTGTGATTACTCAATGATCGTCGTGTCGTACTTCATGATTACTCAGTGATTACCGTGATATCTTCGTGATTCTATAGACCATGATCATAGTGTATGATATTATAGACCGTGCATCATGATATATGTATTATAACATGTCATGATTTGGATTCATGTACTAGTCGGGAGATAAAAAAGTATTAGTGGATATGTGATCATACCTTATAGTCCGTGATTTAGTGTAGCTCGTGATAGCTTGCAGATTATGCAATTCACGTGTGATCACGCTAGCTCCCCTTTTATATATAGCCCGTGTTAGGACCAACCCGATCACAAATTTTGCTAATATTTTAAGGCACTTATTTACTATTTTATTTTCTTATTTCTAGTTTATTTCCGTGATGCTCTTTATCATATTGCTCTAAGTTATTTTTCTTTACTTGCCATGATATCCATTTCCATGATATTTACTATTCTAGTCATTTGCATTATTTATTTTTTACTATTAATGTTTCATAGTTAGCATTCAGGACTCGTTATGGTCACTACGAGTTCATGGAGATGCCTTTTGGACTGACAAATGCACCTGCCGTATTTATGAACCGGATGAACAGAGTCTTCCACCAGTATCTGGACCAGTTCGTGGTAGTCTTCATCGACGACATCTTGGTGTATTCAAAGAGCCATGAGGAGCACGAAGAACACTTGAGACTGGTGTTAGAGACGCTAAGGCATGAGAGTCTTTATGCAAAGCTGAGCAAGTGCGAGTTTTTCCTAGATCGTGTCGCTTTTCTTGGGCACGCTATCACAGGAGATGGTTGTAAACCCCCTCGATTTATTCTGTAGATAGTCAGGGTTGGATCTGGAAAATTTTGGTTTTAGCAACAGATGTTGAGGTTTAGAGTGGAGATAGGTTTGTCTGGTATTTAATTCATTTAATTAAACCCTTGGCACGCCTTATCATTGCTTGATTATTCGGAGCCCAATATCAGCCCATAAATTCCATCGGATTATTATACTTCTGACTTGACCCGCCAAATTAGGTACTGAACTTTTCCGTCACTCAAAAATCAGATTCCGTTGTGCTCTAAATTAATTGCACAATTTTCCGAAACCGTAATCCATCTTTAATTTCGTGTCAGATACATGTGTCGTTACCTTTAATTTTGAGATACCAACTTAACCCGTTGAGCCGGACCAACTAAAGGGTCCAAGACTGACTCCAAGCCCCCACCATTTTTGACCTTTGCATCATTTCCGGATTTTGACCCCAAGTGCCCCCATTTAATTTAAAAGCGCGGGACACTTTAATTCTATTTAAATCGGGGATACCAATCTTGCCAAATCCTATTTTAATCCGTAATTAATCCCGATGGTCTTTAAATTAAACCCGTGCCAAACCCCCAACACCCCCTCGCCATGCAAATCATCACCCGCAATTTTCTCCACAATTTTTGTATCATTTTATGTGTTCGTGCAATTTCCCAAATTTAAGGAGCTAAGTTGCAATTTAGTGATTTTAGGTGCCCTCACCCCATTGGCCAAAACCACATGGAGAGGTCACAAAAATTTGGATCGAATTAAACTTCCCCTCTTTATTTCCTCATGAAGAAATGATTCTTCTCATGAGTGATCCTATCCCTCCATTTTGAATAGGAGCATCCATACCCTCCATCCATTCACTACTCTCCTATAAAACATCACCTCACCCTTGTAGAAGCATGAAAAAAAAATGCTTGGAAGATCTACGCAGCGTCTTGATACAGAGCAGCGTAAGCAGAGGCCTTCAGAGCCATCCAGCGTAAAACATGGTTCTTCATCGCCTCTATGGCTTAAAACCCAGCCGCTCTCAAAGCAGCGTTAAAGCGTACGAGGAACGCTTCGTATTCCCGAAAAGAAACTGTCCAGTCACGCAGTAAACCTGACCTCTGACTCCTGACAAAAAGTGCTGCACAGCTACCCAAACGACGGCTGGGAACGGGGGCAGACCCCTCAGGATGCGCTCCATAGTATGATGGCGGATCTCAGCATTTAATGCAGAGGATTTGGTTAAAATATCACCAAACCGGCGCTTACTAAAATCCTCCGGCATAAACCGCTCTTTCGCGTGCAAAGAGAACACGCTGCCTTGTTTTACACAGGCAAACATGGGCTGTTTTACGCTCCGCAGAAGATAAACCGCCTGCCACGTCAAAGGCTGCGCTTCGTACAGGGCTCGAGGCACGTCTCTCCGCCAAAGCACACAGAGCGGTGACAGTGTCCCCTCAAGGCACGTCCCTCCGTTAAAACGCACAGAGCGGTGACAGTGTCCCCTCAAGGCATGTCCCTCCATCAAAACGCACAGAGCGGTGACAGTGTCACCTCAAGGCATGTCCCTCCGTCAAAATGCACAGAGCGGTGATAGTTTCCCCTCAAGGCACGTCTTCGCATTTAATGCACATGATGATGGCAAATCTCTGCTAAAGATTTGATCTCCAAAAGCCGTAATTCCGGCTAAAGACGTCCACATCAGCACCCTGGCACGGTACGCAGCGGCTTCTACGCCCATTCAGGATCTGTGCTCCTACGGCTCCCACGCCCCCTCAGTCTCTACGACTGCTCGGCTTCCACGCCTACTCGGCTTCTATGCCTGTTCGGCTTCTATGCCTGCTCGGCTTCCACGCCTACTCGGCCTCTATGCCTGTTCGGCCTCTATGCCTGTTCGGCTTCTATGCCTGCTCGGCTTCCACGCCTACTCAGTCTCTACGACTACTCGGCTTCTATGCCTGCTCGGCTTCCACGCCTACTCAGTCTCTACGACTACTCGGCTTCCACGCCTACTCGGCTTCCACGCCTACTCAGTCTCTACGACTACTCGGCTTCCACGCCTACTCGGCTTCTATGCCTGCTCGGCTTCTATGCCTGTTCGGCTTTTATGCCTACTTGGTTTCTATGCCATGGTGACGGACATTTGGCTTCTACGCCAACCTCTTCTACACAATGGATACCTACCCACATGGCTTTTACGCCGTGATCTTAGTAGCAACCGTACGTGTTGTGTCCCCTTAGTTGGACCCACGTCACCCGCTCAGTCAAAAGATCATCTATACGTAGGCATTGGTTACTTTAACCGTTGTGTAAAAGGGTGCTGTACTTTCCACTCCTCGGTTGCTACACCAACGGAATGGTCGCTGTCACCAAAGACTCTATAAATAGAGGCCCCTGTCAATGGGGAACAAGGTCGGGAAAATTTGGCCAAGAATACCAATATCAGATCAAAGCTCAAAACTTTGAAAGAAGGATCGAACAAGGTCACCGAACCGGAGATCGAGAGGGAGAGACAGAGAGAGAGAGAGAAGAATACAGAGCTCAGGCAAGGAATAGGGAGCGACAACCTTCAGCATCGCGCATCCACCCTCCTTCGCAACCTCCGAAGCTGCATCCTGTCTTCCATGGCACTTCTTCAACATCGTGTAGTCCAAGGGCTAAAGTGATCGACCGCAGATCAGACACCTATAGCAATTTATACCCAGATTAAATAAATTGTACTCCCGCATCCTCGTATAGGATCGAATTGTACAAGTTTGTTTGTAAACCAAAGGGCACGGGTCTCGTATAAACCCTGTCATTGAAATACACTTTCATTCTTTCGTTTAATACCGCAAACAAGATGGCGACTCTGCTGGGGACGTCTTTCTCTTCTGACGAGGAAGTAATTGCTCAACACGATGCGGTATCTGTAGGAACCGTGAAGAAGACACTGGTCGTTCATTTCGACCAGTCTGCCTACGAAGACATACTTCGGACTGGGGGTAGCTCTCACTCTCTCTCCGTCCAAGACAACAGGAAGCTACGCAAAGTGTGGATGCCCAAGACATCCTCCGCCGTTCCTGTGGACTCTCCGATCTCTCCGATCTCTCCGACCAATGAGGTGGTAGCATCGCTCCCTCCGTGCCCCGCACGTAAAATTCAGTCTCCCGCTACGCGCGGTACAGACAAAACTTCTGGTAAAGTCTCAGCGCTAACCCAGGAGTATCCACTGCGCTATACGCGCAGAAATCAGTCTCCCGCTACGCGCGGTACAGACAAAACTTCTGGTAAAGCCTCAGCGCTAACCCAGGAGTATCCACTGCGCTATACGCGCAGAAATCAGTCTCCCGCTACGCGCGGTACAGACAAAACTTCGGGCAAAGCCTCAGCGCTGACCCAGAAGTATCCCCTGCGCTCCACGAGTAGGAACCTGTCTTCCGCTACGTGCGGTACAGACAAAACCTCTGATGGTGCCTCAACGCCAAATCAGAAGTACAGATCACGCTCCAGGCACAGGACGACATCTGACCTCTACGGTGAACCAGATGAGCGCTGCGATCTCCGCAAGGGGAAGCAAGCGGGCGAATACTCAACTACTCGGCCTTTACGCCAGCAAAAGAATGATCCGCCTATTCTCCGGATTACGCGAGAAGCTAGTGGCCAACAGAGGGCCTCTCCAGCTTTACGCCAGACTGAGCGAATCCCCATGTTACGCCAGGCACAGTCCCTCGACGTAAACAAGCTCAGATCGCGGAAAGACTCCCTCCCAGGGGATTATCCGCCGCCCAGATGGCCAACCTGTTGTATACAGGTGGCATAGGGGAAACCATGGTGCCCATCCTCCGCATACCCGCTGATGGGAACAGAAGAAACAAGCCTTTGTCTTCTTCTTCTGCAAAACCTCCTGACCTGCGTACCTATTTGATCCAGAAAGACAAAGACAGGAGTCGTAAACAAGTTTTAGAACCCCTAACTGTCAAACGGGGAGCGATCGTATGGGAAGACGCAACAACATCTAATGTCATCATGATGTATGAACCATATGAAAATGAAGCATTTATTGTCCCTCCTACCTGCGACGATCAGCATCCGATAGTCTTTAAACACAAGCGGAGCGGTCCGGTTGAACAGGAAGAATTCCGCGAGTCTGAGAGTGGGAAAATGCAAATCCACAGGTATAGCCCACAAGCTTTGAAGATTATACAGAACATGGGTTATGATTTAAAATCAAAGCAAGGCCTCAACTATGGAAAAGGCCGACGAACACCGTTGCAGGGTACTTCTCACCATCAACAAACTCGTTTCGGGTTGGGATATGCTGCAAAACCCAAAACTTCAAAATCTAATCCTGTACCACCAGAGGCAACTCCTGCTGAATCAGTTTCTTTGACCAGAGGCCACAGCGTGTCCGGGGGTAACTCACCTCGATGAAACAAAGCAGCGTCCAAGGCTAGGGGCGGAAGGTCCTCGAGAGTCGAAGATGATACAACAACGGCAATCTTCCCGGAAGACCGTGAAACTCAGGCATCAGGAGCCCTGCGACCAAAAGGAACTTTCTCCTTCAAAGAAGATGACATAGTTGAAATCTTCAATATATTGAGGGGGGAACATAAGCTTCAGCTACCCGACATCAGATACCCTGAGAGGGCCGACAGAGTCGATGACCCAGATTATTGCCTCTTCCATCGGTACACTCATCACCCTACAAGGACCTGCTATGTGCTAAAAAGGAGAATTCAGGAATTAATCGATGCTAAGGTCATCACTCTGCGTTTATAAAAAACAAGGGAACGATCACTTCAGCGGGATAGCAGATGTGTACCTCCATCCCCGATGAGTCACAATCACAAAAGTTTGTCATGTCCATATTACCTCTTATATTGATTGTCATCTACACTTAACATCCGTACTTAAATTCTAAGCACGCCAGTGATGTTAAGTCCACAAAAAAACTGCCATGTCCATATCACCTCTGAGCAGATGTGTACCTCCGTCCCCGATGGAGTCACAATCACAAAAGTTTGTCATGTTCATATTACCTCTGAGTAAAACTTTCGGCTGTCAATCATCATGTCCATATTACCTCTAATATTGATTGTCATCTACACTTAACATCCGTACTTAAATTCTAAGCACGCCAGTGATGTTAAGTCCACAAAAAAACTGCCATGTCCATATCACCTCTGAGCAGATGTGTACCTCCATCCCCGATGGAGTCACAACCCCAAAGTTTGAGCCATTCGAGAACGACCCCTGGGCTCAACAAATAGATACACAGTAGGAATTCTGCTTCGAGCAGAGAGAACCTCCCACCAAGGACGAAGTTATCCAAGTCAATGTTGGGGGTGAGCTCTCACCAAAGCCAATATTTGTCAGTAACAATCTTCCCCCAGTTGAAAAGGAAGAGATCATACAGCTGATAAAGGAATATGTCGACGTCTTTGCATGGGGTTATGAGGACATGCCAGGCCTAGACCCGAGGGTAGCTACTCATAAGCGCAATATTTCGACCGATTCGAAGCCAGTGAAACAACACCAACGTCGGTTTCGCCCGGATATGATGGACGCCATCGAGGACGAAGTCAAGAAGTTGATAACCTGCGGTTTCATCCGAGAAGAACAACATCCCGACTGGGTCGCCAACGTTGTCCCAGTCATGAAGAAAAATGGGAAGGTACGTATCTGCATCGACTACCGAGATCTGAATGCGGCCTGCCCCAAAGATGAATTCCCTCTTCCCATCACGGACATCATGATCGACAACACCTGCGACTTCGAGCGTATGTCTTTTATGGACGGGTTCTCGGGATACAATCAGATCAAGATGCATCCGGAAGACGAAAAGCACACTGCCTTCCGGACACCACTGGGGGTATATTGCTATACGGTCATGCCCTTCGGATTAAAGAACGCCGGGGCTACATACCAACGAGTTATGAGTAACATATTCCGTGAGCAGTTACGCAAGACAGTGGAATGTTACGTGGACGACATAGCTGTCAAAAGCCGCCTCAAAGGTGATCACGTTCGAGACCTGAGGGCGGTATTCGAGTTAATGCGCCAGCATCAACTCAAGATGAACCCTACAAAGTCCTTCCTGGGGGTATCCAGTGGCAAATTCCTGGGATTTGTCATTACCGCCAGAGGCATCGAAGTAGACCCTGACAAAGTCCAGGCGATCGTAGCAATGCAACCACCCCGTAATCTGAGGGAACTCAGGGGGTTCCAAGGACGTCTGGCTTACATCCGGCAATTCATATCCAACCTCTCGGGGAGATGTCAGCCCTTCTCTCACCTCATGAAGAAAGGTGTGTCCTTCATATGGGACGAAACCTGCCAGCAAGCATTTGGGGATATCAAGCGCTACCTAACCAGTCCACCAGTTCTGGTGCCTCCCGTCATGGGAAAACCCTTCTTGCTGTACGTTCGGGCAATGGATCATTCGCTAGGAGCTCTCCTTGCACAGAAGAACGATGCGGGTCATGAACAGGCTATCTACTACCTCAGCAGGATGATGGTCGGGGCCGAACACCGGTACAACCCAGTGGAGAAGGAATGCTTGGCTCTGATGTTCGCTGTCCAGAAGACGCGACACTACATCGTCGGCCAGACTATTCATATCATCTCCAGGATCAACCCTCTCCGGGTGCTGATGAGCAAGCCAAGTGCCCTTAACTCCCGACTCACAACTTGGGCAATGCTACTGACGCCATATGACATGGTCTACGTCCCACAGAAGTCCATCAAAGGCCAAGCACTGGCCGACTTCCTAGCAGCTCATCCAATCCCGGAGACCTCCAAACTATACGAAGACATCCCCGATGAAGTTGCGGAATGTAATTTTGCAAGAGAAAGTGACGTATGGCAACTATTCTTCGATGGCGCCTCCAGAGTCGGTCCTAAGGGAAACGTCGTTTCAGGAGTAGGAGTCGTCCTAGTTACTCCAGATCAGCTCGTCATCTACCGAGCATATTCTCTTAGCGAGCCCTGCTCCAACAATGTGGCAGAATACAACGCCCTGCTAATAGGGCTCCAAGTCGCTAAAGAGCTGGGGGTGGAATCCCTGGAAGCTTTCGGCGATTCTCTGCTCATCGTCAACCAAGTCAGGGGGATATACGAAGTTCGGAATCCAAACCTCATCCCCTATCACCAAGCAACGGTCGAGATAGCCATGACGTTCAAAAGGTTCTTCCTAGATCATATACCACGATCTCAGAATCTGGAAGCTGATGCCCTGGCCAGCCTAGCTGCGGACTTAGCCACCCCTATAAGAAGGCAGGATTCGGTAATCCTTCTTAACAGAGATTTATTCTGTGTGAAGAACAGCTGTCACCTAGAATGCAGCTACGCTGTAAACGCCGATCCTCCTACAAGAGATTGGACGAGTCCCTTCATAGATTTCGTGGCATATAGAATCTTGTCAGAGGACCCCAAAGAAGCAGTATCCGTCAAGAGACGATCGTTACGCTTCTACTTCGATGCATCTTCACAATACCTGTATCGCCGGACCTACGACGGACTGCTGTTAAGATGTCTCGCTGGCGCCGAGGCACAGCAGATTATCCGTGAAGCTCACGACGGCGTATGCGGAGCGCATCAGCCCGGTCCTAAGCTGCAGGACCGCATCAGGAGAATGGGCTATTACTGGCCCACTATGATCACAGACGCGATCAGCTATGCAAAACGATGCAGGGCCTGCCAGGTCCATGCAGACTTCATACATCAACCGTCAGAATATCTACATCCTACGATTGCATCCTGGCCCTTCAAAGCCTGGGGTATGGATATCGTTGGGCCCATTCACCCGTCTTCCTCCAGAGGCCATCGGTTCATACTGGCCATCACAGATTACTTTTCCAAATGGGCCGAAGCAATCCCTCTGGCTGAAGTAAAGGCGTCTGACGTAATCAGCTTCATCAAGCACCATGTCATTTATCGCTTTGGGATTCCCCGAAGGATAATCCACGACAATGGACCTCAGTTCATCAGCCAAGCATTTCATCGGTTTTGCGATAATAACCGGATACACAACATTGCCTCTACGGCATATTATCCAGCTGCTAATGGTTTGGCGGAAGCCTTCAACAAAACCATTATCAAACTCCTGAAGAAGTTCGTTTCTTCAAACAAAAGAGACTGGAACGAGAAGCTGGGCGAATGTCTCTGGGCATACCGCACAACGGTACGGACACCAACAGGTTGTACCCCCTTTTCACTAGTCTACGGAAGCGAGGCGGTCCTTCCTATCGAAATCCAGATCCCGTCGCTCCGAATAGCCGTGACTAGTGAGCTGACTCGAGAAAAGAATGACCTGTTGAGGCTCCAAGAGCTGGAAGGATTAGACGAGAAATGCCTCCAAGCTCAGCAGCGTATCGCGCTCTACCAAGCACGCATTTCCAAAGATTTCAATCATAAAGTAAAGGAAAGAGTGTTCAAAGTCGGCGAGCTAGTTCTAGCCGTGAGAAGGCCGATGATTCTAACTCACAGAAGTAAAGGCAAATTCCAGCCCAAATGGGAAGGCCCTTATGTGATCGAGACAACGTTCTCAAACGGCGCCTACAGGATAGCCCAGTCCAACGGAGATCTGTTAATGGCTCCTATCAACGGCAAATTCCTGAAAAGGTACTATGCCTAATCTTTCCTGCTCAAAGAGGAAAATAGCAAGGACCTCGATTCTGACAAAACTACTTCCAAAAACATAATTAGTTGGGTTACACTCTATCATGTCCGCATGACCTCTGAATAGATATGTCCCGCTAAGAAGTTTATCGAGAATTTATCACGTCCATACTACCTCTGATATCACTCTCACCTAACCTGTCATTTACATTCCGAAATGATGGGTCCACAAACAGTCAGAAAAGAGTCGCTGTTATTCATTCCCGAAAAAGGCAGAATTACATAGGAAGGGGTACATCAAGATGGCGGAGTAATCAGGCCATGAATCTGCCGCTCCAGTGCAGCTATCCTCTCATTCTTAAGGGCCAAAGCATCGGCGCGAGCCTGCTCCAGCCGTGCCTCCGGAGTATGCGTAAGGGTCAGATTAGCCCTTGCCCGAAGATAGCCCGTACGGGCAGCTTCCGCACGGTCCAGATCCCGTCGCGCTTCGCTCAGTCGACCAGTCGCTACCTCCAAACCTGCCAACGTCTGGGAAGCCCACTCCTCTGCCCGAGCAAGTTTTTCCTGCAGCTTGGAGGCCCTCGCCGCATTCCCTTCATGCTCGGATCGACACTGCATCTCAACGGCAAGGGCTTCTTCCACAACAGCTCTTCTCCTATCCATCTCCAGCTTATGCGTCTGGATAGAGTTGTCTAGGCTTTCAAGCTTTGTAGCAAACTGCTCAGACATGAGGTCGTACCGAGCCTGGACATCAGCATCAAGGCTGCCCTCAGTCCGCTGCAAGTATTCGTTAATGGGTTGCTCTAAACCATTAACCACCGCCTCCAGAGCATCAGCCACTCCAGGATTGCCAAGCCCCCTGACAACCTCGATCGAAAGCTGAGAAGTCTTCTTCAGGAGCTCGAAGTCAAGGTTCTTCGCCAACACCATCGGTATCATCGTTTTTAAGCCAGTGTAGAAGAGGCTGGAATGCTGCTCGATCAACGCGACTAAACCCGACTGAGCGCCCGGAGCGGCCACAATTGCAGACGAGGTAGCCACCGCCGCCTCAACAGGTACCACGCCCGAAGAAGGTGCGATGGCGACAATCGAAGTCATCGGCATACTCGCAACAGGCGAGGTCACGATGACAGGTTCGTCCTCCCCTTGAGACGACGAAACCTCCCCGGGCGAGCTGGCCCCCGAAGACACTCCTGCCTCAAAATCCGACGCCTCCACGTCACCGCCAGGAGCCAGAACAAAGCCGGAAGGCGCTTCAATGCCATGCTCCCCGTGGACGTCATCCCCTGAAAAAAAGGGACAAGAAAGCAAAATGTCAAACACAGTGGTAATCCTCCTAGGAGGAGACATCGAAACGACATTTACCCGGAACCAACGGCATATACGACGCATCTGCAGCAGATGTAGCTAAGCCACGCCTTAATGACGCGATACGAACTATCATACCTGGAGAAGGAGGTGGGCCGACCGACATCGCCAAGAGTTCAGTCAAGCCTTCCCCGAGACGCGGTCGAGGTTCATCAGCCGGAGTCTCGCTAAGCGCGCTCGCTAACGCAGGAGTAACTTCGCCCGCTACTGACCTCAGGGAAGATTCTCCCATCTGTTGGGGCCACGCAGGCAATCCCGCTCCGCTGCTTGGAGCAGCCGCAGCGACAGCAGCCTCTAGCGAGGACTCTCCGGCGCCGCCAGCCAGAACTGTAGAAGGTCCCCCTCTGAAAGGCGAGGAACCTCCGGCCAAAGAATCATCCCTGATACAGGGAGATGCAGGCTCATTCCCGGGAATCTCAACACCAGGAATACGGAAAGGACGAGCAACCGTCTCCTTCCTCCTCTTACGAAGGGAAGCTTCCTTCGGAACAGAAGGCCGTCGCTTCCCGGAAGAGACTACCAGAGCCCCCGCCGGCAGAGGCACTACACACCTCGGCAACGACACCAGAGGCTCATCCGGAGTACCAGATTCCTCCCCCTCGTCAGAAGAAACCGAGGGGACTTTGACCCTTCCCCCAGGCTTGGCAGAAGGCACCCTGAAGCTCCCACGCCTGTCGAAATCGCGGTGGAAAGTGTTAACCGCCACATAAAACTGGGTGTAGGAGTGAAGAATGCGCAGCTCCGTGGAGGTTGTAACGACCGGCACGATAAAAATTGCCCCCGTACAACCCATGATAAAATATCGCCACCCTCTAGCTCCATCAATGAGTCCACCCCTGGACCTGAAGCTGGTGACGACGTTGCCCACATGCAACTGGTCGTACCCGAACTGCCTGGCGAACCGACTAGGCAAGTAGGGCTCGAAGAAGCAATGGTCTTCGCTCCTATACAGCAGATGGGAAGGTCTAATACAGACCAACCAATTAAACGCCTCCGGAGAAAGAACGGTCTTCCCTCGACCTGAATCCTCGAGCCACAGCTCTGACTGGTTGCGATGCACAAGAGGGGAAGTACAAAGGATCTTCCAGCCATGGCTGAGGTTCAAAACCAGCCGACAGTCTAAAACTGTATTCATATTCCAGGAGGAATCCCTGTAATTCAATAGGAATATACCCCCTGAGCTGCTACCGGAACCGGGTGACATAACCCGAGAATTATGGAGAATTAACCATCCCATCAAGTACAAGTATGGTAATTCCACCCGAGGGAAGCTCTCCCGCCGAGCTTCATCAACGAGCAACCCATCTGTCATGGCCCTCAGGCCAGCCTGTATACGGCACACCATGGCAGGAAGCAAGCCCAGTCTTGCCGCAAACACCAGGCGCACTGCCGGCCACAGGATGTTGCGGTGAATGCGGTCCGCGGACGCGGTGCCCGGCACCACTACTTGACGCAACCATATGGAGAGGAAACCAGCCAGCTGGGCCTCCTTAGACAAAGGCCTGCGGCAACGCCTCAAGTAACTACAGGCCTTAGTGCCTTCCGGGTACTTTCCTACCCCCTCCACAAGAATCTGATCCGGAGCTTCAGCCTCCGCCATAAGAGTCTCCACAACCTGGGCACTGAGGACGCCCAAGCAGTTCACGGGCTCTTTCTTACCACCCGAGGCTTTCTCCGACCTGGCGGCCCTGGCTCGGTGGAAGAAGAGGTAAGACATCCACTTGGTGGTGTGAGCCAAATCAGAAGGCTCGTTATAAAAAGCGGTGCACGCGAAGTACTGACACATCAGCTCCTGATATACTTCCGCCACCCGAGGGTCCAAATCCCCCAACTCCCGGTTGGTGGGAACGTACTCTTCATATGGGGTATCCCCCATCGGCAGTCTCGAGACAACTGCCATCTCATGAAGGGCCAACCCCAACTCCCCTAGTGGAGTGGCGAAGGTCCCGGTGAGCGGAATGTACCGCTCCATCAGTGCCAGGAACAAATTAGGGTTCGGAGGCAGCCCGACGCTCGTCGCACTCACAGCGGCATATAGTCCAATGCCCTACAACTCTCTCTGGAAGTGCTTTAAGGCCCAGTCAACTAGGCATCTCCATCGGGAGTTCGTTGGGGCGATCCACCCATTGCACCGAGGATTCTCCTTGGGATATACCCCACCTCGACCCATGAAGTCGTTGTAGAAGGTCGGCAATTGGACCGGCTGGATCACCGAGCTATCTTCACTTGGAACACTGCCCGGGCATAGTCCTCGGAACAGCGTCACAACGCCAGAAGGGCGACTAACAAACGACCCCTGGTCAGCGCCTTTCAGATGAAAGATCTTCCCCGGCTTCCCGTGAAGATCAGGAGTCAGCTTCCAAGACATCTTCCTGGGATGCGTCGCATGGGAGAAGGCCGAGATGGGATATCCCTCGGCATCGTCGGCAGATACAAGACCAAATCCCCGGCAGGGAAAACCCAAGGCTTCCTCTTGGGCTTCGTCTGGGACTGTTTATCAATCATGTCCCCAAAAAGGAAAGCCGGCTTTATGTACTGCTCCCCATCTACACATACCAAGGGTTCGCCGTTGATCATACTCAACAACATTCGCTCACCCTGGGCCGATATCAGGAGCTCCCTTCCCTCAGGATACTGGGGTCCAGAGATGGGAAATGCCACATGGGACAGATCCTCCAGATAGTTCGAGTGCAGCATCCCCGCAACGGAACCCATCACCTCAGCCAATGGGGACTCACCCAGATCAACTGTAAGATAATGCAAAGAAGATATGTCATTACAAGTCTGGCACAAACACACGGACCAAGGAAACAAGAGTCTGTGCTTTACGCCAAGATTGTACCAATTTGGTCACCTTACGCCGGAAGTCTCCTCCACAAACGTAAAATTCAAATTTTACGAAATACGCCAATTTTTGGTAGCCCGAGCTATTTACCCCCAGAGCTACGAAAATATGGAGTCTTTACGCTGACACATTAGAAATGTGGGCGTAAAAGAATAAAATGCCTCCGTGCGTCATCTTCCTCAAAAGAGGCTATCAGCATAGAAGACGACCTAGCGCAGTCACGTTCAACGTGTGCGAAGGATTTTTCGTCGTTTGTGTCATCCCAAAAAGTTCTACCTCTAAAGCCGGGAGCGCTAATCGTCGGCGGGATGCTCCCCTCAGAGGGAAGTTCACCTTGCCCGACCGGAGATTCCCTCGCCGGGACAGAAGAATGAGAAGAAGAACCTATGCTCTTTCCCTTAGCGGAGGGGGTTTGTTTCGGCGCCATTTCTGAAAGACTCGAAGTGCTCGGAGAAAGAACGAAGAAAAACTCGAACAGTCGAAAGCTCTCTTTCGCAAAAGACAGATAAAAAGTTTTTCTTTCCAGAAGCTGGGGATATATATACAGTCCGGGTCGACTCCTCGAATCCTCGGACGAACCCCTCGAGACCCTAACCAAATCTCGCAATTAATAGTTGATTATGATTGGATGCTACGTCAGCCCACTACCCTTGGAAGACGGACAGTCAGCAAATTCGAAAGTTTTTTTTCGTGCAACACGGTTCAGCGGGTTCTACGCTAAATGAGCTTTCTACGCTCGACAGCAACGGATCTACGGTTTTACGCTCGCAAGCTACAAGTCTATGGTTTTACGCCCGGATGCCTTTGTGCTCGGTAGCTTTTATGCTCGAGAGGTCACAAACCCACGACTTTACGCTCAGCAGATACCAAATCGACGATCTCACGCTCGGTGGCGCTCAGTTTATGCTCAGCAGCAACAGATCCGCAAACCTCACGCTCGAAGAAATTTTCTTTTCAGGAGCTACAAATCAAACAGTTCTACGCTAAATGAGTTTTCTACGCTCGACAAATACGAATCTAACGACTTTACGTTCGACAGCTACAAGTCTATGGTTTTTCTTGCCCGGATGCCTTTGTGCTCGGTAGCATTCTATGCTCGAGAGGCAACAAACCTACGACTTCACGCTCAGGAACCACAGGTCTACGATTTCACGCTCGATGGTGTTCTACGCTCACAGGCTACAGATCTACAATCCTACGCTAAAGGAGCTTTTCTACGCTCGACAGCTACGAATCTAACGGCTTTACGTTCGACAGCTACAGGTCTATGGTTTTTCTTGCCCGGATGCCTTTGTGCTCGGTATCATTCTATGCTCGAGAGGCAACAAACCTATGACTTCACGCTCAGGAACCACAAGTTTTTGAATTCACGCTCGATGGTGTTTTACGCTCAAGAGGCTACAGACATGATATCCCGCTCCACGACTTTCCGCATATCCAAACAGTCCCCAAGGCGGTCAAGTGCAAAGAGTTCACACAGAAGATACTCGTTCTTGACCCAAAGCATCCCCAAGTACCCAAAGTATGCAGAGTTCAAACATTGAGAAATTACTTCTCTCGGGTCCAGAAAACTGGAGGTTCATCCAGATTCCAGTCTGAACATCTCGTCTATCAAAGTGGCAACTCAGTTTGACAGAAACCTCGACCCTGTTCCAAGGGAGTTTCGAGAGATCATTCTTGAAGACGAATTCTGAACAAAATGAAATTTCGCTCATCAGAGAGGCAACAGTTCAGAAATTCTACGCAGTCCTAGCAACAGGACAGTTCTAAATATTCAAAGTGCTCAGCAGCGTTCTATGGACTATCCGCTATGCATAAAGGACATGGCCTAATACTCTTTCTATCAGAGTCAGCATAAAGATTCAGACGTGTCGAAGCTGCACATATTCAGACTTCACAAGCAACGTATGGCAAGACGATCATATGGAGAAGAAGACAATTTTATTAAAGATTAAAATCATGATTACATATGAGGGAAATCCAATCTACAAGAGTTTTTTCTCTATTTCTCATGATTACATCTGAGGGAAACTCCGTCTACAAAGGAGTCCCCCCATCATCGTCCTAAGATCGCCCAGAAGCTGTACTGACAGGTTCTCACATGGGTGAAGGTCTTCCTCTTCTTCGAGGGCTGTTCATCGACTACCACAGTCATGAACAAGAAGATCCTCCATTCGCCATGGCCGATCCAGTTGAGGCTTCTTTAAGCCCAACTCGATTGGGGACGATAGATTACAGTTTGTCTAATCTCGTCCGTGGGGATCTCAGAGGAAGATACACAGCATGCCAGCCGCTGTGGGCCAATACGACCCTTCCTCTCTCCTGGGGCAACGCCATACAAAGTTGCTGATTATCCCGAGCAAGGGAGGCTAAGATGTCCTTCTATGATCCATCGTTGCAGTGGACACTTGCTCGAAGACGCCGTCTTTTACGGCTCCCTACATGCTGGAAGAACATGATCTCCTTCTTCCTCAGATCGATCCGACGAACTCCGACGATCATCTCTGCATGACAATGGGAATGTGGTGAAGACAGGTTCACCCCCCCGGCCTTTTATAGGCAAAAGAGATCACAGCGGTCCCCAATAAATCTGCCATAAAGTCAGCATCGACCGTTTCAACGCTCCATTCAGAAACGTTTCGAGTTACGAGGGGCCGTTCATGCTTCATTCAAAGCGTTTCAAATTTCGAGGAATTTAAAAGCTTTGAAGGGGGTCTTGTAGAAGCATGAAAAAAAATGCTTGGAAGATCTACGCAGCGTCTTGATACAGAGCAGCGTAAGCAGAGGCCTTCAGAGCCATCCAGCGTAAAACAGGGTTCTTCATCGCCTCCATGGCTTAAAACCCAGCCGCTCTCAAAGCAGCGTTAAAGCGTACGAGGAACGCTTCATATTCCCGAAAAAAAACTGTCCAGTCACGCAGTAAACCTGACCTCTGACTCCTGACAAAAAGTGCTGCACAGCTACCCAAACGACGGCTGGGAACGGGGGCAGACCCTTCGGGACGCGCTCCATAGTATGATGGCGGATCTCAGCATTTAATGCAGAGGATTTGGTTAAAATATCACCAAACCGGCGCTTACTAAAATCCCCCGGCATAAACCGCTCTTTCGCGTGCAAAGAGAACACGCTGCCTTGTTTTACACAGACAAACATGGGCTGTTTTACGCTCCGCAGAAGACAAACCGCCTGCCACGTCAAAGGCTGCGCTTCGTACAGGGCTCGAGGCACGTCTCTCCGCCAAAGCACACAGAGCGGTGACAGTGTCCCCTTAAGGCACGTCCCTCCGTCAAAACGCACAGAGCGGTGACAGTGTCCCCTCAAGGCACGTCCCTCCGTCAAAACGTATAGAGCGGTGATAGTGTCCCCTCAAGGCACGTCCCTCCGTCAAACGCACAGAGCGGTGACAGTTTCCCCTCAAGGCACGTCTCCGCATTTAATGCACAGGATGATGGCAAATCTCTGCTAAAGATTTGATCTCCAAAAGCCGTAATTCCGGCTAAAGACGTCCACATCAGCACCCTGGCACGGTACGCAGCGGCTTCTACGCCCATTCAGGATCTGTGCTCCTACGGCTCCCACGCCCCCTCAGTCTCTACGACTGCTCGGCTTCCACGCCTACTCGGCTTCTATGCCTGTTCGGCTTCTATGCCTGCTCGGCTTCCACGCCTACTCGGCCTCTATGCCTGTTCGGCTTCTATGCCTGCTCGGCTTCCACGCCTACTCAGTCTCTATGACTACTCGGCTTCTATGCCTGCTCGGCTTCCACGCCTACTCAGTCTCTACGACTACTCGGCTTCCACGCCTACTCGGCTTCCACGCCTACTCAGTCTCTACGACTACTCGGCTTCCACGCCTACTCGGCTTCTATGCCTGCTCGGCTTCTATGTCTGTTCGGCTTTTATGCCTACTTGGCTTCTATGCCATGGTGACGGACATTTGGCTTCTACGCCAACCTCTTATACACAATGGATACCTACCCACGTGGCTTTTACGTCATGATCTTAGTAGCAATCGTACGTGTTGTGTCCCCTTAGTTGGACCCACGTCACCCGCTCAGTCAAAAGATCATCTATACGTAGGCATTGGTTACTTTAACCGTTGTGTAAAAGGGTGCTGTACTTTCCACTCCTCGGTTGCTACACCAACGGAATGGTCGCTGTCACCAAAGACTCTATAAATAGAGGCCCCTGTTAATGGGGAACAAGGTCGGGAAAATTTGGCCAAGAATACCAATATCAGATCAAAGCTCGAAACTTTGAAAGAAGGATCGAACAAGGTCACCAAACCGGAGATCGAGAGGGAGAGACAGAGAGAGAGAAGAATACAGAGCTCAGGCAAGGAATAGGGAGCGACGACCTTCAACATCGCGCATCCACCCTCCTTCGCAACCTCCGAAGCTGCATCCTGTCTTCCACGGCACTTCTTCAACATCGTGTAGTCCAAGGGCTAAAGTGATCGACCGCAGATCAGACACCTATAGCAATTTATACCCAGATTAAATAAATTGTACTCCCGCATCCTCGTATAGGATCGAATTGTACAAGTTTGTTTGTAAACCAAAGGGCACGGGTCTCGTATAAACCCTGTCATTGAAATATACTTTTATTCTTTCGTTTAATACCACAAACAACCCTCACAACTCCCCAAGCAGGCCCTAATCCCAAGGAACCTAGAAACTCCCCCCTCACTCTCTCTCTCTCTCTCCTCCCTCCTCCATTTATTCTTCAAGCAAGGAACTTCTTCTTCTCCTTCCTTTTTTCTTCTTCTTCCATTGTCATTCCTCACCCTGTGAGAAGACTCCGGCCCGACTCTGGCGGAGCGCCGACTTCAACCCGCTCTGGCCTGTCCCCGCCGCCCGCTATGCAGCTTCAGCCAGCCGACCGCCGCTGTGTAGCTGTTCCCGGCCGCCGCTGTGCTCTTCCCGCACGGACCGAACGGCAACCCGACCGCTGTGTTCTTCCCGGCCGCCGCTGTGCTCTTCCTGCACTGACCGCATGGCAGCCCGACCGCTGTGTTCTTACCGACCGCGGCTGTGCTCTCTTGACTGATCTGACCGGACTGACCGAATTTTCCTCCGCCGGCTGTGTTTCCCGACCCCCCGACCGACTGTGTCCCCGACCGGTGCAAACTTCAGCGCCGACCAGCCACTGAACGGCTCTCCCAGCCGGCTGTACTCCCTCGTCCGGCCGTGCACCTTCGTCCGGCCGATTTCCCCACCATCACTCCCTGTCCAGTTACTAACACCACCACTACCACCATCATCACCACCACCATTACATCTTTACCACCACCCCCACTCGGCCACCCTCCACCCGCCACACCCCGTCGTCCGGCCAGAACCACCTCGCTCCGGCCGCTTTGGTATACTCCTTCCCCTCTCTTTACATTTATACATATTGTTGGGTTAGTAGGGTTGTTGATATATATATGTTGGTGTGAAATGCTAGCTAGGGTTTTGGTTGTATAATGTGGATACGTATGGCTAGTGTAGTGTGGTACTTGAAATATGTGATTGAGGTTTATATAGGTTAAGGTTAATGATGATTAATGTGAATATGGATTGAGGTTGTGTTTAATGAGGTTTAATATATTTTTAGTATTTATGTAGTATAGTAAGCATGTACCTTATATTTTTATGAGGTTGAGTTTGGATGTTGTACTTAGTGGGAATTAGGGTGAATACAACTTGTGAGAAAAATGTTACGATATTGAGCATGTAACGACGATTGGGAGGATGATCAGGGACTTGGGGATTCGACTTGTGGTATATCGAAGATGTATTTGTGATAGGTGGATTGTAGATGAGGGTTGTCTTCTACATGAAATATAATAATTTAATTAAGATATGTGCTCGAGGAGAATAGGGTTTTGACCTTTGAGCAACTAATCAGGATGTATCGTACATGGTGGAAAAAATGTTAGTTTAATTACGGAGAATTAAATCGAGGAGAATGTACCGATGACTAGTTGATTAGACTATCGTACCGATATTCAACTGTGGTCAACCCCCTAGTATCTTGTCCCTGTGAGTCGTAGCAGAGACTGAGTTTGAGTGTAGTTGTGTGTCGCGTCCCTGCTTGACGTAGAATAGACTATTAATTCTGGTTTGTATCTCATCTCTAGGTACTACGGGACCTGAGGAATTGGACGCGGTACCAGATCTCTGTCATCAGCAGCCGCACGCAGGCAAGTGTACCTTGCCACCCTGTATTTCAGATTACAGATACTTATTGTCCTTGATGTACCTTGTGCACATATTTATATTGACGTTCGATACAACGCGTCCGGATCACAACCGGATGCTGACATTCGACGTAACATCTTAGAATAATTGTTAGATGCTCTGTAGTACCTCGATGCACGTACCTGAGTACATCGACACCCCAGGACACACTAATACACTTTGATCGTGCCAGATTCCTGTATCCTGATACTGACATCATGACCAGAGACTGGGACGATCTTAGGGTCGCGTCTGTTGAGTTATTTCTGTGTGTCGAGACTGTAGATAGAGGTTCAGGTTCAGCGCACCATCGTTGGCCGCTTGGGAAGGGGAAGACAGTTACTAGACATTTTGGCTCCTATGCACGCGCTTATATATGTATATGTAGTGATCCTGTATTCTAGAGTAGTGTATCACCAGTGTGTCTCTGTGCTCAGAGCTACGGTACGCCCCGTGTGTCTCTGTGTTCGGAGCTACGGTTTTATTTTAGAAAGCCCACGCGTCGAACATTGTCTTTAAACTGTGTCACACTTGTTTGGTTATGATAGAGTACCATGTCGTTGCACTTGTACTTTTTGTTTACTTGGCTTGCTGTATTTTTGTACCTTGTTACGTCCCTCTGAGGACCTGGTTCCCTGCCAGTTTTGCAGCATAGATGATTACGGAGCACTTGGAGATATTGAGGGAGTGGCATGTCTTGCAGGCACTATACCAGGTACTCATATCATTTTTGCCGGCATTATGGTTACTTATTTTACATTGATTATTCATCTGCTGTTGTAGCCTAGTTTTTATAGACTCATACTTCTTCTCGAGTCTATTCGAGTTAGTGTGTTATTGGGCGGGCGGCCTTAGCACATATAGCTCTTTCTTGTATACTGATGTACATTGTGGATTGAGACATAGAGGTTTACATTTATGGAATATCTATATAGTGCCCTTTATATTTTACAGCTTATACGAATTCGAGTCAAACCAGAGTCTGGTCGAATACGTAGCTGGCGTGTCACGTATTCCTGGTCCTACGTATTTTGGGACTGGGGCGTGACATGTTTTTGTGGTGGCCCATGCAGGTTCGATTTAAATCGTCTTAGTCACCTGACTGTGCCAAGCGAGCCTGCAAATTAGGAATAGATGTTATGATTGTTGAATAGGATCTCAATCCATAATCGATTTTAAAAACTCTTTGTATATGATTATCGCCCTTGGACTTCCACTTTGCATTCGTTCAATCTTCGTCAATATCGCTATCCTTGTTTCTCGTCCCCTATTGTTCGGGAAGACGAATGCTTGTGACTGATGATTTTCCTCCAGAAGAAGATCGAAGACCAGACGGCAGAAGACAGAATTCGTATACCTTTCTCTGAGAAGATTGTTACCTTATCAGGATAGATTGATGGGTTCTTTGGATTTTAGAACTAGTATGGAAGGTTGGCAAGAGAGTTGGACCCAGTAGTACCCTACCCGTGCTTGAGGTAACAGTGATCTTAGAAGTACTGAGAGCTAGAAGGATTGTTGATCATGACCTAGAATGATTTATGGGAATGCATAGCCTAATGATGGAAACTAGTGGTTGTATATGATAGCAATACCAGGAATGATATTATGGACTAGAGGAGATAAAATTTCAAGCTCTCACTTGGAAGATGATGATCTAATACCAAAAATTTTAGCATGTGCTTGGGTGACACCATTATTATAATTGCACTATGTGACTTGGAGAGATAAATAACGAAAAGAAGGAATTTGAGGAATATAATTTTAGGGAAAACTTTGAGGAGAAGAGAATTATACATTAGGCAAGGAAAAAATTTCTTTTGATGATTGATGTTGGAAACAGGACGGGAGAAATTATTTTGAGGTTTAGTCTAGACTAAGACCTTATCCTAGACATGGACTGGGTGAGCCAATACCACGCGACGCGAGATTGTCGACGTGATTACCTTATTTATGACCACCAGATTACCCTGAGTTTGAGTTACTTCAGGGAGCCCGGGAGCATGGTGCCCATCTACCTTAGAGGCACACGTTGCAGAAGGTGAACCAGTGTACCCCCGTATTATATCAGAATTTGTGGATGTGATTGTAGATAATCTTCCAAGCATGCCACCTGACAGAGAGATAGAGTATGCTATAGAGTTGACTCCAAGAGCCGAGCCGGTTATTTTTCCGTCTTCAGACTAGCATCGATAGAGCGTGTTGAGATTTATACAGATCATAAAAGTCTGAAGTATGCCTACACGAAGAAGGAGCTCAACATGAGACAGAGGCGCTGGCTAGAATTTATGACAAATTATAATATCGAGTTGCAGTACCACCATGGCGAGGCAAATGTAGTAGCAGATGCCTTGAGCTAAGCCCAGGGCATATTTTTATGACTCATTGCCAGTGGTTAGAGGATTTTTTAGGAACTCAGAATTGAGAGTGTATTGCCAGGCATGGATGGACAGATGGCCAGTCACGAGGATTCAGTCCACAATTATTGAGAGGATCAAGGCAGCCTTGCCTACAGATACGGGATTTAGACGACTATGAGACAGGACAGAGGCCGACATGCAAACAGGACTCAGGATTCATGGAGACAGAATATTGAGGTATGGAGATCGCCTATACGTTCCGAGTGGCGAGCTACCAGGAGTTGATGACCGAGGCTCATAGCTCGATTATTCTATTCATTCTGGGGGTACGAAGATGTACCGAGATTTGGGACAATATTACTGGTAACATGGGATGAAAAAAGAGATTGCGAGATTCTCGGCAAGACGCTTGGTATGTCAGCAAGACAAGGTTGAATAACAGAGAACTGCAGGACTAGTGCAGCTGCTTCCCATTCCCGAGTGAAAGTGGGAATACATTACCGTGTACTTCGTCACAGGATCTCCCGCGAAGCCCTAGCGGGAAGGATACAGTTTGGGTGGTCGTAGACAGACTCACCAAGTCTACATATTTCTTGCCCTTCAGAGTTAGGCAATCCACGGAGATTTTAGCTGACATGTATATGAGGCTGATAGTACGATTACATGGAGTGCCTGTCAGCATCGTATCGGATCGTAATTCCAGATTCACGTCGTATTTTTGGCAGAGTATGCAAGAGAGCCTAAGAACTCGTCTCAAGTTCAGCACTGCATATCATCCACAGACTGATGGTCAGTCAGAGCGCACGATACAGATATTAGAGGATATGTTGAGAGCGTGCATGATTGATTTTGGAGGATCTTGGGAGGAATACCTATACTTGGTGGAATTCTTCTACAATAACAGTTACTAGGCCAGCATACAGATGGCACCTTATGAGGCACTCTACGGCAGGAAATATAGGTCGCCAGTTTGTTGGAGTGACGTGGGAGAGCGTCAGATACTTGGTCCAGAGTTGGTGACATAGACAGTGGAGAAGGTCAAGCAGATTCAGAGCCACCTGCGTGCAGCACAGGACAGACAGAAATACTGGGCAAATACGCACCGCAGACCATTGGAGTTCAAGGAGGGTGACCATGTGTTTTTGAGGATATCGCCCACTCGTGGTACCATCAGATTCGGAGGCAGAGGCAAGCTGAGTCCGAGGTACATCGGGCCTTTTGACATCTTGGAATGAGTTGGCGAAGTGGCTAACCATCTTATATTGCCTCCATCATTAGAAAGAGTCGCAGCTGAGGAGATATGTCGCAGACCCTAGCCACATGCTTGATCATTCATAGATTACAGTCGGACCCAGTCTGTCTTACGTAGAGTAGCCAGTTGAGATTCTCGATCACAGTGAGAAGACTTTGAGAGGGCAGACTACTCGACTGGTTAGAGTGGCATGGAAGCACCATTCACCAGACGAGTCTACTTGGGAACGAGAGGATTTTATTCGGCAGCGGTTCCCGTACTTATTTGAGAAGCAAGGTACAAATTTACGTATGGAATTTGATGACTAGTTGTTTTAAAATTATTTTAGATATTATCGTGCTTTACTTTTAATTTCGGGGACGAAATTTTTCTAAGTTGGGAAGAATGTAAACCCCCTCGATTTATTCTGTAGATAGTCAGGGTTGGATCTGGAAAATTTTGGTTTTAGCAGCAGATGTTGAGGTTTAGAGTGGAGATAGGTTTGTTTGGTATTTAATTCATTTAATTAAACCCTTGGCGCGCCCTATCATTGCTTGATTATTCGGAGCCTAATATCAGCCCATAAATTCTATCGAATTATTATACTTCTGACTTGACCTGCCAAATTAGGCACTGGACTTTTCCGTCACTCAAAAATCAGATTTCGTTGTGCTCTAAATTAATTGCACAATTTTCCGAAACCATAATCCATCTTTAATTCCTTGTCGAACACCTGTGTCGTTACCTTCAATTTCGAGATACCAACTTAACCCGTTGAGCCGGACCAACTAAAGGGTCCAAGACTGACTCCAAGCCCCCACCATTTTTGACCTTTGTGTTATTTCTGAATTTTGACCCCAAGTGCCCCCATTTAATTTAAAAGCGCGGGACACTTTAATTCTATTTAAATCGGGGATACCAATCTTGCCAAATCCTATTTTAATCCGTAATTAATCCCGATGGCCTTTAAATTAAACCCGTGCCAAACCCCCAACACCCTCTCGCCATGCAAATCATCACCCGTAATTTTCTTCACAATTTTTGTGTCATTTTATGTGTTCGTGCAATTTCCCAAATTTAAGGGGCTAAGTTGCAATTTAGTGATTTTAGGTGCCCTCATCCCACTGGCCAAAACCACATGGAGAGGTCACAAAAATTTGGACCGAATTAAACTTCCCCTCTTTATTTCCTCATGAAGAAATGATTCTTCTCATGAGTGATCCTATCCCTCCATTTTGAATAGGAGCATCTCCACCCTCCATCCATTCACTACTCTCCTATAAAACATTACCTCACCCTCACAACTCCCCAAGCAGGCCCTAATCCCAAGGAACCTAGAACCCCCCCTCACTCTCTCTCTCTCTCTCTCTCTCTCCTCCCTCCTCCATTTATTCTTCATGCAAGGAACTTCTTCTTCTCCTTCCTTTTTTCTTCTTCTTCCATTGTCATTCCTCACCCTGTGAGAAGACTCCGGCCCGACTCCGGCGGAGCGCCGACTTCAACCAGCTCCGGCCTGTCCCCGCCGCCCGCTGTGCAGCTTCAGCCAGCCGACCGCCGCTGTGCGGCTGTTCCCGGCCGCCGCTGTGCTCTTCCCGTACGGACCGAACGGCAACCCGACATCTATGTTCTTCCCGGTCGCCGCTGTGCTCTTCCCGTACGGACCGTACGGCAGCCCGACCGCTGTGTTCTTCCCGACCGCGGCTGTGCTCTCTCGACTGATCCGACCGGACTGACCGACTTTTCCTCCGTCGGCTGTGTTTCTCGACCCCCCGACCGACTGTGTCCCCGACCGGTGCAAACTTCAGCGCCGACCAGCCACTGAACGGCTCTCCCAGCCGGCTGTACTCCCTCGTCCGGTCGTGCACCTTCGTCCGGCCAATTTCCCCACCATCACTCCTTGTCCAGTTGCTAACACCACCACTACCACCATCATCATCACCACCATTACATCTTCACCACCACCCCCACTTGGCCACCCTCCACCGGCCACACCCCGTCGTCCGGCCAGAACTACCTCGCTCCGGCCGCTTTGGTATACTCCTCCCCCTCTCTTTACATTTATACATATTGTTGGGTTAGTAGGGTTGTTGATATATATATGTTGGTGTGAAATGCTAGCTAGGGTTTTGGTTGTATAATGTGGATACGTATGGCTAGTGTAGTGTGGTACTTGAAATATGTGATTGAGGTTTATATAGGTTAAGGTTAATGATGATTAATTTGAATATGGATTGAGGTTGTGTTTAATGAGGTTTAATATATTTTTAGTATTTATGTAGTATAGTAAGCATGTACCTTATATTTTTATGAGGTTGAGTTTGGATGTTGTACTTAGTGGGAATTAGGGTGAATACAACTTGTGAGAAAAATGTTACGATATTGAGCATGTAACGACGATTGGGAGGATGATCAGGGACTTGGGGATTCGACTTGTGGTATATCAAAGATGTATATTGTGATAGGTGGATTGTAGATGAGGGTTGTCTTCTACATAAAATATAACGATTTAATTAAGATATGTGCTCGAGGAGAATAGGGTTTTGACCTTTGAGCAACTAATCAGGATGTATCGTACATGGTGGAAAAAATATTAGTTTAATTACGGAGAATTAAATCGAAGAGAATGTACCGATGACTAGTTGATTTGACTATCGTACCGATAGTCAACTGTGGTCAACCCCCTAGTGTCTTGTCCTTGTGAGTCGTAGCAGAGACTGAGTTTGAGTGTAGTTGTGTGTCGCATCCCTGCTTGACGTAGAATAGACTATTAATTCTGGTTTGTATCTCATCTCTAGGTACTACGGGGCCTGAGGACTTGGATGCGGTACCAGATCCCCGTCATCAGCAGCCGCACGCAGACAAGTGTACCTTGCCACCCTGTATTTCAGATTACAGATACTTGTTGTTCTTGATGTACCTTGTGCACATATTTATATTGACGTTCGATACATCGCGTCCGGATCACAACCGGGTGCTGACATTCGACGTAACATCTTAGAATAATTGTTAGATGCTCTGTAGTACCTCGATGCACGTACCTGAGTACATCGACACCCCAGGACACACTAATACACTGTGATCGTGCCAGATTCTTGTATCCTGATACTGACATCATGACCAGAGACTGGGACGACCTTAGGGTCGCGTCTGTTGAGTTATTTCTGTGTGTCGAGACTGTAGATAGAGGTTCAGGTTCAGCGCACCATCGTTGGCCGCTTGGGAAGGGGAAGACAGTTACTAGACGTTTGGGCTCCTATGCACGCGCTTATATATGTATATGTAGTGATCCTGTATTCTAGAGTAGTGTATCACCAGTGTGTCTCTGTGCTCAGAGCTACGGTACGCCCCGTGTGTCTCTGTGTTCGGAGCTACGTTTTATTTTAGAAAGCCTACGCGTCGAACATTGTCTTTAAACTGTGTCACACTTGTTTGGTTATGATAGAGTACCATGTCGTTGCACTTGTACTTTCTGTTTACTTGGCTTGCTATATTTTTGTACCTTGTTACGTCCCTCTGAGGAGCTAGTTTCCTGCCAGTTTTGCAGCATAGATGATTACGGAGCACTTGGAGATATTGAAGGAGTGGCATGTCTTGCAGGCACTATACCAGGTACTCATATCATTTTTGCCGGCATTATGGTTACTTTTTTTACATTGATTATTCATCTGCTGTTGTAGCCTAGTTTTTATAGACTCATACTTCTTCTCGAGTCTATTCGAGTTAGTATGTTATTGGGCGGCCGACCTTAGCACATATAGCTCTTTCTTGTATACTGATGTACATTGTGGATTGAGACATAGAGGTTTACATTTATGGAATATCTAGATAGTGCCCTTTATATTTTACAGCTTATACGAATTCGAGTCAGACCAGAGTCTGGTCGAATACGTAGCTGGCATGTCACGTATTCCTGGTCCTACGTATTTTAGGACTGGGGTGTGATAATGGTATTTCGGTAGACCCAGCAAAGATTTTGTTAGTAGAGACGTGGCCGACCCCTACCAACGTCTCCGAGGTGAGGATTTTTCTAGAACTTGTCGAATATTACCGGAGGTTCGTAGAGAACTTTACAATGATCGCAGAGCCGATGAACTGCTTGACCCGCAAGGAGCAGGAGTTCATTTGGTCAGAGGAGTGTAAGATAGCGTTCGATGAGCTAAAAAAGCGTCTGACTACGGCTCCTATCTTGACCATACCTTCTGGATCCGGAGGATTCGTAATATATAGCGATGCATCCGGAAATGGATTAGGTTGCGTCTTGATGCAACACAAGAAGGTTGTAGCCTATGCCTCTAGGCAACTGAGGACCCATGAGAAGAACTATCCCACGCACGACCTGGAGCTTGCCGCAGTCATCTTTGACTTGAAGCTTTGGAGACACTATCTATACGGAGAACGAGTGGAGATATTCACTGATCATAAGAGCCTAAAGTACGTTTACACTCAGAAGGACCTGAACCTGAGACAAAGACGCTGGCTCGAGGTGATGACAGACTTCGATATTGATCTGCAGTACCATCCAGGAAAGGCCAATGTAGTAGCTGACGCTCTAAGCAGGAGACCCATGGCATTCTTTCTAATCACCCAACAAGATCTATTGAGAGATCTAGAGCAGTTGGGTATAAAGGTCTTTATGCCAGGAGTTGACGGCCAATTTTCTAATTACCAGTTGCAATCAACATTGGTCGAGAGAATCAAGGCTGCCTGCCAACAGATGCCAGGTTCCAGAAACTTCGACAAAGGACCGAGGTCGGAATACAGACAGGATTGCACATACACGAAGATGGGACTTTAAGATGTGGAGAACGCCTTTATGTCCCAAATGGAGAGCTTCGTAAAGAGCTGATGTCAGAAGCGCACAGCTCAACATACTCTATCCATCCAGGTGGCACAAAGATGTACAGAGATCTGAGGCAATACTATTGGTGGCATGGAATAAAAAGAGAGATAGCCCTCTTTGTGGCAAAATGCCTGGTGTGTCAGCAAGTCAAGGCTGAACATCAGAGGTCCGCAGGTCTACTTCAACCACTCCCAATACCTGAGTGGAAATGGGAGCACATCACTATGGACTTTGTTACGGGCTTTCCGAGGAGTCCTAGTGGTTGTAATGCCGTATGGGTGATCGTAGATTGACTCACCAAGGCTGCCCACTTTTTACCCTTCAGAGTTGGGCAATCTACAGAATTCTTGGCAGACATGTATATGAGAAAGATCGTGCGTCTACACGGAGTGCCAGTCAGTATAGTTTCTAACAGGGATACGAGGTTTACATCTTACTTTTGGCGAAGTATGCAAGAGAGTCTTGGTACCCGTCTAAAGTTGAGCACATCGTATCACCCGCAGACAGATGGACAATCCGAGCGCACCATTCAAACACTGGAAGATATGCTGAGACCATGCATGCTTGATTTCAGTGGATCATGGGAAGACCATTTACATTTGGTTGAGTTTTCCTACAATAATAGCTATCAAGCGAGCATTCAGATGGCTCCCTATGAAGCATTATATGGTAGGAAATGTCGTTCCCCAGTATGTTGGAGCGATGTAGGCGAAAGGTAGATCCTAGGATTAGAATTGGTCGTTCATACGGTGGAGAAGGTAAAGAAGATCCAAGGGCACCTGCGAGCAGCGTAGGATAGACAAAAGCACTGGACAAATGTACATCGACGAACTCTAGAATTCCAAGTTGGAGAGCATGTGTTTTTAAAGATCTCGCCTACCCGAGGGACTATCAGGTTTGGAGGCAGAGAAAAACTGAGTCCGAGGTACATCGGACCATTCGATGTGTTGGAACGCATCGAAGAAGTTGCTTACAAACTAGCCTTACCACAAACATTAGAAGGAGTGCATGACGTCTTCCATGTATCTCAACTGAGGAGGTACATCCCAGATCCGAGTCATGTGCTTGACCACTCGGAGATCACTGTCGGCCCGAGTTTATCGTACCAGGAGGAGCCTGTAGAGATCCTAGACAGAAGCGAGAAGGTATTGCGAGGTCAGACTATCCCTCTAGTTCGTATTGCATGGAGGCATCATGCACCAGGCGAGTCGACCTGGGAATGAGAGGAGGATATTCGACAACGTTTCTCCCATCTATTCGAAGGCCTGGGTATGTCCTAATATTTTTTAAATCAATCAATAGTTTTCACTATATGTCTGTTTTAATTTCGAGGATGAAATGCTCTAAGGAGGGTAGATTGTAAACTCCATCGACCAGATTTTAGCTTAGATAGAGAAATTTAGGTTATTTTAAATAAATTAGGAATTAATTACAGCTTTTTAAATTATTATGCAATATCTTATATTGCTTAGTGCACCTTACCATTACCTCGATAATTAGAGCATTACACTGATTGTTACCCTCAAACAAAGTTCACATACCTCTCCTAGACATGCCAATCTACTATTCTAAACTTTGTGTAACTCACAAATACTCTGGCATGAGTCTCATTTTAGTGGCACAAATATCGTTACAAACGTCCGTGCTAAAATCCAATTAATTTCCAAACATGTACCCTTGTCCGTTCCAATCGAAATTAGAGACCCAACAGGAACCTGTTTTGTTCAAAACAAATTACGTTATTATTCTATTTTAAGTATATTACGTCCAGGATACTTGCACTTCACTAAATTATGACCCTGTATATTTTTAATTAATTAGAAAACACTGTGCGCATTAATTTCTAATTAAATTAATACGGTGACCAGCATCGCCCAAAAACTAGACCCAGCTCCTACCCAGGCTCACCCTCACACCCTCAAAACCCTTACTAAACACCACTCCTCATTTTAGTACAATACATTGCCCCCAGAAATGAGGTATTTTTCTCAAACAATTTCGTAATAGCGTAATTTTCTAATTTAATAGGGCTCTTGTGCAAATTATGAAATTTTAGGGTTTTATATGCAAAATGGGATGGATGAGGTGTTCACCTCCCATTGGAGGGGACACATGGGTGATTCTCCACCCTCCATTCCAAATTAGGTCCAAATTCAATGTATTACCATGCATTAATGTGGCCTACAATTTTTCATGTGTGTTCACACATGAAATATCCTAAACCCTAACCCTTTTCAAACCTATATAACCCCCCCCTCTTCACCCTTCCTCCTCCCTCATCACCACCAAGCCACCCCCACCTCCGACCACTTCCCCCCTACCTCGACTTCCCCTCGCCCCCCCGTCCACCGGACCATCGCCATAGCCACCGCCACCTACCGCCAGCACCATCCACACCACCATCACCAACCTCTTCACCATCACCACCAACCCACCCGATCACCCCTCACCCTCACCACCGCCACCACAGACCACCGCCACCCTCTCCTCCGCCGAACCACCACCGTCACCCTCCCCCCCTCGGCCGTCGCAGCCACCTCCACCACTCCCCACAGCACCCCGCACCACCCTCACCAATAGCAGCTCCACCCCCCCGACTCCTCCTAACCCTCACCACCGCCACCACAAACCACCACCACCACCACCACCACCACCACCGCCATCACCTCCGCCACCCCCCTGCCACCCTGAGCCACCGCCACCGCAACCCCAGCCACTGCAAGCCGTCGCTGCAGCTGCCGCAGCTGCTACTGCTACTGCTGTTGCTGCGGCGGCGGCGGCTGACCTCCGACCACACCCCCGTCGGAGCTCCGCCCCTCCGCCGGCGACGACGACCTCGGACACGCCCCCCCCCCCTCCGACACAGGTATATATACGTATACTATTATATATGTATATATGTATATATATTATTGTATATATATATGTATATATAGTATATTTATAATATATATATATATATATATATATATATATATATATATATATATAGTATATTTATAATATATGTATATATATATATATATATATATATATATATATATATATATATATATATATATATATATGTATATATATTAAGTAAATATATAATATATATAGTATCCTATATTATTATTATTATACTATTAAATATATATATATATATATATATATATGTATATATTATTATTATTATTATATATATATGTATATATGTATTATGCATATATATTAAGTATATATATAATATATATAATATATTATATTATTTATATTATTATATATATATATATATATATATATATATATATATATATATATATATATATATATATATATATATATAAGTATTATTATGTATATGTATTATATGTATATATATATATATATATATATATATATATATATATATATATATATATATATATATATAAGTATTAATATACTATTATATATATATATATATATATATATATATATATATATATATATATATATATATATATATATATATATATATATATATATATATATACTATTATATATATAAGTATAATATGTATATATAATGTTATTATATGTATATATATATGTATATGAGTATATTATATGTATATGCATATTAAAAATGTATCTATATATTTATGAATATATATACGATATATTATATGTATTAAACTATATACCTATATTATATATATGTAAAATACGTATTATATAAGTATGTATACATATAAATATATTTATATTTATATTTATATTTATATGTATATATGTATAAATATTATTATTATTATATATGTAATATGAATATATGTATTATATATATTAATTATATACTTTTATGCATATGACATATATTATGTATATATTTATATATATTATATAAGTATATATGTATATTATGTATACTATTATATATAACTATAAATATATATATATGTTTTATGTACTAAAATATATTTATGAGTATATAAATATATACGTACTTATGTGTATTATAAATATAGATATATACGTAATTATGTATGTATATGTATATACTATATATATAATTACTATAAGTACATATGTATACTTGCTTATTAATGTATTAAATTATAAATTCACGACTCGTGTACGTCTTAACAGAGTGCACCCACGATGCAGTTAGTAATCCAATGTCACAGGACCATTCAGATACAACTGCGGGAACAGATTTTTGGCACTCACAGCTTGAGGACGTAGGCAAGTATACCTTGCCAATTTTTACTGTTTAAACTATATACTGTTGTATGTTATCCTATTTCAATTATATATAATTGTGCATGTCCGAGATTGCCTCGGGTGCCGTCGACGAATACGTTGACATGTAGTGTAACTGACTTAGACTCTAGCAGACTCACCTACAGTTGCGAGGGTATTATGATATCCTCCTAGACCCTAACACTTGTACACGCAACACGATTGCAAATTCATATTGGGATGTGAGTTCGCGTACTCGACTAGCTACCGGTGCGTGTGACGTGCATCACGATTTAGCACGAAATCAGGACTATTTAGAAAAGTTATGACTTGGCATATAGCCACGTGATATACACGTCGTATATTCGACTTGTGTATCCGTATTGGGCGGGGAAGACAACTAGTAGGCGTATGGGGTACACATATTGGACTTTGTAGTATCCAGAGGAGCCACGGATCCAATGAATTCCTTTATTCAGATACCGCATTCTTCGGAGCGATACGGACGTATATATATTTGCAGATACCTCATTCTTCGAAATAATGGATGTTACATGATCAGATACTATGCTCTTCAGAGAATGGACGTTATGCCTACGCCTACCCATACGTTCCAAGGTTGTCTTCACATTGCATTTACTTAGATGGTTAGCACACCCTTTATTTATTTTATTCAGTATTTATATATACATGCTTTTATGTATCTTGTTACGTCCCACTAAGGACCTGGTTCCCTTCCAGATCTAGACGAGACATACTATCCCACGGTGGACGGACCCGGATAGGAGACGAGGTACGCATCTGAGGAAGAGCTAGAGGTGCTGCCGTCAGAGTCCCCCTGATCTTTGGTAGACTCACCATCTGGAGCTGGAGCCTCTTTACCTAGATAGACGAGGCTCTAGCCTTATTATATTTTGGCACTTTTATCTTTATCTTTTGTAGTGGGTTTGTTTCCGCCAGACATATCTGATTTGTACTATGACATTGCAGACTCAGCACTTATATTCCAGCACTTATTTCAGTATTCCTTATTATTTTGTAGATGAGATTAGATATTACCTGTTATCTTCTAGTATTAAACCTGTTAGTATTTTAGGACAGCGTAGCACGTCTTATTAGGTCCATTAAATTGGGTAATCCCTCAAAGACGTGACAGCTGGCCAATTCCACGTGGCCTGGTCCTGCATATTTTGAGACTGGGGCGTGACATATTATATATAGGAATACCCAATCCAAATCAAAATCCATTGACATATTCCTATTATATGTAGGAATATCCAATTCAAATCTAAATCCATTGACATATTCATATTATATGTAGGAATACCCAATCCAAATATATTGAGGTATTCCTATTATACATAGGAATATTTAATCCAACTCCGGGGTATTTTTTACATAGGTTGGGAACCTCACCCACTCCAACAAATCTCCCCCTATACAACTATATGGAGGGGGTCGTCATCCCGACGATCTGCTTGCAGTACTCAAACTATCACCTTGGAAGAATTTTTGTCAATATGTCTACTCTATTGTCATCCGTATGAGCCTTCTTAAGCGTCACTTGCTTCTTTTCAACCATATCCCGTATCCAATGATACCGGGTATCAATGTGCTTGGACCGGCTATGAAATATTTAGTTCTTCACAAGGTGAATTACACTCTGGCTATCGCAAAGCAAAGGGTACTGCTCTTGCTTTAGTCCCATTTCCTACAGCAGCTTCTTTATCCACAGTAACTCATTGCAAGCCTCCGTTGCCGCAATATACTCTGCCTCTGTCGTCGATAAGGCAACATATTTCTGCATCTGCGACTGCCAAGATATTGCTCTACCAGCAAACACCACCACATAGCCCGAAGTCGATCGCCTCGTATCTACATCTCCAGCCATATCAGCATCGGTATACCCAACCAGCTTTGGCTCATCACCACCAAAAGAAAGTCTCCAATCAGCAGTGCCCTAAAGGTATTATAGAATCCACTTGTCTGCACACCAATGAACCCTTCCAGTTTTGAAAGTATACCTGCTAACGGTGCCAACTGCGTGAGCAATGTCTGGCCTCGTATACACCATAGCATACATGAGACTCCCCACAACTGAGGCATATGAAATCTGCTCCATATCTTCCTTTTCGTCCTCGGTAGATGGATACTGCTCCTCAGTGAACTTAAAGTGAGCCGCAACAGAGTTACTCACTTTCTTTGATCCGTCCATCCCAAAACGCTGAAGTACCCGATGAATGTACTTCTTTTGGGATAAGTGTAGCAGCTTGGACTCTCTCTCTCGGCTGATCTCTATCCCAAGAATAGTCTTCGATGTGCCCAAATCCTTCGTAGAGAAGGCCGCACCCAGTTGGCGCTTCAACTCTGCTATCCTAGTAGCATTCTGACCTACCAGTAGTATATCATTAACATATAGCAGTAAAATAATAAAATTATCCTCGACAAAGTACCTCACAAATACACAGTGATCCGACGTTGTCCGTGCATAACCA
This sequence comes from Iris macrosiphon, assembly GCA_036927795.1. Classification (NCBI taxonomy): domain Eukaryota; kingdom Viridiplantae; phylum Streptophyta; class Magnoliopsida; order Asparagales; family Iridaceae; genus Iris; species Iris macrosiphon. The sequence continues at coordinate 177,805,133 of JAYESA010000002.1, read as the reverse complement.
TGCTCTCCCATAAATGACTCAAACTTTCTGTACCACTGTCTCGGAGCCTGCTTCAGACCATACAAGCTCTTTCTCAACCGACAGACCAAGTGTGACTTGTCCTTCTCACAGAATCCCTCTGGTTGCTCTATGTACAACTCCTCCTCAAGATCATCATGGAGGAATGTCATCTTTATGTCCATCTACTCGACCTCCAAGTTAAAACTGGCTGCCAATGCTAGCACCATCCGAATAAATGACTGCTTGATGACTGACGAAAAGATCTCATCATAATCTATGCCCTTCGGCTGACCGTAGCCTTTAACTACCAGCCTCGCTTTGTATCGATGGTGAGTAGCATCATATTAATTTTTTAAAGCCTTCTTGCCCTTTGGCAAATATACCAGATCATAAGTGGAGTTGTCCTGTAAGAAACTCATCTCTTACTGCATAGCCTCCATCCACTCATGCATATGTTCGTCTTCATAGCCTATGCAAAACTTTTGGGCTCTCTCCGGTCAGTCAGTAGAACATACTCACCTGGTGAGTATCTTATAGATGGTCGACGCTCTCTATCGCTCCTCCTCAACGGAACCACTGGTAATGGTTGTATATCAACAGCCTCCTCCCCTTCAGTAACTACCTCCTTAGCATTCTTATCCTCCTCTGGGTCACCCTGACCATTATCAGTAGGCTGATGATCAAGGTTGGGAGCAACTCCATGTACTGGCTTCCCCATAACTGAATTCTCTGCGATGTCCTCTGGAAACTACACGAAGCAAAATGACTCTAACTCATGCAATTTCTTAGCTTCAGAAGGCATCTCAAAATCCTAAGTGTTGGTCATGGTCTGATCCTCGACGATAACCACGTCCCTGATTTTGTAGAGATTTCTTCCCACTAGATCATAGAGTCTATAGCCAAACTCATCCCCACCATAGCCGACAAAGACGCACCACCTCGTTTTTGGCTCAAGTTTGGATCTTATGTTCGTCGGTATATGCACGAAGGCCTTGCAACCAAATACTCGCAGGTGATTGTATGACGGCTCTTTGTCGTACCATAATTTGTCAGGCACATCACCCTACAAAGGAGCACTAGAAGATATATTAATAACATAAGCAGTCGTGTAAAGTTCCTCACCCTAGTAGCTGCCCGACAAGTTTGCTTCTAACAGCAAATACTATACCTTATCCATCAGCGTCATGTTCATGCGCTCTACTATACCGTTGAGCTACGATGTCTTTGGTGGAGTCTTCTAGTGTCGTATCCCTTGCTCTATGTAATAAGCATAAAGGGACCGATATACTCGCCGCCATTGTCCGACTGAAAACATAATAGCTTCTTGCCCGTCTCCCTTTCAACAAAGGCCTGAAACTCTTTGAAAGTGGGCAGTACATGATTCTTAGTCTTTATGGCAAGACCCAAACCTTCCTGAAACAGTCATCAATAAATATTACAAAATAAGAAGCACCACCAATGGATTTTACCTTCATAGAACCGCAGACATCCGAGTGAATCAACTCGAGCAACGCTAGCTTCCTTGAACTTGGGTGACTTTGGAAAGACACCATATTTTATTTTCCCGCCAAATAGTGCATACATCTCTCTAATTTTTTAGACTTTAGCCCTAAAATCACCTTCATATTCACCAATTAGCTCATCCCCTTCCCGCTGATATGCCTGAGCCGCCTGTGCCATAACTCAGTAGACGTATTAGTAGCTGCGTTCACCTCATCTTCCCTATGTGCGCTTCCTTCCATATAATAGAGTCTAGACTTCTTGCTTCCTCTAGCAATTACCATCGGATCTCTGAAAAGCTTCTATTGACCGTTCCCGAGGAGGTTGAAGAACCCGAATAAGAACTGTACCCAGCTTTGTCCTCAAATGCACATCTCCAACAGCAACAACTTTCTACACATCTCTATTGCCCATCTTTAATACTTCATAGTCGCCTATTGTGTAAGTAAAAAGTAGTGCCCTGTTGTGAGATACATACGCTGAAGCACCTGAGTCCACCAGCCAAGAGTTGTCATCGTAGGTGAGGTTCATAACTACCTCATCACCTACAATGATCACGTCGCCTCCATGTGCCGAGGCCGTCGCTGTAGTGTTCTCACTTTGCTTCCTCTTGTCACCTTTCTTCTCCCTCTTTCGCTTGATGTAGCCTTTCTTTCCACAATGGTAACACTTCGAGTCCTCATACCGACCCTTAGACTTGTCCCTGCTCTTATCTCTGCCACCACCTGGACCCCTGCTCTTGCTCCTTTTGCGGCTCTCTGAAACCAGTACCTCTGAGTGGGATATGGATAAAGTACCCTGAGAACGTCTCCCCATCTCTTCATTCAGTACCCCGCTTCTGGCAAACTCTAGACTGAACATGCCTTCCATATCAAAAGCGATCATAGACACTCGTACGGTTTTCCATGAGTCTGGAAATGTACACAACAACCACAGTCCCAGTACTTCATCGTCGAACTTGACTCCCATCGAGGATAGCTGGTCAACCATGCCCTAGAACTCACTCAAGTGATCCGTAATAGATGCATCATCTTTGTACCGTAGGCCCATCATCGTTCAGATCAGGAATAACTTGTTTACCCTGGTCTTCTTCGCATATAAATATTTTAGCTTATCCTAGAGCATCTTCACGTGCTCAATATTGGCAACGTGATTATACACGTTCTCGTCAATAAACTGTCCGATATATTCACACACATGTATATGCTCAAACTTTCAGTTCTCTTAGGATTTGTCACTGGGCTTCTCGAACGCAAATACTGGAAGATGCATCTTCTTGACGAACATCAAATCCTTTATCTTGCTCCAACAATAATGATAGTTGGTACTGTTCAGGTTTACCATGCGCACCGGCTTTACGTCTATCTCTTCTCCCTGGTTTGCCTGTCAACTCGTGACCTCTCTGGACTCCAGAACCTAGCTCTGATATTACTTTGTTTGGAACGAAAGTGCAAAAGTTATTCCCCAAACCAAGAAACCCTGTGAGAGAACCGAGCAAAAGCATACAAACCAAAAATGCCAAATACAAATTGCAGACACATAGATCACTACTAAAATATAGAGGTTTAGCGACGGAATATTGGCGACGGCTAATATCCATCGCCTAATAGCGACGTCTCAGCGGCATCGTAACGACCAATTACAGTAGTTCAGAAATTTCCATAAATACCGTCGCCCGGTCGTCGCTATATAGTCACTGGGTTGCGCCGGATTACGCGGGAACTACGAGATAAATTTTTTTGATAGATTAGCGACGACTACTCGATTTAGGCGACATACTAGGATGTCGTGGTCCGTCGCGGAAGACTGTGCCCTAAATTAAAAGAAAATGCGGCCGATCAAAATTTAACATTTCTCTCTCTCTCGACTGTCCCTCTCTCCCTCTCGTTGTCCCCTTTTCTCCGACGATCAGCTTCCCGTGGTCCCCTCTCTCAGCTCCGACGTGGTCGTGCCAACTCCTCTCGGCTCCTCCATCGTTCCCCCTCCTCCTCCGTGCATGTTCCCCCTCCCGGCTCCTTCGTCGCCCCCCCTCCTCCTCCGTGCCTGTTTCCACTGTAAGTTTTGGATCATTTGATTTCTCAATATCTGTTGTCATTGATATTTAGGGATTTATGTGATAATTTCTTGCTATTACTCAAAATTTGGGGAGGACAAATGTCTATTTGAATTGGATCTGACCTTAGCTCATTGTCTCTTTGGGGATGACATTTGGGATAATTTTTGTGCCATTAAATCCAACCTTAGCTCAATGTCTATTTGAATTGGATTAGCAAAGAACTACATGATCAAAAACTTTATCATCGTATTTGTCGTAGAACTCCAAGGATACTTGTATACATGCATTCTAGGAACTTGGGGAATAAGAAAATTATAGTTCAGCTAGTACTAGTTGGGATATTCAACCCTATTGATTTAACCATTAAAACTTGAGAAAGCACTACCCGACCTGAGTGGTTTGGCATCCTATTTGCTGTTGAAGTTTGTGTAACAGTCAACGATATTTAGCCTTCTAGGTCAATTCTTTTGACATGGGTTGTGCTAGGCGGTGATACGCGACAGATACTTTGGGTATGCTTAAAAGCATACACATTATAATTGATCTTTATGACCTTGGGTACTGACTTCAATAAGAAGCAAAGATAACCCTAGAGATGACATATCCATCCCCGAAATATGTCCCTCACATATGACATTCATCACATGATTCTCCTATTAATATGTTCCTCCTATCGGCAATGATGATACCACAACCCATCACTATATTTTATAGTGTGAGTTGATGTCTTAGCATTATATTATATGGGTTCATCTTAATTCTGTTATATCCTTCAGATACTACATTTGATAAGAACATATACTACACTAATGTACATGTCTTAGATGATTCACACTAATGTATGCTAAAATAAATTTTGGGTAGTGTTCTGAGCCATCGATATCCGAATTCATGTCCCAATTCGATATAAAGCTCTGTTTCACATGTTTCTCTACTTCTGTTATTTGTCGCATACCCCAAGAATTTTTTTATGAGTATGACAAAAAGCATAAATGCTTATTTTAGGAGTTAATCTTTTTTTTTCTAGAAAAATACCACCACATGACACCCATGTGCCCTACCACACCCATGTGCACACCTCAACATATACAAAGTATTATATTGAGATACCCACTTGGTGGTGTAGCCAATATGGGACTATCTTTCTAGTCCAAAGGCAAAAATACCATCATCTCTCTCGCTCTATCTTCTGTTTCAGCTGGTCATGTTAGAAAATTGTATATAGGTGTATATATATAATTCTATTATCTGTGCCAATAAAGCACGTGGCTAGAGAAGATGAAGAGTCTCTGTAAAGTATTGATGGACTACTAGGAACTCAAGAATTATTCTTCTGTGTTTCATTAATGAGTGATTAATGAAATTAAGAGTACATAATAAACTAGTCCTTCAAAACAATCAAATGGGTAGCTAGTACAAAATATAAAGATAGTCTCTCCCTCCTCCTCTCACCAATTATATTGAAAGTACACTATATCTCTCATGTCCGAAAATCTATACTAATGTATCTATAATCTATATTCATAATCTACACTACTATATAACGAGAACAGTTGAGCTTCATCATGAATTTTTTTTCAAATATATCCTTGCATCTATGTACTCATTTAAATTATTTATTAAAGTTAAAAGAGTCAACACTTCACATAGTTGTAAGTAATTTCATATATTTCATCTGATGTAGTTAATTTTATATATTTTATTTATTTATTTAACTAAATAATTTGTTGTTATTTTTTTGTAGGTTTTTTCCCTACAGTGCTACTCGAGCACTTGAGAAAATCATTAGGGGGAACTACCATGGCCCCTACCTTAGATTCTTTGATGTGTCGTCCGACATGCAATATATATGGCTTGACCAGATGAAAGTATATTTGATATTTTTTGTTATTCCATTTATTAATGATTTTTTATCAATTTATATTAATTGTTAATTGAATTTGTATGTCAGAAAATCTATTGGTGGCCCTGTATCCGTGATAAATTTTGGGAGAAGATGTAGAAGGAGCTTGATATTCCTGAGTTCAAGAAGAGGTTCGAGAAAGGGAAGAAGGCGCGATCTCGTGAGGGTTTGCATACTGGTGGATCGATCCCCATCGCTATGCACCATCGAAACCTGGTAAGATAAATCAAAGTACTTAAATTTTTTCAATATATAGTTCAATATCATTAATTATCAAGCTAATATGTTTCCTTAATATTTCATACACAGGCGGAAAAGCTGGCGAAGGAGGGGGGAGATCCCTCTAGTATCATCTTTGTCGATATTTTTGAGTATATATGAGGTATTAACATATATATTACAAGTTAGAAGTCCATTAGAAAATTAAACACTGGTCATTGGATAGGCTGCATTCCAGTCTCTGCAGACTTAGAGCGCCACTCAGGCCACTCAGGATGGGGTGGAAGAGAGTGTCGTTGAGTCTTCGCCCACCACCATGTCCTCTTCCATGGCTGGTCAAATGAACGACCTTTTTGTACAGGCCGCTGGTGGAAGAGGGAGGGTGGACGCGTTTATGGCACCGGCTCCTTGGTGACGCAGGTATTAGTATACTCGAGACCTCTACCGCCGACGTCTTCTCTGAATTATGTCTTCTTTGCATTATATCTCGTATGTATTGTTTATTTGTGTTATAGTACTCGTGGACTTGTATTTGGACATCTATGCTATTAATTTTGTTATGTTAATTATATGTCTTTTCTGAACTATGTCTCGTGTATGTTTCCAGTGTGCGTTTGTGCCGTTGAAGGTCAGATTAGACGAGAATTTTACAACGGGTTGTGCTGGGTGGTTGATATATTGATATTGCTTAACATGTTTTATATAAATCATATATGCTGGGATATATGTATTTAAAAGTTTTTTTTTGCAATTATATGCATATTACCGACGGATATCCGTCGTCTTAGCAGCTACCCGCGACGTACTTGCGACTATTTAGCGACGGATAAAACTGTCGCTAATAAAATTTTCATACTTGGGCGACGGATTATCGATATACGACGACGGAAAGAAAACTTCTTTCTGATAGAAAGTAATGTCGTTATTTCGTCGCCAACTCATAATTTTGTCATACGATTCTTCTATCTCTTCCAACTAATCATGCAGTTCTACTCTTGTTTAACATACCATATATTGACATGTTCAATCATTCTTTTACTCTTCTTATTAGCATGGCAAATATTCGTTCAATAGCCGTGTCAGTGTAACCTAGCATGCAACATACTATTCTTTTTTGTGCCCTCTGCAACTAGAGATGGTTGGAAGTGTTCCAGTCGAGTAGGACAAAATGTTTAACCCCTGGAGCTAGTGATCACTCTCATATTGTCATAAGATTGGCAGAAGTGCCGGTTATCAAAGGGAGACCTTTCAGATTCAAAAACACCTGGATTCATATGGAAGGCTACGAGGAGGTAGTTCAGCAAGGCTGGGAGTCTGGGTTGACTGTATTTTCTCAGTTCAAGATTGTTCAGAAGTTGAAAGCTATTAAAGGTCTCCTCAAGACATGGAATAAAGGCATACCTCTTACCCCTCTCCAAGAATTGGAGGACAAGTTGACAGACATTCAACTAAAGGGTCCAGCTAAATCCGCTTAACCCTGTCCTCACGGAAGAGGAGGTAGCTCTCCAAGATCGGCGTCACAAGGATACATTCTTAGATGAGATCCATATCAGACAAAGAGATAAATGCAGCTGACTCAGAAATGGAGATAGGTGTTTTAATTCTTTCATGCTACTGTCAAGGCTAGACAGGTTCGAAATGCCATACACGGATTTCTTGATCCTGATGGAGTTCTCATTACCGAGGATGATGGTATCCGGAATGAGGCGGTAAAGTTTTTTCGGGATCTCTACAACTAGAACTCCTACCCGGTCGTCTTTTCATATATTAATTTTAAGAAGATGGTCTCTCAAAAAGGAAATAGTGTCTTACGAGCCACGGTCTCGATGGAGGAAATACATGCTATTGTTATTAATGTGGATCCTATCAAATCGCCAGGACTAGATGGCTTTGGGGCGGCCTTCTTCAAGAAACACTGGGAGATGATTAAGGTGCATGTCCTGGATGCGGTGAGAGAGTTTTTTTTCTCTTTGGCAAGCTGCTCAAGGAGCTTAACCACGCGTTTATGGTCTTAATTGCTAAGGTGGAGGGTTGCGACTTTGTTGGAAGACTTCTGGCCGATAGCGTGCTGTAATTTCTTATATAAGATTATAACCCACCGGATGTGTGACCGGATGAAGGATGTTATGAACAAACTTATCTCCCCTAATCAGACGACCTTCATCAAAGGGCGCTCCATCTCAGATAATTGTTTGCTGGCTCATGGGCTTATTAGGGATTTCAATAAGCAGAGAGGTAACAAAATGTGCCTAAAGCTAGACCTCAGGAAAGCCTATGACATAGTGAACCAGAATTTCCTTTGCCACATCATGATCTGTATGAGATTTGACAGATGGTGGGTTCACAGGGTAAGGGAGTGTGTCTGCTCTACCTACTTCTCAATTATGGTTAAGGGACAGCCGGAGGAATTTTTCGGAAGCAGTAGAGGCCTGAGACAAGGCGATCCCCTCTCTCCCCTTATAACTATCTAAACATATATCCAAAATTAAAATTAAAATATATTCAATTTTTAAATTATATATATTTAAACTAACTATATAGTATTATTGAAACATATATCCAAGTTATCAAATTTTTCAATAATATTAATTTGTTTTTTCTCTTACGTGCATAATTGCACGTGAACATCACTAGTATATATAAATATTTTAAAATGACTTAAAATGAGTCTTAATTAATTCCTATTCCTTAACAAAGTGTATATGAAATTTAAATTCTAAAATTCTGGTATTATCTAATTACATAGTATTATCTAATAATCATATGTCCAAAGTCCTAAAATAATATCTATAACAAATTCTAAACTAATTATTAATCCAAAGTCCTAAAAGCATATCTATAACAAATCCTTTTGTTAAGATATATTCAAATCATATTTAAACTATTTAAATATAAATTAACTATTTTAACATAATTTAAATTCCCAACCAACAATCATATTGTTTGAAAACAAGATAATTTTGGCAAAAATTAATTGAGTAACATGACTGAGTATATTTTTAGAGGAATAACAATAGAGACAGGGGGAAAAAAAAAAAGCAAACAAACAAACAAACCATATCGTTAAGTGAAAGAGATGAACTAAATAACTCCTAAAAAGAAGGAGAAGGAAGAGATAATAACAGAAATTTTTTTTATAAAATCCTTCAATATATTAAATTAGGAATATAAACTCCAATAGGAAACTTGATTGTTATGAAATCTTTCAATATATTAAATTAGGTATATAAACTCCAATAGGAAACTTGATTGTTATAGGCTCCAATAGGAAACTTGATTGTACTCGTATAATCTAAGTATATATACACGGTAAATTTAATAGCACATAACTATTTGGAAACATAAGTTGCAACTTCTTTCATCTGGGAAGAGAGAGAGAGAGAGAGAGAGAGAGCAACAATGGCAATGGCAATGGCCTCCCTCGATGAACATGTACTTGCTGAGATCCTCTCCTATCTCCCACTCAATGATGCAACTAGATTCAAAACCGTATGCAAAGAGTGGCTCCGAATCATCTCCAGTCTCTACTTCCGATCCCTTCAGCTGCGGATGCCTCCTCCCCCTCGCACCGACGTACAAGGCTTCTTCCTCGGCTGCTATCGCTTCCGCTCGTGGCACTCTCGCCGCCTCTCGTCGCGCTTTCACCTTCGGCTTACTCCGTTCCCTATCGAAAGCTTGGAAAAGCGAAGGAAGCAATGTGTAGATGCGCATTACGATATTATGGTCGCTGCTGTCTGCGACGGGCTCCTGCTTGTAACGGCTATTCAACATGGGTTTTATGCAGTATGGAATCCTTCGAACGAGAGCTTCGCACGCATACCACCACCGCCCGAGGTTGTACGCCCCGCGCATTATGCTATTGCGAAGGTCACTTCTTCTCCGAACTCTTACGAGATTTTTTGCATGGACCTCTGCGCTTGTGCTGCTGCCACCTACTCATCGGCAATAGGCCAGTGGAGGGCGTTCGTTATAGAACTGCCTTGGAAGTCCACGACGGAAGTGAGCGTCAAGCTCAATCCGGTCGGCGGCACTGTGTCGGCTAGGCGGCGCCTCTACCACTGGCTTACCGATTGCGGGATGATCCTCACGATCGACATGAGTAGAGGAACATGTAGGAAGATGAGTTTACCGGCGGGGGTCGATATTGACGTGACCTCCTTGACCTCAGAGAAGAAGAAGGTGGTCTGGTTTGGGTCGGTTGATGGTGATCTGTACTTCGTCTTCGTCTCCGGACGTGCGGTTAGACTTTGGGTCCTCGAGGACTACAACAGGGTTCAGTGGAAGATGATATTGGAGGTTGAATACTACAGGGATGGCGAACCCGTCTTCTTCGATGGACAAAGGATTGCCATTGCAGATTTCGATCCTACAAATATCTTCAGTTTTAATTTTAAAGAGTGCAACAGAAAAGAGAGGTATCTACGTCTCTATGATGTATGCAATAGAAAGTGGGAAGGACCTCACCTCATTCCTTATTACGTGAAGCACAACGGATATTTGATCTCCCCTTTTATCAAAGATATGACCATGTTGGGTTCTATGAATGATCAAAGACGACCCGGTGGAAAAGGCCAAAGAAGTGACTACAACGAAGGAACCGAGACCAAGAGATGTCGACGAAAGGAAGAAACTATGACGGACGGATCGAGTTTAGTAAGACGAAAATGCCTCAGAAATTAATGATAGTACTGCATATTTTATTTTGTATTCGAGATATTTTTTTTCCTCCAATTGTCTGATTTGATTTCTTTTAAACGCCAATGATTAATGAAATTTTCACCCAACTTTAATCTTTTGTGTTTAATTATTATATATTTATTTTTTATAGATAAGTTGTGGGAGAATTACTCTATTATGTCTTTCGCATAAGAATGATTTGAGGAAACCAAGCATACTACAACATATTGGAGAGTACAACATGTAACACAAGCACAAAATACAGAAAATACAAAAGACAAAATCTTTTTCTGGGACTGTTCGTCGTGGTCGTCCATCACATGTGTCTCTATCTCGTTAGTTTGTTTACATATCAAACTAGGGTACAGTAATATATAATTCATATGCTATGAATATTATTAAATTTTTTGCATTACAATTGTTTGGCTAAAGTTATCATTAATTTTGTATATAAAAAAAAAAGTTATTTAGTCGTCCACTAACTCAAATTTTATATTAATTTAAAACAATCAACCCCCCCCCCCCCCCTCTCTCTCTTATCTATTTAAATACTATCCTCATGTTCTTCTTTCATTGAACATTGCACATGCATGTAACACTATGGTCCAACCCCTCGTATCTGATTAAGGATTTGATTATTTCTTTTCAATCATGGATATGAATAAGTAGTTATTTAGAATTTTTGAACTATTTAGTATGGAGGTTCCATGGAAAACTTATTATGATTTTTTTTTTAATTTTCAATTATATATGTTTTAGAAAACAGTTTGGACAATCTTTAAAAGGGAAGTAGAGCAAATCTTTTTAGCCACAACGATCTATAAAGGGTTTTTGAAAGAGGACAATCCACAGATCCGAACACGAGTTCGATTCGTGGATTAGATTAATATTATTTTTTTAGATTCTCAGTTACATTTTTGTTTGTTAGGATAAACATAAATAAGCAAAAATATAATAAGCCTTTAAAGATGGTTTTATCTTATTTTGATTTGTTGAGAGTATAAAAATTGTCTTTAACTTCAGAAATTATTTTTTGAAGAATGAATAGAGATAAATCTATTTTGAGTTTGTATGATTATATACCTAAATTCTAGAGTGGATCTCGCTGGGATTAGTCAAGACCTAGTCTCAATATTCCATTTTGGGACAAACCTCAAGTGTGTGTGTGTATTTCATTATTACTCAAGTATTTCGTATGGTAGGGTTTTTTTTTCTTTCTAATGGGCTATATTCAATTTCCACAATCAACATTTATTTTTGTCACCATTTCTTGGAGAAATACCTTTAGAGCTAGGTCCCAAAGGACTTGATTGTGGGAGAAGGGGGCGTAAAATTAATGGTGTTTTGATGGCACATTTTTCTTTTCACTCGTTAATGTCTCACGTGCTCTTACACAGAATAATGGTGCAAAGAGCAAGAGTACAAGTGGTAGCAACGCTACGGTAATGCCAAGCTTTGAGGTAGTTGTTGTCATGCCCCGGTCCCGCAGGGCCGGACGCCCTTGCATGGGCGTGATGCTGTGCAAGCCTGAGTTGCGTCCGCGCAAGGCAAGCATCGAAATGGCAGAAGAAATGCTAAGACACAGAGTCGCACAGATAGTCCCAAGCTGCAGAATAAGAATAAACACAAGTTTGAAATGAAACAAGCACCATATTGATATTGAAACATAAATTACAAGCGACGCTAGGCCAAGATTATAAGTCGCTCAATCTCTCTCTCTCTCTCTTTCAAAAATCGTAAAACATGCCAAACAGCTTACAACTTGTGGGATGATACACAGACAATAATTGATCGTCTGTTGATGCATACAGCTGATCGAGTAGGCGACGCACGACCAGGGTCATGAAGAACTCATATTTCTCTCCCTGATTAACCAACTTGTGAGTAGCTTTACCTTCGATTAGTTGATACTTCTTTTAAATTCTTTACATCTAATAATATAAATCTTTTGTTGCATTCCGATCAACGATACCATAATATTAATAACTGAGTCATGATAATATGGAGTAAGGCTTGAAAACTTGATGTATGTCACACGAAACTCAAGAAAATGATCGTATTGTTGCATGCTTGTTCGTCCTAAATTTTCTTATCTTATGTTTCAGTTGTAGCTAGAATTTATTCATCTATAACTGTGCATAGAAGTAGTACATACTTATAATGCGATCACTTGAGTAGATAGACTATGCTATCATGTTATACTAAATACTAATATTTCATTCATGTTGTCTTATAAATGCTTCTTTTGATAACTTAGTTCATAGACGTCGCATGGTCTCGGACAACTTGTGCATAAGATTTAGTTCTTACGAACAGTCGTTGGGACACTTGGGCCAATTCGTTCCGCGCGAAACTCGGATAGCTACGCTAGCAAGAATAGCATGGGTAACACGAGAACTTGTAGCGGCGCTTGCTACCCGCACTGCAAGGATCCTTGTCTTACTGTAGTTATTGTCCACGATGGCAGTATAGTGCCATGACTGTATATTGTCACGCCTCGATCCTGCAAGGTCCGATCGTCCTCGTTTGGGCCTTAGGAACCGATCGTCCTCGCATGGACGTGATGTCGTGCAAGACTAAGTTGCACTTGCACAAGGCCAAAGCTTGAACAATTACAACATAAGCTATTCAAAGTTTAGAAGCAGCGGCACAATATGTAAAAAAGTAAATGAATACAATGGTATAAGAAAATAATCTCTTTATTGATATCTGAAATGGTTACAAGACTTGCCAATTAGCTTACATCAATATAGAATATAATAATATTGTTTCATACATTACATCCATTTACACAGAAAATATCTTAAAATATGTTGATACAGCTCAAGACATCGACTCCAAATTTTTGGCTCCTGAGAATGAGGATCGGCTATCACTTCTTCGGACAATCCAGCACCTACAAATAGAACTAAAAGGGGTCAGCACTTTGAGAAAAGTATTGGTGAGTATAAAAGCAACGAACAGAAGCAATACTCTATAAAACCAACAGTAAGTAATCATATTATAAAATATTACATTACTAGTGATCTTGCTACTTTTATCTAGGTTTATTTCATGTAGTACGGGATCATAGTCAGTTTACTTCTTTTGAAAACATCTTTGAAAATGGAGTTCATATTCAATACGTTCAAGCATACAGTAGGAAGTATTCTATCGTAAAGTGTGCAGCATATATCATGAGCCATATCTATTATCACTAAGGAACATAAGCAGCATCTAGTGGACTATTCATCTTATCAAGGGAATATATGCATATTCAAGTCAAGCATACAAGTCTAGGAGCAGTACAAGATAGTAAGCAAAATCGATAATGAGTACATCATTTATTCAATAATTCTTACATTTCGTCGAACGGTTATCCCTGTAATGGCAATGAAGTGTGCTGACTTGGTTAACCGGTCGATGATGACCCAGATTGCGTCATTCCCCCATTGCGTCCTTGGCAAACTAACAATGAAGTCCATGCTTATGTGCTCCCACTTCCATTCTGGGATAGCAAGATTCTATATTTCTTCGCCCAGTCTCTGATGATCTACTTTTACCCTCTGACAGGTTATGCATTGCGACACGAAGAGTGCCACATCCTTCTTCATGTCGTGCCAGCAAAAAACAGTACGAAGGTCTCTATACATTTTCGTGCTCCCATGATGGACCATATAGGCTGCATAGTGGGCTTCTATAAGGATTTTCTTTCTGAGTTCTGAGTCGTTTGGGACGCATAGCCTTTCCTTAACTCGCAATACTCCATTCTCATCTACTGCAAAGTTTTTCGCCTCCCCACTAAAATTAGCTCACGTATTTTCCTTAGGAATGGATCGTCCCTATGAGTAGATGTGACCCTCTCTAACAGGTTGGGTACAAATCGTATCTGAGCAACTCGCGCACCGCGATACCGAATTCAGTATTCGATGCCCATCTCCTCTAAGTCCCTTTGTAACCTGCAATCAACGGACAGGGATCCGGCAAAGACCCGACTCAACGCATCCGCTACCACATTTTTCTTGCCAGGTGTGTAGTCTATCGTCAAGTCGTAATCCTTTATTAATTCTAGCCAACGTCGCTATCGTAGGTTAAGGTCCGCTTGGGTGAATAGGTACTTCAAACTTTTGTGATCAGTATAAATTTGGCAATCCACTCCATAGAGGTAGTGTCACCACAATTTTAGCCCGAACACAATTGCCGCTAGCTCCAGGTCATGCGTAGGATAATTCTTCTCGTATTTTTTCAGCTGCATGTATGCATAGGCTATCACCCTATCTTGCTGCATAAGTACACACCCCAAGCCATGTCCTGATACATCGCTGAATATCTGGAATCCCATGGTCTCGCTTGGTAGTGCAAGTAATGGGGCAGAGGTGAGGTGATGCTTTAACTCTTCAAACGAGGCTTCACAGTCGGAGGACCACTCAAACGCGACTCCCTTCTGTGTGAGGCAAGTCAGAGGTGATGCTAGTTTGGAAAAATCTTTTACGAACCGCCGGTAGTAGCCCGCTAGCCCGAGAAATTTTTGAATCTCACTGACGGATGCATGCCACTTCCACTCGATGATTGCTTCAACTTTCTTTGGATCGACTGAAATGCCTCCGACAGAAATAATGTGCCCGAGAAAATATACACTGCTCAACCAAAATTCGTACTTACTCAGTTTTGCATATAGCTTGTTGTCCCAAAGAGTCGGTACCACGGTCCGCAAGTGCTCTGCATGTTCCTCCCCATTCTTCGAGTACACCAAGATATCGTCAATGAACACTACTACAAACTTATCGAGGTACGGCCGGAATATAGGATTCATTAAATCCATAAAGGCGGCAGGGGCATTGGTTAATCCGAATAGCATTACCAAAAACTTATAGTGGCCGTAACAGGTACGAAAAGCTGATTTTGGCACATCGTTCGGTTTAATCCTAAGCTGATGGTAACCCGAGCGAAGATCAATTTTTGAGAATACCGTTGTACCTTGCAGTTGATCGAAGAGGTCATCTATCCTGGGGAGGGGATACTTGTTTCGAATAGTGGCTTCATTCAGTTCATGATAGTCGATGGAGAGCCGCAATGAGCCATCATTTTTTTTACAAACAATACAGGCATATCCCAAGGAGACACACTTGGACGAATATACCCACGATCTAGAAATTCTTGCAACTGAATCTTTAACTCTTTTAGTTCTGCCGGGGCCATTCGAGGCGGAGTCTTAGAAATTGGTCAGGTTTCTGGAAATGTATCAATAGTGAACTCTATCTCTCAAATGGGCGGCATGCCGGACTACTCGTCTGGGAACACATCAGGAAAATCTGCCACAACGGGAATAGACTCAACGTTTGCGCAATATCGCTGTGTGTCTCGAACGAATGCCAAGTACCCTTTGTAGCCGGAATGTATCATTCGCCGAGCATACATTACAGAAATCACCATGCAGCCATTCAGCGCTCTCGACTGTGGACTGCACGACTTTCTTTTCCGCACAATCAATGGTAGTCGAGCAAGCGCCGAGCCAATCCATCCCCAGAATGATGTCGTAGTCCCTAATGTCTAAGACTATCGCATCTAGTGATAATTTCCTTCACCCGATGTAAATGTTACAAGAAATGTGTTCTCGGCGAAATTAGCCTTTAAAGATGGTTTTATCTTATTTTGATTTGTTGAGAGTATAAAAATTGTCTTTAACTTCAGAAATTGTTTGTTCAAGAATGAATAGAGATAAATATATTTTGAGTTTGTATGATGAGATACCTAAATTCTAGAGTGGATCTCGCTGGGATTAGTCAAGACCTAGTCCCACTATTCCATTTTGGGACAAACCTCAGGGGTGTGTGTGTGTGTATTTTATTATAGCTCAAGTAGTTGGTATGGTAGGGTTTTTTTCTTTCTAATGGGCTATATTCAATTTCCACAATCAACATTTATTTTTGTCACCATTTCTTGGAGAAATACCTTTATAGCTAGGTCCCAAAGGACTTGGGTGTGGGAGAAGGGGCATAAAATTAATGGCGTTTTGATGGCGCATTTTTTTCCTTCACACGTACGTGTCTCACGTGCTCTTATGTGAAACAATGGTACAAAGAGCAAGAGTACAAGTGGTAGCAACGCTAAGGTAATGCCAAGCTTTGAGGTAGTTTTTGTCATGCCCCGGTCCCGTAGGGCCGGAGTTCTTGCATGGGCGTGATGTCATGTAAGCCTGAGTTGCGTCCGCGTAAGGTAAGCATCGAAACGGTAGAAGAAATGCTAAGACACAAAGTCGCACAAATAGTCCCAAGCCGCATAATAAGAATAAACACAAGTTTGAAATGAAACAAGCACTATATTGATATTGAAACAAAAATTACAAGCGACGCTATGCCAAGATTATAAGTCACTCAAGCTCTCTCTCTCTCTCTCTCTCTCTCTCTCTCTCTCTCAAAAATCTTAAAATGTGCCAAACGGCTTACAACTTGTGGGATGATACACAGGCAATGATTGATCGTCTGTTGATGCATACAGCTGATCGAGTAGGCGACGCATGAGCGGAGTCCTGAAGATCTCATATTTCTCTCCCTGATTCACCAACTTGTGAGTAGCTTTACCTTCGATTAGCTTTACCTTAGAACTTGTAGCGGGGCTTGCTATCCGCACTACAAGGATTCACGTCTGACTATAGCTATTGTCCATGATGGCATTGTAGTGCCATGACTGTATACCATCACGGCTCGATCCCGCAAGGTCCGATCGTCCTCGCTTGGACCTTGGAAATCGATCGTCCTCTCGTGAATGTGATATCGTGCAAGCCTAAGTTGCACTTGCACAAGGCCAAAGCTTGAATAATTATAATATAAGCTATTCAAAGTTTAGAAGCAGCGGCATAATATACAAAAAAGTAAATGAACACAATGGTATAAGAAAATAATCTCTTTGTTGATATTTGAAATGGTTACAAGACTTGTGCCAATTGGCTTACATCAATACAGAATACAATAACATCGTTCTATACATTACATCCCTTTATACAGAAAATATCTCAAAATATCTCGATACAGCTCATGGCATCGACTCCAGATTTTTGGCTCCTGAGGATGAGGATCGTGTAAACCCCCTCACCAAAAATAGATATTTTGTATATATTTTATATTATTATATTTATTATAGATACTAAATTAGTTTAGAGTATTCTCTTAGTTAATTAGAAAATAAATTTCTTAGTATATTTACTTATGTAAATATTTATTTAGAATCATTTTAAGGCTATTTTAGATTTTTGGAGATTTTTTTAGAATTTTTAGGTAATTAAAACATAGGGAACCTAAATTTCTACGACTTCCATGATTTACTATGAGACCATACTTGCATATTGTTCCTACCAAATATTTATTTTAGGTTAAAACATTTAATTATATTTTTCTGTAATTTATTTAGAAATTTAAGAAATTTATTTAGATTTTTGAAATTATTTCGGATTTATTTGGATATATATAGTCTTAATATTAGATAGATAATAATTTAGTGTTAATAGATATTAATAAGATTATATATAAATTATTTAAATTATCCTTAATTTTATTTAAGATTATAAATTATTGAGATATACCCAAACTTTATTTTAAATTAATTCAAATCCTGAGCCTACTAGGAAAGAAACTCCATTCATATCCTATCATTATTTAAACTGATCCTAATCATATCCAAATTAGCCAATCCTAGTCGTATTCAATTAAGTAGTATCCACCATTATAAATACCTCATCCTTCATATTTTTTTTCTCCAAAATTCTCTCTTTTATTCCAAAAAGAGTCAAAATTCGTCATAAATCCAGCCTCATTTTCTAGTAGTTATGACGACTTAAAAAGACGATATCTCCTAGCTCCAGACTCCAAACGCGCTCTAGTTTTTTTGTTAGAACTATATCAAGGTTAGTTTTCTGAATATATAAATTATTTTAATAATTTATAAACCTATTATTCCAAAAAATTCTAAAAGTGTCAGCTGTCTGAAATCAGACGCATTTTGGTATTTTTGAGATTACGGGAGATCCCGAACTCGGAATTACGAACCGTTTGAAGTTTCGAAAAGTTGACATGATGAAATAACATAAAATTACTTTTCCAGAATTTAACATGAAAGTTTAATCTACTGTAAAATTTGTGCAACATAGACGTAAATAGGAAACCACAGAAAACTATCATCTATTCGCCCTTGTGGCCATAACTCTTTAACGACTTATGATTTTATAAAATCATCGATTCTGGCTTTCATGTAGCGCTAAAACCTATAGGATTTTATACACAAATCCAGGATTTGAGTCGGTTGACTTTTTGGTCAACGGATTACCTCGATTTGCGTGTCACGGATCACAAATCCGTAAAGTTAATTTTCTTTGGACCAAAATTAGGGTTTAGTAATAAAATAATATTATAATAAGATTAAAATACTATTTTTGGTTATTTTATTCAGAATTAAAATAGATTAAAATGGAGGAACCTATTCACCCAATTTTGTAAACAAACTTGTTTAATTTATGTGACGGGTAGATCGGACGACGCCTTGAGTTGGGACTTCATTCTTTTTCAGACCAGGCAAGATACCTTGCCAAATTGCTTACAGTATTTTGCATGCTTATTATAATTCTGTATATTCATTGCATTTATGTATATTCATTGCATGTGTAGTTTCTTTCAGTCATTACTATATATTAGATATGTTGACACACACTTGACACTTAGTATCATAGAGGATAATTAGTAGGCGTATGGGCTATAACCACTCTGGTGAACCGTAGTAACTAGCACGCACTATGGTAGTCGTGTTCGATGGTCGCTACCCCCGAGGTATGTCAATTGATGGAGTCACGAGGGTCGCTACCCCCGAGGTATGTCGGCTGATGATGTCCACTGACATGTGTGAGTTGTGAGATTTAGATCGAGTAGCCTACCCTTGCCCATACGTCAAAAAGTTGTCCTCATTTGCATTCATATAGATTATCTTGTACAGCGTACTTATATATTTTTAAACATTATGCATGTTTACTGTATGCAAATTGGCTTGCTTTTATGTATCTTGTTACGTTCCTCTGAGGACCTGGTCCCTTTCCAGGTGTAGATGTTCATGACTATTTGCAGGAGCACGGATCAGGACTTACCACTTATCTCTTCCGAGGAGGCCTTACCTTCTTTGCATCCTTGATTATCTCTAGCGATGGATCGCTTCGCTAATACACTTCTATCATCATCTTATTCATATTGGAGATTTATCCTTCTCTCTCATGTTAGTATTGATATAGTCATTGGTAGTGGATTTGTCTCCACCCGACTATTAGTTTTGGATTATTCAGACTCATTATTCTAGTTTAGTAATTTTCCTTTATGACTTGTTGTGTGGATGAGATCTAGTATATTTGTGACTTGTGACCATATATATATACCACATGTGAGTTTATATTTATATTACAGCGTACGTGTGTATTATGGTATCCATATATTGGAATTGTATATACATACGGCTTGCATGCTTACGTGTTCTTAGTCCTACGTATTTTGGGACTGGGGCATGACATATTTTTGTGGTGGCCCATGCAGGTCGAGAGCATATTGTCTCGGT
Source organism: Iris macrosiphon (assembly GCA_036927795.1). Classification (NCBI taxonomy): domain Eukaryota; kingdom Viridiplantae; phylum Streptophyta; class Magnoliopsida; order Asparagales; family Iridaceae; genus Iris; species Iris macrosiphon. The sequence goes on along the minus strand of JAYESA010000002.1, from coordinate 177,785,214 downwards.
TACGTCACTGTACCTAGCAAACCTGCGCATAGGATTAGAATATAGGATCTCATCCACTTATTTATCACCTCCATTGATTTTATTTTGCATTCTCATTTGATTGCTTGCATTGCATCTTGCTTGATCCCATCTCAACGTCAATCTTCTCTTGTGCTTGATAAGGTTAGGAAGATGACTTGTACTAGGTATATACCCTCTAGTATCCAATAACACTATTACTTAAATTTTTGTAAGTTTGGTAGTATGCCTTATAACCTAGTAACATATAGTCCTTCTGACCAATTAATGAAATATAAATGAATGATACCAACTATAGACTTACATAAAAAGATAATGTTTATCTAGACTGTAGAACTTAGAGGCACATACACCCATTTGGTTGACTAGAGACCTTGACAATGAGTTATTATGAAAATTGTAGAGGCACAACACCGATCTTCTTAGTGAACTTAGATTATTCTGTACCTTCCTCCATCATAATCAAGCGTACTTATATTTTTACTACTTTGACTTATGCTGCTATTATAGCCTAGTTTTGCTAGCTTATTCTTTTATTGAGCTTGTTCATGACATATGTATTATTGGGGGCCCACACTAATACATTGTCTACATCAGAATCGATGTATTATGGTCTGATCAACCGTAGTGCACTTGGTTCGCTCTTTGTATCATTACTTTATGTGGATTGAGATATAGTTGACTCAACTTATTAGACGGATATACTTGCCCTCTAGACTGGTCAGAGCATATCGTGTTAGGTACATAACTATTCTGATGTGAACATGCGAATAGGAATTTACCAAAATAAGGTTTCAATCCACAACTGCCTTGGCAACTCCCTTTCGAATTCTCTAATCCCTTTGAATCCCGTACTTGTATTCTATCATCTCCTCCTTGAAATTCTTTATTGTTGATTTTCGTCTTCCCCTATTTTGGAAAGACGAACGTTCGTGCTTAGTATAAATTGATACACGAATAGTACCAGATATACTGTCACGACCCGTACCCAAAAATCGGGCATGAGCCGTGGGTACGTCCAGCCTACGACGCAGAATCGACGGTAGAACGCTGTAAGGTCCGTTCTAGGTCAACCAACTATCTATATATCTCACAGAAAAATCTGCCATGACCTCTCCAAAAAGGAGCGCAACCACGCAATATATATATGAATAATCCTCTCCAAAAGGAGGGCAACCACGCAATATATATATGAACTCTCAATCACAAAATCTAGGAGAAGAAATAAAATACGATATGATAGCAAAAGAAAACCAGAACCAAAGAGAGCAAGACAATATCCAAAATACAGTCCAAGTCTACAATATCTACAACATCTCACAGGCAACAAAAGAATAAGTACAATAATCCAAAATAAGCCACTGGAAACAACCCAGGAAACCCACCTAGCTAACTAGGGCGCTAACGGCGTCTCCTCGGTGCACTCCTCCTCGATCTCGGGGTCACAACACTCGTCAACACCCGGCCCATAGAACGTCGGGCAATAATCCTCAGGATCCTCTGGAAAAAATATGTCCAGTCAGGACTAGAGCGAAGTACATAACTCTGAAAGCAACTCCAAATACATGATAAGGTGTATATGACAAGCAATAAAAAAGTATACAAGATGCACAGGAAATAAATATATGATGGAGCACAATAAGTAGCTGCAATGTAAACTGGAGAACAATACAAGTAGTAAAAAAGTAACTGCAGGTGAGAAACATGAATACTAGCTAAGTGCCTTGAGCACAAGTTCGTTATGTGATCGGCTTAGGTTGCATATGAAAAACACTACGATAACTCCGTTATGCGTGAGTTGCATAACCGACATACACATGAATACTGTTTGGCTTTGATCACATAACCAACTCCTACTCCCCTCCCCCACTAATACCATTGGATCAAACCACAACACGCTACGTACATGATAATAGCTCGTGCACACGAAGGCGAGAGCACAAGAAGCACATGATAGCACATGAGAATTAATACCTGAAGCACATGATGAAATACACGTGATAGAGTATCCGCTGAACACGGTAAGGGGGATAGCATCTCATGACGAGATCCACTAGTACCAGCTCATGTAATAATGTGTCAGAATCAAGTATTACAGTTCTAGAACAGGTGATATAAACGCTATCATGAAATGAAAACTATCAGAGGTAGGTACTCGCTTGATGTCCTGAGCAACTGATGATGATCGAGATCCGGACCGGTGTCGCAAGAACCTATTACGAAAAGCAAGATTAAACAGGCTTCTAAGCATTTAAACTGATATAAAATAATTAAAAACAGGCTTCTAGGGCTATTCTAGATCGAACGGGCCAAACCGGTGAAATTCGGATCAAAAAGTCAACCCGGGGTCCAAAAAGGCAACTCTAGGTCAAAACTAGGTAAAACATTGACTTTTACGGTCAATGAGGACAATTATGGTC